>OX377613.1:48877660-50077660 GCA_947397855.1 Thelaira solivaga | reverse complement strand
GATCTATTGTGCAGCTAAGCTGTTCTTAGTAGAGCTTTTAGCTATTTACATATTGAGAAGTATTCAGAAATGACCAACGACAATACCCTAAGTGTCGTTATGCTTGTGCACTGAGAAAACAACTTCGGTTGTGAGAACAAAATTTATTACGAATCAAAAATTCTGTTGTGAGAGTTGAATTTTTTTTGGTTGTCATAATAGAAAACGAGTGTTGCAGCTCGAAATATTTTTAAGAGAACTAAATTTTAGGCTATTTTATTGCATTCTGATGGCAACAACTAAAAAATTTGATTGGCCCAACTGAAATTTAAATCTCACAATTGAAATTGTTTTCTGTGTGTGGACTTAAATTGAAAATCTGATACTAAAACCTCTAAAAAAAACTATTATTAAAGGCCCGAATTAATTAATAAGCGATTTTTAAGTGGGTGGCCTTGCTTAAGCATCAATCTATTCATGTTAATTTGCAAGAGTACATTGAAACCGAATTTGCTTCTAATCAAAAATTAACTTGTTTGAACTGAACATCAGAAATATTGTTTAAGCTACTGACTCACTATCCTACTTAGTCGTACGATCTGTTTAAAATCCCATGTGTGCTAAAAAAGTATGATAGTGTGTATTGAACAAGCAGACCTTTTGACAGGTCTGTCCGATTTTTTAATGTTATGAAAATTTTCATAAAATAAATTTTATCTGTGCGATCAGAGTTGCATTTTCTTTGTTCAAGGCAGACAAATAGTAACAATACCAAGCTTGTGTTTTGTTTACACAAACTTTTAGGTTATTTTTCATTGTACATATTTGTAAAAAAGATATTTTGCGGCAAAGAAGAAAATAAATACTTTTAAAAGTATTAAGCTGAGTAAACATATGTTTTTGCATCTTTTTTGTATAATAGTGTGGCATAAAGTTCGCCATTTTAAAGCGATTTCTTCAAGTAGGACAGAATTCTGTCACACATTATTTTGACATAATCGTACGATCGTGTAGGATAGTGAGTCAGTACCTTTAGAGAACTAACTTTTGGACCATATTGTTCGATTAATAAAATTTAATTTTTGACTAGAAACAAAGTTGTTTTCTGAGTGTGTGTTGATGGATGTGAGCGCGTTATAACAGTTCCTTTTTCAGCTCAATCCGGGCTTGCTTTCTTTTTAGTTTCTATTTTTTTTTTGACACGTTTTATTTTTGCAGGATAAATTGTTTTTTCTAGCGTAAATTATGAACTTAAGAACTTAATGTGTCAGAGTTTATGCGATTTACTTGTTTTTTTTTTTAATTTATGCTTGATGTTGCTGTTTACACAATTAAAGCGTTGGTTGTTATTTATGAACTCAAGCTATCAAAAGTCACATGTCAAATGCTGTCAAACGTTCTTAACGTTTAGCTTTACACTTGCAATTTTTCTAGTTTATGTAAGAGAAAAATAAAACAGGTTTCTTTCCCATTCTAATTAAGAATTTCTATAGCAAGAATTGTAAGTTGATTTGATAAAAACTAAAATTGATTTGAATTTTGTTTTTGTAAATCAAACTTAGTAATTTTACTTTGAGATAGTTACTCTGCAGGATATTCTAGACAAAAAAAGAATTTTTATTTTATTTTATTTGACGTTTATACAGCTGCCCATCACTGTAATTTTATTTATGGTTCTTACCCAAGTTTTATTTTATTTGATTATTTTCTAATGGCATTTGAAGAGCATGTTTGTGTTTAATTTTCTCTTTTTTTAAATGCTTCTTTTGTTGTCTTATTAAATTTTCTTTTCTTAATTTAATAAACAAACAAACACACACACATACCCACAAGCACAATCATAATCTTGCTAAAACATTTACCAACACAGAGACAGACTTTTTCTTATATCTTTAAGTGCTTGATAATAAAATTGAATAACGAATAAAACATAAAAAAAATATTGTATTTTTATTTGTTTTAAACATTAGAGTGCATTCGTTAAGAGCACTTGCCTTATGGCCTGGCTTCTATGGTTACTGACACAAAAAAAAAAAAAAAAAAAAAGTTATTAAAACTAAAAATTAAAAGAAAAAAATGTAACTAAAATAAAAGTTAGTAGAAATAAACTGACTGAAAGACGTAAAGTAAAAAAAAAAAAAAACAGGCAGTCACACGTAGACTCTACAAAAGCAAAAAACTCCTAAAAATAAAATTGTGAACTTGAGCAGGTATTGCAAAGAGTTTATTAAAAACCAAGTTTTAAGATAAAAATATTTAAGAACAAAATTAACTAGCCAGCAATGCCCTGCTTAAAAAATATTTTTAAGCATTCAGCTCACGTTTGTATTAAAAAAAAATTATTTAAAAAAAATCAACAAAATGACGAATTAAAAATTTTAAGCTTCTGCTGAATATGTTTGTTAATTTTGCATGAGCAACAGAAGGCGGCAAACAGATTTCATTTTATGTTTCTTTTTGTTTGTTTTTGCAAGTGAGCGATTTTTATTAACAACATGTTGCTCGTTTCATGATTGTGTCGTCGTTCTTCAATGTGTTTCATATTTTTATGCCAGTCAAAGTGAAGGTTTTTCTTACCCCATCCTCCATACTGTCATACAAAAGCAAGGTTATGATGAGGCGCGCGTTCGTAATATGAACACGTACACGTACTTACTTGCATTTATCGTACTCATCTTAATTTAGATATCCACTTACGTTTTATACATTTTTTTTCTGTTATTTAAGTTTTTTCGGTAGTTTGTGTTCCATTTTTTAAAAATCTTTTTAGATTTTATTTTTCTTTTGAGCTAAATTTTTTAAAAGTATTAATTATGGGGCCCAATCCCAACAAACAATTATGTTTGCCTAGAAGCAATTTGTAATTTGAAACTGGTTTGTTCTTGTGCATTTTTAAGAATTTAAAAGCGGTCGTTTTATATCGTTTTTATTTAAAGATGGTCTGGTTTATTGTAAAAAGAGCATTTGAAAAATTTAATGCTTCTGTGCAAGCATAAAACTGAAGAAATTTGTATTTTTAGCTTTTAAAACATATTGCCTTATGCTATTTATTGCTTCCAGTCATAGCTATTGCTTCTAAATCAAAATATTTTTTTTTGCTGGAATATTGCAAAGCAAGGCCTGACTTTACATATTTTCCTAATAGTGTAAAATAATGCAGACCACAAAACCTGCATTGGCTGATCTCAATATTTGCTATTCCACACTGATATCATATTTATAACACAACGATGCGCGGAAATCCATTCCGTCAGAACTAATTTTTGTCAATTAATAACAGTGTCTTCTGGTATGTTATAAATCCTGTTTGTTACTAGTCAGCGATTTAAAATATTCTGAGAATTATGTTGTGACTCAGAGAGTTGGCATAGAAAGGGATGGGATCTGCGGTCGGTTAAGCAGTCTATCTGCTTTTTATAAAGTGGCTGGAAAGCCATCTAAAGTTACTCTTGTTGAACTTCAAAGCCTTTTTTATTAAACAAAAGCATGAGAAAGCCTTCCTGAGTCCATTATTCAACGACTGCCAATGTTCTAAGAATTGTGATTTGACTTAGCAGATGACAGAGGAAAGGCTCTTATGTTATACAAAAAGTCTGACACTTCGATGCCAGCATGTGTTGTTTTTATAATTAAAATCAGTAGCGGAAAGAAGCCACCTGCTCACCAAGGTCAGAATAGATCTATTGTGACAGTACTATCGTAATACAAATACTTCCTAAAGCGCCTATTAGATGATAATACGTGGCATGTCAGCACGGTGAAAATATCAAAAAAATTTTAAAGCCATCAAACAGCAATTTTTCTCTATTATTCGAACATGATGGTATTTTATCATACCGTGATCGTTTACTATCCCCTTAAGTCTAGTATTCACTTAGAATTCAAAAACTTCTTTAAGTGATGTGTCTGCCAAGTCCAAATTAGAGCATTGCAGTGACACAGCCTCTTCGACTTCTCATATTTGCCAAGTGCTTCAATACTTTGCAATGCCCAGTATTGACAATCGTCTAGGACAGGCATAGTAAATCTTTTGTTCTCGTCCGAGTCCAGAATGGCCTGAATGTTTTCGCTACTCTGACACCACTTGTTCAATATTGCAGAATGGTTCTTGGCCAATCAAACCATCTATTTTCTCAATTTAGTCTGGTTTATCATTGGCTACATATTCAGTATGACCTGGCACACAATCAAGTGAACCCTGTTATTAGATGCTAATTGCTTCAGAAGTGTAAAGCAATACCAGAGCGGTTTCGATCTTAACGCAAAGACATTGTGTGCCTTTAATGTCCTCCTGCTGTCAGAGTGAATATAGATGGAACTGTTATTTTTCTCTCTTTCAAGTTCTTCTTTTAGGCAGAGCTCGATTAATTGCACGTAAAAGTTCTGTCGAACCAAACTACTAAATAAATAAGCTTTTTCTGCTATTTTGACCAAATATCTCTGCTCCTATACCTTCAACCGGTTTAAAGCCATCTGTGCACCATACATGTGACCTGATACTGGATTTAAGTAAGTTCTCAATCAAACCTGTTTAGGACTATAACCCTGAAGTTATGCTAAAAGTTGTACTTAGTCTGAGACTGATAATTTATTTTTAGAGAATGCTGAATGCACATGAAGAGCTCTAGGTATCTCCCAAATTGAGCTTCTTTCTTGATGAATAGCTGAATTGTACGAGATTTAGCAAGACATTGAGCGCAGCAATTGGAGTTGATCTCTTTTTCCCTGTCACATAGACACAGGATAGTCTTTGAATTTTATTGAGTTTATGAATAGAAATATATTTTTATGTTTTTTGTTTTTTTGGTTTATTTAAAAACCATTTAGGCTTTTGTGCGGGCACAACAAACTTTTTTTTATAAAATTGAATTGAAGTAAAGAAAGCGAAAAGAGAAAAGAGAAAAAGATTAGAAAATAATAAAGACATCATCATACGAGTAATCATATCTTAGTTAAATAAAAGTTTTTCAAAAATAAATACTTCAGCTGATATTCTTTTATGAATAACACACAGGCAATTAAGGTAATTAAAACAAGGCAGAGAACAAGCAAATCAAATTTTTTTGTTTATTTATGAGGTCGAGCGACTAAAAAAGACTAGATTATTTTCAAGTGGCTGTAAGGTTGGTTAGCTGCTTCAAATATGATTATTAATAAACAAATACACACAGAAAAATGTGTTCTTTTATCTCTCTCTACATTTAAAACTATTAAATATTTTTTTGTTCATAAAACAAATTAATCGCTTGAAAAGTGTGTAAATAGCTTTAGGGCACTTTTGGTTTTAAAATACGCCTTCTTAATGATGCTTTTCAAGCAGACAAACACACACTTTACATTTCATAATCTTGTTCTGTATCTTTATTGATAATGATGATGATTTCTTTAAGGTGTTGTTGCCCACTTAAGAAAAAAAAAACACCATAAAGTCGACAAGATTCAATTAGCTCAAAATAGGTGTTGCTACTGACATTTTAGAATTTACGCTGTTAAAAAAAAAAATTTTTTTAAACATTTAACTTGTGTTTGGTCCAACAAACAAACAACTTGATAAAACTATAATAAAATAATGGCAGGCAAATCTTTGTTAAATATTTGTAGGGGAGTGTTTGCTAATAACATGTTGTTCTCATTATTATTTTATGGACAAACTAATTAATTCTGAATGCTTTAGATTACAGTCGTTCGTTGCAATAACAAAACACTGAGAGAATTTTGTGCATATATTTTCTGTCAGACTGAGAGAATTTTTTTTTGTCATTAATTCAATGAAAAATTTAATGAATTTTTAACCAATGACACCATTCATTAAACTAATGATTTTATTTCGTTAATTCAATGAAATATTTGTTCGTTTAATGAAATTAATTTTTGAATGCAATGAATTAATTTCATAAAATACTTTGAAAATATTTCATTAATTCAATGAATTTTTTCATTTACTCAATGAATTATTTCATTAATTCAAGGAATTATTTGATTAATTTAATGAAATATTTTATTAATTCAGTGAAATATTTCATTAAGTCAAAGAAATATTTCATTAATTCAATGTATTAATTTTTCATTTATTCATATAATTTATTAAATATTTTATTGAACTGATTAAACATGAAATAAAATGAATTTAATGAAATAAACATTACACTGAGAGAATTTTGTTCATATATTCTCTGAATTTTAGTATTAATGCCAAGAAAAATTAATTATTTTTCAAACAATGACATGTTTCTATAGATTAATAAATGAGTTATATCTATTCAATGAAATATAATTAAATTAAATTAAATAATTGTATTAAAACATTAAAAGTATCACAAGTACACACACTTTTGAACCAGAGAAACTGAAAACTGTTTCCGATGTGTATTGGTGCTGATTTACTGTTATTGTCTATATTCAAGAAGTAACATTTATATGTTAGACTTACTTGAAAACGGTTTAATTTATTTTAGTATAAAGAAAATCCGTAATTCCGCAAAAAACGCTGTACCTACATCATTTCGAAATTGACGCACTAATTTCAAAGATTTCATAAAAGTTGTGACAAAACACTTTTTTTATGCTAATTTTAAAAATCTGTAATTTTCAAAAAAATATTTCAAAAAAGCAAACCAAAAATCAGCCGCTATAACTTTATAGCCTCATGAGTTCTAAGCGAAATGAATGCACAAATTATGAAATCGATGCACAAATTATGATTTCATTCCCAACTAACAGTTCAACCAAAATTGGAGCAGCAAGCGAAGCATTTTTTAGCGCCCTCTATTTATATTCAAGCGCCACTTGTAAATAAGGCCATTGTCGGTGCATATTTTCTGCAGTAGTGTTAATCATCTTGTTTAATAAAACCCACTAAGGACAAACTGAAATAAAATTAAAAATGCAAAATTAAAAAGAAACTAGATAATATGTTAAAAAAAACCCCGCTCTATACATTTTGTATGAGAATTTTTGACAGATAGAAACGCTTGCCGATCCAATTTACGTATGACTGTAAGTTATGATATTTTATTGTGAAAAAAATTGCCATATGTTTACAGCAATATCACTCACATCTGTCAGCAAAATACGTCAAAGAAACAAGCGCAGATGGCAACATTCTAACAATCGTTTACTGCGTGATAGCTTGATTTAATTGTGAATAAAATCAAAAGCTGTTTAACAATTTCAATAAGGTATTGCTCATTTTGTTAGGATTTTATGAGACTAAATGGTAGGATAAAAAACGAGGGAGGTTTATCTCTTTCTATTTAAAATATTTTTTTTTTTTAATTAAAAATTTCTTAATTAAAAAACGTGTTTTTCCGTCACAAGTTTTACGATACGGCTTAGTAGAAGCCGATTTGAAAACAATGTAGGCACGATTTAAAAAACATTTTTTTGGCCACAATTAGTCATTTTACTAACGTTTAATACAATGACACTCAGTAACACTTTTTTGCAGAGCGCCCCTGCAACCCTATTTAGTAATACAAAGAAGCCAGACCAGGACCACACACGACAAATTTAGTTGGCAATTCTTGATTTTGTAGGAGAGAGAGGAAAGAAGAATGGAAAGGGGTAAAAACTTGATCGTACTCGGCAATTCTCTTTTGTTTTTTCTTCGTATCTTTTATAAAGATGTAAAAAAAGAAGACAGGTAGCTTGACGGCTGAATGAATGAATGAATAAGAATGCTAAAATTGCCGAAACAAAAAATTTGGGTGTGGACAAAACGACAATTTTAAAATAGAATTGAGAAAGAATTGCCAAACTCAACTTGCCGTGTGTGGCCCTGGTCCCATTCTCTCTATTTCAAACTCTTTCGTTCTAATGGACAAAGCTGATTTGCATCTTCAAAAAAAAAAAAAAAAAAAAAAAAATAAAAAATTTACTCGACAAAGCTACTGAAAAAAATCACGCAATAACGTAAACATTTTTATAAGAAATTGGATATTTTTTTTATTGATTTTTAATTTATGAAATTCTTGTTGTGGCAATATGGTTTATTGAGTTGTCTTCCTTAAAAAATCGTGAAGCCAAGGGAACGATAAGTCAAATCTTAGTGGATCACTTTTTCTGTAGAAAACGAGTGACGACTGGTTGTCTTTCATTTTCGAAATAAAGAGCCTGACTGTAAATATTCTGAGGAAACTTGAATTTATTTTATAATTTCTTGCATCTGCCAATATTTTCTTTTAAAATTTAATCTAAATATAAATATAAAAAATTTTATGAACAAAAAGAAACTTTCAAACTTTAAGGATCTTAAAACTGATACTTTCTTATTGCATATAATTTTTCCTTTTTTTTTTTAAATAAATGCAATTTAAATCAATATAAATAAAATCGTCTTATTGTATTTTGCATTTTGAAGAAAAAAAAAAAAACTACTTTAGTTTTCTTGTTATTCCATTCATCGTTAATATACAATTTAAAATGTATAAAATAGTAATTTAGTAGTTGTTCACATTCGTTTAAACTCATGTAAATGGATGGATGGATGGTTGGTTGGTTGGATAACAAACCTATTTTTTTCTTTCTTAGTTTTTAATCTCTTTGGGTTTTTTTGTTTGATTTTTTTTTAATGTCTATTCGTCCATCTGTCTGTCTATTTGGTTTGCTGCTTTGTAACAGAAAAGTTTACTTTAGTTAAGTTTATTATACATTGTAGATCCTAAAATAACAATTTAAAGATTTACTAGATGTACATCTCTCGTATGTATGCACAGAAATGAATTCATGTTACATACATTCATACATTTGCTATTTTATATTAAATAAAAGTTAAATAACAAACAGGGTTCAGTTAAAATTTGAAAGTACCAAATGCAATGGAAAAAGCAAATCTGTTACTTGATGCTGCTTACAGTTATTTGCCTGCACTGAAAGAAGAACGCGCTTCATAGGATTTATGCCATTTAATATTAATGAAATATTTAAAAAATTATATGAATTAACGAAATATTTCCTTAAATTAATGAAATTTTTCATTAAATGAATGCATGCTTAATTGAATTTAGAAAATATTTCATTATTTTAATGAAACGTGTCATTGTTTTAAATATTTAAAGTTTGGAAAGGATATATGAAAAAAATTCTCTCAGTGTGGTGTAAGCTAAATCCATGAAGTTTAAGGTACAAAAATTTTGGGTTTATCTACATAAATAAAATGCATTTTCTGTTTGTTTATTTATTTGTTTGTTCACTATATAAATTTTAGTTTTCCAACGGTTTTGTCGTCTACGCCCAAATTTTACTCCCACTTTTCAACAATTTTCATTCACCACACACAAAGAAAAAATATGGTGGAATATGGTTACCGCAAACATAATTTGTTCTTCACAAAAATATTATTAATTTGAAGCATCTAAACATTATTATGATTGCAATAAACATGTTTCTAATTATTTTTAACCATATTATGTTTAGCGTCTTAGATCAACCATATAATTATCATATTATTTTTTTTAAATTTTACTTGAAACCATAAATATGTTCATAGCAAACATAATAATGATAAAAATATGGTTGAATGTAAATTGCTTTCTACTTTGCCTCTTCCGCAACCATATAAATAAAGTGAGTATAAAACAAAAACTTAATCGTTGAAACTCAACTGAGCTTTGTGGCTAAAGTGGTTGAGAGGCGAGTTAATGCTTCTTAACTAAGTGTTCGCAAGTTCGAGTCCTGGTAGAGTCAAATAAAAGTTAAAAAAATAAATATAAACCCGCTGTTATTATAAAGAGTGATTTTTTTGCTATTATCTTTTTGGCAACACTAGTTTTGACAGCTCACGCACGTTTTGTATCTTGTGTCACTGTCAAACATCTTCAGTTTGGTCTATAATTTAATCATGAATCGTCTTACAAACGAACAACGCTTGCAAATTATTGAATTTTATTACCAAAATGCGTGCTCTGTTAAGAAAGTTCATCGCGCGCTTCTTCCATTTTATGGTCAGTTTAATCGACCTACTGAGGCTTCTATTCGGGCTATTGTAACAAAATTTCGCACCAAATTTACATTGTTGGACATTAAACCACCAACACGCTTACGTAGAGTGCGAACTGAAGAAAATATCGCAGCCGTATCGGCCAGTGTTGGTGATGACCGTGAATTATCGATTCGGCGCCGTTCGCAGCAATTGGGCCTCTGTTACTCCACTACGTGGAAAATTTTGCAGAAGGATTTGGGTGTGAAGCCTTATAAGATACAACTGGTGCAAGAATTGAAGCCAAACGACATACCACAACGCCAAATTTTTGGTGAATGGGCTCTTGAAAAGTTAGATGAAGATCCACTTTTTTATCGAAGAATTGTGTTCAGCGACGAGGCTCATTTCTGGTTGAATGGATACGTGAACAAGCAAAACTGCCGTATTTGGAGTGAAGAGCAGCCAGAAGCATTGCAAGAGCTACCAATGCATCCACAAAAAACAACCGTTTGGTGCGGATTATGGGCTGGCGGCATCATTGGGCCGTATTTCTTCAAAGATGATGCGAATCACAACGTTACTGTGAATGGTGAGCGCTACCGTGCGATGATAACAAACTTTTTTTTGCCCAAAATGGAAGAGCTTGACTTGCATGACATGCATGACAGTTTATTTCACGCTTGGGACCAGTCAATTGGCCGCCCAGATCGTGCGATTTAACGCCTCTAGACTATTTTTTGTGGGGCTATGTTAAGGCTAATGTCTATAGGGACAAGCCCGCTTCGATTGACGCACTGGAAGCCAACATTGCCAACATTATTCGTGAGATACCGGCCGAAATGTTGGAAAGAGTATGCCAAAATTGGACTAAGCGGATGGACCATTTGAGGCGCAGCCGCGGCCAACATTTGCATGAAATAATCTTCAAACATTAAATTATATCGATCCAAATAAATATTTCATGCATTTTTCTGAATTTTATGTGTTTTTTTTTTTTTTAATTTCCGATAGTTCTTATAAAATCACCTTTTATAATAAATGAATAGAAATTAATAGGAAAGATAAATCAATGGATTAAAAAAAAACTTTATTTATACAAAAAATTTAGATTAAAATTTTTGTTAAATTCATATTAAAATTTTTTTTTTAAAGTGTTTATACAAAATACTTATGTATTTAAAAAAAATTAAAATATAATAAAAAATTAAAAAAATTTTTTTTTGCCCTGATCGGGGGTTGAACCGCAACATCTGCAGTTGAAAGCTATTTTTAATATCTTTGATTTAAAAATATATATGGTTAGAAGCAATCATAAATCTAACCATACTATGTTTCCACCAGAATATGGTTACCTCAACCATATTTTTTCTTTGCGTGCACTATTTAATTCTATGAGCTTAAGACACTTTAGTGTGTGACTCTGCTAAAAAAGTAGTGAATTGCATTTCTTTGGATGGATTTTTACAGCGAATAAAATTCTTTTTGAAGGATTTTTCTAAAATTTAATGCTTATGCTCTCGATACTCTAAGGATACCGGCTCACGTAATAAAAAAGAGGGCTGGGCAAAACCGAGAAAAAATGGAAATGATTTCCTTGCACTGAAGAAATTTTTTTTCATAAATTCAATGAAGCGATTTCATTAAAATTTTTTCATGGAATCAATGAAATATTTTATAAATTATTTTAATTCATGAAATTTTTTTTGTAATTTATTAACATTAACCGAGTTTTAAAGTAACCGTGTTTGCCATGTGACCACTGTATTGTAATCCTTTTGAGGAATTGAAGAAATCAAACAATGAACACATAACATGAAATAACAAATGGAATTGGAATTAAAATGATATGCTTTAACAAATAAAATAAATATAAAATCTAAAAAAAGAAGAAGGAGACAAAAGAATATACATTCTGTGTGAGTGTGTTTTGGTCAAAAAGAAGATTACAAGATATGCTACATTTGGTCAAGAGTAGTTTTAATGCTTATAAGTCCATTTGCACACAAGTCAATTATTATTAATTAATCTCTTGCAAAGAAGCTAAACACCTGAAATATAAACTCATATCAAATGGAATTTGTTCGCCACATACACAAAATACCCTTATTGTTTTATTCAACAGATTGCAAGGCTGTGGGATGTCAAGAAAGCATTTCAGAAATTTGCATATTTTCATAAAAATTAAAAAATTTTTTTTTTTATTAAAGCCCAAAAATACATACAAAATGGCTGTAACAAAATTAAGGCTTATTTTAATCATATGATTTATACTGAATAAAAATGCCTTAAAATTTTCATATAAAAACATTTTCTTATTGATTAAATTTTTAATTAAATTAATTATTTTCTTTATTATTATAAATTGATTTTGTTTATTTACAAAATTGACTATAATTTAAAATATAAGCCAATTTAAAAAAATAGAGAGCCAGAGCTGCAAAGATCTTCAGCTCGCTTAATTTATAAATAAAAGATTGTTATGGGCGTAAATTATTAACAGAGCAAGTAAGTTAATGTACTTAAAACGGCAAAATACGCGCATAAAACATGCACTAAAAACTTTGAAATATTCATTTAAAATTTACTTATTTATTAATTCATAAAAACGTAAAAAAGTAAGAAATAAACATAAATTTATTCAGTCTTAAAAAGTGAAAACAAAGTTTAAATAGTAACAGTTAGATAAAGATTTATTTATATAAATAAATAATTTTTTTTTAAAGTTATCAAATGTAAAACTCATTCTTTTTGGTTTTAATTCTATTTTAAAATGTTCTTTCGAAATCCACTCTTATAAAAGTGGTCAATCATTTTGTAGAATTTATTCTCCACATATATTTTCTACAATATTTTCTTTACTGGAAGATAAATTAGAAATAAATACTACCGATTTCTTTAACTTTTTTAAATCCAGCATTCTGTTCTAAAACTGCATCAAGTTTGGCTTTTATTTTCGATGATTTGACGTTCTACTTTTCTTATTTTAATGACTTAAAACCCTGCAGCTTAGTTATTGCCTCGACTAGAAGCCCATGGTTTGAGTGTTTAAATACTAATTGAGCCCATGGCAGAATTATACAAGGTAGGGATAAATCTCCAACAAACATTAAAATGCAAAAACAACAGATTAAACTAATGTAATGCACTCATACACTTACACTTTCTTTATATGTAAGAGTATAAAATATCGGCTCGCAAACAAATTTTGACGTTTACTAAAAATAGCAGGAGATGTACACTGTTCTATTCTCAGTCCTTTTTGTCAGACTATCGACAAAAAGTATTTAAAAAAAAAAAATTTATTTAATAGTAAAGCTTTCATTAAACCAACATCTGCTTAGGCTGAAGCTTTCAAAAAATCAATGTCAAGTTATACAAAATTGTAGTGTTTTGAATTCATATAGAACTAAACTACATTTATGTGGGTTGAAATTTTGTTGTTGTTTAAATAACAGAATCCAAATGAAAAATTTAATTTTACGAGTTTTTATTTTTAACAACAAAATTTTTTACATGATTTTCTAATACCACTTGAACTACTTTAAATACGATTAGATGCTTAAGTTATTATTTAAATAATTTTTAAAAAAAAATTAGCAACTGTTGTTGTGGTAGCTGCTCTTTTTTGTTAAAAAAAAAAAATAATGCAAAAGTTTCTGGTAAAATAAGTATTTGTTTTAACGAAAACTTCAATGTTCAATGTTGTAGAGACAGCAGGCAAGGAGTCAAGGGTAAAGCAAGAATTGAAACATTGAAAAACTAAACTTTTTTAATCCGTTTGAAGTAGATATTTAATCAGTGAGTTAACATAGAAAGTCCCTTTCAAAATATGTATCCTGCAACTGAGTCTGCATTTGGGAGAAAAAAATTTAGAAAATAAGTTTATTAAAGTCCTTAGAAATCTTCCAAAAAGTAAATTCTAGCACAAGTTTAGCAGCTCTAGAAAAGAGGGCTGATACAAGCTTAAGCCAAGCTCAACTACTCAAGCCAAAATTAATATCTCTAGCAATTTTCGATGGCTGAAGCCAAGTTCAATAGCTCAAGCAAGGCTGATTTGTACAAGTTCAAATTCAACAGCTAAAACCAAGTTCAAGCTTAACTGTTCAATTCAAGCTTAACATCTCTAGCAATTTTGGATGGCTGGTTTGTTGGCGCAACCTCCAGAGCTCAACAGCTCAAGTCAAGTTCAATAGCGCAAGCAATACTGACAGGTACAAGCTCAAGGTCGACATCTTAAACTAAGCTGAACAGCTCAAGCTAAGCTCAACAGCTCAAGCAAGGCTGACTTGTACAAGTTCAAATTCAACAGCTTAAAACAAGTTCAAGCCCAACTGTTCAATCCAAACTTAATATCTCTAGCAATTCTGGATGACTGGTTTGCTGGCGCAACCTCAAGAGCTCAACAGCTCAAACCAAGTTCAATAGCGCAAGCAATACTGACAGGTACAAGCTCAAGCTCAATATCTTAAACTAAGCTGAACAGCTCAAGCTAAGCTCAACGACTCAAGCAAGGCTAGATGACTGGTTGGCTGGCACAAGCTCAAGCTCTTTAGGTGGCACACGTACGGTGTAAATATTACAAACAAAATGACAAACTTATTTGTACCTTTCTTACTTACACTGAGGCTATTCTAAAAAGGACTAAACTCGAAAGGCCTTTTAAATTATACCGTTTGAAATCTCAACAACAAGCAGGTACTTGTATGTACTTCTACACAGTTGAAGAAACATTTTGATGTTGTTATTTGTTGTTCAACATTGATCGATTGAATTGATGAATAAATTTTGCGAAAAATTCTTCCCCCCAAAAAGAAAATCTAAAGAATATTGATTGTTATTGCAGATATTGGTTGTTTCAATACGAATTTATCTATTTTCTTCATTGTTTTCCTAAGTGAGTTGCTGGTTGCTTGTTTGTTTGTTACCAAAACAAAAAGGAGTTGAGCAAAACAGCAACAGCTGCATATAAAATTGCAACAAAATCTTGTTTAAAAGGTACCAGCTACTCAAATTTTTTTTTTTGATTTTGATTTTCTGATTTGTTTTTTTATTTTTAAATGGTTCATATGAGTGCCTCTTGTTTGTATTTTAGTGTACAACATGGAAAAGGTTTACATAAGTTGTTGTGGGGGGCATGTTGATATCTGTAAATCGTTACGTTTATAAAAATCGAATAAATAACATTTCCATCTCCATTTTGTGTGTTGTGTTTCTTTACTAAAGTAAGAGCGAAAAAAAAAACTCTCTAAATGACAATCTAAATATTTGAATTTAAATTTTAGTTGCTGCTGCATAAACAAATTTTGTTACTTGTATGGTTTTTTGGTTTTTGTTATTGTTTTGTTTGTAGCCAGTAATAGTAGTTGCATTTAAATTTTTCTATTGATTTTTGTGATTTTCTTTTTATTTATTTTTTTAATTTTGTTTTGCATTTGATGCCAAAATGTCATTGTTGCTAAATGTAATAAATCACCATACTTTGGAGTAGTTTGTACTTAAATGTTATTGATGGATAATTTTTTGTTGTTGTTAATGTTGTTGCCTGCATTTGTAGTAGTTCTTTTGTATGGTTGCAAATTCATTCATTCAATTCGTTCAATTCATTTGATTTATAGTAAATAAAAATTCGATTTATTATTATTGCTAAATGAAGAGGCAATAAAAATCAAGTTGTGTCTGCTTTTATTATTTAAATAAAATAAAATTAAATAAAATACGATTTTTTTTAAATGATAAAGAAAGTTGATGAATTGTTTATACAACAAAAATGTATTTATGAACAATTTAATTAATTCTTAATTAATAGCAGTTGTTTGAGTGCATTTCTTAACCATTAATTCTACAAAAACTATTGGAATAACGTGGCCATTAGTTTAGAAACACATTTTTTTTTGAGATTTTTGGAGGTGACGGTGGAAGAACGTTTCCACGGAAGATGGAACATACATGTGATGGCTGATTACTGCTTAACTCTTAAAAAAACGCCTCATTTAAAAAAATATTATGAAAAACTTTTTTATACAACCACAGAGACTTTAAGAAATAAAGTGTATTGTGGTATAAGTTTTTTATTGCACTAATTTTTGAATCTTGTGTTAGGAGACCATTAGAAGTACATTTATGGCCGAGATGGGTTATATCAGATCGGAAAAAATTACAATTGTAAGTGCTTATATATGGGGAACTGCAGGGCGGATAACCTGGCAAGGGAAGGGTCGAGGCTGCCAGAGCAAGATGCCAATGCGCCCTGTGGCATCCCTCTATCGGTCTGTAAAAAAGAGATCGAGAGCATATTCTTGCAAAGGGCACAGCCCAGATGTTAATACGGCGAGGATGATCTGGCCTAGGCTGGATAGCAGTCGCAGTAGGGATTTGTTGGGGCTCCAAAGAGTCCGATTGAGAAATGTAGTGGCTGTAGTAACAAGACACTGCAATTTTGGCAACCATGCTAAGAGAATGGGCTTGCGATATAACCACTACTGTAGAAGTTGTCAGGACGAGGAAGAGGAGGAAACTGTGGAACACCTTCTCTGCCAGTGTCCAGAGAGCGGCGCATGATCCACATCGGTGAGCGACGTCTGCAGGGTCTCACTGCGCTGTCGAATGCAAGAGTCGACATGATATATGGCTTCGTTAGAAGTAGCGGTTGGTTTTTGTGACGCACTCACTCACTTTCTTTCTCTATCTTCTTTCCTTCCCCTTCACTCTTCTGTTACTATCCTTCTTCTTCTTTATTTTCCTCTATACAGGTATCACAAAGTGACCACGTCAGAGGACCCAAGTGAGCCCAGTGAGCAGGTTTAACCTAACCTAACCTAACCTTTGGGGATTATATTTAAATTATGTTTGCACAAAATTTCAAAAACTTATTTATTCCCAAAAGTAATGATTTTTTCTCTGAAAAAGGTAATTCGCTAATTAATGTTAGAACAGACTAAATTCAAGCTCAAGCTCCACAGCTTAATTCAAGCTTACTGCAATCAATAATAATGATTTTTTTAGTCGAGAAGCCAGATAAAGCTATGGACATCATATTTGAAAATGCGATAGGTGCTACATTGAAACCAAATAGCTATACTTTCCAATGAAAACTACCTTTATTTGTGCAGAATGCAGTGATATCACGAGATTCTATATGAAATGCGATCTGGTGAAAGCCAGAAAATTAATCATTAATTGAAAAATGCTTTGCCTCACCTAAATTGTCTAAAATATCATCGATGCGTGGTAAGGGAAACTTATCTGCTATAAGCTTTTTATTTACGGCACGATAGTTTACGCACAATCGATATGATATTTGCTTGTTTGAACTCTTTTTAGGAATGAGCATCATAAGACTATTAAATATTTGAGGTACTTGATTCAAATGAATCGTTTTCCTGTGTTGACCTGTGTATTTATTTATAATTTCTGTGTATGAAGAAGTCTATGTTTTTTAATGTCAACTAAGCTGAATTTCTGTTCATAAAAACTGTTTGTTGTCAAAGTTAAAAGTAAAAATATCAAGTGAGTGAAGATAAATCTGCCGAGTTAAATATGTTTTAACGTAACCCGTTACGTTTTTTTAGTATTTGTAAATATCTTTTTAGTATTTATGGCATATTTATTAAATACGTCTTACGTTATTAAATATTTCTAAATATGTTTTTAGTATTTATGACATATTTTTAAATATGTTTAGGAGAAATATAAATGCATGTGCACAAATACGCATAAATACATTGACTTTTGTAAGAAGATTACGGTATGGGACAGATTTAATTTTAAAGGGCAGGTCGTCTAGATTAGTAATTTACCGTCCAAATACTCAGAAGTTACTTTGGACTATTTTTAAAAAATTATTGAAATTTCCATATACCCCAGTGCAGTTTGTGAATTTTTTTTCGTCCAGAGAAAATGTTTATGTCATCTGGCATGTCAGAGGAAGGGTTGGTACCTGCTGAGATAAATAAATGCTTACCACAAAATAGCCGGTAACCGGTGTGAGAGAGGTACTAACATATGGTTTTTTCATATGGACACAGAATTCTACTTCGTTTTTTAAATGTTTAAAATTTTTATTTGAAGACATTTTTATTTATCATGACATTTGCCAGCAAAACTCATTCGAATCATTCCACTTTCTTCATGTCTTTTTTCCCAAGATTTTCACATGCGAAGTTTTGCTTAAAAAATTTCTCATTTTAAATGGAAAATTTAATTTTTATTTAAATCAAAAATAATTCTTTTTATTATAAAATCTCACGAGTAAATAATAAAATTTAATTGCTGGGAACCTAACTAGAGAAAATATTTTCTTAATGTTGCAATTAAATTTTGAAAAAATTTCTCATTAATTATTTTTTCAAGACATCATGTTACTGCTGCTGCTGTTTCATATTAAAATGTAGGAAGCGTTATGCAGTTTGATTTTGATTTAACAAAAAAAAAAAATAAATAATTTTCTTTCTGTAAACTAAATTTTATATTTAATTCAAATGCATAAGTAAGTAGTTGAAAATATAACAATAAAAGGGGATTCTTAAAGTACGAGTAGGTACAAACACTCACCGCCAACGCACACATTCCTACTACAGTCATTCTTGCATGCCAACTCTACTACACCCTCCTACATGAAAATGTCTTTAATATCATTTTTAGTTTCCTTAGATTATTTTACTTAAGAAACATGATTGTTTTTTCCTATAAGAAAACTTAACAAAACCACTTGATCTAGTAGATCAGATAAGATGGGTTTCTTGTTGGTTTGAAGACATCAGAAATTTCCCACATTTTGTGTAAGTGAAGAAGTTGTTAAAAAGGTGGTTGGTTGGTGCTACGAAAAAAAAAATTAAAATAAAATCATATAAAGAAAACAATAGAATTTTTAAATATTCTCAAGAAAGTTCATGGTTGGGTTAATTTAATGGCAACTGCAATAACATAATTCTCTTATTTACCATTTAATACGAGTGTCTTTCAAACAAATTTTATGGGGGCTCAATATTTTTTTTTTTTAAATTTAATCATAACAAAAAAAGCCTGCATGTTGAAAAATAATTATTATTTCAATTACATACGAGTACATGGCCATAAATTAATGTTAATATTGTCAATATATTGTTGGGTACCGATTATTAAAACTTTATTTATGTAGATTATATTAATGCCAATTCACTGCTTAGTTAGTGGTTTGCCACATTTCAATAAGCTATAAACATGCCACCACACCACCATCGTCATCATCATCATAATCAGCCACATAAATGGCTTACCACCGCTCTACTACTCTATGATTAACAACAATTTCACTTGGCTGACTTTTGTAAGCACAACAACCAAACCATTTGAATGTTGCTTAAAACTAAAAAATCTTTTAAAAGAAACAGCCATTAAAAAAATGTATATAAGCTGTTACTTTTGAAAGTGTATTAAGTCAAGTTTTTAGAAAAAATCATAACTATCGCGAATAAAAGTGAAATTTTTGTTCCTTTAAAATTTTCATTCCCCTCGAAGGGAAAATTGCTATAGGAAATCTCATATGAAATTTTGTTCACGTTATCAGTTTAGAGTGAATTTGTTATATCTTCTAAATTTTAAAAAACGAAACAATAAATTTTTGTGTTTTACAAATCGTTTTCATAATGAAGGTGTCAAATTTTGTTGTTATAATAAATAGTTTTCAGTGTCTAGTCCAGTGCAATTTTACATGCACTGAAAGAGTTTCTGAAATTTTATATAATAAAATTTTAAAAGGAAAATATATATTTTTTTACTGCAGCAATTTATGAATAGTTGTTGTGGTAAAGGTGTCAAGTGTTGAGTGTGGAAAAATGATTTTATCAGGAGCTAATCGAATTTTTTATAAGTAGCCCACCGCCGTTTAAGTCTTTTGAAAAATTCTGCTTTCTAAATTAAATTTTAGAAAAAATAAAGAACAAACAGAAATACTTGTGTTTGCCAGCAAAAAATAAGTGAGCAGATGAAAGCAAAATAAGTGAACTTGCAGGGAATTCCTTCTTGATTGCTATCTAAGTGAAAGTAAACAAAATTCGAGGAAAATGATAGTCATGATAGGGGTGAATGAGCTTGCGTTAATTTTAGTTATTTTTTTTTTAAGTGGACTTATACCACTTTAAAAAATAACGGTTCATATATTGTTAATAATATAAGAAATTATATAATTTAATATCATTTTGGTATACTTTACAACAGCAGCAAAAATAAAACTAAAAGTTTGCAATGGCACCAGCAAGAAACACTTTCGGCAGATTGTAAAGTTTTTTAAGCACGTAAATCATAAACAAAAATTTAGTCAACGTATAGAATATGACAAAAAAAATTAAATCAGGTGCGAAAATTACAAGCAGTAAAGGATAGGTTTAACTAACCGTTATCTCTCTTTTATTTTTGTTTTACAGTAGAGTTACAAAATTAAATTTTTAGTTGTCTTAAAATATATAAACAAAGTGACACTAACATCCGTACAGTGGGTGAGTGACCTTCAATCAGAAAATTCTTAGAGACTGAAAAATGTTAGCTTTTTAAAAAAAACTATAGATAAGGGGTGGTCCAGGTCCTTGATAATTTGAGTCAATATAGACTCCTCCTCACACAATGCAAATAGACTCCACCTCTCACTCCAGAAGTATTATTTATATTTTAACATGTTACTGACAGTAAAATTAAGATTTTAAAAGTCAAATACTCGTATCAAGCTTCTGGTTGGACATTAAGTTAAATATCAAATAGTGTGTTCCCAAAATTGGTTACAAAGCTTTAGTCAAATACCGGAAACCGGAAAGTTTTAATAGCGGGTCCTAGTCTTATTAAGTCATTATAAAGGACTCCAACCTTAGAAGAACCTAGCATTTTTCTTATAAAATTATTTTCATTGTCATCTCGTTAAATGTGGAAGATATCGCCCCCCCCCCTCCCCATCTCTGAATCACAGTACTAAAGTTATTGAGTTAATTTGCGACTGGTACACAATAATCTGCCAGCGAGGCAGCTCACTATCTACTAGTCCATAGGGACTCCCCTCAGTGTTTATAATAATTTGCTCCAGTGATTAAATATGTGTAGGGCATGGCAGAACAACAAACATTGGGGGCTATTTCGAATCGAAATACATAATAACCCCCTGAATTACAAGAACAACCTAATCGTATGTGTCAAATAAAAAGGAGGAAGCTCAATGCAGTTCCAATCATATAATACTCGTACAATCACACAAACTCTATATATTTTGAGCACAAAATCAATGGGGCGCACAGAATGTAAACAAATTTTGACAGCTATGCAGCCCAAAACAATGAAAAGCAAAAAATGTACAGCTGATTTTAATGCTTTAGCGTATATAATTCTGTCAAGGTGTAGGGTATATTAACTAACCAATATTGATGTGTTATTTTTAATACTTTTTTAATTTTTGGTTAGAGAGCAAGGAAATGATTAAAGAATTCTTTTTTTGTAAAGGCCCAGTTTATAATTTCAAAATGTTAATTTAAAGCTAAAAAAAAATAAATTTGAAATAGTGGGAACATTTTAACTACTCATAAGCCACCACTGTAATCCTATGCTTAGCAGACACACATGCACATACACTTTTATTTAGGCAAATATTAATAAACACATACATTAGCCTTTAAGGTTAAATAAAAAGAAAGCATAAAGAAAATACAAAAATAAACATTCTTCATCCTGCCACTACAACGATTTCATAAATTTATCTACGCTTGCATGCAAATTAAAACAAGAAAGTAAAGAAATGAAAAATAATTCCAAAGAATAATCTTATTGTTTATATCATAAATTGAAACACACACATAAATACAAGAAAGCCACTCTAATTTTAAGAACAAGCGTATACTTTTGGAGCCAGCACGTCAGAAGGAAATTTTATATCCAGCATCGTTGGTCTAAAAAAAATTTTTTTTTTGTTGGGGTCATTCAAATGTAATAATAATTTTGAATAATTTTTAAGATTTAATAGAAAACAAAAAAAAAAAAAGAATTTTGCTGACATTTCTTAACAATTTAAAATTTATTAACTATACCGGAAAAATTAAAAAATTTTATCTAAAAAAAGTGTTAATTCTTCCATGTAGTTCCTTATTATTGAAGATACACAATATATTTGCTATAATATTTAATTTCTACTAATTTGATATTATTTGAAATGCAGAAAAACTGATTTTAACCCCAGACACTGCTTTGGTGTAGCGATGACTTTCGGAGAAATCCCTTTCTTCAGCACCATCAGTGTCACTAGCTTTTAAAAATGAGATTCTCAGAAAGGATTTTTTCTTAAAACTCATTAATTTTAGTTTCTTCAGCTGAAATTTATTATTTATTTAAGATTAATAAAAAAAATTGGTATTCAAAGAAACCTTTTTTTATGAAAATTTTTTATTTCTTTATAATTTTTTAAATGTAAGTTTATTTGAAATTTTTTTTTTAAGCAGCTAAATAGTTTGTTAAGATTGAGATCGTATTAAAGAAATATTTCACTTCAATAATAAATAAATAAATATTTATAATATGATCTCAAGCTGAGTAACTAACCGTTTCACTTATGGTGTTTTCTTTTCTGAAAGAAAATGCTGCCGTTTATTTCTGTAACACTTTTTAAATGTTACTCATACACTCATGTTGTGTTACAATTTTTATGATCACAATCGAACAAAAAGTGCGATTAAGAAATGTAGTATACTCACTAGGGCGGATCGATTTAAAAATCGTATTCTAGGGATTAAAATAAAAAACTTTGCCAAAGGAACCATACCTCTACAACATATTTTGATGTCCCGACTTTTAATCCGAAGGGTAAAATTTTGAAAAATCTCACTTTGACCCATTTAGGGTCCTTCAATCGAGTCAAAATGTATGACCGACCCCCACTAACTTTGGAAGGCCGACCCACCTATGCCAGTGGCACACCCCCTGGAACCACCTCGGGGGGTTCCACATACAAACATTTAAAAAAATCGCAATTTTTGGCACTTTGCAAGAAAAAATCAGCGAAATGGCTGTTTTTTTTTATTTTTTTAATTTATTTTTTCTTTAGAAATTTATTTAGTCAGAATGAAATGAAAAAATGAATTTTATTTAGTAATAGAACAGAAAATAAAAAAAAATTAATACTCACCCATAAAAAAATCGAAGGTAAAACATGCAGCATTCTTTACACTTATTCTTGCAACATGTTTAGAAACGAACTAACTGCTCTAGAATATAATTTGAAAAAGAACATAAAAATGTACAAAAAAGTCAAAATAAATGCAACATTATTGCCAGAAAAGAAAACACTATTAAATATATATTTTTTTTTTTTTTTTGATATTTAAGAAGAATGTGAAAAGTGAAAAAATATGAATATTTGGCTAATACAGTGAAGGGTATAGAAAACTCGGAACAGCCGAATTTCACTTGTTTATATTAAAATACTTTTCTATTTTAAATATTAATCACTTTTCAATTCAACGGCGAATTCAAATTGTCTTTCATAATATTGATTAGCAGTCAACAATAATCTATTATTGTCAACGACGACTTCGCTAATACCATTTTTACGACGTCGCCGTAGCTTATAGTCGCTGACGACCTACATAAATACGCCTATTATTTAATGATTGATTGCTTCAATAATTTAATTGGACCAACTAAAATGTAATCAATATAATCATTTCCTCAGTTTGAATAAGAATTGGTAAAAAGAAATTTTAATCAATTTACTTAACGTAATTTCTGTCTGTATCGAATGATAAGAATCAACTGAATTTATACTGTTTATTTAATTCAATAAAACAATCAAAGTTTTAGCGCTTTTTAGCATTTTATACGCTGAATATGAACGAATTTTTGCCTTTTTATTTTAAGTGCTTTCTTTGGTTCTTTTTTGTTTCTTGTTAGTGGAACTAAATCTGTGTGCAAAACGAGATAATTGTAAGCAAAATAAGCGTATGAATTTTTTCATCAAAACATTATTTAGTGAATGGAATTGATAGGCTGTGAATAAGATAAGAACTCGGACATTAAACATTGCATAAACCGGAAAGCTGAAGCTTTTTTATTTTTCATATCGAAATTGTTTTTTCTTTAAATAAAATTTAGTTACCGAATCACAAATTGTCAACACCTAAATGCACCGAATTTTGCATAAAAAAGTGATTAGGTGTCGTGTATGGCCAAGCGGTTTTTGCGAAAACATTTCCAGGAAGCCAAACGTGTTTAAAAAAAAATACATTTTATACATTTTTCACTTAATAAAATCTCAAAAAATTCCAAACCCATGAATGCTTTGAAAAAATATTTAGTGAAGAATTCTTTATTTAAAATTCACTACAAATTTTACTAAATGTCGTACATAAAAGAACGACAGACTGTCCTACATTTCCGTCTGTCGTGCGGAAATGTACCATGTTACACTCCACGACAGGATAAGTATCGTACGGGAACATACAACGTGGCACTCAATGTGTTAAGAAAAAAAATCATAAGAATCATTCAATTAATATCCCTGATATAAATTTAACAGATGTACTCCCAGTTGAAATAAAAGCTAAAAATCTGCGAAGTATTGAAAAATGTATACTTATGCTCATGCTTACATACACATATACACACCCAGTCACATACACAGCTGTGTAAATTTATAAATGTATTCGTATGCATAAGATGTGGCTGTAAGCATAAATGCTGTTTAAATTATAAACATTTGCTGCTGCTGCGGATGCTTACCAACTACTCGCTCTTAACTGAAAATGTAAAATAATCTGAAACGAATTTATCATAAAACGTGCATAAATTGACATCATATGCTGCAACCAATAATACTGCTATTTAGTTGGCTCTACAATATGGCTTTTGGTCTCCATTAAAACTCCACTCTCAGATACTTTTACGTTTATGTTTGGCTTTCTTTAATGCTTTCCAACTTTCATTTGAAATGCTGGGTTTATGTTGCTTTGCTTTTATTTTAAAACTAAATGGGGCCAGCCAACGAAAAAAAAACCAATCAAATCGCTTTTACAAGGTGTGTTTCGCTTGATTTGTCCATATTAAAAAATATGAAATAGAAATGCAAAGATCAAATAGACCAAAACCTAAATTATAATATTGAATGGTTGCTGCTCCATAGATTATCCAGTAGGATAAAATATTGTTAAGCAACAACATTCAATACAATTTTTTATTTTGTTGATGGCTGAACAGCAACTAAATTGGGAGTAACTGTAACTGTTTATGGGGGTTTTACACTGTGTTAAGATTTTTACCGGACTTTGATAGAGCAAAATCAAATGGTACTTTATACGACTGTCAAAAAATCTTATAGAGGGTTTTACACTCTAATACAAGTGCTAAGACTTCCAATGGATTTTGTCAGCTGCTTCTATCTAGAGCCTTGATAGAATGAAAAGTATAAACGTTTAGAAAATTTTCTAAAAATGGGCTCTCCATTTGCTATCCGTATTTTTTGATATATTGTTTTAACTTTTATACTTTTTTATTTGTTTTTAATTTTTAACAAGACGTTTTAGAAAGTTTTACAGTGTAAAACCCCCATTAATGTATGCACTTGAAGAAAAATTTCCTAAAAATTGATTAAATTTGAGAATTGATAACTCCATAACTTAACAAAAACCATCCATTTTTTGAACT
This sequence comes from Thelaira solivaga, assembly GCA_947397855.1. Taxonomy (NCBI): domain Eukaryota; kingdom Metazoa; phylum Arthropoda; class Insecta; order Diptera; family Tachinidae; genus Thelaira; species Thelaira solivaga. Next base: position 50,052,120 of record OX377613.1, on the reverse strand, counting down.
CTTAATAGCTGGCCCACTCTCATTTAGTGTACTTGGATTCTTTTTGAACCAACTAGTCTCAGTGTACTAGTGTCTCACTTAATATATTATCGCTACCAAAAATATGTATCACTACCCAAAATATATTTTGTAAAGCCCATGTGTTTACTAGCTTTAGGCTTCGAATCAACTCACCTTTCTGGGAAGTAGTTTTGCCTTATGAGAAACTAAGGCCTTATTCTCAGAATTCGTTATGTAAACCAATAAACCTTCATATTCTGATGCTAATATAGCGTGATCCATTTCGAGGTTCCCTACTTTTTTAACGAAAAAAACACAGAAAATTCCAATTTAATGGAGAATTTTTGATCACTACCGGGAAAGGGCAGATACCAGATTGCGGAGTCTACAAGCGAGTAGACTATGACATTTCCAAACTGGTGGCTGTGATAAGTGGTCATTGGAAGATCAGAAAGCAAACCAGCAGGCTGGAACTGCCCTTCAATGATGTCTCTGTTCTCTGCGAGTGCCCGGCTCTTATGGCTTCGAGACACAGATTTCTCGGTGCACATCTGAGAACCGAACTATCTGAAACATCAAGAGTAAGGTTAGCGGACCTTCTTAGATATCTAAATGTCACAGGGTGGATCTACGTTACTTTACGGCTACATAGTCTTGGCGAGTAGGTGGCTCAAAACTGAGTCTTGTGACTCTAATTGAGGGTACGTTAGGCCGCCACGTAAACCAACCACCCCACCTAATGAAATATTTCATTGGTTATAAATATTTCCTATCTTACACTATTGAAAACGACCATCCATTTAAGAGTCTGAGGTCGCCCTTACTTGAACTAAATGAACTAGTTAGGAATTTTACCTTAACTTAGTTCACGTTTAAAAGAACAACTTAATGAAACAAACTAAGACGAAAAATTTTTGTGTTCAAAATAATCATTGTTTCTTTTTTTGGATTAGCATATGAGAATGTTTAGTTCTGCATAAAAGATCAATTGATAAAACATGCGTTTTTTATTACAATAGCGAGAATATTTAGTTTTTCTTAAACCAAAAATGATAGAACTAAACTGAAAAGATTAATTGAACTAATCGAGCGAACTATTTCCTATTAATTTTTGTACCAAAGAGAGCAGTTCCTAAAATAAATTACGAAGCACAAGTCTATCCTTTAGGCAACGTAAACTTTTTTTAACTTAATGATTTTTTTAATTAAAAATCATTTCTTTAAGTGTATTTCTACTTGAAACCAACACCACACCACACCAACTTTATAAAATATTTAAAACACTTCAACACAATATTGAATTTTGCAATATTTTATATTTATTTTTTATGGTTGGCGCTGCTTTAATAGACTTGTGCAACAATAAATTACAAAAACTGCTTTCAACGTTCTTTCAAGAAAGAGAAAAAAATAACAATAATAGAAAAACGTGCTGTTTTAATTTGAAAAAAAAATTTTTTTTAAGAAATTACTAAAGCATAAGATAAACAGAAGGATAATGCTTTTTCATAATGTTTATCAATTTTATTACAAACAGATTTTTTCCATTAGACACCCAGCCAGATACACATTCGTTTTGTGCATAAACATTTTCCTCTGCCAACGGCTAAAAGCTTCAGCCACCCCTCCCTGTCTTAAAACAGAACTATTTCTGGTTATTGCTCATGCTAATCATCGAGTGAAAGTTTACCATTTCCAGTAGCCCAGTTATGCGCAAAACTATTTCGAACTACTTTGCATTTAAGTGTTGCTCTATGTTTTTAATTGTGCACTTTAACTAGATTTGAATACCAACTTTTGCTTCTAATAACCTTCACAAAATTTCAAAGTTTTAAAAGCGTGATTTTTTACATATTTTTTTTATTATTTAATTTTATATGAAATTCAATTCTAAACTTTAAGTGAATTTAAAAAAAAAAAAATTTTTTTTTTTCTTTTATAAAACAATTATGCACTCCTAATGAATGTTATTACACTTTAAATACTTTTAGTAACAATTTCGCATTATTGTGTGTGAAAAAAAAAATGGTTTATCGTTGGAAGTGGAAGGATACTGCTGCTTGAGGAAGGAGTTGTGCTAAAAGTTTTTGTAGTTTTAATCTTTAACTAAAAATAATAAAATAAAAATTATTAAGAAACATTTTTTATTAATATTTGAACTGTTATTTTTGAAAGTGGTTTAAGTCCATTTAAAAAAGAAAAAATTGTCAGTAGTAATTTTAATAAAATGATGTCTTTCACTACATAGTATAAAGAAAAGTCGCTTCTCGCATCTGTCTGTATGTATGCTTAGATCTTTAAAACTACACAACGGATTTTGATGCAGTTTTTCTTTGAAAGATAGAGTGATTCAAGAGGAAAGTTTATATGTATAATCTTGGAAGGTTTAACGTTACAAAGCCGCCCGGCAGGTAGCGCTATAGTCGGTATCTGGCTTATTTGCCTACTTCCTGTTTTTACCCGGTCTCGCACGGTTCTTTACTTTATGAGTACGTCAGAAGATCGAATATATAAAAATTTCAAGGCAAGGCAACGTTTGCGGGTCAACTAGTGTCTTACTAAAATTAACGCTAGCTCATTTTTTAAAAAATACTGGACTTATACCACTTTCAAAAATAACAGCTAATTTTGTTAAAAAGTCGGATAACTGGTATTGTTGCTGTGCCAAAGCCGCTTGTCTTACCAACTGTGCTACAAATCAAACTGTAATAATTCTTTTTTTATTTGGCCGAGCAAAGTTTAGAAGAGAAGCAGATTTGTGTTGTTAAAAGAAAGAAAATAAATTAATTAATAAATTTATTAAAATTAATGTTCAGAATATCCAAAAGATAGTGCAGGTTCATTAATTTAAAAAAAAGTCAGTTGCCTTTTCAATGGCCAACGCAACTGAAATGAAAACTGTTATTATGAAATGCAACGAAGTTATCGAAAATTCTGTTTTCACAAATTTAAAATACAAAAATAAACAAAATAACTAATAATAAACAAACCGTGTTTTTTAAAGTCCCCATAGACGACATGTTTTTAATTTTAAAATTCAAATGTTTTTTTCACGTCTGTTAGTAAATTTCGATATAATGTCGCTTGTCCAAATACGCCCGACATACAAATACTGTTTGTTTATAACAGCTGATTTACTCAAAAATCTTAAAATTTTGTAAAATAGATTTGTTTATTACTTTTTTAAGAATCTGTGTTTTAACAAAATAAAATAAAAATTTCAAAAAATAAGCAAATTGCACTGTGTACGAGTACGCACAGAAAACAACTTCAGTTGTGAGAACTAAATTTGTTTCCAATCAAAAATTCAGTTGTGATTATCAAATTTTTTAATCTTGACAATAGACTTTCGGTGTTACAGCTCGAAATATTTTTAACATAACTAATTTTTGACCTGTATTATTGAATTCTAGTTGTTACAACTGAAAAATTTGATTATCAGAAATGAATTTTTTATTGGAAACAAATGTAGTCCTCACAACCGAAGTTGTTTTCTGTGTGTAGTATTATTTCATTGCTTCTTCGTTTGAAAAATGGCTTATAGCCGCCGAAAACATTTTTCATTCTGTTACTTTAGTATTGGAGAACCAACTAGTTTTTTTCTTTTTAAGCTACAAAATGATAAGCTTGTAAAAAAAATTTTATATTCTTTGCTTCAATATTATTATTGAAAAAGCAAAACTAGATAACAAAATTGAATATAAATATTTTTCTTGTAAATATTTTTATTCAGCCAGCTAATGATACAGAAAATTATAATATTTATTATACGGCGATAAATATAAAACATGAGAAAATAAAGCACGTTTTAATTAAAATTTTATCAGAAGTTTTCCTCATGTGTTTTTTACAGAATCAATATTTTTGAATGCACACACGACATGTTTCTATTTCACAATGTAAAAGTCGACATATATAGTGTAAAAAACATGTCGTCTCTTAGTAGCTTTAGAGCCATTGTTACAACTTACTCATTAGGTCTCAGGTAGCTATAATTTACTTTAGTTAAAGTAACTGATAAAGTGATCAATATTACAAGTTTTCATTAAGATAAATATTTACAAGGTCGGTCAAAAGAAGTCATCCGATGTTGTTTGGCTCTCATTTTTTTCCAAATAAAAATGAAATGTGTGCAGTTGCTCCATCCTGTTGGAACCACATGTCCTCCAGTTCTCATTCGTTCAATTGCAGCAGAAAAAACTCGGTCAACATGGCTTTATAGCGTGCACCGTCCACTGTTGTCGTTTGACCAGCCCGATGACTCCTCCAGCCGCCTCCAGCGTGAACAGCGCACCATGCAGTCACTTTGAGCGGGTCTAATGGCTTCTCGTGCATCACTCGTAGATTTTCGGTGCCTCAGAAGCGATAGTTTTGCTTGTTCACGTACCCGCTGAAGTGGAAAAGAGCCTCGTCGCTCATTATGATTTTGGTCGAAAAATCGGCCACTTCGATTATTCCGAGTTCTTGGAGAGTGTATCGCTCCATGGCTTGTTCACTTGTATGCTACATCTGTCTAGTTCACAAATGTCAAAACAGATTTGACATTAGCCGCCATTTACAAAAATAAGAGCATGTTCCAATAGGGTGATTTCTTTTAGCTTTCCTGTTATTATAATGTGTGTTATGTGGCATCACTGCTGTAAATATCGATAACTTTTCGTTGCCTTTTTTTTGACAATTATTTTTCAAAAAACTTAGAAATTTTTTACTTTTAAAATTTTATTTTAATATTTGTTATTTTATTGTGTAATTTTATTGATTAAAATAATGTTAAAAAAAAAATTAATCAATGTCTATGGCTGCTGAGGCTGCCATATCTAAAATCGAAAATATGGCAACTTTAAATGCTTGAAGTTGACGTTAAAAGTTATGAGCTACATAAACCTATCTTTAGCTTATCATACACTTTTTAGTTAAAGTATGTTTGTAATAACCAAAAAGCATTTATCTGTTCGGTAGCATCATACTTTTAGCTATTGTTAGGTGTAATAAAGGCCCTTAGTATAAAAAATTTAATAAAAACTATTAAAAATGTGGTCCTCCGTTGAATTTTATTTTAAAGATGAGCAAGAAATAATGCATGTAGCTGCTATTTGACTTAGCTTTAGGGATAATTGTAATCCTCTAGAGCTGCCGACTACGTATTTTTATAAAGATGTTTTTAAATTTCTTTTTAATATACAACGATGATCTCTTGGCAAATCAGTTTGCTCTGGGAGTAGACCGGTTCGTCTATTCTGCTTTACGCTTTCTTTTTAGTAAACTTTATCTGCTCTGTTGCGCTGCTATGATTTTTCTGCTCATTTTCTACCACATAATTTTTTATTTTCAGTTTGGAATATAAATGGATCAAAACTCTCTGCACTATTCATGTGTACGCATTGGGGGTCCATTTAATTTAAATTTTTAATCTTGACAATAGAAATTCGGTCTTACAGCTCGAAATATTTTTAAAAGAACTAATTTATGGCCTGTATTATCGAATTCTGGTTGCTATAACTGAAAAATTTTATTATTACAAATGAATTTTTGAAAGGAAACGAATTTAGTTCTCACAACCGAAGTTGTTTTCTGTGTGTAATTGCCGAAAATGTTTCAAATAGCAATTGAAATCAAAAGTTTTTAGTTGTCAGTTGCTCTCTGTAAAATCAATCTGGAACTGGAAACGCAATTTAAGTTGGGCTGCAATTGATAATCTGTTTTAAAAAAATTGTTCGCGCTCTTTATTCTAATTCTATTGTCACAAATTCTGTATCAAAATATAATAAAATGTTTCCTTTAAAATTTGTGGATCTTTTTAACCCTCTAGCTGTTCAACTAATGGGTCGTTTTCGACTTCTATTTAAAAAGGTACACAAAAGACCCCTTAATTAAAAAGTTAAAGGGTTAAAATATTCTACAAATATTATTTTGGGGGAACATTTTTGTGAAAAAAATTTAACTCTTTAAATGTTCAATTAATAGACCTTTTGCGGTTGCTGTTTAAAAAAGGACTACAAGACAAATTAGTTAAAGGGTTAGAGGGTTAAATTATACTATAAAATATTCCTCGTGGAACTCTGTTATAAATCTCTGAACATTTTAGTGATAAAAATGTTATTTTAGTCAAAACTTAAAAGCATTACCAGGGTTAAGGTGCACTTACTTAGAGTTGGCTTAAAAATGTTTTAATAGGATTGTTTGTAGGAAAGAAATGTTTTGAACATCTAATACTAATTTTGTACAATAGTTCATAAAAAAAATTCGTCTTGATTAAATATTTAATTAAAATAAGAGAAATAATTATAATATAAATTTTTTACAATTTTTTTTTTATACTTGATTGTGTGTTTTTCTTATGAAAACATTGGAAAGCATACTTTTAAATATACCCTCGTAATATTTTTTTAAAGCAAAACTTCCTGGTGCACAAGGAGTAATTATTACTTTTCGACTACAATGCCAACATAAATTGCCTGACAACTCAAGCCAGTCATCAAGATTTCTGCCTCTAAAGTTTATGATAGAATTGAAGTTTTTACTGCTACACTGCACCAACTCAAGTATTTGAAAGGACAGGCAAAAAAAAGAAAGAGTTATAAGATGCTCTTTTAATAACTTTTATACAGATGCTTAAGTAATTAAAAAAATGAAAGAAAGAAAAAAGAACAAATAAGAAGCCGTTTAAAGTTTGTGGGCTTCTGCTAAGTGAGTGCATGAGTGAGTGAGTGGAGTAAGCGCTGAGATGTGTGTTTCTGTGTTGGTGTATGATTACTGGTGATAACGTTTGTTGCAAGTGTTATAATAATTATAAGTTTATATTTGTTGCACATGTTCATAAGCTGTAAAGAATACTTAATATGCAACTTTAAGCATGAACGATGCACCAGCAGCATCAACAACATTTCACATGTTAAACAACAATAAAAACTATAATCACAAGTGTTTCGTATATTTTATAGAGATGCAACGCATAAATTACAGTTACAAAGCATTTTAAAAAAATTCAGAAAAAAAAGAGAAAAAAACAGAACTAAAATTATCATATCACCGAACCAAAGTTTTATTTAAATTTTCAAATCGTCTCTTTTACTTTATATAATATAAAATTTAATAAAATTACTGTTTGCAAATGGCATAACATGGACATCTCCTTAATTTACTAACAAAATTTTTGGATGTTTGCCTTAAATCTTCATATTTTTTTTTTCTAAATTGTAGTTAACTGTAGTTTGATTTAAAATATTTGAATTTTATTTATTTTGAGTGAAAAAAAAAAATAATTTTTTCTGCTGCTGCAGTAACCCCAACCATGATTTTGTATGGCTGTTTTTAACCATGACACACATACCAAATTGTCTATTTTTGTTACTTTTACCAGTTGTCTGTGCAAAGCTTACTTTTGCAAGTTTTTAAAAATGATTACACCTGAAAAGTAGATGGCTTAATAACGTTAAGGCTTTTACTAAAACCCATAGAGAAGTTAAGTGTTTTTACTTTGTGGCAAAATAATTAAAAATTTCTTTTAATCTGCTTTCAGTGTTGCAAGTTTCATTTCTGCCCTGTGTGTGCTAGAATTTAATTTTTCATTTTTTTCTACCTTTACATTTTACTTATATTTTTCTTTGAGTGCTTTAAATTCAAGCAGGTACAAATAAATTTGATTTGCACGTTCTCAATCAAATCATTTTTACACTTCATTTGTAAAGTTTCAATCAAAATGATGTGTATTTTTTTGTATACAAAATACACACGCATACACAAAGTTGCAGACACTGATACTCGTATGTGTGTAGCATGAATTTTTGCTTATACACTTCCATGAATGTCTGTGTACAAACATATAAAAATCAATAATTGAGCATGAAATGTATTGATGGAAATATAACGTTTTATTTTTCATGTTTTAAACAGCAAAAATGAAATAAATTTACACAACAAAGTGCCAGTAAAATTAATGTTTTAAAAAGCAAAAAATAAAAGAAAATTAAAAAATAAAAGTGCAAAACCTTTGCAGCTTTTAAGGTTTAAAAATATAAATTTCTTTATAATAATTTTATGGAGCTGTAGGTTTCTTTAAAAAAAAATTAAAACCTTAAATAAATTTTTTATTATTATTTTAACCCTAACTTTGTGGTTGGCTTATAGTCTCTAGAAGAAAGTTAAAACATTATAGAGAACTGTCATTAGTTACGATAGGTTAGCTTAAACTGGGTGCCTTAAAAAAAATTTAGAAAGAGACCTGAGTTTTCTGTTGTGGTCGTAGAAAACAAAAAAGCAAAGTTAGATAGAAAGCACAGAGTTAAAAACGGAAAATAGAAGAGAGGATAAGAGGAAGAACAAAGAGAACAAAATAATAAGAAAAAGACAAAGAACAAAAGAGAAGTAGCAAACGAAGAAGAGAAATTTGTCACGACTTACGAAGAAGAAGAAAAAGTAGAAAAAGAGAATTAAAAGAAAAACAAAATAATAAGAAAAAGACGAAAGACGAAAGAGAAAAAAGCAAATGAAGTAGAAAAAAGAAGAGAAATTCGTCAGGACTTAAGAAGAATACGAAAAAGAAAAAAAAGAGAAATAAAAATAAAAGAATCCGAACAAAAAAAAAAAAAGAGAAGAAAAAGAAGAAAAAAAAATAATAGGAAAAGAAGTAAAAAAGAAGACGAAAAGTAGAAGAAACAAAGAAGTAAAATAAAAGAGGAAACAAAAGAAGAAGAAAAAAAAGAAGAGAAGTTCGTCAAGGCCTAAGAAGAACACGAAAAAAAAGAAAAAGAGAAATAAAAGCAAAAAAAATTAAAAAGGGAAGAAAAAATAGCAGAAGAAGAAAGAAAAAAATTAAAAAAAGAGATGCAAAAGAAAAGAAGGAAAAAAGAAGAAAAGTGAGTAAAAGAAAAGACGAAAATAATAAGAAAAAGAAAATTAAAACAAGAAAAGTTTGTCACGATATAACAAGAATAAGAACAAAATAAGAAGAATTGAAAAAAGAAAAAGAACAAGAAAAGAACAAGTAGAAAAAAAAAGAAAAATAACAAGAAGAAGATTTCTTTATAATCGTAACCAATTGCTTTTTTCACAAAACGACAGCTCAGAAAGTTGGCACAGGTAACGCTTCTTCACATTGATCTCCTAAACTAATTTTATTATTTTTCAATCAATAGCAACGTTTCATTACACTAATGAAATATTTCATTAATTTAATTATTATTATTTAATTTAATTCAATTAAATATTCATGCAGTTAATGAAACATTTCATTAATTCACTGAATTATATTACTAATTAAATGAAATTTTGTATTAATTAACTGAAGAGCCAAAAATCATAGTTGTCAGAGCTCGTTAATATTTATTTTAGTGTTACGTCTAAATTCATAAAAAACATTTTTATTTATTAAAAGCTTAATTAACAGTTTTTCTACGGGAAATTTGTTTAATAAGCGCTTGTTAAACTAATTCTGTTAGAATAACTAAATAATAAATATTAATTAAATGAAAAATTCATTCATTTAATGACATATTACATTAAACCAATAAAACATTTCATAAATTTAATGAAAAATTCAATTAATTAAATAAATTTTTTATCCATTAAATGAAATATTTGACTAAATCAATGAAATGTTGTAATTATATTGATAAATAATGAGTTATACTCTTATCCAAAAAAAAAATTAAGGTAGACTTTAAAGTAAAATTTTTTAAAAAATTATATGAAAAATTTCAGTAACGCTGACATTAAAGTCTACGTTAATTTCTTTGGATAAGGGGGTTAATCTTTAAGTGTAGTGGTGGTCAGAGGACTTCTTTTCGTTTTGACAATTTCTGCATTAGGCTTTTTATACCATTCTGCTCGCAAAGCTACCAAAGTGGTAGCTTTTTCTAATTGAACTCTATGAACCCCAAGATAACCATTTTATTTATTTGATTTGTTTAATTTGTTTGTGCTTTTAAAAAATTTATATTTTTATTTATATTGTTTTATTTGTATTTTCAAGTTGCTTTTTTTTTTTGTTGCTCACACAAACCAAAATGCAATTTAATGCAATTGAAGTGTATGTATTTCAAGTACATACGATGCATATTTTTTTATTATAAAAAAGTCCATTAAAATATTAACATGATTTTTTGTTTGTAACGCCTCAAGTGCAATTCACACATTTTCAGTGTTATTTTCTAAAATTGATTTTAAGTGGCTGCTGCACAACAACCAACCCCACCAATCACAACAAGTAACAAATTAACACAATTTCAATTCCTTTCTTTAATGCCCTTCTTATTTTTTTTCTGTTTTTGCATAAAAAAATGAACTCTTGTTAAAATAAGCGGATGTTATAATTTAGTAATTTGAATGAGAATTGATTATTCGTATCAAACGAGTGTAAAAATGAATTTCCTTTACTTGAAAAATGACGCCAACTAATTGAGGCAACTAAGCAGAAATTGTTTATAAAAAGGAAAAAAAAAATTGAATACTTTAAGCCAAAAAAATAATCTCAAGTGAAATGTGATAAATTTTATTATTTTTTTTTTTAGCCAGTAGACTTTAAAGGAGTTCTTTTTTTGAACTGCTGAGACTCGTAATATTTTCAATTCGTTAAATTAATTATTTTCAAATTTTTTATTTACAGAAAAACACCCGATCTGCAATAGTAAAATCTTTCTCTAAACCAAAATTTAGGTAAATTTAACTTAATTAATACCTTTTTGCAGTAAAACTCTATTTGTTGAAGTTCCAGAGTGTAACTATTTCTATAACATTAGCTGTGAAGTTGTTTATTGTGTCGATAAAACCTTATTTACAAAAATATTTTATTTCAATAAAAAAATAAAATTTTTTATCGAAAAGTCAATAAATGAAATTACCAATTTAGAAATATTTGTGAGTTTAGAAAGAATAATTTTTTTTTTATTGTTCTAACAATGAAAACGTTACGTTAATTTAATTACAACATTTTAAAGAATCAATGAAATGTTTTATTTTATTTTAATTAATGAATATTTCATTAAATTAATTAGACATTAAATAACCTTAATGAAACGTGTCATTGGTTGAAAAATAAAAAAGATTAATGAACAAAATTCTTTTTGCCGTTTAATTTTGGGCCACATTATTAGCGTTAATGCCCGTCTTGAACGGACCTCGCTTCGAACAATGAAATACTTTGCAAGCTTAATTCAGAGCATCAACTTCTTTATGCCATCAAAATCCGTAAAGCTACATTTCAGTACACTAAAAGAAAAATCCAATGCAACTATTTTATTAAAATGGTAAGACATATTTCGTAAGTTATGTGAATTAATAAAATATTTTCATTAGATTAGAGAAAAAAATTCAGAGCAGGTATGAACAAATTTATCTTATTATTATTTATTATTTGATATTATAAAGGGTTTAGGCAGGAATGGCACCTGCCACCAACAGATTGATAGGTTAGTGCACTACCCACCAACCTACAGGGACCCAAGTGCACTTACAGTTCTTGGGAGTATTAGTGTCATTGCGAGAGAGAGAGGGAGAGAGAGAGAGAATATATATTTAGGAATTTATTCAAAGTTTAATGGATAAATTGCTCTGATATTTACGAAGGCCTACAAGTTGCAAAGTAAATTTGGAAATTTTATTAGCCCTGTTCAAGAATCAATTTATACATGATGATTTACTAGTCAAAAAGTGATTACACTGAAAGAATTTTGTTCCTTAATCCAGTTATTTTTCAAAACAATGACCACGTTTCATTAGACTAATTCATGAAATATTCGTTAATTTAATGAAATATTTCTTTGAATCAATGAAATGTTGTCATTAGAGTAAATAAACTTTGTCATTGGTTGAAAAATAATGAATTATTATTTAAATATAGTGCTGGGCAGAGACGGAAAAGCACTAATCTTTCAATACCATTCCCTCACAAGGTTGTTAAAGTGGTGTTGCTGCTACCACATTTTCTAATTGAAGGTTCTCCTTGCTTGTAAAATAATGAATTGAGCTGTTGTTTTTAATAATTAAATAAGTTGACTTTTTTTTAAGAAAATGAGTCAGCGGCAATTTTAATAATTAAAGATAGTGCTGACTCTTTTCTCTTTTTAAAGTGGAGTTATAACATTTTCAAAAATAACAGTACAATATTTCTTTTAGATAAAAGTATCTTAGTTTTTTCCATTGGGATTGAAAAACACATTTTAGTTTCTTAAAAAAAAATTTGTTTCTGTCTTTTGGTCGATTACAAACTTTTGTTTTTAGTTCTATGAGAATTTAAAATCCATGTTGAACTTTTATTTTTATTACTTTAAACAGTTTTAATTTATTAAATGTCATTCATGCTATGGGGCCTTGTGTCTGCCTGTCTGTCTGTTGTACTTGAATTACAATAAGCTTGTAAACAAATAAATTAGAAATTAAGTGAAAATATCACATTATTGTCACTTTGAATATTAACGAGTATATTTTGCATTTGTTTTTTGTTTTATTCTACAGAAATGTTTATATAAAACAAGTAAATAGAAACCCTGGGAGATATTTTCCATTTCCCAACTAACAGCCATCATTTAGAAAAGAAGCTGTTTTGATGGTACTTCCGCCATTAAAACCCCAGACTGGCTCGTCTATAATTTCTGCACCATGAATGTACTTAAATGAAGTGGAGTATTTGTTTTATTTTTCTCACACTCTATTTTTTTTATTTTGTGTTTCTTTGCTAAGCAAGAGTGTGTAAGAAAAACATTTTACAGTAAAGTGTGTTTATGTGTGGCTGTGTGTGTGACTGATAAATTACTGCATCTTCTAACATCATATAGCATCTGTTGGTGCTGTTATTGATGTTGTTGTTGCTGCTGCTGCTGCTGCTGCTGCTCGGTTGGTTGCTGTTGTTGAGTTTGCTTTAAAACGTTATAATTAAATTGTAGCACAATTACAACGTTCTACAAGAACGTTATTGTAATGTTGCAATTTAATGTGAATTGTGAATGCGTATGTGTTGTTGTTGCCTTTACCCTAAGAATGTTGTTTAATTAAAGACGGAAAACTTTCAAAATGATCTTGAATGTCGACATCGCTTAAAATGTTAAAAGCGGTGATTTTTCTTGAATTTTAATATGAGAAATATTTTATGTTGCACCAAGATTTCAGTTTTTTTTTTTGTATAATTTATTTTAGCGATAAATAATTTTTTTTGTAATGTTTGCCTACAAGAAGAAGAGAGAAAATGTGCCATATAATTGAGGTTTATTTCATTTAGTGGTGTTTGAGGAAAATGTTAAATTTTCTTGATGAGATATCACAGCTAGCAGACAAATATTTGTAGTTCTTGAAGAATTGTTTTGCAACATTGAAAGCTTAAATAAATTTCCAACGAAATTAATATTCCATTACGAGGCAAGCAAGAAAACAGAAAAAGAAATGTTAAGTGCCACTTTAGATATAATTTTTTTTTTATATTTGTTGTATTCTTGCATAATTAATATTGTGGCAGCTGCATTTTTAAAAGAGCAAATGCTAATTTCATACAGCCTGTTTCGATTTCGTAAATAATAAAATACTAACTTACGTTACATAGAATGTTTCAAATGAAAAAGAAAGAAAATCAGCTTTTCAGTTAAAGAGCAAATTTAGTATATTGAAAGATGGTAGCTCGTTAGCACAGAGTACACATACAGAGTACACATTCTACACTCGTGCCAAATAGCTGCTAGAGACTTCCAGCGAGCTGTAAGACAGAACTTGCCAAAAGCTATTAAATAAAACAATTTTATACCGAAAAAGTAAATAAATAATTCACATAAAAAAATAGGGGGCCCCGCATATTAGTGGGTAGTGTACTCACCTATCAATCTGGGGGTCGCAGCTTCGACTCCTGCCTAGACCCTGGGTGCTTGGCTGTACAAAAGATCCTTTGGGTCGTGGCAAATATGGCCTTTAGACAAATATTTCCCAATTGTGGAAGAATTTCAAAAGTGCACCTTATCATCATTAAATGGCAGAGTTGATATTCTTGATGTTTTGTGAATAAACTCTATGCAAGAGCGCTGCTACAACAAATAGGTATGCTAGCTAGTTGCTGCCTCTTTGTTATAGTTTAGATTGGTTTAAAGTCGCAAGACTCCGTTTTGAAATCCTTTTTGTTGAATAAGGCGGCATAAATCTACAACAAGGGTCAGTAAAATAATTTTTTTTTTGTATTCAAACTTAAGCAATAAATATCTAAACGATTTCCAATTCTTTAATCAATTAACAAACACAAGCGCACTAAAGTTTGTCGTAATTTTCCACTAAAATTACATTGAACTTGAGTGTGTGTTCAAGAAAGTTTTGTATTTTGTTTCTTTCAAGAATTTTTTTTTTTTTTTACTGAGTTCTTGGTCACCATCATCTAGGTGAGCAGACCTGAGACTAGTGTAAGGAATTGTAGGGTAGATAACCTAGGAAGAGAACGGTCGAGGCTGCCAGAAAAGAATATCGACACGCAAACAGGTGATCTAGAGTGCATTTTTACGTAGGGCACAATGCAGATAGATGGACGGTTCCAATTGAGAAATGTGCTGGCAGTTGTAACATTCCACTGCAGGTTTGGTAATCACGCTAGGAGAGTGGGTTTTACCATCAAATAACTACTGTTACTGTGGGCTTGTCAAGACGAAGAAGAGGAGGAATCTGTGGAATAGCTTCTCTGCCTTTACCCTGTTCGGCAATTCGTTTTGTTCTTTCATTCTTTGTGTGAGTGTATATGTTAAGGGATTTGTTTATGATTCTGATTTATTGTATTTTGTATTGTTTTGTGATTTATAAGAAATTTAAGCAAAAAAAACGAAAAAAGATAAATTTTTGTAATGTGAACGGTAGGGCAAGTTCAAAAGAAAATGTAAAAACCTACTAATGTCGAAGACTTTTTTAACTTTTAAATTTTACATTTACGCTTATTATTTTATTTATTTTTAACTGACATTAAAACTTGAAAAAAAAATATTTTATTTTTTTTCAGAACTGGATACTTACGTTTTAACGGGATTAAACTCTGTGTTTACTCTTGGATTTTGACGCTTTATAGTTGCATTTATTTCTTTATGTGTGCTTTAAAGATTACTTAATAAAACTGGTTTGTATTGGACGCTTTCTATTTTTGGTAAAATTTTAAAAATCAAAAATTTCAAAATTTCTTTAAAAAATATTAATTTTCTTATAAAATTTTTCCATATAACTCGAAAAATAATAACTGCTTTAAAAAATGTTCAAGAACCAAATTAAAGCCATTAAAATTTAAATTAATTTTAAGATATTTCGTAACAAAGTCGTGTAAGTTGTTGCAAAGTTATGATGTGTGAAGTAGCCGCTTCAAAAATCTTATATTAAAAAAAAAAAAAAAAACTTAAGAAAAAACCTCTACGTAGAATACTTGCTGATGATTTTTACAGTTAGACGACCCTAGCACATCAGAAAAACATAGTGATTGCCTTCAGTTTTTTTTTGTCTTGTTGTTCTCTATTTGATTTCAAAATTTAAGATTTTATTTCAGGCAGCACATTAAAAATGTTAAAAAATTTAATTTTCATTGCCTTTAGATTAAGTGTCAAGCCGACAGCTGGCTAACGACCAAAAACGATCAAAATTAAAAATACAAACGTTGGTTTTGATGACTTCACAGCCACTGCAGCCAGCTTAAGCTAATTTCTACAGGGTGTTTTTTATAGACGTATAGAACTTTAAGTTGGCATTACTGTTCAAGATGGCGACCGATTTAACAGCTGTCAAGTGATTTATTCTCAGTTTGGCTTGGCAATTCATCATGAATAGACTCACGCCTGAACAACGCTTGCAAATAGTGGCCAGAACGTTACAGTCAATGGTGATCGGTATAGAGCCATGATTACTAACTTTTTCATTCCTGAATTGAACAACCTAGATGTCCAGGAGCTGTGGTTCCAACAAGACGGCGCAACATGTCACACAGCTCGTGCCACAATAGATTTATTGAAAGACACGTTTGGTGACCGCCTAATTTCACGTTTTGGATCTGTGAATTGGCCTCCAAGATCTTGTGATTTAACACCGCTAGACTACTTTCTGTGGGGCTATGTAAGCTCATTAGTCTATGCGGATAAGCCACAAACGCTTGACCATTTGGAAGACAACATTCGCCGTGTTATTGCCGATATACGGCCACAAATGTTGGAAAAAGTCATCGAAAATTGAACGTCCAGATTGGACTACATCCGAGCCATATTTAAAATGTAATGCCACAAGATTATCTTTCGGATAAATAAAATTGATGTGAATCGAATAATCCATCGTTTTTTTAATTGCAATTTAAAGTTCTATACGTCTATAAAAAACACCCTTTATTTTCATAAGCCGTAATAAGTTTCGATATTGTGCCTCCGACTACCAGTTGTAGCCTACTTGTTTTAAATGGAGTATCAAACAAATATATGATTTTTTATTTAAATTTTTTTTCTAATTACAAATTTTTATGCGCTGCCATTAAACAAGATTTAAATAGTTTTATTAATTGCTTGCAAAATAACGTTTAAACTGTTAGAAAATGTAAATTTTCTATTTCCTATTTTTTTTTCCAGTGATTATTATCATTTCTAGTTGTTCTTGTATAAAAACTAAACACAAAAATCACTAATAAATCTTGTCCAACGGAAAGTAATTTGACTGACGTCCATATTTGTTTTTTTGGTCTATGTGTAAGTGTAAGATTTACTGTAATTTCTTTCTATGATTGTTATTATTATTAATATTTTTAGTTAGAACTTTATGCTGCAGGCAATATTGTTGTACAATTAAAATAACTTTGTTGAAACATGTTTCAACGGTTTTGATCTTAAGGAAAAATAAGCCTTAAACTTTAAAAAAAAAAAAAACACAAAAACAAACACAAATTATAGGAAATCTTTGCAACATCTGACGCCATTTAGATTGATGGCAGCAGCATGAATGGTACCCAACCATCAAATACTCATTCAATCTATACGCTGGGGTAATTGCAAAAAAAAATTTCAAAAATTGTTAAATGGATGTTGGTACAAACAAACATACCCAAGTACAAGCACATACGTACATGCAGTCTCATGTATAAGTGATAGTTAGAAGACACTTACTTGGCCTGTAGACAGACTGTAAGATAAGACAGCTACATTTGAATCTTAAATACTTGAAATTCAAAGCAGTTTTGCCACTTTGCTTTACCAATAGCAAAACATAAATATGCTTCATACAACAAAAACGATAATTAACAAACCGTTAAAGTTGCAAATATTTTTCTGATATTTTTTTCTGCACAGATTACAGCTCTCTGAGCCGACACACTCATAAAAAAGGAAAACGAGAAAATCGATTAAAAATTATGGTCTTAATTGTAATGAGGAAATCATAGCTTTGACGACGTTTCATAATTTTTTTTCTTTCACCATTTTCATTTCATTTTATCTGTATTAAATTATGTTTTTTTATTTGTACGTGTGTGCGAGTATTATTATGGGTTTTCTTTTATTTATTTATTTCGTTCTGGACTACGTGATGTAATTAGTTGAAACTTTGGTGTTGAAGAGTTTATTGTGTGGCAGTTGTGTTTTTTTTAATAAATTTTTTTTAATATTCTTCAGTCTCCGTTTCGTTTCTTCCTGTTTTTTATTTACCCAATAAACTTAAACATAAAATACAGTTTATAGTTCTGTTAAATGTAATAATTTTGTTATGCCAAAAAAGAATTACTTACAAAATAAACCAGATTTCAAATTGTTTTTTTTTATATTTTTATGTCTTCATTTCGTTATACCAACTGAGGCACCAAATAAAAAATACTTGTTTGTAATACTTTGTGTTGAATGTAGTCATAAAATAGGGGCTAAAGTTTGTTCACTCTCTCTCTCTGCCTTTCCTATTCACGCTTTATCTATTATAACATAAGCAGAGTTAGCAGATTGTAATCTAAAATTTGGCTAGTCTTCTCATTAATTAAATATTTTACTAGATTTTTCAGTACATCAATGCCTTTGGCATTTCCTCCATAGAATCCTGCGGCGTGTTAGCACCGCAACCTAATAGATCTCTTGTGCAGAAGCATGACAATACAACACAATACTAGACTCAACAAATCTGAAATTTATTCACTAAAGTAGTGACAGTAGAACAGCATACATCTCTTGCTCTCCTCAGTAAACGTCAAAATTTGTTTGACGTAGAAAGTGTAAGCGTATGAGTGCATTACATTGATTGTTTTCTCTTTTAGTATTAAATATATGTCTTTGACACATAAGAGAGAAGAGACGCCTGTTATTTTTGCATTTTAATGTTTGTTGTAGTCGCTACCTTTTATAATTCTGCCATGGCAGTGATGTCAGCTATATCATAGAAAAACACGTTAAATACGGGCTTTACACTATAATAAGAGAGTTCAGATTTTCATTGGATTTTGAAAGAGCAAAATCAAATGATATTTGATAAGACTGACGAAAAATCATTAGGGAGCTTTACATTATGATACTAGTGTTAAGACTTTCATTGTATTTCGTCAGTTGTTTTTGTTATTTTTTTGTTCGTATCCAAAAATGCATCCTTGATACTGTGAAGAATATAAACCTTTAGAAATTTTTCTAAAAATAGTGAGAGCCACATGACTATTAAATTTCTAACCGTGATGTATTGTTTTCACGCTACAATACTTTTTTATTTGATTTATATTGTTGGTAAATTGTTTTACTCAGTATTACTTTAACGCTTTCAAAAATTTTTTTTACAAGGATCAATAAATATGTGACAGAAAAAGTAATGCAATGACTTGTATTCAGACAAATTTCTTTGTTAATTTTGAAAGTCCACTATAAAATGAGTTAGTTTTAATTTTAGTAACATATAGAAACCATCTTTCTCAATATAATTTTAAAAGTGTGTTCAAACGAAGACAATTGGCTCCACACTATCCTACATTCAGCTATTGGAAAATTGTTATAATGGGCCTTAGTGTTCTATAATTTTTATGAATTCTGGGGGTTGCACAAAACGTTTCCAATATCTGTGTCTTGTCAAGCAACAATTCCCAACATTTTGAGCAACTTTAGAGGGACGTTCTTGCCTTATTAATCTGGAATTGTGGATTTGATTCTTGCTTAAATTTGAGCTGGTTAATACAAACAAACCAAAAAGCTTACCAAAATTTCTGCTGTCTTAGTTAGAAAAAGCTTGTGAATTGAGATAACTAAATTTTGAACTGCATCATCGAGTTTTGATTTTTCCAACTAAAAAAATTAGATTATCACAAATGAATTTTTGACTGCAGAAAAAGTTAGATTCTGCAATTGAAGTTGTTCTCTTTGTCTATGACGCTACAAAAAACTAGAGGTTACAAGTTGGATTTAAAAAGTGTCCCTGGCAAATTAGTGATTCTAATACTAATCGACCAATCTAAACATTGTAAAGGGTGTTTTTTATAGACGTATAGAACTTTAAGTTGGTATTACCGTTCAAGATGGCGACCGATGTAACAGCTGTCAAGTGATTTATTCTCAGTTTGGTTTGGCAATTCATCATGAATAGACTCACGCCTGAACAACGCTTGCAAATAGTGCAATTTTATTTCGAAAACGAGATTGCCGTTGTTCCCGATTTTCATAAGCGAATTTTGTTTAGCGATGAAGCGCACTTCTGGTTGAATGGCTACGTCAACAAACAAAACTGCCGCATTTGGAGTGAAGCTAATCCTCAAGTGTATGTCGAAACACCGTTACATCCAGAAAAACTGACTGTTTGGTGCACTTTATGGGCTGGTAGAATCATTGGTCCGTACTTCTTCAAAAACGATGATGGCCAGAACGTTACAGTCAATGGTGATCGCTATAGAGCCATGATTACTAGCATTTTCATTCTTGAATTGAACAACCATGATGTCCAGGAGCTGTGGTTCCAACAAGACGGCGCAACATGTCACACAGCTCGTGCCACAATCGATTTACTGAAAGACACGTTTGGTGACCGCCTAATTTCACGTTTTGGACCTGTGAATTGGCCTCCAAGATCTTGTGATTTAACACCGCTAGACTACTTTCTGTGGGGCTATGTAAAGTCATTGGTCTATGCGGATAAGCCACAAACGCTTGACCATTTGGAAGACAACATTTGCCGTGTTATTGCCGATATACGGCCACAAATGTTGAAAAAAGTCATCGAAAATTGGACGTCCAGATTGGACTACATCCGAGCCAGCTGTGGCGGTCATATGCCAGAAATCATATTTAAAATGTAATGCCACAAGATTATCTTTTGGGATAAATAAAATTCATGTCAATCGAATAATCCATCGTTGTTTTATTTCAATTTAAAGTTATATACGTCTATAAAAAACACCCTTTACCTTCAAGTCTTGCCTAGACTTTGAAAGTTTTTGGCAAATAATATAAGAGTCAGCTTTGGGCTAGGAAAATTAAATAACTAAAAACATTTTAGAGTTCACAACATTGTTTTTCTTCAGAAGTTATTTGACAAATTGACAGTTGCTTTAAACTTATTTTACCATTTTACAGTAGATACTTTCACGTTAAAGCAAATCTTCCTAAAAAGGCGAATTGATAAAAAAATGATCCAAATGAACAATAGCTAACTACTAAATTTCATCAATTTAAAGAACAAAACTATAAATATCGTGACCAGTTTATCAATCTCGAACATTATCGCTTGTTTTTAGCAAACAAGCTAAAATACAACTTTGTAGGGATTTGTGTTGTGTCAGAGAAATTATATACTAAAATTACCACTAATTAAAACTTTCTAAAATGAACTTATAGCACTTTCAAAAATAAAAGCTCATATAA
Source organism: Thelaira solivaga (assembly GCA_947397855.1). Classification (NCBI taxonomy): domain Eukaryota; kingdom Metazoa; phylum Arthropoda; class Insecta; order Diptera; family Tachinidae; genus Thelaira; species Thelaira solivaga. Next base: position 50,031,343 of record OX377613.1, on the reverse strand, counting down.
CCCTCGTAATTTAATGTCAGTCCAAGTTACAGTTTCATGAACTAAGAAAATATTCCTTTTTGAGCAATCGCACACAAGACAGTTCATAAATGAAATAATTTATTTAAAACTTTTATTCACTTACGAAATCGTTAGCAAGATTTTAAATACGAGCATTAACTAGTTGCGGAAATTGAACTAATTACAAAGTTATGAATACAAAGACAACGAGTGGAGACATTTGAAATTATTTATGCATTCATTTGCAACTCCCAGCATTGAAGTGAAGAACTTTGACCAGACAAACACTAAAACTTTTTAAATTTGAATTTGTTTTAATTTTTTTGTTCTTTTACTTCTTTATAACAAAAAAAAAAAAAAAAAAAAAAAAAAAGGAAAAAAGAAGAGAAAGAGAAATAGAGTTTAATTTGTGTCATGCTAGTTTGTTTTTGCTGTCCATAAGTCATCAACCGTGTAAATGATGTTTTCCTGTTGTTGGATTAAAATGCCAGGAAAAACCAAACTTTATCCCCTCTTTAAATTATGATTCGTAACATAAACTACACGGCGAATGCTTAAGCAGTAGTTAAGGCCTACAAAAAAAAATTACATTTAAATGTCGTTTTTTTATAGCTGCACTCTACAACAAATAAAAAAAATGGAAATAAATTAAAATATTTGTAGTGTCAACTTTAATCTTGAACATTTCGCTCATTTACTTTTTACCTCAATAGCGTCATACCTTTAAAAATCTGATTTGGCACAAGAACTGTTTAGAGTATTCATTTTGTCATTGAAAGCTTATTTTGAAAAGAAGAGGCTTAACAATATTTAGTTTTTATATTTTATTTTAACCAGAAAGTAAGAATTTGAGAATAAATTTACATATTAAACACATTTTTTGAGTTGTAACACTATTGAAAAACGAAAGGTCTATAGGCGCTGCATTAATCTCATGCGTTATCGTTTGCTTTTATTTTAATAAAGAAAAGCCAGTCTGCTGTTAGTGTAGATTTTCTTTGAGTGAAATCAAGACAAGATTGTTGAACTGGCCACTATATTTAGAGTTTTGTTATTTAAATTAATGAAAATGTTTATGAAAAAAGCAGCAGAGTACAGTAGTCAGCTATCGTTCATTTGGTCTAACATGACCGTTTTTTTTTTTTAATCAATTCCCCTTATTAGCAAGATTTCCTGTAGCGTGAAGGTATCCACTATTAAATGGTAAAAGGAAGTATCCAGCAAGTGTCAAACTGTTAATTAACTTTTCAGGAAAAACTCTAAGATGTTGTTATTTATTTAATTTTGCTAAGACAATACACAGCTATGTCTTAGCTTGTTTGCCGAAACCATGCAAAGTCTATTCTACATTTGAAAGAAGAACTCCAAGATTGGTGTAGGTTAATATTTTAACCACTAATCTGCTAGCGGCCCCCTTTAAATACAACTTGTAACCTTAAGCTTAAGAGAACAACTTCGGTTGTGAGAACTAAATTTTTCTGCAGTCAAAAATTCAGTTGCAATAATAAAATTTTTTAGTTTTAAAAATCAAAACTCGATAATATAGTCAAAAATTTAATACTTTCCATTAACAAACTTTTTCTTTTTAAGACAGCACAATTCTGGGTAAGCTTTTTGGTTTGTTTCTTTATTTAAGACAAGTTCAAGTATAAGCTAGCATTAGACCCACAATTTCAGATTAATATTTAAGAACGACACCACAAAACTGCTCAAAATATTATGAATTGTTGCCTGAAGTGATTCGAACAGCTACACTTTTTATACAGCAGTCGAAGAAGCTGTAGAGGGTTGAATTTCTGCCTCAACCTTGAATGTTTTCTGTAGAAAACCTAAGCAACTTCATGGATTTGTGCTGTCACAAACAAAAACTTATTTTAATTTTTCTTAATTCATTTGATATCGACACTAGACAGACATTAAAATTTTTAAAATTTTTATTTCCTTTGCTTTTTTGCTTCTTTTTATAAATAAAAAAAAATGAAAGAGATTTAGAGTTTAATTTAATCTTATCTGAGCAAACATCATCCTTCGTTATAATTAGATTGTCTGGTATCTCTGGATAAACTTGAGATTAATAACAATCTCACATTTTGTTGGGTACCTTAACAAGAGGGGCATGCTGGCAACAAGAGTGCAGGTGGTTTGGCTAACGAAAGCCTCTCGCTTATGTTAGTAAGACCAGAGTTCACTTTGACATTCTTTGGGCTACTGTAAAAAAATGGTTTTTACGTCAATTCACAATTCGTAACACATGGAGAATCACTTAGTCATGAGTAGAATACAGAACGATTCCTTTCGTTTCGTCGAAGTATGTTTTCTATGAGAGTCCAGCGATAGCAATATGCAGAATGACTACATCAATTACGAGATTCGTAAAGAGTCTCGGATAGTATTAGGAACTGGGCTGCAATATACATATTAAAGGTCGCGATGCGATTACAGCCCTTGATAATAATAATAAATCGCTTCCTCACTTAAAACGCTTTATCATGCTAAGCTGAGCTTAATCACGCTATCGCAGAGTTTACCAACTGTACTCAATGAAAGTGATTTCAGACTTTTAATGGGATGACTTACTATACACTGTAATTTTATATGACGCCAGTGGAGGATAGGCAATATTGGCAACAGAAAATGTAGATTGAATAATTTGCATGACGTTACCCTACAATATGGCCTTAAGTTATCGCAGGGCAAATTTTCGCTGATTGCTAGGGAGGCATATAAGTGAGAAGATCTCATTGAATAAAATAATTGGCTTCAATTAAGGCCTATATCTGAAATTTATGGAATATACAAAGTATCCTCTAGCTCGAGGTACATACGGCCCCCATTGTTGATCAAAATTATGAAACCTGTAGTACACTAAGGTCCATTATTACACGTTTCCAATTAATGCAGGTGGAATATTGTGGATGAAATGGTCAGTGTTTGATTAGACTTTTAAAATTATATTGAGAGAATAGCTAGCCATGAATGAATGATGTGTCAAACCATTATAATGTTATAATTTAAAGTCGACTTTAATACTCTTTGTGGGGTACAAAATTCTAACTCTAACTATTAGTAGGTTATAATAACGGACCTAAGACTATTTGATTCTTAGTAGAGAAGTTATCAGTATCAGCTGGTATTAAATACTTAATCGTGTTTAAAAATTTATATTATTCAAAGTGAATGCAACCCTTTAGAGCTCTGGTAAAGGATATAAAATTGTGTGTGTGTGTGCATGTATGCATATTGTCGTCGCCTAATTATAAAACAATAATGTGTGCATTACTTACCAGGCTGTTGTTTATAATTCTATTTTTATTAGTGTTACTCGCATGTGGTCATTCCACCATGTAACCATAATAGTAACTAACGGCAATATGACCAGGAATATTTAACAGTCAGTATGAATGAACAATGGCATGAACAACGAAGAATGAGTAACTAACTGCTTGGTTGACCACTTGGTGTAACAGGCACACCACACAAGGGGGCGAGAGGATACACAAATTGAAAACAAAATAAAAAGTATTTGCTATAGGGGCAATTACAGTGCGACTGGCGCATAATGATCATCCAACAGGAATAAATGTACTAGACCTCTTTTTTTCATTGCCTTACTTTGTTTGTGTGTAATCTTTCCTATATAATGGCCGCAAAATAAATATAAAAGAAAATTTGTATGCAAAAATAGAGATAAAATATGGACGATGGACGACATTGACGGCCTGCAACTAAACGAAATGTAGGAAATCTATGTGTGTGTGTGTCTCAACTATTTTATATTCGAGCAGAAATAAGGGTTGGGATATTTTTTTGTTGTCATTTGTGACCAAGACTAATAGTCAACGGATGTAACCATTTAAATTTGCATTTCATTTTAGTTTTTGTTTTATCACTCTGCTAGCATTCTTTTGCTTTGATTTGTGTACTCATACTCGTTGCTTATTTGGCTTAATTTTTTTTAATAAAGAAAATGATCTGTATGGATTTTATTTACTTTTTATTCTTTTTTATTTCTCATTTATTTACATAAACTGCAAAGATTTGCAAAACTATTGTGCTTGGTGTTTTTAATTCAAGCAAATATTTGAATGCATATTTGCCTATGCCCCGTATAACTCAGGGTAAATATTTAAATTAACAAGGGATAATGAATAATTTGAGTAATATACAGTGGGGGAGCTTAAAATTAAATTAGAAATTATGATTTACAACTTTTTTCTGTCAACTTTTTTTAAAAAAACATTAATCAGCGGTAATTTAAGTATGCTTTAATAATACATCTATGACCAAAAAGGCAAGCAGTTCTACTACTGCCTCTTTCCGGCTAATTTTTAGTAGAACTGGTTACCTTTTTGGTCCTAACTTGGTAAGTTTTCAATATATTGACTTGAGTTCTTTTTTGTCGGATAACTAACCGTATTGGCCTTCATTAGAAATTTTTTCTGGTGGTTAGTGCAAGAAATTTTTTTTTATAATTTTTTCAAAAAAAGCAAAAGGGGTAGTCCATAGTTTTTTTTTGCACTATTTGCAAAAAACAAAATTCGGATTAAAGCCTATACGGTGCTCTATCCAACACTGTAGAAATCAAGTCGATATGTAGAAAAATAAGCACGTTATGACCAAAAAGGTAAGCAGTTCTACTACTGCCTCTTTCCGGCCAATTTTTAGTAGAACTGGTTACCTTTTTGGTCCTAACTTGGTAAGTTTTCAATATATTGACTTGATTTCTTTTTTGTCGGATAACTAACCGTATTGGCCTTCATTAGAAATTTTTTTCTGGTGGATAGTGGAAGAAAATTTTTTTTATAATTTTTTCAAAAAAAGCAAAGGGGGCAGTCCATTGTTTTTTTTTTGTCAAAAATATTTTTTTTTCACTATTTGCAAAAAACAAAATGCGGATTAAAGCCAATACGGTGCTCTATCCAGCACAGTAGAAATCAAGTCGATATCTAAAAAAACAAGCAAGTTATGACCAAAAAGGTAAGCAGTTCTACTACTGCCTCTTTCCGACCAATTTTTAGTAGAACTGGTTACCTTTTTGGTCCTAACTTGGTAAGTTTTCAATATATTGACTTGATTTCTTTTTTGTCGGATAACTAACCGTATTGGCCTTCATTAGAAATTTTTTTCTGGTGGATAGTGCAAGAAAATTTTTTTTATAATTTTTTCAAAAAAAGCAAAGGGGGTAGTCCATGGTTTTTTTTGTCAAAACTATTTTTTTTTGCACTATTTGCAAAAAACAAAATGCGGATTAAAGCCAATACGGTGCTCTATCCAACACAGTAGAAATCAAGTCGATATGTAGAAAAATAAGCACGTTATGACCAAAAAGGTAAGCAGTTCTACTACTGCCTCTTTCCGGCCAATTTTTAGTAGAACTGGTTACCTTTTTGGTCCTAACTTGGTAAGTTTTCTAGATATTGACTTGATTTCTTTTTTGTCGGATAACTAACCGTATTGGCCTTCATTAGAAATTTTTTTCTGGTGGATAGTGGAAGAAAATTTTTTTTATAATTTTTTCAAAAAAAGCAAAGGGGGCAGTCCATTGTTTTTTTTTTGTCAAAAATATTTTTTTTTCACTATTTGCAAAAAACAAAATGCGGATTAAAGCCAATACGGTGCTCTATCCAGCACAGTAGAAATCAAGTCGATATCTAAAAAAACAAGCAAGTTATGACCAAAAAGGTAAGCAGTTCTACTACTGCCTCTTTCCGGCCAATTTTTAGTAGAACTGGTTACCTTTTTGGTCCTAACTTGGTAAGTTTTCAATATATTGACTTGATTTCTTTTTTGTCGGATAACTAACCGTATTGGCCTTCATTAGAAATTTTTTTCTGGTGGATAGTGCAAGAAAATTTTTTTTATAATTTTTTCAAAAAAAGCAAAGGGGGTAGTCCATGGTTTTTTTTGTCAAAACTATTTTTTTTTGCACTATTTGCAAAAAACAAAATGCGGATTAAAGCCAATACGGTGCTCTATCCAACACAGTAGAAATCAAGTCGATATGTAGAAAAATAAGCACGTTATGACCAAAAAGGTAAGCAGTTCTACTACTGCCTCTTTCCGGCCAATTTTTAGTAGAACTGGTTACCTTTTTGGTCCTAACTTGGTAAGTTTTCTAGATATTGACTTGATTTCTTTTTTGTCGGATAACTAACCGTATTGGCCTTCATTAGAAATTTTTTTCTGGTGGATAGTGCAAGAAAATTTTTTTTATAATTTTTTCAAAAAAAGCAAAGGGGGTAGGTAGTCCATTTTTTTTTTGTCAAAAATATTTTTTCTGCACTATTTGCAAAAAACAAAATTCGGATTAAAGCCAATACGGTGCTCTATCCAACACTGTAGAAATCAAGTCGATATGTAGAAAAATAAGCACGTTATGACCAAAAAGGTAAGCAGTTCTACTACTGCCTCTTTCCGGCCAATTTTTAGTAGAACTGGTTACCTTTTTGGTCCTAACTTGGTAAGTTTTCAATATATTGACTTGATTTCTTTTTTGTCGGATAACTAACCGTATTGGCCTTCATTAGAAATTTTTTTCTGGTGGATAGTGCAAGAAAATTTTTTTTATAATTTTTTCAAAAAAAGCAAAGGGGGCAGTCCATTGTTTTTTTTTTGTCAAAAATATTTTTTTTTCACTATTTGCAAAAAACAAAATGCGGATTAAAGCCAATACGGTGCTCTATCCAGCACAGTAGAAATCAAGTCGATATCTAAAAAAACAAGCAAGTTATGACCAAAAAGGTAAGCAGTTCTACTACTGCCTCTTTCCGACCAATTTTTAGTAGAACTGGTTACCTTTTTGGTCCTAACTTGGTAAGTTTTCAATATATTGACTTGATTTCTTTTTTGTCGGATAACTAACCGTATTGGCCTTCATTAGAAATTTTTTTCTGGTGGATAGTGCAAGAAAATTTTTTTTATAATTTTTTCAAAAAAAGCAAAGGGGGTAGTCCATTGTTTTTTTTTGTCAAAAATATTTTTTTTGCACTATTTGCAAAAAACAAAATTCGTATTAAAGTCAATACGGTGCTCTATCAAACACAGTAGAAATCAAGTCGAAATCAAAAAAAACAAGCAAGTTATGACCAAAAAGGTAAGCAGTTCTACTACTGCCTCTTTCCGGCCAATTTTTAGTAGAACTGGTTACCTTTTTGGTCCTAACTTGGTAAGTTTTTAATATATTGACTTGATTTCTTTTTTGTCGGATAACTAACCGTATTGGCCTTCATTAGAAATTTTTTTCTGGTGGATAGTGCAAGAAAATTTTTTTTATAATTTTTTCAAAAAAAGCAAAGGGGGCAGTCCATTGTTTTTTTTTTGTCAAAAATATTTTTTTTTCACTATTTGCAAAAAACAAAATGCGGATTAAAGCCAATACGGTGCTCTATCCAGCACAGTAGAAATCAAGTCGATATCTAAAAAAACAAGCAAGTTATGACCAAAAAGGTAAGCAGTTCTACTACTGCCTCTTTCCGACCAATTTTTAGTAGAACTGGTTACCTTTTTGGTCCTAACTTGGTAAGTTTTCAATATATTGACTTGATTTCTTTTTTGTCGGATAACTAACCGTATTGGCCTTCATTAGAAATTTTTTTCTGGTGGATAGTGCAAGAAAATTTTTTTTATAATTTTTTCAAAAAAAGCAAAGGGGGTAGTCCATGGTTTTTTTTGTCAAAACTATTTTTTTTTGCACTATTTGCAAAAAACAAAATGCGGATTAAAGCCAATACGGTGCTCTATCCAACACAGTAGAAATCAAGTCGATATGTAGAAAAATAAGCACGTTATGACCAAAAAGGTAAGCAGTTCTACTACTGCCTCTTTCCGGCCAATTTTTAGTAGAACTGGTTACCTTTTTGGTCCTAACTTGGTAAGTTTTCAATATATTGACTTGATTTCTTTTTTGTCGGATAACTAACCGTATTGGCCTTCATTAGAAATTTTTTTCTGGTGGATAGTGCAAGAAAATTTTTTTTATAATTTTTTCAAAAAAAGCAAAGGGGGTAGTCCATTGTTTTTTTTTGTCAAAAATATTTTTTTTGCACTATTTGCAAAAAACAAAATGCGGATTAAAGCCAATACGGTGCTCTATCCAACACAGTAGAAATCAAGTCGATATCTAAAAAAACAAGCAAGTTATGACCAAAAAGGTAAGCAGTTCTACTACTGCCTCTTTCCGGCCAATTTTTAGTAGAACTGGTTACCTTTTTGGTCCTAACTTGGTAAGTTTTTAATATATTGACTTGATTTCTTTTTTGTCGGATAACTAACCGTATTGGCCTTCATTAGAAATTTTTTTCTGGTGGATAGTGCAAGAAAATTTTTTTTATAATTTTTTCAAAAAAAGCAAAGGGGGTAGTCCATTGTTTTTTTTTTTGTCAAAAATATTTTTTTTGCACTATTTGCAAAAAACAAAATTCGGATTAAAGCCAATACGGTGCTCTATCCAGCACAGTAGAAATCAAGTCGATATCTAAAAAAACAAGCAAGTTATGACCAAAAAGGTAAGCAGTTCTACTACTGCCTCTTTCCGGCCAATTTTTAGTAGAACTGGTTACCTTTTTGGTCCTAACTTGGTAAGTTTTCAATATATTGACTTGATTTCTTTTTTGTCGGATAACTAACCGTATTGGCCTTCATTAGAAATTTTTTTCTGGTGGATAGTGCAAGAAAATTTTTTTTATAATTTTTTCAAAAAAAGCAAAGGGGGTAGTCCATTGTTTTTTTTTATCAAAAATATTTTTTTTGCACTATTTGCAAAAAACAAAATGCGGATTAAAGCCAATACGGTGCTCTATCCAACACAGTAGAAATCAAGTCGATATCTAAAAAAACAAGCAAGTTATGACCAAAAAGGTAAGCAGTTCTACTACTGCCTCTTTCCGGCCAATTTTTAGTAGAACTGGTTACCTTTTTGGTCCTGACTTAGTAAGTTTTCAATATATTGACTTGATTTCTTTTTTGTCGGATAACTAACCGTATTGGCCTTCATTAGAAATTTTTTTCTGGTGGATAGTGCAAGAAAATTTTTTTTTTAATTTTTTCAAAAAAAGCAAAGGGGGTAGTCCATTGTTTTTTTTTTGTCAAAAATATTTTTTTTGCACTATTTGCAAAAAACAAAATTCGGATTAAAGCCAATACGGTGCTCTATCCAGCACAGTAGAAATCAAGTCGATATCTAAAAAAACAAGCAAGTTATGACCAAAAAGGTAAGCAGTTCTACTACTGCCTCTTTCCGGCCAATTTTTAGTAGAACTGGTTACCTTTTTGGTCCTAACTTGGTAAGTTTTCAATATATTGACTTGATTTCTTTTTTGTCGGATAACTAACCGTATTGGCCTTCATTAGAAATTTTTTTCTGGTGGATAGTGCAAGAAAATTTTTTTTATAATTTTTTCAAAAAAAGCAAAGGGTGTAGTCCATTGTTTTTTTTTGTCAAAAATATTTTTTTTGCACTATTTGCAAAAAACAAAATGCGGATTAAAGCCAATACGGTGCTCTATCCAACACAGTAGAAATCAAGTCGATATCTAAAAAAACAAGCAAGTTATGACCAAAAAGGTAAGCAGTTCTACTACTGCCTCTTTCCGGCCAATTTTTAGTAGAACTGGTTACCTTTTTGGTCCTAACTTGGTAAGTTTTTAATATATTGACTTGATTTCTTTTTTGTCGGATAACTAACCGTATTGGCCTTCATTAGAAATTTTTTTCTGGTGGATAGTGCAAGAAAATTTTTTTTATAATTTTTTCAAAAAAAGCAAAGGGGGTAGTCCATTGTTTTTTTTTTTGTCAAAAATATTTTTTTTGCACTATTTGCAAAAAACAAAATTCGGATTAAAGCCAATACGGTGCTCTATCCAGCACAGTAGAAATCAAGTCGATATCTAAAAAAACAAGCAAGTTATGACCAAAAAGGTAAGCAGTTCTACTACTGCCTCTTTCCGGCCAATTTTTAGTAGAACTGGTTACCTTTTTGGTCCTAACTTGGTAAGTTTTCAATATATTGACTTGATTTCTTTTTTGTCGGATAACTAACCGTATTGGCCTTCATTAGAAATTTTTTTCTGGTGGATAGTGCAAGAAAATTTTTTTTATAATTTTTTCAAAAAAAGCAAAGGGGGTAGTCCATTGTTTTTTTTTATCAAAAATATTTTTTTTGCACTATTTGCAAAAAACAAAATGCGGATTAAAGCCAATACGGTGCTCTATCCAACACAGTAGAAATCAAGTCGATATCTAAAAAAACAAGCAAGTTATGACCAAAAAGGTAAGCAGTTCTACTACTGCCTCTTTCCGGCCAATTTTTAGTAGAACTGGTTACCTTTTTGGTCCTGACTTAGTAAGTTTTCAATATATTGACTTGATTTCTTTTTTGTCGGATAACTAACCGTATTGGCCTTCATTAGAAATTTTTTTCTGGTGGATAGTGCAAGAAAATTTTTTTTTTAATTTTTTCAAAAAAAGCAAAGGGGGTAGTCCATTGTTTTTTTTTTGTCAAAAATATTTTTTTTGCACTATTTGCAAAAAACAAAATTCGGATTAAAGCCAATACGGTGCTCTATCCAGCACAGTAGAAATCAAGTCGATATCTAAAAAAACAAGCAAGTTATGACCAAAAAGGTAAGCAGTTCTACTACTGCCTCTTTCCGGCCAATTTTTAGTAGAACTGGTTACCTTTTTGGTCCTAACTTGGTAAGTTTTCAATATATTGACTTGATTTCTTTTTTGTCGGATAACTAACCGTATTGGCCTTCATTAGAAATTTTTTTCTGGTGGATAGTGCAAGAAAATTTTTTTTATAATTTTTTCAAAAAAAGCAAAGGGTGTAGTCCATTGTTTTTTTTTGTCAAAAATATTTTTTTTGCACTATTTGCAAAAAACAAAATGCGGATTAAAGCCAATACGGTGCTCTATCCAACACAGTAGAAATCAAGTCGATATCTAAAAAAACAAGCAAGTTATGACCAAAAAGGTAAGCAGTTCTACTACTGCCTCTTTCCGGCCAATTTTTAGTAGAACTGGTTACCTTTTTGGTCCTAACTTGGTAGGTTTTCTAGATATTGACTTGATTTCTTTTTTGTCGGATAACTAACCGTATTGGCCTTCATTAGAAATTTTTTTCTGGTGGATAGTGCAAGAAAATTTTCTTTATAATTTTTTCAAAAAAAGCAAAAATGGTAGTCCATGGTTTTTTTTGCACTATTTGCAAAAAACAAAATTCGGATTAAAGCCTATACGGTGCTCTATCCAACACTGTAGAAATCAAGTCGATATCTAAAAAAACAAGCAAGTTATGACCAAAAAGGTAAGCAGTTCTACTACTGCCTCTTTCCGGCCAATTTTTAGTAGAACTGGTTACCTTTTTGGTCCTAACTTGGTAAGTTTTCAATATATTGACTTGATTTCTTTTTTGTCGGATAACTAACCGTATTGGCCTTCATTAGAAATTTTTTTCTGGTGGATAGTGCAAGAAAATTTTTTTTATAATTTTTTCAAAAAAAGCAAAGGGGGTAGTCCATTGTTTTTTTTTGTCAAAAATATTTTTTTTGCACTATTTGCAAAAAACAAAATGCGGATTAAAGCCAATACGGTGCTCTATCCAACACAGTAGAAATCAAGTCGATATCTAAAAAAACAAGCAAGTTATGACCAAAAAGGTAAGCAGTTCTACTACTGCCTCTTTCCGGCCAATTTTTAGTAGAACTGGTTACCTTTTTGGTCCTAACTTGGTAGGTTTTCTAGATATTGACTTGATTTCTTTTTTGTCGGATAACTAACCGTATTGGCCTTCATTAGAAATTTTTTTCTGGTGGATAGTGCAAGAAAATTTTCTTTATAATTTTTTCAAAAAAAGCAAAAATGGTAGTCCATGGTTTTTTTTGCACTATTTGCAAAAAACAAAATTCGGATTAAAGCCAATACGGTGCTCTATCCAGCACAGTAGAAATCAAGTCGATATCTAAAAAAACAAGCAAGTTATGACCAAAAAGGTAAGCAGTTCTACTACTGCCTCTTTCCGGCCAATTTTTAGTAGAACTGGTTACCTTTTTGGTCCTAACTTGGTAAGTTTTCAATATATTGACTTGATTTCTTTTTTGTCGGATAACTAACCGTATTGGCCTTCATTAGAAATTTTTTTCTGGTGGATAGTGCAAGAAAATTTTTTTTATAATTTTTTCAAAAAAAGCAAAGGGTGTAGTCCATTGTTTTTTTTTGTCAAAAATATTTTTTTTGCACTATTTGCAAAAAACAAAATGCGGATTAAAGCCAATACGGTGCTCTATCCAACACAGTAGAAATCAAGTCGATATCTAAAAAAACAAGCAAGTTATGACCAAAAAGGTAAGCAGTTCTACTACTGCCTCTTTCCGGCCAATTTTTAGTAGAACTGGTTACCTTTTTGGTCCTAACTTGGTAGGTTTTCTAGATATTGACTTGATTTCTTTTTTGTCGGATAACTAACCGTATTGGCCTTCATTAGAAATTTTTTTCTGGTGGATAGTGCAAGAAAATTTTCTTTATAATTTTTTCAAAAAAAGCAAAAATGGTAGTCCATGGTTTTTTTTGCACTATTTGCAAAAAACAAAATTCGGATTAAAGCCTATACGGTGCTCTATCCAACACTGTAGAAATCAAGTCGATATCTAAAAAAACAAGCAAGTTATGACCAAAAAGGTAAGCAGTTCTACTACTGCCTCTTTCCGGCCAATTTTTAGTAGAACTGGTTACCTTTTTGGTCCTAACTTGGTAAGTTTTCAATATATTGACTTGATTTCTTTTTTGTCGGATAACTAACCGTATTGGCCTTCATTAGAAATTTTTTTCTGGTGGATAGTGCAAGAAAATTTTTTTTATAATTTTTTCAAAAAAAGCAAAGGGGGTAGTCCATTGTTTTTTTTTGTCAAAAATATTTTTTTTGCACTATTTGCAAAAAACAAAATGCGGATTAAAGCCAATACGGTGCTCTATCCAACACAGTAGAAATCAAGTCGATATCTAAAAAAACAAGCAAGTTATGACCAAAAAGGTAAGCAGTTCTACTACTGCCTCTTTCCGGCCAATTTTTAGTAGAACTGGTTACCTTTTTGGTCCTAACTTGGTAGGTTTTCTAGATATTGACTTGATTTCTTTTTTGTCGGATAACTAACCGTATTGGCCTTCATTAGAAATTTTTTTCTGGTGGATAGTGCAAGAAAATTTTCTTTATAATTTTTTCAAAAAAAGCAAAAATGGTAGTCCATGGTTTTTTTTGCACTATTTGCAAAAAACAAAATTCGGATTAAAGCCTATACGGTGCTCTATCCAACACTGTAGAAATCAAGTCGATATCTAAAAAAACAAGCAAGTTATGACCAAAAAGGTAAGCAGTTCTACTACTGCCTCTTTCCGGCCAATTTTTAGTAGAACTGGTTACCTTTTTGGTCCTAACTTGGTAAGTTTTTAATATATTGACTTGATTTCTTTTTTGTCGGATAACTAACCGTATTGGCCTTCATTAGAAATTTTTTTCTGGTGGATAGTGCAAGAAAATTTTTTTTATAATTTTTTCAAAAAAAGCAAAGGGGGTAGTCCATTGTTTTTTTTTGTCAAAAATATTTTTTTTTCACTATTTGCAAAAAACAAAATGCGGATTAAAGCCAATACGGTGCTCTATCCAGCACAGTAGAAATCAAGTCGATATCTAAAAAAACAAGCAAGTTATGACCAAAAAGGTAAGCAGTTCTACTACTGCCTCTTTCCGGCCAATTTTTAGTAGAACTGGTTACCTTTTTGGTCCTAACTTGGTAAGTTTTTAATATATTGACTTGATTTCTTTTTTGTCGAATAACTAACCGTATTGGCCTTCATTAGAAATTTTTTTCTGGTGGATAGTGCAAGAAAATTTTTTTTATAATTTTTTCAAAAAAAGCAAAGGGGGTAGTCCATTGTTTTTTTTTGTCAAAAATATTTTTTTTTTCACTATTTGCAAAAAACAAAATGCGGATTAAAGCCAATACGGTGCTCTATCCAGCACAGTAGAAATCAAGTCGATATCTAAAAAAACAAGCAAGTTATGACCAAAAAGGTAAGCAGTTCTACTACTGCCTCTTTCCGGCCAATTTTTAGTAGAACTGGTTACCTTTTTGGTCCTAACTTGGTAAGTTTTCAATATATTGACTTGATTTCTTTTTTGTCGGATAACTAACCGTATTGGCCTTCATTAGAAATTTTTTTCTGGTGGATAGTGCAAGAAAATTTTCTTTATAATTTTTTCAAAAAAAGCAAAGGGGGTAGTCCATTGTTTTTTTTTGTCAAAAATATTTTTTTTGCACTATTTGCAAAAAACAAAATTCGGATTAAAGCCAATACGGTGCTCTATCCAACACAGTAGAAATCAAGTCCATATCTAAAAAAACAAGCAAGTTATGACCAAAAAGGTAAGCAGTTCTACTACTGCCTCTTTCCGGCCAATTTTTAGTAGAACTGGTTACCTTTTTGGTCCTAACTTGGTAAGTTTTTAATATATTGACTTGATTTCTTTTTTGTCGGATAACTAACCGTATTGGCCTTCATTAGAAATTTTTTTCTGGTGGATAGTGCAAGAAAATTTTTTTTATAATTTTTTCAAAAAAAGCAAAGGGGGTAGTCCATTGTTTTTTTTTGTCAAAAATATTTTTTTTGCACTATTTTGCAAAAAACAAAATGCGGATTAAAGCCAATACGGTGCTCTATCCAACACAGTAGAAATCAAGTCGATATCTAAAAAAACAAGCAAGTTATGACCAAAAAGGTAAGCAGTTCTACTACTGCCTCTTACCGGCCAATTTTTAGTAGAACTGGTTACCTTTTTGGTCCTAACTTGGTAAGTTTTCAATATATTGACTTGATTTCTTTTTTGTCGGATAACTAACCGTATTGGCCTTCATTAGAAATTTTTTTCTGGTGGATAGTGCAAGAAAATTTTTTTTATAATTTTTTCAAAAAAAGCAAAGGGTGTAGTCCATTGTTTTTTTTTGTCAAAAATATTTTTTTTGCACTATTTGCAAAAAACAAAATGCGGATTAAAGCCAATACGGTGCTCTATCCAACACAGTAGAAATCAAGTCGATATCTAAAAAAACAAGCAAGTTATGACCAAAAAGGTAAGCAGTTCTACTACTGCCTCTTTCCGGCCAATTTTTAGTAGAACTGGTTACCTTTTTGGTCCTAACTTGGTAGGTTTTCTAGATATTGACTTGATTTCTTTTTTGTCGGATAACTAACCGTATTGGCCTTCATTAGAAATTTTTTTCTGGTGGATAGTGCAAGAAAATTTTCTTTATAATTTTTTCAAAAAAAGCAAAAATGGTAGTCCATGGTTTTTTTTGCACTATTTGCAAAAAACAAAATTCGGATTAAAGCCTATACGGTGCTCTATCCAACACTGTAGAAATCAAGTCGATATCTAAAAAAACAAGCAAGTTATGACCAAAAAGGTAAGCAGTTCTACTACTGCCTCTTTCCGGCCAATTTTTAGTAGAACTGGTTACCTTTTTGGTCCTAACTTGGTAAGTTTTCAATATATTGACTTGATTTCTTTTTTGTCGGATAACTAACCGTATTGGCCTTCATTAGAAATTTTTTTCTGGTGGATAGTGCAAGAAAATTTTTTTTATAATTTTTTCAAAAAAAGCAAAGGGGGTAGTCCATTGTTTTTTTTTGTCAAAAATATTTTTTTTGCACTATTTGCAAAAAACAAAATGCGGATTAAAGCCAATACGGTGCTCTATCCAACACAGTAGAAATCAAGTCGATATCTAAAAAAACAAGCAAGTTATGACCAAAAAGGTAAGCAGTTCTACTACTGCCTCTTTCCGGCCAATTTTTAGTAGAACTGGTTACCTTTTTGGTCCTAACTTGGTAGGTTTTCTAGATATTGACTTGATTTCTTTTTTGTCGGATAACTAACCGTATTGGCCTTCATTAGAAATTTTTTTCTGGTGGATAGTGCAAGAAAATTTTCTTTATAATTTTTTCAAAAAAAGCAAAAATGGTAGTCCATGGTTTTTTTTGCACTATTTGCAAAAAACAAAATTCGGATTAAAGCCTATACGGTGCTCTATCCAACACTGTAGAAATCAAGTCGATATCTAAAAAAACAAGCAAGTTATGACCAAAAAGGTAAGCAGTTCTACTACTGCCTCTTTCCGGCCAATTTTTAGTAGAACTGGTTACCTTTTTGGTCCTAACTTGGTAAGTTTTTAATATATTGACTTGATTTCTTTTTTGTCGGATAACTAACCGTATTGGCCTTCATTAGAAATTTTTTTCTGGTGGATAGTGCAAGAAAATTTTTTTTATAATTTTTTCAAAAAAAGCAAAGGGGGTAGTCCATTGTTTTTTTTTGTCAAAAATATTTTTTTTTCACTATTTGCAAAAAACAAAATGCGGATTAAAGCCAATACGGTGCTCTATCCAGCACAGTAGAAATCAAGTCGATATCTAAAAAAACAAGCAAGTTATGACCAAAAAGGTAAGCAGTTCTACTACTGCCTCTTTCCGGCCAATTTTTAGTAGAACTGGTTACCTTTTTGGTCCTAACTTGGTAAGTTTTTAATATATTGACTTGATTTCTTTTTTGTCGAATAACTAACCGTATTGGCCTTCATTAGAAATTTTTTTCTGGTGGATAGTGCAAGAAAATTTTTTTTATAATTTTTTCAAAAAAAGCAAAGGGGGTAGTCCATTGTTTTTTTTTGTCAAAAATATTTTTTTTTTCACTATTTGCAAAAAACAAAATGCGGATTAAAGCCAATACGGTGCTCTATCCAGCACAGTAGAAATCAAGTCGATATCTAAAAAAACAAGCAAGTTATGACCAAAAAGGTAAGCAGTTCTACTACTGCCTCTTTCCGGCCAATTTTTAGTAGAACTGGTTACCTTTTTGGTCCTAACTTGGTAGGTTTTCTAGATATTGACTTGATTTCTTTTTTGTCGGATAACTAACCGTATTGGCCTTCATTAGAAATTTTTTTCTGGTGGATAGTGCAAGAAAATTTTCTTTATAATTTTTTCAAAAAAAGCAAAGGGGGTAGTCCATTGTTTTTTTTTGTCAAAAATATTTTTTTTGCACTATTTGCAAAAAACAAAATTCGGATTAAAGCCAATACGGTGCTCTATCCAACACAGTAGAAATCAAGTCCATATCTAAAAAAACAAGCAAGTTATGACCAAAAAGGTAAGCAGTTCTACTACTGCCTCTTTCCGGCCAATTTTTAGTAGAACTGGTTACCTTTTTGGTCCTAACTTGGTAAGTTTTTAATATATTGACTTGATTTCTTTTTTGTCGGATAACTAACCGTATTGGCCTTCATTAGAAATTTTTTTCTGGTGGATAGTGCAAGAAAATTTTTTTTATAATTTTTTCAAAAAAAGCAAAGGGGGTAGTCCATTGTTTTTTTTTGTCAAAAATATTTTTTTTGCACTATTTTGCAAAAAACAAAATGCGGATTAAAGCCAATACGGTGCTCTATCCAACACAGTAGAAATCAAGTCGATATCTAAAAAAACAAGCAAGTTATGACCAAAAAGGTAAGCAGTTCTACTACTGCCTCTTACCGGCCAATTTTTAGTAGAACTGGTTACCTTTTTGGTCCTAACTTGGTAAGTTTTCAATATATTGACTTGATTTCTTTTTTGTCGGATAACTAACCGTATTGGCCTTCATTAGAAATTTTTTTCTGGTGGATAGTGCAAGAAAATTTTCTTTATAATTTTTTCAAAAAAAGCAAAAGGGGTAGTCCATGGTTTTTTTTTGCACTATTTGCAAAAAACAAAATTCGGATTAAAGCCTATACGGTGCTCTATCCAACACTGTAGAAATCAAGTCGATATGTAGAAAAATAAGCACGTTATGACCAAAAAGGTAAGCAGTTCTACTACTGCCTCTTTCCGGCCAATTTTTAGTAGAACTGGTTACCTTTTTGGTCCTAACTTGGTAAGTTTTCAATATATTGACTTGATTTCTTTTTTGTCGGATAACTAACCGTATTGGCCTTCATTAGAAATTTTTTTCTGGTGGATAGTGCAAGAAAATTTTCTTTATAATTTTTTCAAAAAAAGCAAAAGGGGTAGTCCATGGTTTTTTTTGCACTATTTGCAAAAAACAAAATTCGGATTAAAGCCTATACGGTGCTCTATCCAACACTGTAGAAATCAAGTCGATATGTAGAAAAATAAGCACGTTATGACCAAAAAGGTAAGCAGTTCTACTACTGCCTCTTTCCGGCCAATTTTTAGTAGAACTGGTTACCTTTTTGGTCCTAACTTGGTAAGTTTTCAATATATTGACTTGATTTTTTTTTTGTCGGATAACTAACCGTATTGGCCTTCATTAGAAATTTTTTTCTGGTGGATAGTGCAAGAAAATTTTTTTTATAATTTTTTCAAAAAAAGCAAAGGGGGTAGTCCATTGTTTTTTTTTGTCAAAAAAATTTTTTTTGCACTATTTTGCAAAAAACAAAATGCGGATTAAAGCCAATACGGTGCTCTATCCAAAACAAGCAAGTTATGACCAAAAAGGTAAGCAGTTCTACTACTGCCTCTTTCCGGCCAATTTTTAGTAGAACTGGTTACCTTTTTGGTCCTAACTTGGTAGGTTTTCTAGATATTGACTTGATTTCTTTTTTGTCGGATAACTAACCGTATTAGCCTTCATTAGAAATTTTTTTCTGGTGGATAGTGCAAGAAAATTTTCTTTATAATTTTTTCAAAAAAAGCAAAAATGGTAGTCCATGGTTTTTTTTGCACTATTTGCAAAAAACAAAATTCGGATTAAAGCCTATACGGTGCTCTATCCAACACTGTAGAAATCAAGTCGATATCTAAAAAAACAAGCAAGTTATGACCAAAAAGGTAAGCAGTTCTACTACTGCCTCTTTCCGGCCAATTTTTAGTAGAACTGGTTACCTTTTTGGTCCTAACTTGGTAAGTTTTTAATATATTGACTTGATTTCTTTTTTGTCGGATAACTAACCGTATTGGCCTTCATTAGAATTTTTTTTCTGGTGGATAGTGCAAGAAAATTTTTTTTATAATTTTTTCAAAAAAAGCAAAGGGGGTAGTCCATTGTTTTTTTTTGTCAAAAATATTTTTTTTTCACTATTTGCAAAAAACAAAATGCGGATTAAAGCCAATACGGTGCTCTATCCAGCACAGTAGAAATCAAGTCGATATCTAAAAAAACAAGCAAGTTATGACCAAAAAGGTAAGCAGTTCTACTACTGCCTCTTTCCGGCCAATTTTTAGTAGAACTGGTTACCTTTTTGGTCCTAACTTGGTAAGTTTTTAATATATTGACTTGATTTCTTTTTTGTCGAATAACTAACCGTATTGGCCTTCATTAGAAATTTTTTTCTGGTGGATAGTGCAAGAAAATTTTTTTTATAATTTTTTCAAAAAAGCAAAGGGGGTAGTCCATTGTTTTTTTTTGTCAAAAATATTTTTTTGCACTATTTGCAAAAAACAAAATTCGGATTAAAACCAATACGGTGCTCTATCCAACACAGTAGAAATCAAGTCGATATCTAAAAAAACAAGCAAGTTATGACCAAAAAGGTAAGCAGTTCTACTACTGCCTCTTTCCGGCCAATTTTTAGTAGAACTGGTTACCTTTTTGGTCCTAACTTGGTAGGTTTTCTAGATATTGACTTGATTTCTTTTTTGTCGGATAACTAACCGTATTGGCCTTCATTAGAAATTTTTTTCTGGTGGATAGTGCAAGAAAATTTTCTTTATAATTTTTTCAAAAAAAGCAAAAATGGTAGTCCATGGTTTTTTTTGCACTATTTGCAAAAAACAAAATTCGGATTAAAGCCTATACGGTGCTCTATCCAACACTGTAGAAATCAAGTCGATATCTAAAAAAACAAGCAAGTTATGACCAAAAAGGTAAGCAGTTCTACTACTGCCTCTTTCCGGCCAATTTTTAGTAGAACTGGTTACCTTTTTGGTCCTAACTTGGTAAGTTTTCAATATATTGACTTGATTTCTTTTTTGTCGGATAACTAACCGTATTGGCCTTCATTAGAAATTTTTTTCTGGTGGATAGTGCAAGAAAATTTTCTTTATAATTTTTTCAAAAAAAGCAAAGGGGGTAGTCCATTGTTTTTTTTTGTCAAAAATATTTTTTTTGCACTATTTGCAAAAAACAAAATTCGGATTAAAGCCAATACGGTGCTCTATCCAACACAGTAGAAATCAAGTCGATATCTAAAAAAACAAGCAAGTTATGACCAAAAAGGTAAGCAGTTCTACTACTGCCTCTTACCGGCCAATTTTTAGTAGAACTGGTTACCTTTTTGGTCCTAACTTGGTAGGTTTTCTAGATATTGACTTGATTTCGTTTTTGTCGGATAACTAACCGTATTGGCCTTCATTAGAAATTTTTTTCTGGTGGATAGTGCAAGAAAATTTTTTTTATAATTTTTTCAAAAAAAGCAAAGGGGGTAGTCCATTGTTTTTTTTTGTCAAAAATATTTTTTTTGCACTATTTGCAAAAAACAAAATGCGGATTAAAGCCAATACGGTGCTCTATCCAACACAGTAGAAATCAAGTCGATATCTAAAAAAACAAGCAAGTTATGACCAAAAAGGTAAGCAGTTCTACTACTGCCTCTTTCCGGCCAATTTTTAGTAGAACTGGTTACCTTTTTGGTCCTAACTTGGTAGGTTTTCTAGATAATGACTTGATTTCTTTTTTGTCGGATAACTAACCGTATTGGCCTTCATTAGAAATTTTTTTCTGGTGGATAGTGCAAGAAAATTTTCTTTATAATTTTTTCAAAAAAAGCAAAAATGGTAGTCCATGGTTTTTTTTGCACTATTTGCAAAAAACAAAATTCGGATTAAAGCCTATACGGTGCTCTATCCAACACTGTAGAAATCAAGTCGATATGTAGAAAAATAAGCACGTTATGACCAAAAAGGTAAGCAGTTCTACTACTGCCTCTTTCCGGCCAATTTTTAGTAGAACTGGTTACCTTTTTGGTCCTAACTTGGTAAGTTTTCAATATATTGACTTGATTTCTTTTTTGTCGGATAACTAACCGTATTGGCCTTCATTAGAAATTTTTTTCTGGTGGATAGTGCAAGAAAATTTTCTTTATAATTTTTTCAAAAAAAGCAAAGGGGGTAGTCTATTGTTTTTTTTTGTCAAAAATATTTTTTTTGCACTATTTGCAAAAAACAAAATTCGGATTAAAGCCAATACGGTGCTCTATCCAACACAGTAGAAATCAAGTCGATATCTAAAAAAACAAGCAAGTTACGACCAAAAAGGTAAGCAGTTCTACTACTGCCTCTTTCCGGCCAATTTTTAGTAGAACTGGTTACCTTTTTGGTCCTAACTTGGTAAGTTTTCTAGATATTGACTTGATTTCCTTTTTGTCGGATAACTAACCGTATTGGCCTTCATTAGAAATTTTTTTCTGGTGGATAGTGCAAGAAAATTTTTTTTATAATTTTTTCAAAAAAAGCAAAGGGGGTAGTCCATTGTTTTTTTTTGTCAAAAATATTTTTTTTGCACTATTTGCAAAAAACAAGATTCGGATTAAAGCCAATACGGTGCTCTATCCAACACAGTAGAAATCAAGTCGAAATCAAAAAAAACAAGCAAGTTATGACCAAAAAGGTAAGCAGTTCTACTACTGCCTCTTACCGGCCAATTTTTAGTAGAACTGGTTACCTTTTTGGTCCTAACTTGGTAAGTTTTCAATATATTGACTTGATTTCTTTTTTGTCGAATAACTAACCGTATTGGCCTTCATTAGAAATTTTTTTCTGGTGGATAGTGCAAGAAAATTTTTTTTATAATTTTTTCAAAAAAAGCAAAGGGGGTAGTCCATTGTTTTTTTTTGTCAAAAATATTTTTTTGCACTATTTGCAAAAAACAAAATTCGGATTAAAACCAATACGGTGCTCTATCAAACACAGTAGAAATCAAGTCGAAATCAAAAAAAACAAGCAAGTTATGACCAAAAAGGTAAGCAGTTCTACTACTGCCTCTTACCGGCCAATTTTTAGTAGAACTGGTTACCTTTTTGGTCCTAACTTGGTAAGTTTTTAATATATTGACTTGATTTCTTTTTTGTCGGATAACTAACCGTATTGGCCTTCATTAGAAATTTTTTTTCTGGTGGATAGTGCAAGAAAATTTTTTTTATAATTTTTTCAAAAAAAGCAAAGGGGGTAGTCCATTGTTTTTTTTTTTGTCAAAAATATTTTTTTGCACTATTTGCAAAAAACAAAATTCGGATTAAAGCCAATACGGTGCTCTATCAAACACAGTAGAAATCAAGTCGATATCTAAAAAAACAAGCAAGTTATGACCAAAAAGGTAAGCAGTTCTACTACTGCCTCTTTCCGGCCAATTTTTAGTAGAACTGGTTACCTTTTTGGTCCTAACTTGGTAAGTTTTCAATATATTGACTTGATTTCTTTTTTGTCGGATAACTAACCGTATTGGCCTTCATTAGAAATTTTTTTCTGGTGGATAGTGCAAGAAAATTTTTTTTATAATTTTTTCAAAAAAAGCAAAGGGGGTAGTCCATTGTTTTTTTTTGTCAAAAATATTTTTTTGCACTATTTGCAAAAAACAAAATTCGGATTAAAGCCAATACGGTGCTCTATCAAACACAGTAGAAATCAAGTCGATATCTAAAAAAACAAGCAAGTTATGACCAAAAAGGTAAGCAGTTCTACTACTGCCTCTTTCCGGCCAATTTTTAGTAGAACTGGTAACCTTTTTAATCCTAACTTGATAAATTTTTAATATATTGACTTGATTTCTTTTTTGTCGAATAACTAACCGTATTGGCCTTCATTAGAAATTTTTTTCTGGTGGATAGTGCAAGAAAATTTTTTTTATAATTTTTTCAAAAAAAGCAAAGGGGGTAGTCCATTGTTTTTTTTTTGTCAAAAATATTTTTTTGCACTATTTGCAAAAAACAAAATTCGGATTAAAGCCAATACGGTGCTCTATCAAACACAGTAGAAATCAAGTCGATATCTAAAAAAACAAGCAAGTTATGACCAAAAAGGTAAGCAGTTCTACTACTGCCTCTTTCCGGCCAATTTTTAGTAGAACTGGTTACCTTTTTGTTCCTAACTTGGTAAGTTTTCAATATATTGACTTGATTTCTTTTTTGTCGGATAACTAACCGTATTGGCCTTCATTAGAAATTTTTTTCTGGTGGATAGTGCAAGAAAATTTTTTTTATAATTTTTTCAAAAAAAGCAAAGGGGGTAGTCCATTGTTTTTTTTTTGTCAAAAATATTTTTTTTGCACTATTTACAAAAAACAAAATTCGGATTAAATCCAATACGGTGCTCTATCCAACACAGTAGAAATGAAGTCGATATCTAAAAAAACAAGCAAGTTATGACCAAAAAGGTAAGCAGTTCTACTACTGCCTCTTTCCGGCCAATTTTTAGTAGAACTGGTTACCTTTTTGGTCCTAACTTGGTAAGTTTTCAATATATTGACTTGATTTCTTTTTTGTCGGATAACTAACCGTATTGGCCTTCATTAGAAATTTTTTTCTGGTGGATAGTGCAAGAAAAGTTTTTTTATAATTTTTTCAAAAAAAGCAAAAGGGGTAGTTCATGGTTTTTTTGCACTATTTGCAAAAAACAAAATTCGGATTAAAGCCAATACGGTGCTCTATCCAACACAGTAGAAATCAAGTCGATATCTAAAAAAACAAGCAAGTTATGACCAAAAAGGTAAGCAGTTCTACTACTGCCTCTTTCCGGCCAATTTTTAGTAGAACTGGTTATCTTTTTGGTCCTAACGTGGTAAGTTTTCAATATATTGACTTGATTTCTTTTTTGTAGGATAACTAACCGTATTGGCCTTCATTAGAAATTTTTTTCTGGTGGATAGTGCAAGAAAATTTTTTTTATAATATTTTCAAAAAAAGCAGAGGGGGTAGTCCATTGTTTTTTTTTGTCAAAAATATTTTTTTTGCACTATTTGCAAAAAACAAAATTCGGATTAAAGCCAATACGGTGCTCTATCCAACACAGTAGAAATCAAGTCGATATCTAAAAAAACAAGCAAGTTATGACCAAAAAGGTAAGCAGTTCTACTACTGCCTCTTTCCGGCCAATTTTTAGTAGAACTGGTTATCTTTTTGGTCCTAACGTGGTAAGTTTTCAATATATTGACTTGATTTCTTTTTTGTAGGATAACTAACCGTATTGGCCTTCATTAGAAATTTTTTTCTGGTGGATAGTGCAAGAAAATTTTTTTTATAATATTTTCAAAAAAAGCAGAGGGGGTAGTCCATTGTTTTTTTTTGTCAAAAATATTTTTTTTGCACTATTTGCAAAAAACAAAATTCGGATTAAAGCCAATACGGTGCTCTATCCAACACAGTAGAAATCAAGTCGATATCTAAAAAAACAAGCAAGTTATGACCAAAAAGGTAAGCAGTTCTACTACTGCCTCTTTCCGGCCAATTTTTAGTAGAACTGGTTACCTTTTTGGTCCTAACTTGGTAAGTTTTCAATATATTGACTTGATTTCTTTTTTGTAGGATAACTAACCGTATTGGCCTTCATTAGAAATTTTTTTCTGGTGAATAGTGCAAGAAAATTTTTTTTATAATTTTTTCAAAAAAAGCAAAGGGCCATTGTTTTTTTTTGTCAAAAATATTTTTTTTGCACTATTTGCAAAAAACAAAATTCGGATTAAAACCAATACGGTGCTCTATCAAACACAGTAGAAATCAAGTCGATATCTAAAAAAACAAGCAAGTTATGACCAAAAAGGTAAGCAGTTCTACTACTGCCTCTTTCCGGCCAATTTTTTGTAGAACTGGTAACCTTTTTAATCCTAACTTGATAAATTTTTAATATATTGACTTGATTTCTTTTTTGTCGAATAACTAACCGTATTGGCCTTCATTAGAAATTTTTTTCTGGTGGATAGTGCAAGAAAATTTTTTTTATAATTTTTTCAAAAAAAGCAAAGGGGGTAGTCCATTGTTTTTTTTTTGTCAAAAATATTTTTTTGCACTATTTGCAAAAAACAAAATTCGGATTAAAACCAATACGGTGCTCTATCAAACACAGTAGAAATCAAGTCGATATCTAAAAAAACAAGCAAGTTATGACCAAAAAGGTAAGCAGTTCTACTACTGCCTCTTTCCGGCCAATTTTTAGTAGAACTGGTAACCTTTTTGGTCCTAACTTGATAAATTTTTAATATATTGACTTGATTTCTTTTTTGTCGAATAACTAACCGTATTGGCCTTCATTAGAAATTTTTTTCTGGTGGATAGTGCAAGAAAATTTTTTTTATAATTTTTTCAAAAAAAGCAAAGGGGGTAGTCCATTGTTTTTTTTTGTCAAAAATATTTTTTTTGCACTATTTGCAAAAAACAAGATTCGGATTAAAGCCAATACGGTGCTCTATCCAACACAGTAGAAATCAAGTCGAAATCAAAAAAAACAAGCAAGTTATGACCAAAAAGGTAAGCAGTTCTACTACTGCCTCTTACCGGCCAATTTTTAGTAGAACTGGTTACCTTTTTGGTCCTAACTTGGTAAGTTTTCAATATATTGACTTGATTTCTTTTTTGTCGAATAACTAACCGTATTGGCCTTCATTAGAAATTTTTTTCTGGTGGATAGTGCAAGAAAATTTTTTTTATAATTTTTTCAAAAAAAGCAAAGGGGGTAGTCCATTGTTTTTTTTTTGTCAAAAATATTTTTTTGCACTATTTGCAAAAAACAAAATTCGGATTAAAACCAATACGGTGCTCTATCAAACACAGTAGAAATCAAGTCGAAATCAAAAAAAAACAAGCAAGTTATGACCAAAAAGGTAAGCAGTTCTACTACTGCCTCTTACCGGCCAATTTTTAGTAGAACTGGTTACCTTTTTGGTCCTAACTTGGTAAGTTTTCAATATATTGACTTGATTTCTTTTTTGTCGGATAACTAACCGTATTGGCCTTCATTAGAAATTTTTTCTCTGGTGGATAGTGCAAGAAAATTTTTTTATAATTTTTCCAAAAAAAAAACAAAGGGGGTAGTCCATTGTTTTTTTTTGTCAAAAATATTTTTTTTGCACTATTTGCAAAAAACAAAATGCGGATTAAAGGCAATACGGTGCTCTATCCAACACAGTAGAAATCAAGTCGATATCTAAAAAAACAAGCAAGTTATGACCAAAAAGGTAAGCAGTTCTACTACTGCCTCTTTCCGGCCAATTTTTAGTAGAACTGGTTACCTTTTTGGTCCTAACTTGGTAAGTTTTTAATATATTGACTTGATTTCTTTTTTGTCGGATAACTAACCGTATTGGCCTTCATTAGAAATTTTTTTTCTGGTGGATAGTGCAAGAAAATTTTTTTTATAATTTTTTCAAAAAAAGCAAAGGGGGTAGTCCATTGTTTTTTTTTGTCAAAAATATTTTTTTGCACTATTTGCAAAAAACAAAATTCGGATTAAAGCCAATACGGTGCTCTATCAAACACAGTAGAAATCAAGTCGATATCTAAAAAAACAAGCAAGTTATGACCAAAAAGGTAAGCAGTTCTACTACTGCCTCTTTCCGGCCAATTTTTAGTAGAACTGGTTACCTTTTTGGTCCTAACTTGGTAAGTTTTCAATATATTGACTTGATTTCTTTTTTGTCGGATAACTAACCGTATTGGCCTTCATTAGAAATTTTTTTCTGGTGGATAGTGCAAGAAAATTTTTTTTATAATTTTTTCAAAAAAAGCAAAGGGGGTAGTCCATTGTTTTTTTTTGTCAAAAATATTTTTTTTGCACTATTTGCAAAAAACAAAATGCGGATTAAAGCCAATACGGTGCTCTATCCAACACAGTAGAAATCAAGTCGATATCTAAAAAAACAAGCAAGTTATGACCAAAAAGGTAAGCAGTTCTACTACTGCCTCTTTCCGGCCAATTTTTAGTAGAACTGGTTACCTTTTTGGTCCTAACTTGATAAATTTTTAATATATTGACTTGATTTCTTTTTTGTCGAATAACTAACCGTATTGGCCTTCATTAGAAATTTTTTTCTGGTGGATAGTGCAAGAAAATTTTTTTTATAATTTTTTCAAAAAAAGCAAAGGGGGTAGTCCATTGTTTTTTTTTGTCAAAAATATTTTTTTGCACTATTTGCAAAAAACAAGATTCGGATTAAAGCCAATACGGTGCTCTATCCAACACAGTAGAAATCAAGTTGAAATCAAAAAAAACAAGCAAGTTATGACCAAAAAGGTAAGCAGTTCTACTACTGCCTCTTACCGGCCAATTTTTAGTAGAACTGGTTACCTTTTTGGTCCTAACTTGGTAAGTTTTCAATATATTGACTTGATTTCTTTTTTGTAGGATAACTAACCGTATTGGCCTTCATTAGAAATTTTTTTCTGGTGGATAGTGCAAGAAAATTTTTTTTATAATTTTTTCAAAAAAAGCAAGGGGGTAGTCCATTGTTTTTTTTTGTCAAAAATATTTTTTTTGCACTATTTGCAAAAAACAAGATTCGGATTAAAGCCAATACGGTGCTCTATCCAACACAGTAGAAATCAAGTCGAAATCAAAAAAAACAAGCAAGTTATGACCAAAAAGGTAAGCAGTTCTACTACTGCCTCTTTCCGGCCAATTTTTAGTAGAACTGGTTACCTTTTTGGTCCTAACTTGGTAAGTTTTCAATATATTGACTTGATTTCTTTTTTGTCGGATAACTAACCGTATTGGCCTTCATTAGAAATTTTTTTCTGGTGGATAGTGCAAGAAAATTTTTTTTAAATTTTTTCAAAAAAAGCAAAGGGGGTAGTCCATTGTTTTTTTTTTGTCAAAAATATTTTTTTTGCACTATTTACAAAAAACAAAATTCGGATTAAATCCAATACGGTGCTCTATCCAACACAGTAGAAATGAAGTCGATATCTAAAAAAACAAGCAAGTTATGACCAAAAAGGTAAGCAGTTCTACTACTGCCTCTTTCCGGCCAATTTTTAGTAGAACTGGTTACCTTTTTGGTCCTAACTTGGTAAGTTTTCAATATATTGACTTGATTTCTTTTTTGTCGGATAACTAACCGTATTGGCCTTCATTAGAAATTTTTTTCTGGTGGATAGTGCAAGAAAAGTTTTTTTATAATTTTTTCAAAAAAAGCAAAAGGGGTAGTCCATGGTTTTTTTGCACTATTTGCAAAAAACAAAATTCGGATTAAAGCCAATACGGTGCTCTATCCAACACAGTAGAAATCAAGTCGATATCTAAAAAAACAAGCAAGTTATGACCAAAAAGGTAAGCAGTTCTACTACTGCCTCTTTCCGGCCAATTTTTAGTAGAACTGGTTACCTTTTTGGTCCTAACTTGGTAAGTTTTCAATATATTGACTTGATTTCTTTTTTGTCGGATAACTAACCGTATTGGCCTTCATTAGAAATTTTTTTCTGGTGGATAGTGCAAGAAAATTTTTTTTATAATTTTTTCAAAAAAAGCAAAGGGGGTAGTCCATTGTTTTTTTTTGTCAAAAATATTTTTTTTGCACTATTTGCAAAAAACAAAATTCGGATTAAAGCCAATACGGTGCTCTATCCAACACAGTAGAAATCAAGTCGATATCTAAAAAAACAAGCAAGTTATGACCAAAAAGGTAAGCAGTTCTACTACTGCCTCTTTCCGGCCAATTTTTAGTAGAACTGGTTACCTTTTTGGTCCTAACTTGGTAAGTTTTCAATATATTGACTTGATTTCTTTTTTGTCGGATAACTAACCGTATTGGCCTTCATTAGAAATTTTTTTCTGGTGGATAGTGCAAGAAAATTTTTTTTATAATTTTTTCAAAAAAGCAAAGGGGGTAGTCCATTGTTTTTTTTTGTCAAAAATATTTTTTTTGCACTATTTGCAAAAAACAAAATTCGGATTAAAGCCAATACGGTGCTCTATCCAACACAGTAGAAATCAAGTCGATATCTAAAAAAACAAGCAAGTTATGACCAAAAAGGTAAGCAGTTCTACTACTGCCTCTTTCCGGCCAATTTTTAGTAGAACTGGTTACCTTTTTGGTCCTAACTTGGTAAGTTTTCAATATATTGACTTGATTTCTTTTTTGTAGGATAACTAACCGTATTGGCCTTCATTAGAAATTTTTTTCTGGTGAATAGTGCAAGAAAATTTTTTTTATAATTTTTTCAAAAAAAGCAAAGGGCCATTGTTTTTTTTTTTGTCAAAAATATTTTTTTTGCACTATTTGCAAAAAACAAAATTCGGATTAAAGCCAATACGGTGCTCTATCCAACACAGTAGAAATCAAGTCGATATCTAAAAAAACAAGCAAGTTATGACCAAAAAGGTAAGCAGTTCTACTACTGCCTCTTTCCGGCCAATTTTTAGTAGAACTGGTTACCTTTTTGGTCCTAACTTGGTAAGTTTTCAATATATTGACTTGATTTCTTTTTTGTCGGATAACTAACCGTATTGGCCTTCATTAGACATTTTTTTCTGGTGGATAGTGCAAGAAAATTTTTTTTATAATTTTTTCAAAAAAAGCAAAGGGGGTAGTCCATTGTTTTTTTTTTGTCAAAAATATTTTTTTGCACTATTTGCAAAAAACAAAATTCGGATTAAAACCAATACGGTGCTCTATCAAACACAGTAGAAATCAAGTCGAAATCAAAAAAAACAAGCAAGTTATGACCAAAAAGGTAAGCAGTTCTACTACTGCCTCTTACCGGCCAATTTTTAGTAGAACTGGTTACCTTTTTGGTCCTAACTTGGTAAGTTTTCAATATATTGACTTGATTTCTTTTTTGTCGGATAACTAACCGTATTGGCCTTCATTAGAAATTTTTTTTCTGGTGGATAGTGCAAGAAAATTTTTTTATAATTTTTCCAAAAAAAAACAAAGGGGGTAGTCCATTGTTTTTTTTTGTCAAAAATATTTTTTTTGCACTATTTGCAAAAAACAAAATTCGGATTAAAGCCAATACGGTGCTCTATCCAACACAGTAGAAATCAAGTCGATATCTAAAAAAACAAGCAAGTTATGACCAAAAAGGTAAGCAGTTCTACTACTGCCTCTTTCCGGCCAATTTTTAGTAGAACTGGTTACCTTTTTGGTCCTAACTTGGTAAGTTTTTAATATATTGACTTGATTTCTTTTTTGTCGGATAACTAACCGTATTGGCCTTCATTAGAAATTTTTTTTCTGGTGGATAGTGCAAGAAAATTTTTTTTATAATTTTTTCAAAAAAAGCAAAGGGGGTAGTCCATTGTTTTTTTTTGTCAAAAATATTTTTTTGCACTATTTGCAAAAAACAAAATTCGGATTAAAGCCAATACGGTGCTCTATCAAACACAGTAGAAATCAAGTCGATATCTAAAAAAACAAGCAAGTTATGACCAAAAAGGTAAGCAGTTCTACTACTGCCTCTTTCCGGCCAATTTTTAGTAGAACTGGTTACCTTTTTGGTCCTAACTTGGTAAGTTTTCAATATATTGACTTGATTTCTTTTTTGTCGGATAACTAACCGTATTGGCCTTCATTAGAAATTTTTTTCTGGTGGATAGTGCAAGAAAATTTTTTTTATAATTTTTTCAAAAAAAGCAAAGGGGGTAGTCCATTGTTTTTTTTTTGTCAAAAATATTTTTTTGCACTATTTGCAAAAAACAAAATTCGGATTAAAACCAATACGGTGCTCTATCAAACACAGTAGAAATCAAGTCGAAATCAAAAAAAAACAAGCAAGTTATGACCAAAAAGGTAAGCAGTTCTACTACTGCCTCTTACCGGCCAATTTTTAGTAGAACTGGTTACCTTTTTGGTCCTAACTTGGTAAGTTTTCAATATATTGACTTGATTTCTTTTTTGTCGAATAACTAACCGTATTGGCCTTCATTAGAAATTTTTTTCTGGTGGATAGTGCAAGAAAATTTTTTTTATAATTTTTCCAAAAAAAAACAAAGGGGGTAGTCCATTGTTTTTTTTTTGTCAAAAATATTTTTTTTGCACTATTTGCAAAAAACAAAATGCGGATTAAAGCCAATACGGTGCTCTATCCAGCACAGTAGAAATCAAGTCGAAATCAAAAAAAACAAGCAAGTTATGACCAAAAAGGTAAGCAGTTCTACTACTGCCTCTTACCGGCCAATTTTTAGTAGAACTGGTTACCTTTTTGGTCCTAACTTGGTAAGTTCTCAATATATTGACTTGATTTCTTTTTTGTAGGATAACTAACCGTATTGGCCTTCATTAGAAATTTTTTTCTGGTGGATAGTGCAAGAAAATTTTTTTTATAATTTTTTCAAAAAAAGCAAAGGGGGTAGTCCATTGTTTTTTTTTGTCAAAAATATTTTTTTTGCACTATTTGCAAAAAACAAGATTCGGATTAAAGCCAATACGGTGCTCTATCCAACACAGTAGAAATCAAGTCGAAATCAAAAAAAACAAGCAAGTTATGACCAAAAAGGTAAGCAGTTCTACTACTGCCTCTTACCGGCCAATTTTTAGTAGAACTGGTTACCTTTTTGGTCCTAACTTGGTAAGTTTTCAATATATTGACTTGATTTCTTTTTTGTCGAATAACTAACCGTATTGGCCTTCATTAGAATTTTTTTTCTGGTGGATAGTGCAAGAAAATTTTTTTTATAATTTTTCCAAAAAAAAAACAAAGGGGGTAGTCCATTGTTTTTTTTTGTCAAAAATATTTTTTTTGCACTATTTGCAAAAAACAAAATGCGGATTAAAGCCAATACGGTGCTCTATCCAGCACAGTAGAAATCAAGTCGATATCTAAAAAAACAAGCAAGTTATGACCAAAAAGGTAAGCAGTTCTGCTACTGCCTCTTTCCGGCCAATTTTTAGTAGAACTGGTTACCTTTTTGGTCCTAACTTGGTAAGTTTTCAATATATTGACTTGATTTGTTTTTTGTAGGATAACTAACCGTATTAGCCTTCATTAGAAATTTTTTTCTGGTGGATAGTGCAAGAAAATTTTTTTTATAATTTTTTCAAAAAAAGCAAAGGGGGTAGTCCATTGTTTTTTTTGTCAAAAATATTTTTTTTGCACTATTTGCAAAAAACAAAATTCGGATTAAAGCCAATACGGTGCTCTATCCAACACAGTAGAAATCAAGTCGATATCTAAAAAAACAAGCAAGTTATGACCAAAAAGGTAAGCAGTTCTACTACTGCCTCTTTCCGGCCAATTTTTAGTAGAACTGGTTACCTTTTTGGTCCTAACTTCGTAAGTTTTCAATATATTGACTTGATTTCTTTTTTGTCGGATAACTAACCGTATTGGCCTTCATTAGAATTTTTTTTCTGGTGGATAGTGCAAGAAAATTTTTTTTATAATTTTTTCAAAAAAAGCAAAGGGGGTAGTCCATTGTTTTTTTTTTGTCAAAAATATTTTTTTTGCACTATTTACAAAAAACAAAATTCGGATTAAATCCAATACGGTGCTCTATCCAACACAGTAGAAATGAAGTCGATATCTAAAAAAAACAAGCAAGTTATGACCAAAAAGGTAAGCAGTTCTACTACTGCCTCTTTCCGGCCAATTTTTAGTAGAACTGGTTACCTTTTTGGTCCTAACTTGGTAAGTTTTCAATATATTGACTTGATTTCTTTTTTGTCGGATAACTAACCGTATTGGCCTTCATTAGAAATTTTTTTCTGGTGGATAGTGCAAGAAAAGTTTTTTTATAATTTTTTCAAAAAAAGCAAAAGGGGTAGTCCATGGTTTTTTTGCACTATTTGCAAAAAACAAAATTCGGATTAAAGCCAATACGGTGCTCTATCCAACACAGTAGAAATCAAGTCGATATCTAAAAAAACAAGCAAGTTATGACCAAAAAGGTAAGCAGTTCTACTACTGCCTCTTTCCGGCCAATTTTTAGTAGAACTGGTTACCTTTTTGGTCCTAACTTGGTAAGTTTTCAATATATTGACTTGATTTCTTTTTTGTCGGATAACTAACCGTATTGGCCTTCATTAGAAATTTTTTTCTGGTGGATAGTGCAAGAAAATCTTTTTTATAATTTTTTCAAAAAAAGCAAAGGGGGTAGTCCATTGTTTTTTTTTTGTCAAAAATATTTTTTTTGCACTATTTGCAAAAAACAAAATTCGGATTAAAGCCAATACGGTGCTCTATCCAACACAGTAGAAATGAAGTCGATATCTAAAAAAACAAGCAAGTTATGACCAAAAAGGTAAGCAGTTCTACTACTGCCTCTTTCCGGCCAATTTTTAGTAGAACTGGTTACCTTTTTGGTCCTAACTTGGTAAGTTTTCAATATATTGACTTGATTTCTTTTTTGTCGGATAACTAACCGTATTGGCCTTCATTAGAAATTTTTTTCTGGTGGATAGTGCAAGAAAATTTTTTTTATAATTTTTTCAAAAAAAGCAAAGGGGGTAGTCCATTGTTTTTTTTTGTCAAAAATATTTTTTTTGCACTATTTGCAAAAAACAAAATTCGGATTAAAGCCAATACGGTGCTCTATCCAACACAGTAGAAATGAAGTCGATATCTAAAAAAACAAGCAAGTTATGACCAAAAAGGTAAGCAGTTCTACTACTGCCTCTTTCCGGCCAATTTTTAGTAGAACTGGTTACCTTTTTGGTCCTAACTTGGTAAGTTTTCAATATATTGACTTGATTTCTTTTTTGTCGGATAACTAACCGTATTGGCCTTCATCAGAAATTTTTTTCTGGTGGATAGTGCAAGAAAATTTTTTTTATAATTTTTTCAAAAAAAGCAAAGGGGGTAGTCCATTATTTTTTTTTTGTCAAAAATATTTTTTTTGCACTATTTGCAAAAAACAAATTTCGGATTGAAGCCTATACGGTGCTCTATCCAACACTGTAGTAATCAAGTCGATATGTAGAAAAATAAGCACGTTATGACCAAAAAGGTAAGCAGTTCTACTACTGCCTCTTTCCGGCCAATTTTTAGTAGAACTGGTTATCTTTTTGGTCCTAACGTGGTAAGTTTTCAATATATTGACTTGATTTCTTTTTTGTAGGATAACTAACCGTATTGGCCTTCATTAGAAATTTTTTTCTGGTGGATAGTGCAAGAAATTTTTTTATATAATTTTTTCAAAAAAAGCAAAGGGGGTAGTCCATTGTTTTTTTGCACTATTTGCAAAAAACAAAATTCGGATTAAAGCCAATACGGTGCTCTATCCAACACAGTAGAAATCAAGTAGATATCTAAAAAAACAAGCAAGTTATGACCAAAAAGGTAAGCAGTTCTACTACTGCCTCTTTCCGGCCAATTTTTAGTAGAACTGGTTACCTTTTTGGTCCTAACTTGGTAAGTTTTCAATATATTGACTTGATTTCTTTTTTGTCGGATAACTAACCGTATTGGCCTTCATTAGAAATTTTTTTCTGGTGAATAGTGCAAGAAAATTTTTTTTATAATTTTTTCAAAAGAGCAAAGGGGGTAGTCCATTGTTTTTTTTTGTCAAAAATATTTTTTTTGCACTATTTGCAAAAAACAAAATTCGGATTAAAGCCAATACGGTGCTCTATCCAACACAGTAGAAATCAAGTCGATATCTAAAAAAACAAGCAAGTTATGACCAAAAAGGTAAGCAGTTCTACTACTGCCTCTTTCCGGCCAATTTTTAGTAGAACTGGTTACCTTTTTGGTCCTAACTTGGTAAGTTTTCAATATATTGACTTGATTTCTTTTTTGTCGGATAACTAACCGTATTGGCCTTCATTAGAAATTTTTTTCTGGTGGATAGTGCAAGAAATTTTTTTATATAATTTTTTCAAAAAAAGCAAAGGGGGTAGTCCATTGTTTTTTTTTGTCAAAAATATTTTTTTGGCACTATTTGCAAAAAACAAAATTCGGATTAAAGCCAATACGGTGCTCTATCCAACACAGTAGAAATCAAGTCGATATCTAAAAAAACAAGCAAGTTATGACCAAAAAGGTAAGCAGTTCTACTACTGCCTCTTTCCGGCCAATTTTTAGTAGAACTGGTTACCTTTTTGGTCCTAACTTGGTAAGTTTTCAATATATTGACTTGATTTCTTTTTTGTCGGATAACTAACCGTATTGGCCTTCATTAGAAATTTTTTTCTGGTGGATAGTGCAAGAAATTTTTTTATATAATTTTTTCAAAAAAAGCAAAGGGGGTAGTCCATTGTTTTTTTTTTGTCAAAAATATTTTTTTGGCACTATTTGCAAAAAACAAAATTCGGATTAAAGCCAATACGGTGCTCTATCCAACACAGTAGAAATCAAGTCGATATCTAAAAAAACAAGCAAGTTATGACCAAAAAGGTAAGCAGTTCTACTACTGCCTCTTTCCGGCCAATTTTTAGTAGAACTGGTTACCTTTTTGGTCCTAACTTGGTAAGTTTTCAATATATTGACTTGATTTCTTTTTTGTCGGATAACTAACCGTATTGGCCTTCATTAGAAATTTTTTTCTGGTGAATAGTGCAAGAAAATTTTTTTTATAATTTTTTCAAAAGAGCAAAGGGGGTAGTCCATTGTTTTTTTTTTGTCAAAAATATTTTTTTTGCACTATTTGCAAAAAACAAAATTCGGATTAAAGCCAATACGGTGCTCTATCCAACACAGTAGAAATCAAGTCGATATCTAAAAAAACAAGCAAGTTATGACCAAAAAGGTAAGCAGTTCTACTACTGCCTCTTTCCGGCCAATTTTTAGTAGAACTGGTTACCTTTTTGGTCCTAACTTGGTAAGTTTTCAATATATTGACTTGATTTCTTTTTTGTCGGATAACTAACCGTATTGGCCTTCATTAGAAATTTTTTTCTGGTGGATAGTGCAAGAAATTTTTTTATATAATTTTTTCAAAAAAAGCAAAGGGGGTAGTCCATTGTTTTTTTTTGTCAAAAATATTTTTTTGGCACTATTTGCAAAAAACAAAATTCGGATTAAAGCCAATACGGTGCTCTATCCAACACAGTAGAAATGAAGTCGATATCTAAAAAAACAAGCAAGTTATGACCAAAAAGGTAAGCAGTTCTACTACTGCCTCTTTCCGGCCAATTTTTAGTAGAACTGGTTACCTTTTTGGTCCTAACTTGGTAAGTTTTTAATATATTGACTTGATTTCTTTTTTGTCGGATAACTAACCGTATTGGCCTTCATTAGAAATTTTTTTCTGGTGAATAGTGCAAGAAAATTTTTTTTATAATTTTTTCAAAAGAGCAAAGGGGGTAGTCCATTGTTTTTTTTTGTCAAAAATATTTTTTTTGCACTATTTGCAAAAAACAAAATTCGGATTAAAGCCAATACGGTGCTCTATCCAACACAGTAGAAATCAAGTCGATATCTAAAAAAACAAGCAAGTTATGACCAAAAAGGTAAGCAGTTCTACTACTGCCTCTTTCCGGCCAATTTTTAGTAGAACTGGTTACCTTTTTGGTCCTAACTTGGTAAGTTTTCAATATATTGACTTGATTTCTTTTTTGTCGGATAACTAACCGTATTGGCCTTCATTAGAAATTTTTTTCTGGTGAATAGTGCAAGAAAATTTTTTTTATAATTTTTTCAAAAGAGCAAAGGGGGTAGTCCATTGTTTTTTTTTGTCAAAAATATTTTTTTTGCACTATTTGCAAAAAACAAAATTCGGATTAAAGCCAATACGGTGCTCTATCCAACACAGTAGAAATCAAGTCGATATCTAAAAAAACAAGCAAGTTATGACCAAAAAGGTAAGCAGTTCTACTACTGCCTCTTTCCGGCCAATTTTTAGTAGAACTGGTTACCTTTTTGGTCCTAACTTGGTAAGTTTTCAATATATTGACTTGATTTCTTTTTTGTCGGATAACTAACCGTATTGGCCTTCATTAGAAATTTTTTTCTGGTGGATAGTGCAAGAAATTTTTTTATATAATTTTTTCAAAAAAAGCAAAGGGGGTAGTCCATTGTTTTTTTTTGTCAAAAATATTTTTTTTGCACTATTTGCAAAAAACAAAATTCGGATTAAAGCCAATACGGTGCTCTATCCAACACAGTAGAAATGAAGTCGATATCTAAAAAAACAAGCAAGTTATGACCAAAAAGGTAAGCAGTTCTACTACTGCCTCTTTCCGGCCAATTTTTAGTAGAACTGGTTACCTTTTTGGTCCTAACTTGGTAAGTTTTCAATATATTGACTTGATTTCTTTTTTGTCGGATAACTAACCGTATTGGCCTTCATTAGAAATTTTTTTCTGGTGAATAGTGCAAGAAAATTTTTTTTATAATTTTTTCAAAAGAGCAAAGGGGGTAGTCCATTGTTTTTTTTTGTCAAAAATATTTTTTTTGCACTATTTGCAAAAAACAAAATTCGGATTAAAGCCAATACGGTGCTCTATCCAACACAGTAGAAATCAAGTCGATATCTAAAAAAACAAGCAAGTTATGACCAAAAAGGTAAGCAGTTCTACTACTGCCTCTTTCCGGCCAATTTTTAGTAGAACTGGTTACCTTTTTGGTCCTAACTTGGTAAGTTTTCAATATATTGACTTGATTTCTTTTTTGTCGGATAACTAACCGTATTGGCCTTCATTAGAAATTTTTTTCTGGTGGATAGTGCAAGAAAATTTTTTTTATAATTTTTTCAAAAGAGCAAAGGGGGTAGTCCATTGTTTTTTTTTGTCAAAAATATTTTTTTTGCACTATTTGCAAAAAACAAAATTCGGATTAAAGCCAATACGGTGCTCTATCCAACACAGTAGAAATCAAGTCGATATCTAAAAAAACAAGCAAGTTATGACCAAAAAGGTAAGCAGTTCTACTACTGCCTCTTTCCGGCCAATTTTTAGTAGAACTGGTTACCTTTTTGGTCCTAACTTGGTAAGTTTTCAATATATTGACTTGATTTCTTTTTTGTCGGATAACTAACCGTATTGGCCTTCATTAGAAATTTTTTTCTGGTGGATAGTGCAAGAAATTTTTTTATATAATTTTTTCAAAAAAAGCAAAGGGGGTAGTCCATTGTTTTTTTTTTGTCAAAAATATTTTTTTGGCACTATTTGCAAAAAACAAAATTCGGATTAAAGCCAATACGGTGCTCTATCCAACACAGTAGAAATCAAGTCGATATCTAAAAAAACAAGCAAGTTATGACCAAAAAGGTAAGCAGTTCTACTACTGCCTCTTTCCGGCCAATTTTTAGTAGAACTGGTTACCTTTTTGGTCCTAACTTGGTAAGTTTTCAATATATTGACTTGATTTCTTTTTTGTCGGATAACTAACCGTATTGGCCTTCATTAGAAATTTTTTTCTGGTGAATAGTGCAAGAAAATTTTTTTTATAATTTTTTCAAAAGAGCAAAGGGGGTAGTCCATTGTTTTTTTTTTGTCAAAAATATTTTTTTTGCACTATTTGCAAAAAACAAAATTCGGATTAAAGCCAATACGGTGCTCTATCCAACACAGTAGAAATCAAGTCGATATCTAAAAAAACAAGCAAGTTATGACCAAAAAGGTAAGCAGTTCTACTACTGCCTCTTTCCGGCCAATTTTTAGTAGAACTGGTTACCTTTTTGGTCCTAACTTGGTAAGTTTTCAATATATTGACTTGATTTCTTTTTTGTCGGATAACTAACCGTATTGGCCTTCATTAGAAATTTTTTTCTGGTGGATAGTGCAAGAAATTTTTTTATATAATTTTTTCAAAAAAAGCAAAGGGGGTAGTCCATTGTTTTTTTTTGTCAAAAATATTTTTTTGGCACTATTTGCAAAAAACAAAATTCGGATTAAAGCCAATACGGTGCTCTATCCAACACAGTAGAAATCAAGTCGATATCTAAAAAAACAAGCAAGTTATGACCAAAAAGGTAAGCAGTTCTACTACTGCCTCTTTCCGGCCAATTTTTAGTAGAACTGGTTACCTTTTTGGTCCTAACTTGGTAAGTTTTCAATATATTGACTTGATTTCTTTTTTGTCGGATAACTAACCGTATTGGCCTTCATTAGAAATTTTTTTCTGGTGGATAGTGCAAGAAAATTTTTTTTATAATTTTTTCAAAAAAAGCAAAGGGGGTAGTCCATTGTTTTTTTTTGTCAAAAATATTTTTTTTGCACTATTTGCAAAAAACAAAATTCGGATTAAAGCCAATACGGTGCTCTATCCAACACAGTAGAAATGAAGTCGATATCTAAAAAAACAAGCAAGTTATGACCAAAAAGGTAAGCAGTTCTACTACTGCCTCTTTCCGGCCAATTTTTAGTAGAACTGGTTACCTTTTTGGTCCTAACTTGGTAAGTTTTCAATATATTGACTTGATTTCTTTTTTGTCGGATAACTAACCGTATTGGCCTTCATTAGAAATTTTTTTCTGGTGGATAGTGCAAGAAAATTTTTTTTATAATTTTTTCAAAAAAAGCAAAGGGGGTAGTCCATTGTTTTTTTTTGTCAAAAATATTTTTTTTGCACTATTTGCAAAAAACAAAATTCGGATTAAAGCCAATACGGTGCTCTATCCAACACAGTAGAAATGAAGTCGATATCTAAAAAAACAAGCAAGTTATGACCAAAAAGGTAAGCAGTTCTACTACTGCCTCTTTCCGGCCAATTTTTAGTAGAACTGGTTACCTTTTTGGTCCTAACTTGGTAAGTTTTCAATATATTGACTTGATTTCTTTTTTGTCGGATAACTAACCGTATTGGCCTTCATCAGAAATTTTTTTCTGGTGGATAGTGCAAGAAAATTTTTTTTATAATTTTTTCAAAAAAAGCAAAGGGGGTAGTCCATTATTTTTTTTTTGTCAAAAATATTTTTTTTGCACTATTTGCAAAAAACAAATTTCGGATTGAAGCCTATACGGTGCTCTATCCAACACTGTAGTAATCAAGTCGATATGTAGAAAAATAAGCACGTTATGACCAAAAAGGTAAGCAGTTCTACTACTGCCTCTTTCCGGCCAATTTTTAGTAGAACTGGTTATCTTTTTGGTCCTAACGTGGTAAGTTTTCAATATATTGACTTGATTTCTTTTTTGTAGGATAACTAACCGTATTGGCCTTCATTAGAAATTTTTTTCTGGTGGATAGTGCAAGAAATTTTTTAATATAATTTTTTCAAAAAAAGCAAAGGGGGTAGTCCATTGTTTTTTTGCACTATTTGCAAAAAACAAAATTCGGATTAAAGCCAATACGGTGCTCTATCCAACACAGTAGAAATCAAGTAGATATCTAAAAAAACAAGCAAGTTATGACCAAAAAGGTAAGCAGTTCTACTACTGCCTCTTTCCGGCCAATTTTTAGTAGAACTGGTTACCTTTTTGGTCCTAACTTGGTAAGTTTTCAATATATTGACTTGATTTCTTTTTTGTCGGATAACTAACCGTATTGGCCTTCATTAGAAATTTTTTTCTGGTGAATAGTGCAAGAAAATTTTTTTTTATAATTTTTTCAAAAGAGCAAAGGGGGTAGTCCATTGTTTTTTTTTGTCAAAAATATTTTTTTTGCACTATTTGCAAAAAACAAAATTCGGATTAAAGCCAATACGGTGCTCTATCCAACACAGTAGAAATCAAGTCGATATCTAAAAAAACAAGCAAGTTATGACCAAAAAGGTAAGCAGTTCTACTACTGCCTCTTTCCGGCCAATTTTTAGTAGAACTGGTTACCTTTTTGGTCCTAACTTGGTAAGTTTTCAATATATTGACTTGATTTCTTTTTTGTCGGATAACTAACCGTATTGGCCTTCATTAGAAATTTTTTTCTGGTGGATAGTGCAAGAAATTTTTTTATATAATTTTTTCAAAAAAAGCAAAGGGGGTAGTCCATTGTTTTTTTTTGTCAAAAATATTTTTTTGGCACTATTTGCAAAACACAAAATTCGGATTAAAGCCAATACGGTGCTCTATCCAACACAGTAGAAATCAAGTCGATATCTAAAAAAACAAGCAAGTTATGACCAAAAAGGTAAGCAGTTCTACTACTGCCTCTTTCCGGCCAATTTTTAGTAGAACTGGTTACCTTTTTGGTCCTAACTTGGTAAGTTTTCAATATATTGACTTGATTTCTTTTTTGTCGGATAACTAACCGTATTGGCCTTCATTAGAAATTTTTTTCTGGTGAATAGTGCAAGAAAATTTTTTTTATAATTTTTTCAAAAGAGCAAAGGGGGTAGTCCATTGTTTTTTTTTGTCAAAAATATTTTTTTTGCACTATTTGCAAAAAACAAAATTCGGATTAAAGCCAATACGGTGCTCTATCCAACACAGTAGAAATCAAGTCGATATCTAAAAAAACAAGCAAGTTATGACCAAAAAGGTAAGCAGTTCTACTACTGCCTCTTTCCGGCCAATTTTTAGTAGAACTGGTTACCTTTTTGGTCCTAACTTGGTAAGTTTTCAATATATTGACTTGATTTCTTTTTTGTCGGATAACTAACCGTATTGGCCTTCATTAGAAATTTTTTTCTGGTGGATAGTGCAAGAAATTTTTTTATATAATTTTTTCAAAAAAAGCAAAGGGGGTAGTCCATTGTTTTTTTTTGTCAAAAATATTTTTTTGGCACTATTTGCAAAAAACAAAATTCGGATTAAAGCCAATACGGTGCTCTATCCAACACAGTAGAAATCAAGTCGATATCTAAAAAAACAAGCAAGTTATGACCAAAAAGGTAAGCAGTTCTACTACTGCCTCTTTCCGGCCAATTTTTAGTAGAACTGGTTACCTTTTTGGTCCTAACTTGGTAAGTTTTCAATATATTGACTTGATTTCTTTTTTGTCGGATAACTAACCGTATTGGCCTTCATTAGATATTTTTTTCTGGTGGATAGTGCAAGAAAATTTTTTTTATAATTTTTTCAAAAAAAGCAAAGGGGGTAGTCCATTGTTTTTTTTTGTCAAAAATATTTTTTTTGCACTATTTGCAAAAAACAAAATTCGGATTAAAGCCAATACGGTGCTCTATCCAACACAGTAGAAATCAAGTCGATATCTAAAAAATCAAGCAAGTTATGACCAAAAAGGTAAGCAGTTCTACTACTGCCTCTTTTCGCCCAATTTTTAGTAGAACTGGTTACCTTTTTGGTCCTAACTTGGTAAGTTTTCAATATATTGACTTGATTTCTTTTTTGTCGGATAACTAACCGTATTGGCCTTCATTAGAATATTTTTTCCGGTGGATAGTGCAAGAAAATTTTTTTTATAATTTTTTCAAAAAAAGCAAAGGGGTAGTCCATGGTTTTTTTTGCACTATTTGCAAAAAACAAAATTCGGATTAAAGCCTATACGGTGCTCTATCCAACACTGTAGAAATCAAGTCGATATGTAGAAAAATAAGCACGTTATGACCAAAAAGGTAAGCAGTTCTACTACTGCCTCTTTCCGGCCAATTTTTAGTAGAACTGGTTACCTTTTTGGTCCTAACTTGGTAAGTTTTCAATATATTGACTTGATTTCTTTTTTGTCGGATAACTAACCGTATTGGCCTTCATGAGAAATTTTTTTTGGTGGATAGTGCAAGAAAATTTTTTTTATAATTTTTTCAAAAAAAGCAAAGGGGGTAGTCCATTGTTTTTTTTTGTCAAAAATATTTTTTTTGCACTATTTGCAAAAAACAAAATTCGGATTAAAGCAAATACGGTGCTCTATCCAACACAGTAGAAATGAAGTCGATATCTAAAAAAACAAGCAAGTTATGACCAAAAAGGTAAGCAGTTCTACTACTGCCTCTTTCCGGCCAATTTTTAGTAGAACTGGTTACCTTTTTGGTCCTAACTTGGTAAGTTTTCAATATATTGACTTGATTTCTTTTTTGTCGGATAACTAACCGTATTGGCCTTCATTAGAAATTTTTTTTTGGTAGATAGTGCAAGAAAATTTTTTTTATAATTTTTTCAAAAAAAGCAAGCATGTTATGACCAAAAAGGTAAGCAGTTCTACTACTGCCTCTTTCCGGCCAATTTTTAGTAGAACTGGTTACCTTTTTGGTCCTAACTTGGTAAGTTTTCAATATATTGACTTGATTTCTTTTTTGTCGGATAACTAACCGTATTGGCCTTCATTAGAAATTTTTTTCTGGTGGATAGTGCAAGAAAATTTTTTTTATAATTTTTTCAAAAAAAGCAAAGGGGGTAGTCCATTGTTTTTTTTTTGTCAAAAATATTTTTTTTGCACTATTTGCAAAAAACAAAATTCGGATTAAAGCCAATACGGTGCTCTATCCAACACAGTAGAAATCAAGTCGATATCTAAAAAAACAAGCACGTTATGACCAAAAAGGTAAGCAGTTCTACTACTGCCTCTTTCCGGCCAATTTTTAGTAGAACTGGTTACCTTTTTGGTCCTAACTTGGTAAGTTTTCAATATATTGACTTGATTTCTTTTTTGTCGGATAACTAACCGTATTGGCCTTCATTAGAAATTTTTTTCTGGTGGATAGTGCAAGAAAATTTTTTTTATAATTTTTTCAAAAAAGCAAAGGGGGTAGTCCATTGTTTTTTTTTGTCAAAAATATTTTTTTGGCACTATTTGCAAAAAACAAAATTCGGATTAAAGCCAATACGGTGCTCTATCCAACACAGTAGAAATCAAGTCGATATCTAAAAAAACAAGCAAGTTATGACCAAAAAGGTAAGCAGTTCTACTACTGCCTCTTTCCGGCCAATTTTTAGTAGAACTGGTTACCTTTTTGGTCCTAACTTGGTAAGTTTTCAATATATTGACTTGATTTCTTTTTTGTCGGATAACTAACCGTATTGGCCTTCATTAGAAATTTTTTTTTGGTGGATAGTGCAAGAAAATTTTCTTTATAATTTTTTCAAAAAAAGCAAGCACGTTATGACCAAAAAGGTAAGCAGTTCTACTACTGCCTCTTTCCGGCCAATTTTTAGTAGAACTGGTTACCTTTTTGGTCCTAACTTGGTAAGTTTTCAATATATTGACTTGATTTCTTTTTTGTAGGAAAACTAACCGTATTGGCCTTCATTAGAAATTTTTTTCTGGTGGATAGTGCAAGAAAATTTTTTTTATAATTTTTTCAAAAAAGCAAAGGGGGTAGTCCATTGTTTTTTTTTGTCAAAAATATTTTTTTGGCACTATTTGCAAAAAACAAAATTCGGATTAAAGCCAATACGGTGCTCTATCCAACACAGTAGAAATCAAGTCGATATCTAAAAAAACAAGCAAGTTATGACCAAAAAGGTAAGCAGTTCTACTACTGCCTCTTTCCGGCCAATTTTTAGTAGAACTGGTTACCTTTTTGGTCCTAACTTCGTAAGTTTTCAATATATTGACTTGATTTCTTTTTTGTCGGATAACTAACCGTATTGGCCTTCATTAGAAATTTTTTTCTGGTGGATAGTGCAAGAAAATTTTTTTTATAATTTTTTCAAAAAAAGCAAAGGGGGTAGTCCATTGTTTTTTTTTTGTCAAAAATATTTTTTTTGCACTATTTACAAAAAACAAAATTCGGATTAAATCCAATACGGTGCTCTATCCAACACAGTAGAAATGAAGTCGATATCTAAAAAAACAAGCAAGTTATGACCAAAAAGGTAAGCAGTTCTACTACTGCCTCTTTCCGGCCAATTTTTAGTAGAACTGGTTACCTTTTTGGTCCTAACTTGGTAAGTTTTCAATATATTGACTTGATTTCTTTTTTGTCGGATAACTAACCGTATTGGCCTTCATTAGAAATTTTTTTTTGGTAGATAGTGCAAGAAAATTTTTTTTATAATTTTTTCAAAAAAAGCAAGCATGTTATGACCAAAAAGGTAAGCAGTTCTACTACTGCCTCTTTCCGGCCAATTTTTAGTAGAACTGGTTACCTTTTTGGTCCTAACTTGGTAAGTTTTCAATATATTGACTTGATTTCTTTTTTGTCGGATAACTAACCGTATTGGCCTTCATTAGAAATTTTTTTCTGGTGGATAGTGCAAG
Source organism: Thelaira solivaga (assembly GCA_947397855.1). Classification (NCBI taxonomy): domain Eukaryota; kingdom Metazoa; phylum Arthropoda; class Insecta; order Diptera; family Tachinidae; genus Thelaira; species Thelaira solivaga. Next base: position 49,986,467 of record OX377613.1, on the reverse strand, counting down.
AAAATTTTTTTTATAATTTTTTCAAAAAAAGCAAAGGGGGTAGTCCATTGTTTTTTTTTTTGTCAAAAATATTTTTTTTGCACTATTTGCAAAAAACAAAATTCGGATTAAAGCCAATACGGTGCTCTATCCAACACAGTAGAAATCAAGTCGATATCTAAAAAAACAAGCACGTTATGACCAAAAAGGTAAGCAGTTCTACTACTGCCTCTTTCCGGCCAATTTTTAGTAGAACTGGTTACCTTTTTGGTCCTAACTTGGTAAGTTTTCAATATATTGACTTGATTTCTTTTTTGTCGGATAACTAACCGTATTGGCCTTCATGAGAAATTTTTTTTGGTGGATAGTGCAAGAAAATTTTTTTTATAATTTTTTCAAAAAAAGCAAAGGGGGTAGTCCATTGTTTTTTTTTGTCAAAAATATTTTTTTTGCACTATTTGCAAAAAACAAAATTCGGATTAAAGCAAATACGGTGCTCTATCCAACACAGTAGAAATGAAGTCGATATCTAAAAAAACAAGCAAGTTATGACCAAAAAGGTAAGCAGTTCTACTACTGCCTCTTTCCGGCCAATTTTTAGTAGAACTGGTTACCTTTTTGGTCCTAACTTGGTAAGTTTTCAATATATTGACTTGATTTCTTTTTTGTCGGATAACTAACCGTATTGGCCTTCATTAGAAATTTTTTTTTGGTAGATAGTGCAAGAAAATTTTTTTTATAATTTTTTCAAAAAAAGCAAGCATGTTATGACCAAAAAGGTAAGCAGTTCTACTACTGCCTCTTTCCGGCCAATTTTTAGTAGAACTGGTTACCTTTTTGGTCCTAACTTGGTAAGTTTTCAATATATTGACTTGATTTCTTTTTTGTCGGATAACTAACCGTATTGGCCTTCATTAGAAATTTTTTTCTGGTGGATAGTGCAAGAAAATTTTTTTTATAATTTTTTCAAAAAAAGCAAAGGGGGTAGTCCATTGTTTTTTTTTTGTCAAAAATATTTTTTTTGCACTATTTGCAAAAAACAAAATTCGGATTAAAGCCAATACGGTGCTCTATCCAACACAGTAGAAATCAAGTCGATATCTAAAAAAACAAGCACGTTATGACCAAAAAGGTAAGCAGTTCTACTACTGCCTCTTTCCGGCCAATTTTTAGTAGAACTGGTTACCTTTTTGGTCCTAACTTGGTAAGTTTTCAATATATTGACTTGATTTCTTTTTTGTCGGATAACTAACCGTATTGGCCTTCATTAGAAATTTTTTTCTGGTGGATAGTGCAAGAAAATTTTTTTTATAATTTTTTCAAAAAAGCAAAGGGGGTAGTCCATTGTTTTTTTTTGTCAAAAATATTTTTTTGGCACTATTTGCAAAAAACAAAATTCGGATTAAAGCCAATACGGTGCTCTATCCAACACAGTAGAAATCAAGTCGATATCTAAAAAAACAAGCAAGTTATGACCAAAAAGGTAAGCAGTTCTACTACTGCCTCTTTCCGGCCAATTTTTAGTAGAACTGGTTACCTTTTTGGTCCTAACTTGGTAAGTTTTCAATATATTGACTTGATTTCTTTTTTGTCGGATAACTAACCGTATTGGCCTTCATTAGAAATTTTTTTTTGGTGGATAGTGCAAGAAAATTTTCTTTATAATTTTTTCAAAAAAAGCAAGCACGTTATGACCAAAAAGGTAAGCAGTTCTACTACTGCCTCTTTCCGGCCAATTTTTAGTAGAACTGGTTACCTTTTTGGTCCTAACTTGGTAAGTTTTCAATATATTGACTTGATTTCTTTTTTGTAGGAAAACTAACCGTATTGGCCTTCATTAGAAATTTTTTTCTGGTGGATAGTGCAAGAAAATTTTTTTTATAATTTTTTCAAAAAAGCAAAGGGGGTAGTCCATTGTTTTTTTTTGTCAAAAATATTTTTTTGGCACTATTTGCAAAAAACAAAATTCGGATTAAAGCCAATACGGTGCTCTATCCAACACAGTAGAAATCAAGTCGATATCTAAAAAAACAAGCAAGTTATGACCAAAAAGGTAAGCAGTTCTACTACTGCCTCTTTCCGGCCAATTTTTAGTAGAACTGGTTACCTTTTTGGTCCTAACTTCGTAAGTTTTCAATATATTGACTTGATTTCTTTTTTGTCGGATAACTAACCGTATTGGCCTTCATTAGAAATTTTTTTCTGGTGGATAGTGCAAGAAAATTTTTTTTATAATTTTTTCAAAAAAAGCAAAGGGGGTAGTCCATTGTTTTTTTTTTGTCAAAAATATTTTTTTTGCACTATTTACAAAAAACAAAATTCGGATTAAATCCAATACGGTGCTCTATCCAACACAGTAGAAATGAAGTCGATATCTAAAAAAACAAGCAAGTTATGACCAAAAAGGTAAGCAGTTCTACTACTGCCTCTTTCCGGCCAATTTTTAGTAGAACTGGTTACCTTTTTGGTCCTAACTTGGTAAGTTTTCAATATATTGACTTGATTTCTTTTTTGTCGGATAACTAACCGTATTGGCCTTCATTAGAAATTTTTTTCTGGTGGATAGTGCAAGAAAAGTTTTTTTATAATTTTTTCAAAAAAAGCAAAAGGGGTAGTCCATGGTTTTTTTGCACTATTTGCAAAAAACAAAATTCGGATTAAAGCCAATACGGTGCTCTATCCAACACAGTAGAAATCAAGTCGATATCTAAAAAAACAAGCAAGTTATGACCAAAAAGGTAAGCAGTTCTACTACTGCCTCTTTCCGGCAAATTTTTAGTAGAACTGGTTACCTTTTTGGTCCTAACTTGGTAAGTTTTCAATATATTGACTTGATTTGTTTTTTGTAGGATAACTAACCGTATTAGCCTTCATTAGAAATTTTTTTCTGGTGGATAGTGCAAGAAAATTTTTTTTATAATTTTTTCAAAAAAAGCAAAGGGGGTAGTCCATTGTTTTTTTTGTCAAAAATATTTTTTTTGCACTATTTGCAAAAAACAAAATTCGGATTAAAGCCAATACGGTGCTCTATCCAACACAGTAGAAATCAAGTCGATATCTAAAAAAACAAGCAAGTTATGACCAAAAAGGTAAGCAGTTCTACTACTGCCTCTTTCCGGCCAATTTTTAGTAGAACTGGTTACCTTTTTGGTCCTAACTTCGTAAGTTTTCAATATATTGACTTGATTTCTTTTTTGTCGGATAACTAACCGTATTGGCCTTCATTAGAAATTTTTTTCTGGTGGATAGTGCAAGAAAATTTTTTTTATAATTTTTTCAAAAAAAGCAAAGGGGGTAGTCCATTGTTTTTTTTTTGTCAAAAATATTTTTTTTGCACTATTTACAAAAAACAAAATTCGGATTAAATCCAATACGGTGCTCTATCCAACACAGTAGAAATGAAGTCGATATCTAAAAAAACAAGCAAGTTATGACCAAAAAGGTAAGCAGTTCTACTACTGCCTCTTTCCGGCCAATTTTTAGTAGAACTGGTTACCTTTTTGGTCCTAACTTGGTAAGTTTTCAATATATTGACTTGATTTCTTTTTTGTCGGATAACTAACCGTATTGGCCTTCATTAGAAATTTTTTTCTGGTGGATAGTGCAAGAAAAGTTTTTTTATAATTTTTTCAAAAAAAGCAAAAGGGGTAGTCCATGGTTTTTTTGCACTATTTGCAAAAAACAAAATTCGGATTAAAGCCAATACGGTGCTCTATCCAACACAGTAGAAATCAAGTCGATATCTAAAAAAACAAGCAAGTTATGACCAAAAAGGTAAGCAGTTCTACTACTGCCTCTTTCCGGCCAATTTTTAGTAGAACTGGTTACCTTTTTGGTCCTAACTTGGTAAGTTTTCAATATATTGACTTGATTTCTTTTTTGTCGGATAACTAACCGTATTGGCCTTCATTACAAATTTTTTTCTGGTGGATAGTGCAAGAAAATTTTTTTTATAATTTTTTCAAAAAAAGCAAAGGGGGTAGTCCATTGTTTTTTTTTGTCAAAAATATTTTTTTTGCACTATTTGCAAAAAACAAAATTCGGATTAAAGCCAATACGGTGCTCTATCCAATACAGAAATCAAGTCGATATCTAAAAAAACAAGCAAGTTATGACCAAAAAGGTAAGCAGTTCTACTACTGCCTCTTTCCGGCCAATTTTTAGTAGAACTGGTTACCTTTTTGGTCCTAACTTGGTAAGTTTTCAATATATTGACTTGATTTCTTTTTTGTCGGATAACTAACCGTATTGGCCTTCATCAGAAATTTTTTTCTGGTGGATAGTGCAAGAAAATTTTTTTTATAATTTTTTCAAAAAAAGCAAAGGGGGTAGTCCATTATTTTTTTTTTGTCAAAAATATTTTTTTTGCACTATTTGCAAAAAACAAATTTCGGATTGAAGCCTATACGGTGCTCTATCCAACACTGTAGCAATCAAGTCGATATGTAGAAAAATAAGCACGTTATGATCAAAAAGGTAAGCAGTTCTACTACTGCCTCTTTCCGGCCAATTTTTAGTAGAACTGGTTACCTTTTTGGTCCTAACTTGGTAAGTTTTCAATATATTGACTTGATTTCTTTTTTGTCGGATAACTAACCGTATTGGCCTTCATTAGAAATTTTTTTCTGGTGGATAGTGCAAGAAAATTTTTTTTATAATTTTTTCAAAAAAAGCAAAGGGGGTAGTCCATTGTTTTTTTTTGTCAAAAATATTTTTTTTGCACTATTTGCAAAAAACAAAATTCGGATTAAAGCCAATACGGTGCTCTACTCAACACAGTAGAAATGAAGTCGATATCTAAAAAAACAAGCAAGTTATGACCAAAAAGGTAAGCAGTTCTACTACTGCCTCTTTCCGGCCAATTTTTAGTAGAACTGGTTACCTTTTTGGTCCTAACTTGGTAAGTTTTCAATATATTGACTTGATTTCTTTTTTGTCGGATAACTAACCGTATTGGCCTTCATTAGAAATTTTTTTCTGGTGGATAGTGCAAGAGAATTTTTTTTATAATTTTTTCAAAAAAAGCAAAGGGGGTAGTCCATTGTTTTTTTTTTGTCAAAAATATTTTTTTTGCACTATTTACAAAAAACAAAATTCGGATTAAATCCAATACGGTGCTCTATCCAACACAGTAGAAATGAAGTCGATATCTAAAAAAACAAGCAAGTTATGACCAAAAAGGTAAGCAGTTCTACTACTGCCTCTTTCCGGCCAATTTTTAGTAGAACTGGTTACCTTTTTGGTCCTAACTTGGTAAGTTTTCAATATATTGACTTGATTTCTTTTTTGTCGGATAACTAACCGTATTGGCCTTCATCAGAAATTTTTTTCTGGTGGATAGTGCAAGAAAATTTTTTTTATAATTTTTTCAAAAAAAGCAAAGGGGGTAGTCCATTATTTTTTTTTTGTCAAAAATATTTTTTTTGCACTATTTGCAAAAAACAAATTTCGGATTGAAGCCTATACGGTGCTCTATCCAACACTGTAGCAATCAAGTCGATATGTAGAAAAATAAGCACGTTATGACCAAAAAGGTAAGCAGTTCTACTACTGCCTCTTTCCGGCCAATTTTTAGTAGAACTGGTTACCTTTTTGGTCCTAACTTGGTAAGTTTTCAATATATTGACTTGATTTCTTTTTTGTCGGATAACTAACCGTATTGGCCTTCATTAGAAATTTTTTTCTGGTGGATAGTGCAAGAAAATTTTTTTTATAATTTTTTCAAAAAAAGCAAAGGGGGTAGTCCATTGTTTTTTTTTGTCAAAAATATTTTTTTTGCACTATTTGCAAAAAACAAAATTCGGATTAAAGCCAATACGGTGCTCTACTCAACACAGTAGAAATGAAGTCGATATCTAAAAAAACAAGCAAGTTATGACCAAAAAGGTAAGCAGTTCTACTACTGCCTCTTTCCGGCCAATTTTTAGTAGAACTGGTTACCTTTTTGGTCCTAACTTGGTAAGTTTTCAATATATTGACTTGATTTCTTTTTTGTCGGATAACTAACCGTATTGGCCTTCATTAGAAATTTTTTTCTGGTGGATAGTGCAAGAGAATTTTTTTTATAATTTTTTCAAAAAAAGCAAAGGGGGTAGTCCATTGTTTTTTTTTTGTCAAAAATATTTTTTTTGCACTATTTACAAAAAACAAAATTCGGATTAAATCCAATACGGTGCTCTATCCAACACAGTAGAAATGAAGTCGATATCTAAAAAAACAAGCAAGTTATGACCAAAAAGGTAAGCAGTTCTACTACTGCCTCTTTCCGGCCAATTTTTAGTAGAACTGGTTACCTTTTTGGTCCTAACTTGGTAAGTTTTTAATATATTGACTTGATTTCTTTTTTGTCGGATAACTAACCGTATTGGCCTTCATTAGAAATTTTTTTCTGGTAGATAGTGCAAGAAAATTTTTTTTATAATTTTTTCAAAAAAAGCAAAGGGGGTAGTCCATTGTTTTTTTTTGTCAAAAATATTTTTTTTGCACTATTTGCAAAAAACAAAATTCGGATTAAAGCCAATACGGTGCTCTATCCAACACAGTAGAAATCAAGTCGATATCTAAAAAAACAAGCAAGTTATGACCAAAAAGGTAAGCAGTTCTACTACTGCCTCTTTCCGGCCAATTTTTAGTAGAACTGGTTACCTTTTTGGTCCTAACTTGGTAAGTTTTCAATATATTGACTTGATTTCTTTTTTGTCGGATAACTAACCGTATTGGCCTTCATTAGAAATTTTTTTCTGGTGGATAGTGCAAGAAAATTTTTTTTATAATTTTTTCAAAAAAGCAAAGGGGGTAGTCCATTGTTTTTTTTTTTGTCAAAAATATTTTTTTTGCACTATTTGCAAAAAACAAAATTCGGATTAAAGCCAATACGGTGCTCTATCCAACACAGTAGAAATCAAGTCGATATCTAAAAAAACAAGCAAGTTATGACCAAAAAGGTAAGCAGTTCTACTACTGCCTCTTTCCGGCCAATTTTTAGTAGAACTGGTTACCTTTTTGGTCCTAACTTGGTAAGTTTTCAATATATTGACTTGATTTCTTTTTTGTCGGATAACTAACCGTATTGGCCTTCATTACAAATTTTTTTCTGGTGGATAGTGCAAGAAAATTTTTTTTATAATTTTTTCAAAAAAAGCAAAAGGGGTAGTCCATTGTTTTTTTTTGTCAAAAATATTTTTTTTGCACTATTTGCAAAAAACAAAATTCGGATTAAAGCCAATACGGTGCTCTATCCAACACAGTAGAAATCAAGTCGATATCTAAAAAAACAAGCAAGTTATGACCAAAAAGGTAAGCAGTTCTACTACTGCCTCTTTCCGGCCAATTTTTAGTAGAACTGGTTACCTTTTTGGTCCTAACTTGGTAAGTTTTCAATATATTGACTTGATTTCTTTTTTGTCGGATAACTAACCGTATTGGCCTTCATGAGAAATTTTTTTCTGGTGGATAGTGCAAGAAAATTTTTTTTATAATTTTTTCAAAAAAAGCAAAGGGGGTAGTCCATTGTTTTTTTTTGTCAAAAATATTTTTTTTGCACTATTTGCAAAAAACAAAATTCGGATTAAAGCCAATACGGTGCTCTATCCAACACAGTAGAAATCAAGTCGATATCTAAAAAAACAAGCAAGTTATGACCAAAAAGGTAAGCAGTTCTACTACTGCCTCTTTCCGGCCAATTTTTAGTAGAACTGGTTACCTTTTTGGTCCTAACTTGGTAAGTTTTCAATATATTGACTTGATTTCTTTTTTGTCGGATAACTAACCGTATTGGCCTTCATTACAAATTTTTTTCTGGTGGATAGTGCAAGAAAATTTTTTTTATAATTTTTTCAAAAAAAGCAAAGGGGGTAGTCCATTGTTTTTTTTGTCAAAAATATTTTTTTTGCACTATTTGCAAAAAACAAAATTCGGATTAAAGCCAATACGGTGCTCTATCCAACACAGTAGAAATGAAGTCGATATCTAAAAAAACAAGCAAGTTATGACCAAAAAGGTAAGTAGTTCTACTACTGCCTCTTTCCGGCCAATTTTTAGTAGAACTGGTTACCTTTTTGGTCCTAACTTGGTAAGTTTTCAATATATTGACTTGATTTCTTTTTTGTCGGATAACTAACCGTATTGGCCTTCATTAGAAATTTTTTTTTGGTGGATAGTGCAAGAAAATTTTTTTTATAATTTTTTCAAAAAAAGCAAGCACGTTATGACCAAAAAGGTAAGCAGTTCTACTACTGCCTCTTTCCGGCCAATTTTTAGTAGAACTGGTTACCTTTTTGGTCCTAACTTGGTAAGTTTTCAATATATTGACTTGATTTCTTTTTTGTCGGATAACTAACCGTATTGGCCTTCATTAGAAATTTTTTTCTGGTGGATAGTGCAAGAAAATTTTTTTTATAATTTTTTCAAAAAAAGCAAAGGGGGTAGTCCATTGTTTTTTTTTGTCAAAAATATTTTTTTTGCACTATTTGCAAAAAACAAAATTCGGATTAAAGCCAATACGGTGCTCTACTCAACACAGTAGAAATGAAGTCGATATCTAAAAAAACAAGCAAGTTATGACCAAAAAGGTAAGCAGTTCTACTACTGCCTCTTTCCGGCCAATTTTTAGTAGAACTGGTTACCTTTTTGGTCCTAACTTGGTAAGTTTTCAATATATTGACTTGATTTCTTTTTTGTCGGATAACTAACCGTATTGGCCTTCATTAGAAATTTTTTTCTGGTGGATAGTGCAAGAAAATTTTTTTTATAATTTTTTCAAAAAAGCAAAGGGGGTAGTCCATTGTTTTTTTTTGTCAAAAATATTTTTTTTGCACTATTTGCAAAAAACAAAATTCGGATTAAAGCCAATACGGTGCTCTATCCAACACAGTAGAAATCAAGTCGATATCTAAAAAAACAAGCAAGTTATGACCAAAAAGGTAAGCAGTTCTACTACTGCCTCTTTCCGGCCAATTTTTAGTAGAACTGGTTACCTTTTTGGTCCTAACTTGGTAAGTTTTCAATATATTGACTTGATTTCTTTTTTGTCGGATAACTAACCGTATTGGCCTTCATTAGAAATTTTTTTCTGGTGGATAGTGCAAGAAAATTTTTTTTATAATTTTTTCAAAAAAAGCAAAGGGGGTAGTCCATTGGTTTTTTTTTGTCAAAAATATTTTTTTTGCACTATTTGCAAAAAACAAAATTCGGATTAAAGCCAATACGGTGCTCTATCCAACACAGTAGAAATGAAGTCGATATCTAAAAAAACAAGCACGTTATGACCAAAAAGGTAAGCAGTTCTACTACTGCCTCTTTCCGGCCAATTTTTAGTAGAACTGGTTACCTTTTTGGTCCTAACTTGGTAAGTTTTCAATATATTGACTTGATTTCTTTTTTGTCGGATAACTAACCGTATTGGCCTTCATTAGAAATTTTTTTCTGGTGGATAGTGCAAGAAAATTTTTTTTATAATTTTTTCAAAAAAAGCAAAGGGGGTAGTCCATTGTTTTTTTTTGTCAAAAATATTTTTTTTGCACTATTTGCAAAAAACAAAATTCGGATTAAAGCCAATACGGTGCTCTACTCAACACAGTAGAAATGAAGTCGATATCAAAAAAAACAAGCAAGTTATGACCAAAAAGGTAAGCAGTTCTACTACTGCCTCTTTCCGGCCAATTTTTAGTAGAACTGGTTACCTTTTTGGTCCTAACTTGGTAAATTTTCAATATATTGACTTGATTTCTTTTTTGTCGGATAACTAACCGTATTGGCCTTCATTAGAAATTTTTTTCTGGTGGATAGTGCAAGAAAATTTTTTTTATAATTTTTTCAAAAAAGCAAAGGAGGTAGTCCATTGTTTTTTTTTTGTCAAAAATATTTTTTTTGCACTATTTGCAAAAAACAAAATTCGGATTAAAGCCAATACGGTGCTCTATCCAACACAGTAGAAATCAAGTCGATATCTAAAAAAACAAGCAAGTTATGACCAAAAAGGTAAGCAGTTCTACTACTGCCTCTTTCCGGCCAATTTTTAGTAGAACTGGTTACCTTTTTGCTCCTAACTTGGTAAGTTTTCAATATATTGACTTGATTTCTTTTTTGTCGGATAACTAACCGTATTGGCCTTCATTAGAAATTTTTTTCTGGTGGATAGTGCAAGAAAATTTTTTTTATAATTTTTTCAAAAAAAGCAAAGGGGGTAGTCCATTGGTTTTTTTTTGTCAAAAATATTTTTTTTGCACTATTTGCAAAAAACAAAATTCGGATTAAAGCCAATACGGTGCTCTATCCAACACAGTAGAAATGAAGTCGATATCTAAAAAAACAAGCACGTTATGACCAAAAAGGTAAGCAGTTCTACTACTGCCTCTTTCCGGCCAATTTTTAGTAGAACTGGTTACCTTTTTGGTCCTAACTTGGTAAGTTTTCAATATATTGACTTGATTTCTTTTTTGTCGGATAACTAACCGTATTGGCCTTCATTAGAAATTTTTTTCTGGTGGATAGTGCAAGAAAATTTTTTTTATAATTTTTTCAAAAAAGCAAAGGGGGTAGTCCATTGTTTTTTTTTGTCAAAAATATTTTTTTTGCACTATTTGCAAAAAACAAAATTCGGATTAAAGCCAATACGGTGCTCTATCCAACACAGTAGAAATGAAGTCGATATCTAAAAAAACAAGCACGTTATGACCAAAAAGGTAAGCAGTTCTACTACTGCCTCTTTCCGGCCAATTTTTAGTAGAACTGGTTACCTTTTTGGTCCTAACTTGGTAAGTTTTCAATATATTGACTTGATTTCTTTTTTGTCGGATAACTAACCGTATTGGCCTTCATTGGAAATTTTTTTCTGGTGGATAGTGCAAGAAAATTTTTTTTATAATTTTTTCAAAAAAAGCAAAGGGGGTAGTCCATTGTTTTTTTTTGTCAAAAATATTTTTTTTGCACTATTTGCAAAAAACAAAATTCGGATTAAAGCCAATACGGTGCTCTACTCAACACAGTAGAAATGAAGTCGATATCTAAAAAAACAAGCAAGTTATGACCAAAAAGGTAAGCAGTTCTACTACTGCCTCTTTCCGGCCAATTTTTAGTAGAACTGGTTACCTTTTTGGTCCTAACTTGGTAAGTTTTCAATATATTGACTTGATTTCTTTTTTGTCGGATAACTAACCGTATTGGCCTTCATTAGAAATTTTTTTCTGGTGGATAGTGCAAGAAAATTTTTTTTATAATTTTTTCAAAAAAGCAAAGGGGGTAGTCCATTGTTTTTTTTTGTCAAAAATATTTTTTTTGCACTATTTGCAAAAAACAAAATTCGGATTAAAGCCAATACGGTGCTCTATCCAACACAGTAGAAATGAAGTCGATATCTAAAAAAACAAGCACGTTATGACCAAAAAGGTAAGCAGTTCTACTACTGCCTCTTTCCGGCCAATTTTTAGTAGAACTGGTTACCTTTTTGGTCCTAACTTGGTAAGTTTTCAATATATTGACTTGATTTCTTTTTTGTCGGATAACTAACCGTATTGGCCTTCATTAGAAATTTTTTTCTGGTGGATAGTGCAAGAAAATTTTTTTTATAATTTTTTCAAAAAAAGCAAAGGGGGTAGTCCATTGTTTTTTTTTGTCAAAAATATTTTTTTTGCACTATTTGCAAAAAACAAAATTCGGATTAAAGCCAATACGGTGCTCTACTCAACACAGTAGAAATGAAGTCGATATCAAAAAAAACAAGCAAGTTATGACCAAAAAGGTAAGCAGTTCTACTACTGCCTCTTTCCGGCCAATTTTTAGTAGAACTGGTTACCTTTTTGGTCCTAACTTGGTAAGTTTTCAATATATTGACTTGATTTCTTTTTTGTCGGATAACTAACCGTATTGGCCTTCATTAGAAATTTTTTTCTGGTGGATAGTGCAAGAAAATTTTTTTTATAATTTTTTCAAAAAAAGCAAAGGGGGTAGTCCATTGGTTTTTTTTTGTCAAAAATATTTTTTTTGCACTATTTGCAAAAAACAAAATTCGGATTAAAGCCAATACGGTGCTCTATCCAACACAGTAGAAATGAAGTCGATATCTAAAAAAACAAGCACGTTATGACCAAAAAGGTAAGCAGTTCTACTACTGCCTCTTTCCGGCCAATTTTTAGTAGAACTGGTTACCTTTTTGGTCCTAACTTGGTAAGTTTTCAATATATTGACTTGATTTCTTTTTTGTCGGATAACTAACCGTATTGGCCTTCATTAGAAATTTTTTTCTGGTGGATAGTGCAAGAAAATTTTTTTTATAATTTTTTCAAAAAAAGCAAAGGGGGTAGTCCATTGTTTTTTTTTGTCAAAAATATTTTTTTTGCACTATTTGCAAAAAACAAAATTCGGATTAAAGCCAATACGGTGCTCTACTCAACACAGTAGAAATGAAGTCGATATCTAAAAAAACAAGCAAGTTATGACCAAAAAGGTAAGCAGTTCTACTACTGCCTCTTTCCGGCCAATTTTTAGTAGAACTGGTTACCTTTTTGGTCCTAACTTGGTAAGTTTTCAATATATTGACTTGATTTCTTTTTTGTCGGATAACTAACCGTATTGGCCTTCATTAGAAATTTTTTTCTGGTGGATAGTGCAAGAAAATTTTTTTTATAATTTTTTCAAAAAAGCAAAGGGGGTAGTCCATTGTTTTTTTTTGTCAAAAATATTTTTTTTGCACTATTTGCAAAAAACAAAATTCGGATTAAAGCCAATACGGTGCTCTATCCAACACAGTAGAAATCAAGTCGATATCTAAAAAAACAAGCAAGTTATGACCAAAAAGGTAAGCAGTTCTACTACTGCCTCTTTCCGGCCAATTTTTAGTAGAACTGGTTACCTTTTTGGTCCTAACTTGGTAAGTTTTCAATATATTGACTTGATTTCTTTTTTGTCGGATAACTAACCGTATTGGCCTTCATTAGAAATTTTTTTCTGGTGGATAGTGCAAGAAAATTTTTTTTATAATTTTTTCAAAAAAAGCAAAGGGGGTAGTCCATTGGTTTTTTTTTGTCAAAAATATTTTTTTTGCACTATTTGCAAAAAACAAAATTCGGATTAAAGCCAATACGGTGCTCTATCCAACACAGTAGAAATGAAGTCGATATCTAAAAAAACAAGCACGTTATGACCAAAAAGGTAAGCAGTTCTACTACTGCCTCTTTCCGGCCAATTTTTAGTAGAACTGGTTACCTTTTTGGTCCTAACTTGGTAAGTTTTCAATATATTGACTTGATTTCTTTTTTGTCGGATAACTAACCGTATTGGCCTTCATTAGAAATTTTTTTCTGGTGGATAGTGCAAGAAAATTTTTTTTATAATTTTTTCAAAAAAAGCAAAGGGGGTAGTCCATTGTTTTTTTTTGTCAAAAATATTTTTTTTGCACTATTTGCAAAAAACAAAATTCGGATTAAAGCCAATACGGTGCTCTACTCAACACAGTAGAAATGAAGTCGATATCCAAAAAAAACAAGCAAGTTATGACCAAAAAGGTAAGCAGTTCTACTACTGCCTCTTTCCGGCCAATTTTTAGTAGAACTGGTTACCTTTTTGGTCCTAACTTGGTAAGTTTTCAATATATTGACTTGATTTCTTTTTTGTCGGATAACTAACCGTATTGGCCTTCATGAGAAATTTTTTTCTGGTGGATAGTGCAAGAAAATTTTTTTTATAATTTTTTCAAAAAAAGCAAAGGGGGTAGTCCATTGTTTTTTTTTGTCAAAAATATTTTTTTTGCACTATTTGCAAAAAACAAAATTCGGATTAAAGCCAATACGGTGCTCTATCCAACACAGTAGAAATCAAGTCGATATCTAAAAAAACAAGCAAGTTATGACCAAAAAGGTAAGCAGTTCTACTACTGCCTCTTTCCGGCCAATTTTTAGTAGAACTGGTTACCTTTTTGGTCCTAACTTGGTAAGTTTTCAATATATTGACTTGATTTCTTTTTTGTCGGATAACTAACCGTATTGGCCTTCATTAGAAATTTTTTTCTGGTGGATAGTGCAAGAAAATTTTTTTTATAATTTTTTCAAAAAAGCAAAGGGGGTAGTCCATTGTTTTTTTTTGTCAAAAATATTTTTTTTGCACTATTTGCAAAAAACAAAATTTGGATTAAAGCCAATACGGTGCTCTATCCAACACAGTAGAAATCAAGTCGATATCTAAAAAAACAAGCAAGTTATGACCAAAAAGGTAAGCAGTTCTACTACTGCCTCTTTCCGGCCAATTTTTAGTAGAACTGGTTACCTTTTTGGTCCTAACTTGGTAAGTTTTCAATATATTGACTTGATTTCTTTTTTGTCGGATAACTAACCGTATTGGCCTTCATTACAAATTTTTTTCTGGTGGATAGTGCAAGAAAATTTTTTTTATAATTTTTTCAAAAAAAGCAAAGGGGGTAGTCCATTGTTTTTTTTTGTCAAAAATATTTTTTTTGCACTATTTGCAAAAAACAAAATTCGGATTAAAGCCAATACGGTGCTCTATCCAACACAGTAGAAATCAAGTCGATATCTAAAAAAACAAGCAAGTTATGACCAAAAAGGTAAGCAGTTCTACTACTGCCTCTTTCCGGCCAATTTTTAGTAGAACTGGTTACCTTTTTGGTCCTAACTTGGTAAGTTTTCAATATATTGACTTGATTTCTTTTTTGTCGGATAACTAACCGTATTGGCCTTCATGAGAAATTTTTTTCTGGTGGATAGTGCAAGAAAATTTTTTTTATAATTTTTTCAAAAAAAGCAAAGGGGGTAGTCCATTGTTTTTTTTTGTCAAAAATATTTTTTTTGCACTATTTGCAAAAAACAAAATTCGGATTAAAGCCAATACGGTGCTCTACTCAACACAGTAGAAATGAAGTCGATATCAAAAAAAACAAGCAAGTTATGACCAAAAAGGTAAGCAGTTCTACTACTGCCTCTTTCCGGCCAATTTTTAGTAGAACTGGTTACCTTTTTGGTCCTAACTTGGTAAGTTTTCAATATATTGACTTGATTTCTTTTTTGTCGGATAACTAACCGTATTGGCCTTCATTAGAAATTTTTTTCTGGTGGATAGTGCAAGAAAATTTTTTTTATAATTTTTTCAAAAAAAGCAAAGGGGGTAGTCCATTGGTTTTTTTTTGTCAAAAATATTTTTTTTGCACTATTTGCAAAAAACAAAATTCGGATTAAAGCCAATACGGTGCTCTATCCAACACAGTAGAAATGAAGTCGATATCTAAAAAAACAAGCACGTTATGACCAAAAAGGTAAGCAGTTCTACTACTGCCTCTTTCCGGCCAATTTTTAGTAGAACTGGTTACCTTTTTGGTCCTAACTTGGTAAGTTTTCAATATATTGACTTGATTTCTTTTTTGTCGGATAACTAACCGTATTGGCCTTCATTAGAAATTTTTTTCTGGTGGATAGTGCAAGAAAATTTTTTTTATAATTTTTTCAAAAAAAGCAAAGGGGGTAGTCCATTGGTTTTTTTTTGTCAAAAATATTTTTTTTGCACTATTTGCAAAAAACAAAATTCGGATTAAAGCCAATACGGTGCTCTATCCAACACAGTAGAAATGAAGTCGATATCTAAAAAAACAAGCACGTTATGACCAAAAAGGTAAGCAGTTCTACTACTGCCTCTTTCCGGCCAATTTTTAGTAGAACTGGTTACCTTTTTGGTCCTAACTTGGTAAGTTTTCAATATATTGACTTGATTTCTTTTTTGTCGGATAACTAACCGTATTGGCCTTCATTAGAAATTTTTTTCTGGTGGATAGTGCAAGAAAATTTTTTTTATAATTTTTTCAAAAAAAGCAAAGGGGGTAGTCCATTGGTTTTTTTTTGTCAAAAATATTTTTTTTGCACTATTTGCAAAAAACAAAATTCGGATTAAAGCCAATACGGTGCTCTATCCAACACAGTAGAAATGAAGTCGATATCTAAAAAAACAAGCACGTTATGACCAAAAAGGTAAGCAGTTCTACTACTGCCTCTTTCCGGCCAATTTTTAGTAGAACTGGTTACCTTTTTGGTCCTAACTTGGTAAGTTTTCAATATATTGACTTGATTTCTTTTTTGTCGGATAACTAACCGTATTGGCCTTCATTAGAAATTTTTTTCTGGTGGATAGTGCAAGAAAATTTTTTTTATAATTTTTTCAAAAAAAGCAAAGGGGGTAGTCCATTGGTTTTTTTTTGTCAAAAATATTTTTTTTGCACTATTTGCAAAAAACAAAATTCGGATTAAAGCCAATACGGTGCTCTATCCAACACAGTAGAAATGAAGTCGATATCTAAAAAAACAAGCACGTTATGACCAAAAAGGTAAGCAGTTCTACTACTGCCTCTTTCCGGCCAATTTTTAGTAGAACTGGTTACCTTTTTGGTCCTAACTTGGTAAGTTTTCAATATATTGACTTGATTTCTTTTTTGTCGGATAACTAACCGTATTGGCCTTCATTAGAAATTTTTTTCTGGTGGATAGTGCAAGAAAATTTTTTTTATAATTTTTTCAAAAAAAGCAAAGGGGGTAGTCCATTGTTTTTTTTTGTCAAAAATATTTTTTTTGCACTATTTGCAAAAAACAAAATTCGGATTAAAGCCAATACGGTGCTCTACTCAACACAGTAGAAATGAAGTCGATATCTAAAAAAACAAGCAAGTTATGACCAAAAAGGTAAGCAGTTCTACTACTGCCTCTTTCCGGCCAATTTTTAGTAGAACTGGTTACCTTTTTGGTCCTAACTTGGTAAGTTTTCAATATATTGACTTGATTTCTTTTTTGTCGGATAACTAACCGTATTGGCCTTCATTAGAAATTTTTTTCTGGTGGATAGTGCAAGAAAATTTTTTTTATAATTTTTTCAAAAAAGCAAAGGGGGTAGTCCATTGTTTTTTTTTGTCAAAAATATTTTTTTTGCACTATTTGCAAAAAACAAAATTCGGATTAAAGCCAATACGGTGCTCTATCCAACACAGTAGAAATCAAGTCGATATCTAAAAAAACAAGCAAGTTATGACCAAAAAGGTAAGCAGTTCTACTACTGCCTCTTTCCGGCCAATTTTTAGTAGAACTGGTTACCTTTTTGGTCCTAACTTGGTAAGTTTTCAATATATTGACTTGATTTCTTTTTTGTCGGATAACTAACCGTATTGGCCTTCATTAGAAATTTTTTTCTGGTGGATAGTGCAAGAAAATTTTTTTTATAATTTTTTCAAAAAAAGCAAAGGGGGTAGTCCATTGGTTTTTTTTTGTCAAAAATATTTTTTTTGCACTATTTGCAAAAAACAAAATTCGGATTAAAGCCAATACGGTGCTCTATCCAACACAGTAGAAATGAAGTCGATATCTAAAAAAACAAGCACGTTATGACCAAAAAGGTAAGCAGTTCTACTACTGCCTCTTTCCGGCCAATTTTTAGTAGAACTGGTTACCTTTTTGGTCCTAACTTGGTAAGTTTTCAATATATTGACTTGATTTCTTTTTTGTCGGATAACTAACCGTATTGGCCTTCATTAGAAATTTTTTTCTGGTGGATAGTGCAAGAAAATTTTTTTTATAATTTTTTCAAAAAAAGCAAAGGGGGTAGTCCATTGGTTTTTTTTTGTCAAAAATATTTTTTTTGCACTATTTGCAAAAAACAAAATTCGGATTAAAGCCAATACGGTGCTCTATCCAACACAGTAGAAATGAAGTCGATATCTAAAAAAACAAGCAAGTTATGACCAAAAAGGTAAGCAGTTCTACTACTGCCTCTTTCCGGCCAATTTTTAGTAGAACTGGTTACCTTTTTGGTCCTAACTTGGTAAGTTTTCAATATATTGACTTGATTTCTTTTTTGTCGGATAACTAACCGTATTGGCCTTCATTAGAAATTTTTTTCTGGTGGATAGTGCAAGAAAATTTTTTTTATAATTTTTTCAAAAAAAGCAAAGGGGGTAGTCCATTGTTTTTTTTTTGTCAAAAATATTTTTTTGGCACTATTTGCAAAAAACAAAATTCGGATTAAAGCCAATACGGTGCTCTATCCAACACAGTAGAAATCAAGTCGATATCTAAAAAAACAAGCAAGTTATGACCAAAAAGGTAAGCAGTTCTACTACTGCCTCTTTCCGGCCAATTTTTAGTAGAACTGGTTACCTTTTTGGTCCTAACTTGGTAAGTTTTCAATATATTGACTTGATTTCTTTTTTGTCGGATAACTAACCGTATTGGCCTTCATTAGAAATTTTTTTCTGGTGGATAGTGCAAGAAAATTTTTTTTATAATTTTTTCAAAAAAAGCAAAGGGGGTAGTCCATTGTTTTTTTTTGTCAAAAATATTTTTTTTGCACTATTTGCAAAAAACAAAATTCGGATTAAAGCCAATACGGTGCTCTATCCAACACAGTAGAAATCAAGTCGATATCTAAAAAAACAAGCAAGTTATGACCAAAAAGGTAAGCAGTTCTACTACTGCCTCTTTCCGGCCAATTTTTAGTAGAACTGGTTACCTTTTTGGTCCTAACTTGGTAAGTTTTCAATATATTGACTTGATTTCTTTTTTGTCGGATAACTAACCGTATTGGCCTTCATGAGAAATTTTTTTCTGGTGGATAGTGCAAGAAAATTTTTTTTATAATTTTTTCAAAAAAAGCAAAGGGGGTAGTCCATTGTTTTTTTTTGTCAAAAATATTTTTTTTGCACTATTTGCAAAAAACAAAATTCGGATTAAAGCCAATACGGTGCTCTACTCAACACAGTAGAAATGAAGTCGATATCAAAAAAAACAAGCAAGTTATGACCAAAAAGGTAAGCAGTTCTACTACTGCCTCTTTCCGGCCAATTTTTAGTAGAACTGGTTACCTTTTTGGTCCTAACTTGGTAAGTTTTCAATATATTGACTTGATTTCTTTTTTGTCGGATAACTAACCGTATTGGCCTTCATTAGAAATTTTTTTCTGGTGGATAGTGCAAGAAAATTTTTTTTATAATTTTTTCAAAAAAAGCAAAGGGGGTAGTCCATTGGTTTTTTTTTGTCAAAAATATTTTTTTTGCACTATTTGCAAAAAACAAAATTCGGATTAAAGCCAATACGGTGCTCTATCCAACACAGTAGAAATGAAGTCGATATCTAAAAAAACAAGCACGTTATGACCAAAAAGGTAAGCAGTTCTACTACTGCCTCTTTCCGGCCAATTTTTAGTAGAACTGGTTACCTTTTTGGTCCTAACTTGGTAAGTTTTCAATATATTGACTTGATTTCTTTTTTGTCGGATAACTAACCGTATTGGCCTTCATTAGAAATTTTTTTCTGGTGGATAGTGCAAGAAAATTTTTTTTATAATTTTTTCAAAAAAAGCAAAGGGGGTAGTCCATTGGTTTTTTTTTGTCAAAAATATTTTTTTTGCACTATTTGCAAAAAACAAAATTCGGATTAAAGCCAATACGGTGCTCTATCCAACACAGTAGAAATGAAGTCGATATCTAAAAAAACAAGCACGTTATGACCAAAAAGGTAAGCAGTTCTACTACTGCCTCTTTCCGGCCAATTTTTAGTAGAACTGGTTACCTTTTTGGTCCTAACTTGGTAAGTTTTCAATATATTGACTTGATTTCTTTTTTGTCGGATAACTAACCGTATTGGCCTTCATTAGAAATTTTTTTCTGGTGGATAGTGCAAGAAAATTTTTTTTATAATTTTTTCAAAAAAAGCAAAGGGGGTAGTCCATTGGTTTTTTTTTGTCAAAAATATTTTTTTTGCACTATTTGCAAAAAACAAAATTCGGATTAAAGCCAATACGGTGCTCTATCCAACACAGTAGAAATGAAGTCGATATCTAAAAAAACAAGCACGTTATGACCAAAAAGGTAAGCAGTTCTACTACTGCCTCTTTCCGGCCAATTTTTAGTAGAACTGGTTACCTTTTTGGTCCTAACTTGGTAAGTTTTCAATATATTGACTTGATTTCTTTTTTGTCGGATAACTAACCGTATTGGCCTTCATTAGAAATTTTTTTCTGGTGGATAGTGCAAGAAAATTTTTTTTATAATTTTTTCAAAAAAAGCAAAGGGGGTAGTCCATTGGTTTTTTTTTGTCAAAAATATTTTTTTTGCACTATTTGCAAAAAACAAAATTCGGATTAAAGCCAATACGGTGCTCTATCCAACACAGTAGAAATGAAGTCGATATCTAAAAAAACAAGCACGTTATGACCAAAAAGGTAAGCAGTTCTACTACTGCCTCTTTCCGGCCAATTTTTAGTAGAACTGGTTACCTTTTTGGTCCTAACTTGGTAAGTTTTCAATATATTGACTTGATTTCTTTTTTGTCGGATAACTAACCGTATTGGCCTTCATTAGAAATTTTTTTCTGGTGGATAGTGCAAGAAAATTTTTTTTATAATTTTTTCAAAAAAAGCAAAGGGGGTAGTCCATTGGTTTTTTTTTGTCAAAAATATTTTTTTTGCACTATTTGCAAAAAACAAAATTCGGATTAAAGCCAATACGGTGCTCTATCCAACACAGTAGAAATGAAGTCGATATCTAAAAAAACAAGCACGTTATGACCAAAAAGGTAAGCAGTTCTACTACTGCCTCTTTCCGGCCAATTTTTAGTAGAACTGGTTACCTTTTTGGTCCTAACTTGGTAAGTTTTCAATATATTGACTTGATTTCTTTTTTGTCGGATAACTAACCGTATTGGCCTTCATTAGAAATTTTTTTCTGGTGGATAGTGCAAGAAAATTTTTTTTATAATTTTTTCAAAAAAAGCAAAGGGGGTAGTCCATTGGTTTTTTTTTGTCAAAAATATTTTTTTTGCACTATTTGCAAAAAACAAAATTCGGATTAAAGCCAATACGGTGCTCTATCCAACACAGTAGAAATGAAGTCGATATCTAAAAAAACAAGCACGTTATGACCAAAAAGGTAAGCAGTTCTACTACTGCCTCTTTCCGGCCAATTTTTAGTAGAACTGGTTACCTTTTTGGTCCTAACTTGGTAAGTTTTCAATATATTGACTTGATTTCTTTTTTGTCGGATAACTAACCGTATTGGCCTTCATTAGAAATTTTTTTCTGGTGGATAGTGCAAGAAAATTTTTTTTATAATTTTTTCAAAAAAAGCAAAGGGGGTAGTCCATTGGTTTTTTTTTGTCAAAAATATTTTTTTTGCACTATTTGCAAAAAACAAAATTCGGATTAAAGCCAATACGGTGCTCTATCCAACACAGTAGAAATGAAGTCGATATCTAAAAAAACAAGCACGTTATGACCAAAAAGGTAAGCAGTTCTACTACTGCCTCTTTCCGGCCAATTTTTAGTAGAACTGGTTACCTTTTTGGTCCTAACTTGGTAAGTTTTCAATATATTGACTTGATTTCTTTTTTGTCGGATAACTAACCGTATTGGCCTTCATTAGAAATTTTTTTCTGGTGGATAGTGCAAGAAAATTTTTTTTATAATTTTTTCAAAAAAAGCAAAGGGGGTAGTCCATTGGTTTTTTTTTGTCAAAAATATTTTTTTTGCACTATTTGCAAAAAACAAAATTCGGATTAAAGCCAATACGGTGCTCTATCCAACACAGTAGAAATGAAGTCGATATCTAAAAAAACAAGCACGTTATGACCAAAAAGGTAAGCAGTTCTACTACTGCCTCTTTCCGGCCAATTTTTAGTAGAACTGGTTACCTTTTTGGTCCTAACTTGGTAAGTTTTCAATATATTGACTTGATTTCTTTTTTGTCGGATAACTAACCGTATTGGCCTTCATTAGAAATTTTTTTCTGGTGGATAGTGCAAGAAAATTTTTTTTATAATTTTTTCAAAAAAAGCAAAGGGGGTAGTCCATTGTTTTTTTTTTGTCAAAAATATTTTTTTGGCACTATTTGCAAAAAACAAAATTCGGATTAAAGCCAATACGGTGCTCTATCCAACACAGTAGAAATCAAGTCGATATCTAAAAAAACAAGCAAGTTATGACCAAAAAGGTAAGCAGTTCTACTACTGCCTCTTTCCGGCCAATTTTTAGTAGAACTGGTTACCTTTTTGGTCCTAACTTGGTAAGTTTTCAATATATTGACTTGATTTCTTTTTTGTCGGATAACTAACCGTATTGGCCTTCATTAGAAATTTTTTTTTGGTGGATAGTGCAAGAAAATTTTTTTTATAATTTTTTCAAAAAAAGCAAGCACGTTATGACCAAAAAGGTAAGCAGTTCTACTACTGCCTCTTTCCGGCCAATTTTTAGTAGAACTGGTTACCTTTTTGGTCCTAACTTGGTAAGTTTTCAATATATTGACTTGATTTCTTTTTTGTAGGAAAACTAACCGTATTGGCCTTCATTAGAAATTTTTTTCTGGTGGATAGTGCAAGAAAATTTTTTTTATAATTTTTTCAAAAAAAGCAAAGGGGGTAGTCCATTGGTTTTTTTTTGTCAAAAATATTTTTTTTGCACTATTTGCAAAAAACAAAATTCGGATTAAAGCCAATACGGTGCTCTATCCAACACAGTAGAAATGAAGTCGATATCTAAAAAAACAAGCAAGTTATGACCAAAAAGGTAAGCAGTTCTACTACTGCCTCTTTCCGGCCAATTTTTAGTAGAACTGGTTACCTTTTTGGTCCTAACTTGGTAAGTTTTCAATATATTGACTTGATTTCTTTTTTGTCGGATAACTAACCGTATTGGCCTTCATTAGAAATTTTTTTCTGGTGGATAGTGCAAGAAAATTTTTTTTATAATTTTTTCAAAAAAAGCAAAGGGGGTAGTCCATTGTTTTTTTTTGTCAAAAATATTTTTTTTGCACTATTTGCAAAAAACAAAATTCGGATTAAAGCCAATACGGTGCTCTACTCAACACAGTAGAAATGAAGTCGATATCCAAAAAAAACAAGCAAGTTATGACCAAAAAGGTAAGCAGTTCTACTACTGCCTCTTTCCGGCCAATTTTTAGTAGAACTGGTTACCTTTTTGGTCCTAACTTGGTAAGTTTTCAATATATTGACTTGATTTCTTTTTTGTCGGATAACTAACCGTATTGGCCTTCATGAGAAATTTTTTTCTGGTGGATAGTGCAAGAAAATTTTTTTTATAATTTTTTCAAAAAAAGCAAAGGGGGTAGTCCATTGTTTTTTTTTGTCAAAAATATTTTTTTTGCACTATTTGCAAAAAACAAAATTCGGATTAAAGCCAATACGGTGCTCTATCCAACACAGTAGAAATCAAGTCGATATCTAAAAAAACAAGCAAGTTATGACCAAAAAGGTAAGCAGTTCTACTACTGCCTCTTTCCGGCCAATTTTTAGTAGAACTGGTTACCTTTTTGGTCCTAACTTGGTAAGTTTTTAATATATTGACTTGATTTCTTTTTTGTCGGATAACTAACCGTATTGGCCTTCATTAGAAATTTTTTTCTGGTGGATAGTGCAAGAAAATTTTTTTTATAATTTTTTCAAAAAAGCAAAGGGGGTAGTCCATTGTTTTTTTTTGTCAAAAATATTTTTTTTGCACTATTTGCAAAAAACAAAATTTGTATTAAAGCCAATACGGTGCTCTATCCAACACAGTAGAAATCAAGTCGATATCTAAAAAAACAAGCAAGTTATGACCAAAAAGGTAAGCAGTTCTACTACTGCCTCTTTCCGGCCAATTTTTAGTAGAACTGGTTACCTTTTTGGTCCTAACTTGGTAAGTTTTCAATATATTGACTTGATTTCTTTTTTGTCGGATAACTAACCGTATTGGCCTTCATGAGAAATTTTTTTCTGGTGGATAGTGCAAGAAAATTTTTTTTATAATTTTTTCAAAAAAAGCAAAGGGGGTAGTCCATTGTTTTTTTTTGTCAAAAATATTTTTTTTGCACTATTTGCAAAAAACAAAATTCGGATTAAAGCCAATACGGTGCTCTATCCAACACAGTAGAAATGAAGTCGATATCTAAAAAAACAAGCAAGTTATGACCAAAAAGGTAAGCAGTTCTACTACTGCCTCTTTCCGGCCAATTTTTAGTAGAACTGGTTACCTTTTTGGTCCTAACTTGGTAAATTTTCAATATATTGACTTGATTTCTTTTTTGTCGGATAACTAACCGTATTGGCCTTCATTAGAAATTTTTTTCTGGTGGATAGTGCAAGAAAATTTTTTTTATAATTTTTTCAAAAAAAGCAAAGGGGGTAGTCCATTGTTTTTTTTTGTCAAAAATATTTTTTTTGCACTATTTGCAAAAAACAAAATTCGGATTAAAGCCAATACGGTGCTCTACTCAACACAGTAGAAATGAAGTCGATATCAAAAAAAACAAGCAAGTTATGACCAAAAAGGTAAGCAGTTCTACTACTGCCTCTTTCCGGCCAATTTTTAGTAGAACTGGTTACCTTTTTGGTCCTAACTTGGTAAATTTTCAATATATTGACTTGATTTCTTTTTTGTCGGATAACTAACCGTATTGGCCTTCATTAGAAATTTTTTTCTGGTGGATAGTGCAAGAAATTTTTTTTTATAATTTTTTCAAAAAAGCAAAGGGGGTAGTCCATTGTTTTTTTTTGTCAAAAATATTTTTTTTGCACTATTTGCAAAAAACAAAATTCGGATTAAAGCCAATACGGTGCTCTATCCAACACAGTAGAAATCAAGTCGATATCTAAAAAAACAAGCAAGTTATGACCAAAAAGGTAAGCAGTTCTACTACTGCCTCTTTCCGGCCAATTTTTAGTAGAACTGGTTACCTTTTTGGTCCTAACTTGGTAAGTTTTCAATATATTGACTTGATTTCTTTTTTGTCGGATAACTAACTGTATTGGCCTTCATTAGAAATTTTTTTCTGGTGGATAGTGCAAGAAAATTTTTTTTATAATTTTTTCAAAAAAAGCAAAGGGGGTAGTCCATTGGTTTTTTTTTGTCAAAAATATTTTTTTTGCACTATTTGCAAAAAACAAAATTCGGATTAAAGCCAATACGGTGCTCTATCCAACACAGTAGAAATGAAGTCGATATCTAAAAAAACAAGCACGTTATGACCAAAAAGGTAAGCAGTTCTACTACTGCCTCTTTCCGGCCAATTTTTAGTAGAACTGGTTACCTTTTTGGTCCTAACTTGGTAAGTTTTCAATATATTGACTTGATTTCTTTTTTGTCGGATAACTAACCGTATTGGCCTTCATTAGAAATTTTTTTCTGGTGGATAGTGCAAGAAAATTTTTTTTATAATTTTTTCAAAAAAAGCAAAGGGGGTAGTCCATTGGTTTTTTTTTGTCAAAAATATTTTTTTTGCACTATTTGCAAAAAACAAAATTCGGATTAAAGCCAATACGGTGCTCTATCCAACACAGTAGAAATGAAGTCGATATCTAAAAAAACAAGCACGTTATGACCAAAAAGGTAAGCAGTTCTACTACTGCCTCTTTCCGGCCAATTTTTAGTAGAACTGGTTACCTTTTTGGTCCTAACTTGGTAAGTTTTCAATATATTGACTTGATTTCTTTTTTGTCGGATAACTAACCGTATTGGCCTTCATTAGAAATTTTTTTCTGGTGGATAGTGCAAGAAAATTTTTTTTATAATTTTTTCAAAAAAAGCAAAGGGGGTAGTCCATTGGTTTTTTTTTGTCAAAAATATTTTTTTTGCACTATTTGCAAAAAACAAAATTCGGATTAAAGCCAATACGGTGCTCTATCCAACACAGTAGAAATGAAGTCGATATCTAAAAAAACAAGCACGGTTTGACCAAAAAGGTAAGCAGTTCTACTACTGCCTCTTTCCGGCCAATTTTTAGTAGAACTGGTTACCTTTTTGGTCCTAACTTGGTAAGTTTTCAATATATTGACTTGATTTCTTTTTTGTCGGATAACTAACCGTATTGGCCTTCATGAGAAATTTTTTTCTGGTGGATAGTGCAAGAAAATTTTTTTTATAATTTTTTCAAAAAAAGCAAAGGGGGTAGTCCATTGTTTTTTTTTTGTCAAAAATATTTTTTTGGCACTATTTGCAAAAAACAAAATTCGGATTAAAGCCAATACGGTGCTCTATCCAACACAGTAGAAATCAAGTCGATATCTAAAAAAACAAGCAAGTTATGACCAAAAAGGTAAGCAGTTCTACTACTGCCTCTTTCCGGCCAATTTTTAGTAGAACTGGTTACCTTTTTGGTCCTAACTTGGTAAGTTTTCAATATATTGACTTGATTTCTTTTTTGTCGGATAACTAACCGTATTGGCCTTCATTAGAAATTTTTTTTTGGTGGATAGTGCAAGAAAATTTTTTTTATAATTTTTTCAAAAAAAGCAAGCACGTTATGACCAAAAAGGTAAGCAGTTCTACTACTGCCTCTTTCCGGCCAATTTTTAGTAGAACTGGTTACCTTTTTGGTCCTAACTTGGTAAGTTTTCAATATATTGACTTGATTTCTTTTTTGTCGGATAACTAACCGTATTGGCCTTCATTAGAAATTTTTTTCTGGTGGATAGTGCAAGAAAATTTTTTTTATAATTTTTTCAAAAAAAGCAAAGGGGGTAGTCCATTGGTTTTTTTTTGTCAAAAATATTTTTTTTGCACTATTTGCAAAAAACAAAATTCGGATTAAAGCCAATACGGTGCTCTATCCAACACAGTAGAAATGAAGTCGATATCTAAAAAAACAAGCACGTTATGACCAAAAAGGTAAGCAGTTCTACTACTGCCTCTTTCCGGCCAATTTTTAGTAGAACTGGTTACCTTTTTGGTCCTAACTTGGTAAGTTTTCAATATATTGACTTGATTTCTTTTTTGTAGGAAAACTAACCGTATTGGCCTTCATTAGAAATTTTTTTCTGGTGGATAGTGCAAGAAAATTTTTTTTATAATTTTTTCAAAAAAAGCAAAGGGGGTAGTCCATTGTTTTTTTTTGTCAAAAATATTTTTTTTGCACTATTTGCAAAAAACAAAATTCGGATTAAAGCCAATACGGTGCTCTACTCAACACAGTAGAAATGAAGTCGATATCTAAAAAAACAAGCAAGTTATGACCAAAAAGGTAAGCAGTTCTACTACTGCCTCTTTCCGGCCAATTTTTAGTAGAACTGGTTACCTTTTTGGTCCTAACTTGGTAAGTTTTCAATATATTGACTTGATTTCTTTTTTGTCGGATAACTAACCGTATTGGCCTTCATTAGAAATTTTTTTCTGGTGGATAGTGCAAGAAAATTTTTTTTATAATTTTTTCAAAAAAGCAAAGGGGGTAGTCCATTTTTTTTTTTGTCAAAAATATTTTTTTTGCACTATTTGCAAAAAACAAAATTCGGATTAAAGCCAATACGGTGCTCTATCCAACACAGTAGAAATCAAGTCGATATCTAAAAAAACAAGCAAGTTATGACCAAAAAGGTAAGCAGTTCTACTACTGCCTCTTTCCGGCCAATTTTTAGTAGAACTGGTTACCTTTTTGGTCCTAACTTGGTAAGTTTTCAATATATTGACTTGATTTCTTTTTTGTCGGATAACTAACCGTATTGGCCTTCATTACAAATTTTTTTCTGGTGGATAGTGCAAGAAAATTTTTTTTATAATTTTTTCAAAAAAAGCAAAGGGGGTAGTCCATTGTTTTTTTTTGTCAAAAATATTTTTTTTGCACTATTTGCAAAAAACAAAATTCGGATTAAAGCCAATACGGTGCTCTATCCAACACAGTAGAAATCAAGTCGATATCTAAAAAAACAAGCAAGTTATGACCAAAAAGGTAAGCAGTTCTACTACTGCCTCTTTCCGGCCAATTTTTAGTAGAACTGGTTACCTTTTTGGTCCTAACTTGGTAAGTTTTCAATATATTGACTTGATTTCTTTTTTGTCGGATAACTAACCGTATTGGCCTTCATTAGAAATTTTTTTCTGGTGGATAGTGCAAGAAAATTTTTTTTATAATTTTTTCAAAAAAAGCAAAGGGGGTAGTCCATTGTTTTTTTTTTGTCAAAAATATTTTTTTTGCACTATTTGCAAAAAACAAAATTCGGATTAAAGCCAATACGGTGCTCTATCCAACACAGTAGAAATCAAGTCGATATCTAAAAAAACAAGCAAGTTATGACCAAAAAGGTAAGCAGTTCTACTACTGCCTCTTTCCGGCCAATTTTTAGTAGAACTGGTTACCTTTTTGGTCCTAACTTGGTAAGTTTTCAATATATTGACTTGATTTCATTTTTGTCGGATAACTAACCGTATTGGCCTTCATTAGAAATTTTTTTCTGGTGGATAGTGCAAGAAAATTTTTTTTATAATTTTTTCAAAAAAAGCAAAGGGGGTAGTCCATTGTTTTTTTTTTGTCAAAAATATTTTTTTTGCACTATTTGCAAAAAACAAAATTCGGATTAAAGCCAATACGGTGCTCTATCCAACACAGTAGAAATCAAGTCGATATCTAAAAAAACAAGCAAGTTATGACCAAAAAGGTAAGCAGTTCTACTACTGCCTCTTTCCGGCCAATTTTTAGTAGAACTGGTTACCTTTTTGGTCCTAACTTGGTAAGTTTTCAATATATTGACTTGATTTCATTTTTGTCGGATAACTAACCGTATTGGCCTTCATTAGAAATTTTTTTCTGGTGGATAGTGCAAGAAAATTTTTTTTATAATTTTTTCAAAAAAAGCAAAGGGGGTAGTCCATTGTTTTTTTTTTGTCAAAAATATTTTTTTTGCACTATTTGCAAAAAACAAAATTCGGATTAAAGCAAGAAATTTTTTTTTATAAGTTTTCAATATATTGACTTGATTTCTTTTTTGTCGGATAACTAACCGTATTGGCCTTCATTAGAAATTTTTTTTTGGTGGATAGTGCAAGAAAATTTTTTTTATAATTTTTTCAAAAAAAGCAAGCACGTTATGACCAAAAAGGTAAGCAGTTCTACTACTGCCTCTTTCCGGCCAATTTTTAGTAGAACTGGTTACCTTTTTGGTCCTAACTTGGTAAGTTTTCAATATATTGACTTGATTTCTTTTTTGTCGGATAACTAACCGTATTGGCCTTCATTAGAAATTTTTTTCTGGTGGATAGTGCAAGAAAATTTTTTTTATAATTTTTTCAAAAAAAGCAAAGGGGGTAGTCCATTGTTTTTTTTTTGTCAAAAATATTTTTTTTGCACTATTTGCAAAAAACAAAATTCGGATTAAAGCAAGAAATTTTTTTTTCTAAGTTTTCAATATATTGACTTGATTTCTTTTTTGTCGGATAACTAACCGTATTGGCCTTCATTAGAAATTTTTTTCTGGTGGATAGTGCAAGAAAATTTTTTTTATAATTTTTTCAAAAAAAGCAAAGGGGGTAGTCCATTGTTTTTTTTTTTGTCAAAAATATTTTTTTGGCACTATTTGCAAAAAACAAAATTCGGATTAAAGCCAATACGGTGCTCTATCCAACACTGTAGAAATCAAGTCGATATCTAAAAAAACAAGCAAGTTATGACCAAAAAGGTAAGCAGTTCTACTACTGCCTCTTTCCGGCCAATTTTTAGTAGAACTGGTTACCTTTTTGGTCCTAACTTGGTAAGTTTTCAATATATTGACTTGATTTCTTTTTTGTCGGATAACTAACCGTATTGGCCTTCATTAGAAATTTTTTTCTGGTGGATAGTGCAAGAAAATTTTTTTTATAATTTTTTCAAAAAAAGCAAAGGGGGTAGTCCATTGTTTTTTTTTTTGTCAAAAATATTTTTTTTGCACTATTTACAAAAAACAAAATTCGGATTAAAGCCAATACGGTGCTCTATCCAACACAGTAGAAATGAAGTCGATATATAAAAAAACAAGCAAGTTATGACCAAAAAGGTAAGCAGTTCTACTACTGCCTCTTTCCGGCCAATTTTTAGTAGAACTGGTTACCTTTTTGGTCCTAACTTGGTAAGTTTTCAATATATTGACTTGATTTCTTTTTTGTAGGAAAACTAACCGTATTGGCCTTCATTAGAAATTTTTTTCTGGTGGATAGTGCAAGAAAATTTTTTTTATAATTTTTTCAAAAAAAGCAAAGGGGGTAGTCCATTGTTTTTTTTTTGTCAAAAATATTTTTTTTGCACTATTTGCAAAAAACAAAATTCGGATTAAAGCCAATACGGTGCTCTATCCAACACAGTAGAAATCAAGTCGATATCTAAAAAAACAAGCAAGTTATGACCAAAAAGGTAAACAGTTCTACTACTGCCTCTTTCCGGCCAATTTTTAGTAGAACTGGTTACCTTTTTGGTCCTAACTTGGTAAGTTTTCAATATATTGACTTGATTTCTTTTTTGTAGGAAAACTAACCGTATTGGCCTTCATTAGAAATTTTTTTCTGGTGGATAGTGCAAGAAAATTTTTTTTATAATTTTTTCAAAAAAAGCAAAGGGGGTAGTCCATTGTTTTTTTTTTGTCAAAAATATTTTTTTTGCACTATTTACAAAAAACAAAATTCGGATTAAAGCCAATACGGTGCTCTATCCAACACAGTAGAAATGAAGTCGATATCTAAAAAAACAAGCAAGTTATGACCAAAAAGGTAAGCAGTTCTACTACTGCCTCTTTCCGGCCAATTTTTAGTAGAACTGGTTACCTTTTTGGTCCTAACTTGGTAAGTTTTCAATATATTGACTTGATTTCTTTTTTGTCGGATAACTAACCGTATTGGCCTTCATTAGAAATTTTTTTCTGGTGGATAGTGCAAGAAAATTTTTTTTATAATTTTTTCAAAAAAAGCAAAGGGGGTAGTCCATTATTTTTTTTTTGTCAAAAATATTTTTTTTGCACTATTTGCAAAAAACAAATTTCGGATTGAAGCCTATACGGTGCTCTATCCAACACTGTAGTAATCAAGTCGATATGTAGAAAAATAAGCACGTTATGACCAAAAAGGTAAGCAGTTCTACTACTGCCTCTTTCCGGCCAATTTTTAGTAGAACTGGTTACCTTTTTGGTCCTAACTTGGTAAGTTTTCAATATATTGACTTGATTTCTTTTTTGTCGGATAACTAACCGTATTGGCCTTCATTAGAAATTTTTTTCTGGTGGATAGTGCAAGAAAATTTTTTTTATAATTTTTTCAAAAAAAGCAAAGGGGGTAGTCCATTGTTTTTTTTTGTCAAAAATATTTTTTTTGCACTATTTGCAAAAAACAAAATTCTGATTAAAGCCAATACGGTGCTCTATCCAACACAGTAGAAATCAAGTCGATATCTAAAAAAACAAGCAAGTTATGACCAAAAAGGTAAGCAGTTCTACTACTGCCTCTTTCCGGCCAATTTTTAGTAGAACTGGTTACCTTTTTGGTCCTAACTTGGTAAGTTTTCAATATATTGACTTGATTTCTTTTTTGTCGGATAACTAACCGTATTGGCCTTCATTAGAAATTTTTTTCTGGTGGATAGTGCAAGAAAATTTTTTTTATAATTTTTTCAAAAAAAGCAAAGGGGGTAGTAAATTGTTTTTTTTTTGTCAAAAATATTTTTTTTTGCACTATTTGCAAAAAACAAAATTCGGATTAAAGCAAGAAATTTTTTTTTATAAGTTTTCAATATATTGACTTGATTTCTTTTTTGTCGGATAACTAACCGTATTGGCCTTCATTAGAAATTTTTTTTTGGTGGATAGTGCAAGAAAATTTTTTTTATAATTTTTTCAAAAAAAGCAAAGGGGGTAGTCCACGGTTTTTTTTGTCAAAAATATTTTTTTTGCACTATTTGCAAAAAACAAAATTCGGATTAAAGCCAATACGGTGCTCTATCCAACACAGTAGAAATCAAGTCGATATCTAAAAAACAAGCAAGTTATGACCAAAAAGGTAAGCAGTTCTACTACTGCCTCTTTCCGGCCAATTTTTAGTAGAACTGGTTACCTTTTTGGTCCTAACTTGGTAAGTTTTCAATATATTGACTTGATTTCTTTTTTGTCGGATAACTAACCGTATTGGCCTTCATTACAAATTTTTTTCTGGTGGATAGTGCAAGAAAATTTTTTTTATAATTTTTTCAAAAAAAGCAAAGGGGGTAGTCCATTGTTTTTTTTTGTCAAAAATATTTTTTTTGCACTATTTGCAAAAAACAAAATTCGGATTAAAGCCAATACGGTGCTCTATCCAACACAGTAGAAATCAAGTCGATATATAAAAAAACAAGCAAGTTATGACCAAAAAGGTAAGCAGTTCTACTACTGCCTCTTTCCGGCCAATTTTTAGTAGAACTGGTTACCTTTTTGGTCCTAACTTGGTAAGTTTTCAATATATTGACTTGATTTCTTTTTTGTCGGATAACTAACCGTATTGGCCTTCATTACAAATTTTTTTCTGGTGGATAGTGCAAGAAAATTTTTTTTATAATTTTTTCAAAAAAAGCAAAGGGGGTAGTCCATTGTTTTTTTTTGTCAAAAATATTTTTTTTGCACTATTTGCAAAAAACAAAATTCGGATTAAAGCCAATACGGTGCTCTATCCAACACAGTAGAAATCAAGTCGATATCTAAAAAAACAAGCAAGTTATGACCAAAAAGGTAAGCAGTTCTACTACTGCCTCTTTCCGGCCAATTTTTAGTAGAACTGGTTACCTTTTTGGTCCTAACTTGGTAAGTTTTCAATATATTGACTTGATTTCATTTTTGTCGGATAACTAACCGTATTGGCCTTCATTAGAAATTTTTTTCTGGTGGATAGTGCAAGAAAATTTTTTTTATAATTTTTTCAAAAAAAGCAAAGGGGGTAGTCCATTGTTTTTTTTTGTCAAAAATATTTTTTTTGCACTATTTGCAAAAAACAAAATTCGGATTAAAGCAAGAAATTTTTTTTTATAAGTTTTCAATATATTGACTTGATTTCTTTTTTGTCGGATAACTAACCGTATTGGCCTTCATTAGAAATTTTTTTTTGGTGGATAGTGCAAGAAAATTTTTTTTATAATTTTTTCAAAAAAAGCAAAGGGGGTAGTCCATGGTTTTTTTTGTCAAAAATATTTTTTTTGCACTATTTGCAAAAAACAAAATTCGGATTAAAGCCAATACGGTGCTCTATCCAACACAGTAGAAATCAAGTCGATATCTAAAAAACAAGCAAGTTATGACCAAAAAGGTAAGCAGTTCTACTACTGCCTCTTTCCGGCCAATTTTTAGTAGAACTGGTTACCTTTTTGGTCCTAACTTGGTAAGTTTTCAATATATTGACTTGATTTCATTTTTGTCGGATAACTAACCGTATTGGCCTTCATTAGAAATTTTTTTCTGGTGGATAGTGCAAGAAAATTTTTTTTATAATTTTTTCAAAAAAAGCAAAGGGGGTAGTCCATTGTTTTTTTTTTTGTCAAAAATATTTTTTTTGCACTATTTGCAAAAAACAAAATTCGGATTAAAGCAAGAAATTTTTTTTTATAAGTTTTCAATATATTGACTTGATTTCTTTTTTGTCGGATAACTAACCGTATTGGCCTTCATTAGAAATTTTTTTTTGGTGGATAGTGCAAGAAAATTTTTTTTATAATTTTTTCAAAAAAAGCAAAGGGGGTAGTCCATGGTTTTTTTTGTCAAAAATATTTTTTTTGCACTATTTGCAAAAAACAAAATTCGGATTAAAGCCAATACGGTGCTCTATCCAACACAGTAGAAATCAAGTCGATATCTAAAAAACAAGCAAGTTATGACCAAAAAGGTAAGCAGTTCTACTACTGCCTCTTTCCGGCCAATTTTTAGTAGAACTGGTTACCTTTTTGGTCTTAACTTGGTAAGTTTTCAATATATTGACTTGATTTCTTTTTTGTCGGATAACTAACCGTATTGGCCTTCATTAGAAATTTTTTTCTGGTGGATAGTGCAAGAAAATTTTTTTTATAATTTTTTCAAAAAAAGCAAAGGGGGTAGTCCATTGTTTTTTTTTTGTCAAAAATATTTTTTTTGCACTATTTGCAAAAAACAAAATTCGGATTAAAGCCAATACGGTGCTCTATCCAACACAGTAGAAATCAAGTCGATATCTAAAAAAACAAGCAAGTTATGACCAAAAAGGTAAGCAGTTCTACTACTGCCTCTTTCCGGCCAATTTTTAGTAGAACTGGTTACCTTTTTGGTCCTAACTTGGTAAGTTTTCAATATATTGACTTGATTTCTTTTTTGTCGGATAACTAACCGTATTGGCCTTCATGAGAAATTTTTTTCTGGTGGATAGTGCAAGAAAATTTTTTTTATAATTTTTTCAAAAAAAGCAAAGGGGGTAGTCCATTGTTTTTTTTTGTCAAAAATATTTTTTGCAAAAAACAAAATTCGGATTAAAGCCAATACGGTGCTCTATCCAACACAGTAGAAATGAAGTCGATATCTAAAAAAACAAGCAAGTTATGACCAAAAAGGTAAGCAGTTCTACTACTGCCTCTTTCCGGCCAATTTTTAGTAGAACTGGTTACCTTTTTGGTCCTAACTTGGTAAGTTTTCAATATATTGACTTGATTTCTTTTTTGTCGGATAACTAACCGTATTGGCCTTCATTAGAAATTTTTTTTTGGTGGATAGTGCAAGAAAATTTTTTTTATAATTTTTTCAAAAAAAGCAAGCACGTTATGACCAAAAAGGTAAGCAGTTCTACTACTGCCTCTTTCCGGCCAATTTTTAGTAGAACTGGTTACCTTTTTGGTCCTAGCTTGGTAAGTTTTCAATATATTGACTTGATTTCTTTTTTGTCGGATAACTAACCGTATTGGCCTTCATTAGAAATTTTTTTCTGGTGGATAATGCAAGAAAATTTTTTTTATAATTTTTTCAAAAAAAGCAAAGGGGGTAGTCCATTGGTTTTTTTTTGTCAAAAATATTTTTTTTGCACTATTTGCAAAAAACAAAATTCGGATTAAAGCCAATACGGTGCTCTATCCAACACAGTAGAAATGAAGTCGATATCTAAAAAAACAAGCACGTTATGACCAAAAAGGTAAGCAGTTCTACTACTGCCTCTTTCCGGCCAATTTTTAGTAGAACTGGTTACCTTTTTGGTCCTAACTTGGTAAGTTTTCAATATATTGACTTGATTTCTTTTTTGTCGGATAACTAACCGTATTGGCCTTCATGAGAAATTTTTTTCTGGTGGATAGTGCAAGAAAATTTTTTTTATAATTTTTTCAAAAAAAGCAAAGGGGGTAGTCCATTGTTTTTTTTTGTCAAAAATATTTTTTTGGCACTATTTGCAAAAAACAAAATTCGGATTAAAGCCAATACGGTGCTCTATCCAACACAGTAGAAATCAAGTCGATATCTAAAAAAACAAGCAAGTTATGACCAAAAAGGTAAGCAGTTCTACTACTGCCTCTTTCCGGCCAATTTTTAGTAGAACTGGTTACCTTTTTGGTCCTAACTTGGTAAGTTTTCAATATATTGACTTGATTTCTTTTTTGTAGGAAAACTAACCGTATTGGCCTTCATTAGAAATTTTTTTCTGGTGGATAGTGCAAGAAAATTTTTTTTATAATTTTTTCAAAAAAAGCAAAGGGGGTAGTCCATTGTTTTTTTTTGTCAAAAATATTTTTTTTGCACTATTTGCAAAAAACAAAATTCGGATTAAAGCCAATACGGTGCTCTATCCAACACAGAAATCAAGTCGATATCTAAAAAAACAAGCAAGTTATGACCAAAAAGGTAAGCAGTTCTACTACTGCCTCTTTCCGGCCAATTTTTAGTAGAACTGGTTACCTTTTTGGTCCTAACTTGGTAAGTTTTCAATATATTGACTTGATTTCTTTTTTGTCGGATAACTAACCGTATTGGCCTTCATTAGAAATTTTTTTCTGGTGGATAGTGCAAGAAAATTTTTTTTATAATTTTTTCAAAAAAAGCAAAGGGGGTAGTCCATTATTTTTTTTTTGTCAAAAATATTTTTTTTGCACTATTTGCAAAAAACAAATTTCGGATTGAAGCCTATACGGTGCTCTATCCAACACTGTAGTAATCAAGTCGATATGTAGAAAAATAAGCACGTTATGACCAAAAAGGTAAGCAGTTCTACTACTGCCTCTTTCCGGCCAATTTTTAGTAGAACTGGTTACCTTTTTGGTCCTAACTTGGTAAGTTTTCAATATATTGACTTGATTTCTTTTTTGTCGGATAACTAACCGTATTGGCCTTCATTAGAAATTTTTTTCTGGTGGATAGTGCAAGAAAATTTTTTTTATAATTTTTTCAAAAAAAGCAAAGGGGGTAGTCCATTGTTTTTTTTTGTCAAAAATATTTTTTTTGCACTATTTGCAAAAAACAAAATTCGGATTAAAGCCAATACGGTGCTCTACTCAACACAGTAGAAATGAAGTCGATATCTAAAAAAACAAGCAAGTTATGACCAAAAAGGTAAGCAGTTCTACTACTGCCTCTTTCCGGCCAATTTTTAGTAGAACTGGTTACCTTTTTGGTCCTAACTTGGTAAGTTTTCAATATATTGACTTGATTTCTTTTTTGTCGGATAACTAACCGTATTGGCCTTCATTAGAAATTTTTTTCTGGTGGATAGTGCAAGAAAATTTTTTTTATAATTTTTTCAAAAAAAGCAAAGGGGGTAGTCCATTGTTTTTTTTTGTCAAAAATATTTTTTTTGCACTATTTGCAAAAAACAAAATTCGGATTAAAGCCAATACGGTGCTCTACTCAACACAGTAGAAATGAAGTCGATATCTAAAAAAACAAGCAAGTTATGACCAAAAAGGTAAGCAGTTCTACTACTGCCTCTTTCCGGCCAATTTTTAGTAGAACTGGTTACCTTTTTGGTCCTAACTTGGTAAGTTTTCAATATATTGACTTGATTTCTTTTTTGTCGGATAACTAACCGTATTGGCCTTCATTAGAAATTTTTTTCTGGTGGATAGTGCAAGAAAATTTTTTTTATAATTTTTTCAAAAAAGCAAAGGGGGTAGTCCATTGGTTTTTTTTTGTCAAAAATATTTTTTTTGCACTATTTGCAAAAAACAAAATTCGGATTAAAGCCAATACGGTGCTCTATCCAACACAGTAGAAATCAAGTCGATATCTAAAAAAACAAGCAAGTTATGACCAAAAAGGTAAGCAGTTCTACTACTGCCTCTTTCCGGCCAATTTTTAGTAGAACTGGTTACCTTTTTGGTCCTAACTTGGTAAGTTTTCAATACATTGACTTGATTTCTTTTTTGTCGGATAACTAACCGTATTGGCCTTCATTACAAATTTTTTTCTGGTGGATAGTGCAAGAAAATTTTTTTTATAATTTTTTCAAAAAAAGCAAAGGGGGTAGTCCATTGTTTTTTTTTGTCAAAAATATTTTTTTTGCACTATTTGCAAAAAACAAAATTCGGATTAAAGCCAATACGGTGCTCTATCCAACACAGTAGAAATCAAGTCGATATCTAAAAAACAAGCAAGTTATGACCAAAAAGGTAAGCAGTTCTACTACTGCCTCTTTCCGGCCAATTTTTAGTAGAACTGGTTACCTTTTTGGTCCTAACTTGGTAAGTTTTCAATATATTGACTTGATTTCTTTTTTGTCGGATAACTAACCGTATTGGCCTTCATTAGAAATTTTTTTCTGGTGGATAGTGCAAGAAAATTTTTTTTATAATTTTTTCAAAAAAAGCAAAGGGGGTAGTCCATTGTTTTTTTTTTTGTCAAAAATATTTTTTTTGCACTATTTGCAAAAAACAAAATTCGGATTAAAGCCAATACGGTGCTCTATCCAACACAGTAGAAATCAAGTCGATATCTAAAAAAACAAGCAAGTTATGACTAAAAAGGTAAGCAGTTCTACTACTGCCTCTTTCCGGCCAATTTTTAGTAGAACTGGTTACCTTTTTGGTCCTAACTTGGTAAGTTTTCAATATATTGACTTGATTTCATTTTTGTCGGATAACTAACCGTATTGGCCTTCATTAGAAATTTTTTTCTGGTGGATAGTGCAAGAAAATTTTTTTTATAATTTTTTCAAAAAAAGCAAAGGGGGTAGTCCATGGTTTTTTTTGTCAAAAATATTTTTTTTGCACTATTTGCAAAAAACAAAATTCGGATTAAAGCCAATACGGTGCTCTATCCAACACAGTAGAAATCAAGTCGATATCTAAAAAACAAGCAAGTTATGACCAAAAAGGTAAGCAGTTCTACTACTGCCTCTTTCCGGCCAATTTTTAGTAGAACTGGTTACCTTTTTGGTCCTAACTTGGTAAGTTTTCAATATATTGACTTGATTTCTTTTTTGTCGGATAACTAACCGTATTGGCCTTCATTACAAATTTTTTTCTGGTGGATAGTGCAAGAAAATTTTTTTTATAATTTTTTCAAAAAAAGCAAAGGGGGTAGTCCATTGTTTTTTTTTGTCAAAAATATTTTTTTTGCACTATTTGCAAAAAACAAAATTCGGATTAAAGCCAATACGGTGCTCTATCCAACACAGTAGAAATCAAGTCGATATCTAAAAAAACAAGCAAGTTATGACCAAAAAGGTAAGCAGTTCTACTACTGCCTCTTTCCGGCCAATTTTTAGTAGAACTGGTTACCTTTTTGGTCCTAACTTGGTAAGTTTTCAATATATTGACTTGATTTCTTTTTTGTCGGATAACTAACCGTATTGGCCTTCATTAGAAATTTTTTTCTGGTGGATAGTGCAAGAAAATTTTTTTTATAATTTTTTCAAAAAAAGCAAAGGGGGTAGTCCATTGTTTTTTTTTTTGTCAAAAATATTTTTTTTGCACTATTTGCAAAAAACAAAATTCGGATTAAAGCCAATACGGTGCTCTATCCAACACAGTAGAAATCAAGTCGATATCTAAAAAAACAAGCAAGTTATGACCAAAAAGGTAAGCAGTTCTACTACTGCCTCTTTCCGGCCAATTTTTAGTAGAACTGGTTACCTTTTTGGTCCTAACTTGGTAAGTTTTCAATATATTGACTTGATTTCTTTTTTGTCGGATAACTAACCGTATTGGCCTTCATTAGAAATTTTTTTCTGGTGGATAGTGCAAGAAAATTTTTTTTATAATTTTTTCAAAAAAAGCAAAGGGGGTAGTCCATTGTTTTTTTTTTTGTCAAAAATATTTTTTTTGCACTATTTGCAAAAAACAAAATTCGGATTAAAGCCAATACGGTGCTCTATCCAACACAGTAGAAATCAAGTCGATATCTAAAAAAACAAGCAAGTTATGACCAAAAAGGTAAGCAGTTCTACTACTGCCTCTTTCCGGCCAATTTTTAGTAGAACTGGTTACCTTTTTGGTCCTAACTTGGTAAGTTTTCAATATATTGACTTGATTTCTTTTTTGTCGGATAACTAACCGTATTGGCCTTCATTAGAAATTTTTTTCTGGTGGATAGTGCAAGAAAATTTTTTTTATAATTTTTTCAAAAAAAGCAAAGGGGGTAGTCCATTGTTTTTTTTTTGTCAAAAATATTTTTTTTGCACTATTTGCAAAAAACAAAATTCGGATTAAAGCCAATACGGTGCTCTACTCAACACAGTAGAAATCAAGTCGATATCTAAAAAAACAAGCAAGTTATGACCAAAAAGGTAAGCAGTTCTACTACTGCCTCTTTCCGGCCAATTTTTAGTAGAACTGGTTACCTTTTTGGTCCTAACTTGGTAAGTTTTCAATATATTGACTTGATTTCTTTTTTGTCGGATAACTAACCGTATTGGCCTTCATTAGAAATTTTTTTCTGGTGGATAGTGCAAGAAAATTTTTTTTATAATTTTTTCAAAAAAGCAAAGGGGGTAGTCCATTGTTTTTTTTTGTCAAAAATATTTTTTTTGCACTATTTGCAAAAAACAAAATTCGGATTAAAGCCAATACGGTGCTCTATCCAACACAGTAGAAATCAAGTCGATATCTAAAAAAACAAGCAAGTTATGACCAAAAAGGTAAGCAGTTCTACTACTGCCTCTTTCCGGCCAATTTTTAGTAGAACTGGTTACCTTTTTGGTCCTAACTTGGTAAGTTTTCAATATATTGACTTGATTTCTTTTTTGTCGGATAACTAACCGTATTGGCCTTCATTAGAAATTTTTTTCTGGTGGATAGTGCAAGAAAATTTTTTTTATAATTTTTTCAAAAAAGCAAAGGGGGTAGTCCATTGTTTTTTTTTGTCAAAAATATTTTTTTTGCACTATTTGCAAAAAACAAAATTCGGATTAAAGCCAATACGGTGCTCTATCCAACACAGTAGAAATCAAGTCGATATATAAAAAAACAAGCAAGTTATGACCAAAAAGGTAAGCAGTTATACTACTGCCTCTTTCCGGCCAATTTTTAGTAGAACTGGTTACCTTTTTGGTCTTAACTTGGTAAGTTTTCAATATATTGACTTGATTTCTTTTTTGTCGGATAACTAACCGTATTGGCCTTCATTAGAAATTTTTTTCTGGTGGATAGTGCAAGAAAATTTTTTTTATAATTTTTTCAAAAAAAGCAAAGGGGGTAGTCCATTGTTTTTTTTTTGTCAAAAATATTTTTTTTTGCACTATTTGCAAAAAACAAAATTCGGATTAAAGCCAATACGGTGCTCTATCCAACACAGTAGAAATCAAGTCGATATCTAAAAAAACAAGCAAGTTATGACCAAAAAGGTAAGCAGTTCTACTACTGCCTCTTTCCGGCCAATTTTTAGTAGAACTGGTTACCTTTTTGGTCCTAACTTGGTAAGTTTTCAATATATTGACTTGATTTGTTTTTTGTCGGATAACTAACCGTATTGGCCTTCATTACAAATTTTTTTCTGGTGGATAGTGCAAGAAAATTTTTCTTATAATTTTTTCAAAAAAGCAAAGGGGGTAGTCCATTGTTTTTTTTTGTCAAAAATATTTTTTTTGCACTATTTGCAAAAAACAAAATTCGGATTAAAGCCAATACGGTGCTCTATCCAACACAGTAGAAATCAAGTCGATATCTAAAAAAACAAGCAAGTTATGACCAAAAAGGTAAGCAGTTCTACTACTGCCTCTTTCCGGACAATTTTTAGTAGAACTGGTTACCTTTTTGGTCCTAACTTGGTAAGTTTTCAATATATTGACTTGATTTCTTTTTTTTAGGATAACTAACCGTATTGGAATTCATTAGAAATTTTTTTCTGGTGGATAGTGCAAGAAAATTTTTTTTATAATTTTTTCAAAAAAGCAAAGGGGTTAGTCCATTGTTTTTTTTTTGTCAAAAATATTTTTTTTGCACTATTTGCAAAAAACAAAATTCGGATTAAAGCCAAGCAAGTTATGACCAAAAAGGTAAGCAGTTCTACTACTGCCTCTTTCCGGCCAATTTTTAGTAGAACTGGTTACCTTTTTGGTCTTAACTTGGTAAGTTTTCAATATATTGACTTGATTTCTTTTTTGTCGGATAACTAACCGTATTGGCCTTCATTAGAAATTTTTTTCTGGTGGATAGTGCAAGAAAATTTTTTTTATAATTTTTTCAAAAAAAGCAAAGGGGGTAGTCCATTGTTTTTTTTTTTGTCAAAAATATTTTTTTTGCATTATTTGCAAAAAACAAAATTCGGATTAAAGCCAATACGGTGCTCTATCCAACACAGTAGAAATCAAGTCGATATCTAAAAAAACAAGCAAGTTATGCCAAAAAAGGTAAGCAGTTCTACTACTGCCTCTTTCCGGCCAATTTTTAGTAGAACTGGTTACCTTTTTGGTCCTAACTTGGTAAGTTTTCAATATATTGACTTGATTTGTTTTTTGTCGGATAACTAACCGTATTGGCCTTCATTACAAATTTTTTTCTGGTGGATAGTGCAAGAAAATTTTTTTTATAATTTTTTCAAAAAAGCAAAGGGGGTAGTCCATTGTTTTTTTTTGTCAAAAATATTTTTTTTGCACTATTTGCAAAAAACAAAATTCGGATTAAAGCCAATACGGTGCTCTATCCAACACAGTAGAAATCAAGTCGATATCTAAAAAAACAAGCAAGTTATGACCAAAAAGGTAAGCAGTTCTACTACTGCCTCTTTCCGGCCAATTTTTAGTAGAACTGGTTACCTTTTTGGTCCTAACTTGGTAAGTTTTCAATATATTGACTTGATTTCTTTTTTGTCGGATAACTAACCGTATTGGCCTTCATTAGAAATTTTTTTCTGGTGGATAGTGCAAGAAATTGTTTTTTATAATTTTTTCAAAAAAGCAAAGGGGGTAGTCCATTGTTTTTTTTTGTCAAAAATATTTTTTTTGCACTATTTGCAAAAAACAAAATTCGGATTAAAGCCAATACGGTGCTCTATCCAACACAGTAGAAATCAAGTCGATATCTAAAAAAACAAGCAAGTTATGACCAAAAAGGTAAGCAGTTCTACTACTGCCTCTTTCCGGCCAATTTTTAGTAGAACTGGTTACCTTTTTGGTCCTAACTTGGTAAGTTTTCAATATATTGACTTGATTTGTTTTTTGTCGGATAACTAACC
This sequence comes from Thelaira solivaga, assembly GCA_947397855.1. NCBI lineage: Eukaryota > Metazoa > Arthropoda > Insecta > Diptera > Tachinidae > Thelaira > Thelaira solivaga. The sequence continues at coordinate 49,944,168 of OX377613.1, read as the reverse complement.
GTATTGGCCTTCATTAGTAATTTTTTTCTGGTGGATAGTGCAAGAAAATTTTTTTTATAATTTTTTCAAAAAAGCAAAGGGGGTAGTCCATTGTTTTTTTTTGTCAAAAATATTTTTTTTGCACTATTTGCAAAAAACAAAATTCGGATTAAAGCCAATACGGTGCTCTATCCAACACAGTAGAAATCAAGTCGATATCTAAAAAAACAAGCAAGTTATGACCAAAAAGGTAAGCAGTTCTACTACTGCCTCTTTCCGGCCAATTTTTAGTAGAACTGGTTACCTTTTTGGTCCTAACTTGGTAAGTTTTCAATATATTGACTTGATTTGTTTTTTGTCGGATAACTAACCGTATTGGCCTTCATTAGTAATTTTTTTCTGGTGGATAGTGCAAGAAAATTTTTTTTATAATTTTTTCAAAAAAGCAAAGGGGGTAGTCCATTGTTTTTTTTTGTCAAAAATATTTTTTTTGCACTATTTCCAAAAAACAAAATTCGGATTAAAGCCAATACGGTGCTCTATCCAACACAGTAGAAATCAAGTCGATATCTAAAAAAACAAGCAAGTTATGACCAAAAAGGTAAGCAGTTCTACTACTGCCTCTTTCCGGCCAATTTTTAGTAGAACTGGTTACCTTTTTGGTCCTAACTTGGTAAGTTTTCAATATATTGACTTGATTTGTTTTTTGTCGGATAACTAACCGTATTGGCCTTCATTAGTAATTTTTTTCTGGTGGATAGTGCAAGAAAATTTTTTTTATAATTTTTTCAAAAAAGCAAAGGGGGTAGTCCATTGTTTTTTTTTGTCAAAAATATTTTTTTTGCACTATTTGCAAAAAACAAAATTCGGATTAAAGCCAATACGGTGCTCTATCCAACACAGTAGAAATCAAGTCGATATCTAAAAAAACAAGCAAGTTATGACCAAAAAGGTAAGCAGTTCTACTACTGCCTCTTTCCGGCCAATTTTTAGTAGAACTGGTTACCTTTTTGGTCCTAACTTGGTAAGTTTTCAATATATTGACTTGATTTGTTTTTTGTCGGATAACTAACCGTATTGGCCTTCATTAGTAATTTTTTTCTGGTGGATAGTGCAAGAAAATTTTTTTTATAATTTTTTCAAAAAAGCAAAGGGGGTAGTCCATTGTTTTTTTTTGTCAAAAATATTTTTTTTGCACTATTTCCAAAAAACAAAATTCGGATTAAAGCCAATACGGTGCTCTATCCAACACAGTAGAAATCAAGTCGATATCTAAAAAAACAAGCAAGTTATGACCAAAAAGGTAAGCAGTTCTACTACTGCCTCTTTCCGGCCAATTTTTAGTAGAACTGGTTACCTTTTTGGTCCTAACTTGGTAAGTTTTCAATATATTGACTTGATTTCTTTTTTGTAGGATAACTAACCGTATTGGCCTTCATTAGAAATTTTTTTCTGGTGGATAGTGCAAGAAAATTTTTTTTATAATTTTTTCAAAAAAGCAAAGGGGGTAGTCCATTGTTTTTTTTTTTGTCAAAAATATTTTTTTTGCACTATTTGCAAAAAACAAAATTCGGATTAAAGCCAATACGGTGCTTTATCCAACACAGTAGAAATCAAGTCGATATCTAAAAAAACAAGCAAGTTATGACCAAAAAGGTAAGCAGTTCTACTACTGCCTCTTTCCGGCCAATTTTTAGTAGAACTGGTTACCTTTTTGGTCCTAACTTGGTAAGTTTTCAATATATTGACTTGATTTCTTTTTTGTCGGATAACTAACCGTATTGGCCTTCATTAGAAATTTTTTTCTGGTGGATAGTGCAAGAAAATTTTTTTTATAATTTTTTCAAAAAAAGCAAAGGGGGTAGTCCATTGTTTTTTTTTGTCAAAAATATTTTTTTTGCACTATTTGCAAAAAACAACATTCGGATTAAAGCCAATACGGTGCTCTATCCAACACAGTAGAAATCAAGTCGATATCTAAAAAAACAAGCAAGTTATGACCAAAAAGGTAAGCAGTTCTACTACTGCCTCTTTCCGGCCAATTTTTAGTAGAACTGGTTACCTTTTTGGTCCTAACTTGGTAAGTTTTCAATATATTGACTTGATTTCTTTTTTGTCGGATAACTAACCGTATTGGCCTTCATTAGAAATTTTTTTCTGGTGGATAGTGTAAGAAAATTTTTTTTATAATTTTTTCAAAAAAGCAAAGGGGGTAGTCCATTGTTTTTTTTTGTCAAAAATATTTTTTTTGCACTATTTGCAAAAAACAAAATTCGGATTAAAGCCAATACGGTGCTCTATCCAACACAGTAGAAATCAAGTCGATATCTAAAAAAACAAGCAAGTTATGACCAGAAAGGTAAGCAGTTCTACTACTGCCTCTTTCCGGCCAATTTTTAGTAGAACTGGTTACCTTTTTGGTCCTAACTTGGTAAGTTTTCAATATATTGACTTGATTTCTTTTTTGTCGGATAACTAACCGTATTGGCCTTCATTAGAAATTTTTTTCTGGTGGATAGTGCAAGAAAATTTTTTTTATAATTTTTTCAAAAAAAGCAAAGGGGGTAGTCCATTGTTTTTTTTTGTCAAAAATATTTTTTTGCACTATTTGCAAAAAACAAAATTCGGATTAAAGCCAATACGGTGCTCTATCCAACACAGTAGAAATCAAGTCGATATCCAAAAAAACAAGCAAGTTATGACCAAAAAGGTAAGCAGTTCTACTACTGCCTCTTTCCGGCCAATTTTTAGTAGAACTGGTTACCTTTTTGGTCCTAACTTGGTAAGTTTTCAATATATTGACTTGATTTCTTTTTTGTCGGATAACTAACCGTATTGGCCTTCATTAGAAATTTTTCTCTGGTGGATAGTGCAAGAAAATTTTTTTTATAATTTTTTCAAAAAAGCAAAGGGGGTAGTCCATTGTTTTTTTTTTGTCAAAAATATTTTTTTTGCACTATTTGCAAAAAACAAAATTCGGATTAAAGCCAATACGGTGCTCTATCCAACACAGTAGAAATCAAGTCGATATCTAAAAAAACAAGCAAGTTATGACCAAAAAGGTAAGCAGTTCTACTACTGCCTCTTTCCGGCCAATTTTTAGTAGAACTGGTTACCTTTTTGGTCCTAACTTGGTAAGTTTTCAATATATTGACTTGATTTCTTTTTTGTCGGATAACTAACCGTATTGGCCTTCATTAGAAATTTTTTTCTGGTGGATAGTGCAAGAAAATTTTTTTTATAATTTTTTCAAAAAAGCAAAGGGGGTAGTCCATTGTTTTTTTTTGTCAAAAATATTTTTTTTGCACTATTTGCAAAAAACAAAATTCGGATTAAAGCCAATACGGTGCTCTATCCAATACAGTAGAAATCAAGTCGATATCTAAAAAAACAAGCAAGTTATGACCAGAAAGGTAAGCAGTTCTACTACTGCCTCTTTCCGGCCAATTTTTAGTAGAACTGGTTACCTTTTTGGTCCTAACTTGGTAAGTTTTCAATATATTGACTTGATTTCTTTTTTGTCGGATAACTAACCGTATTGGCCTTCATTAGAAATTTTTTTCTGGTGGATAGTGCAAGAAAATTTTTTTTATAATTTTTTCAAAAAAAGCAAAGGGAGTAGTCCATTGTTTTTTTTTGTCAAAAATATTTTTTTTGCACTATTTGCAAAAAACAAAATTCGGATTAAAGCCAATACGGTGCTCTATCCAACACAGTAGAAATCAAGTCGATATCTAAAAAAACAAGCAAGTTATGACCAAAAAGGTAAGCAGTTCTACTACTGCCTCTTTCCGGCCAATTTTTAGTAGAACTGGTTACCTTTTTGGTCCTAACTTGGTAAGTTTTCAATATATTGACTTGATTTCTTTTTTGTCGGATAACTAACCGTATTAACCTTCATTAGAAATTTTTTTCTGGTGGATAGTGCAAGAAAATTTTTTTTATAATTTTTTCAAAAAAGCAAAGGGGGTAGTCCATTGTTTTTTTTTGTCAAAAATATTTTTTTTGCACTATTTGCAAAAAACAAAATTCGGATTAAAGCCAATACGGTGCTCTATCCAACACAGTAGAAATCAAGTCGATATCTAAAAAACAAGCAAGTTATGACCAAAAAGGTAAGCAGTTCTACTACTGCCTCTTTCCGGCCAATTTTTAGTAGAACTGGTTACCTTTTTGGTCCTAACTTGGTAAGTTTTCAATATATTGACTTGATTTCTTTTTTGTCGGATAACTAACCGTATTGGCCTTCATTAGAAATTTTTTTCTGGTGGATAGTGCAAGAAAATTTTTTTTATAATTTTTTCAAAAAAAGCAAAGGGGGTAGTCCATTGTTTTTTTTTTGTCAAAAATATTTTTTTTGCACTATTTACAAAAAACAAAATTCGGATTAAAGCCAATACGGTGCTCTATCCAACACAGTAGAAATGAAGTCGATATCTAAAAAAACAAGCAAGTTATGACCAAAAAGGTAAGCAGTTCTACTACTGCCTCTTTCCGGCCAATTTTTAGTAGAACTGGTTACCTTTTTGGTCCTAACTTGGTAAGTTTTCAATATATTGACTTGATTTCTTTTTTGTCGGATAACTAACCGTATTGGCCTTCATTAGAAATTTTTTTCTGGTGGATAGTGCAAGAAAATTTTTTTTATAATTTTTTCAAAAAAGCAAAGGGGGTAGTCCATTGTTTTTTTTTGTCAAAAATATTTTTTTTGCACTATTTGCAAAAAACAAAATTCGGATTAAAGCCAATACGGTGCTCTATCCAACACAGTAGAAATCAAGTCGATATCTAAAAAAACAAGCAAGTTATGACCAGAAAGGTAAGCAGTTCTACTACTGCCTCTTTCCGGCCAATTTTTAGTAGAACTGGTTACCTTTTTGGTCCTAACTTGGTAAGTTTTCAATATATTGACTTGATTTCTTTTTTGTCGGATAACTAACCGTATTGGCCTTCATTAGAAATTTTTTTCTGGTGGATAGTGCAAGAAAATTTTTTTTATAATTTTTTCAAAAAAAGCAAAGGGGGTAGTCCATTGTTTTTTTTTGTCAAAAATATTTTTTTTGCACTATTTGCAAAAAACAAAATTCGGATTAAAGCCAATACGGTGCTCTATCCAACACAGTAGAAATCAAGTCGATATCTAAAAAAACAAGCAAGTTATGACCAAAAAGGTAAGCAGTTCTACTACTGCCTCTTTCCGGCCAATTTTTAGTAGAACTGGTTACCTTTTTGGTCCTAACTTGGTAAGTTTTCAATATATTGACTTGATTTCTTTTTTGTCGGATAACTAACCGTATTGGCCTTCATTAGAAATTTTTCTCTGGTGGATAGTGCAAGAAAATTTTTTTTATAATTTTTTCAAAAAAGCAAAGGGGGTAGTCCATTGTTTTTTTTTGTCAAAAATATTTTTTTTGCACTATTTGCAAAAAACAAAATTCGGATTAAAGCCAATACGGTGCTCTATCCAACACAGTAGAAATCAAGTCGATATCTAAAAAAACAAGCAAGTTATGACCAAAAAGGTAAGCAGTTCTACTACTGCCTCTTTCCGGCCAATTTTTAGCAGAACTGGTTACCTTTTTGGTCCTAACTTGGTAAGTTTTCAATATATTGACTTGATTTCTTTTTTGTCGGATAACTAACCGTATTGGCCTTCATTAGAAATTTTTTTCTGGTGGATAGTGCAAGAAAATTTTTTTTATAATTTTTTCAAAAAAGCAAAGGGGGTAGTCCATTGTTTTTTTTTTGTCAAAAATATTTTTTTTGCACTATTTCCAAAAAACAAAATTCGGATTAAAGCCAATACGGTGCTCTATCCAACACAGTAGAAATCAAGTCGATATCTAAAAAAACAAGCAAGTTATGACCAAAAAGGTAAGCAGTTCTACTACTGCCTCTTTCCGGCCAATTTTTAGTAGAACTGGTTACCTTTTTGGTCCTAACTTGGTAAGTTTTCAATATATTGACTTGATTTCTTTTTTGTAGGATAACTAACCGTATTGGCCTTCATTAGAAATTTTTTTCTGGTGGATAGTGCAAAAAAATTTTTTTTATAATTTTTTCAAAAAAGCAAAGGGGGTAGTCCATTGTTTTTTTTTTTGTCAAAAATATTTTTTTTGCACTATTTGCAAAAAACAAAATTCGGATTAAAGCCAATACGGTGCTCTATCCAACACAGTAGAAATCAAGTCGATATCTAAAAAAACAAGCAAGTTATGACCAAAAAGGTAAGCAGTTCTACTAATGCTTCTTTCCGGCCAATTTTTAGTAGAACTGGTTACCTTTTTGGTCCTAACTTGGTAAGTTTTCAATATATTGACTTGATTTCTTTTTTGTCGGATAACTAACCGTATTGGCCTTCATTAGAAATTTTTTTCTGGTGGATAGTGCAAGAAAATTTTTTTTATAATTTTTTCAAAAAAGCAAAGGGGGTAGTCCATTGTTTTTTTTTGTCAAAAATATTTTTTTTGCACTATTTGCAAAAAACAAAATTCGGATTAAAGCCAATACGGTGCTCTATCCAATACAGTAGAAATCAAGTCGATATCTAAAAAAACAAGCAAGTTATGACCAGAAAGGTAAGCAGTTCTACTACTGCCTCTTTCCGGCCAATTTTTAGTAGAACTGGTTACCTTTTTGGTCCTAACTTGGTAAGTTTTCAATATATTGACTTGATTTCTTTTTTGTCGGATAACTAACCGTATTGGCCTTCATTAGAAATTTTTTTCTGGTGGATAGTGCAAGAAAATTTTTTTTATAATTTTTTCAAAAAAAGCAAAGGGGGTAGTCCATTGTTTTTTTTTGTCAAAAATATTTTTTTTGCACTATTTGCAAAAAACAAAATTCGGATTAAAGCCAATACGGTGCTCTATCCAACACAGTAGAAATCAAGTCGATATCTAAAAAAACAAGCAAGTTATGACCAAAAAGGTAAGCAGTTCTACTACTGCCTCTTTCCGGCCAATTTTTAGTAGAACTGGTTACCTTTTTGGTCCTAACTTGGTAAGTTTTCAATATATTGACTTGATTTCATTTTTGTCGGATAACTAACCGTATTGGCCTTCATTAGTAATTTTTTTCTGGTGGATAGTGCAAGAAAATTTTTTTTATAATTTTTTCAAAAAAGCAAAGGGGGTAGTCCATTGTTTTTTTTTGTCAAAAATATTTTTTTTGCACTATTTGCAAAAAACAAAATTCGGATTAAAGCCAATACGGTGCTCTATCCAACACAGTAGAAATCAAGTCGATATCTAAAAAAACAAGCAAGTTATGACCAAAAAGGTAAGCAGTTCTACTACTGCCTCTTTCCGGCCAATTTTAGTAGAACTGGTTACCTTTTTGGTCCTAACTTGGTAAGTTTTCAATATATTGACTTGATTTCTTTTTTGTCGGATAACTAACCGTATTGGCCTTCATTAGAAATTTTTTTCTGGTGGATAGTGCAAGAAAATTTTTTTTATAATTTTTTCAAAAAAGCAAAGGGGGTAGTCCATTGTTTTTTTTTGTCAAAAATATTTTTTTTGCACTATTTGCAAAAAACAAAATTCGGATTAAAGCCAATACGGTGCTCTATCCAACACAGTAGAAATCAAGTCGATATCTAAAAAAACAAGCAAGTTATGACCAAAAAGGTAAGCAGTTCTACTACTGCCTCTTTCCGGCCAATTTTTAGTAGAACTGGTTACCTTTTTGGTCCTAACTTGGTAAGTTTTCAATATATTGACTTGATTTCTTTTTGTAGGATAACTAACCGTATTGGCCTTCATTAGAAATTTTTTTCTGGTGGATAGTGCAAGAAAATTTTTTTTATAGTTTTTTCAAAAAAGCAAAGGGGGTAGTCCATTGTTTTTTTTTTGTCAAAAATATTTTTTTTGCACTATTTGCAAAAAACAAAATTCGGATTAAAGCCAATACGGTGCTCTATCCAATACAGTAGAAATCAAGTCGATATCTAAAAAAACAAGCAAGTTATGACCAAAAAGGTAAGCAGTTCTACTACTGCCTCTTTCCGGCCAATTTTTAGTAGAACTGGTTACCTTTTTGGTCCTAACTTGGTAAGTTTTCAATATATTGACTTGATTTCTTTTTTGTCGGATAACTAACCGTATTGGCCTTCATTAGAAATTTTTTTCTGGTGGATAGTGCAAGAAAATTTTTTTTATAATTTTTTCAAAAAAGCAAAGGGGGTAGTCCATTGTTTTTTTTTGTCAAAAATATTTTTTTTGCACTATTTCCAAAAAACAAAATTCGGATTAAAGCCAATACGGTGCTCTATCCAACACAGTAGAAATCAAGTCGATATCTAAAAAAACAAGCAAGTTATGACCAAAAAGGTAAGCAGTTCTACTACTGCCTCTTTCCGGCCAATTTTTAGTAGAACTGGTTACCTTTTTGGTCCTAACTTGGTAAGTTTTCAATATATTGACTTGATTTCTTTTTTGTAGGATAACTAACCGTATTGGCCTTCATTAGAAATTTTTTTTCTGGTGGATAGTGCAAGAAAATTTTTTTTATAATTTTTTCAAAAAGCAAAGGGGGTAGTCCATTGTTTTTTTTTTGTCAAAAATATTTTTTTTGCACTATTTGCAAAAAACAAAATTCGGATTAAAGCCAATACGGTGCTCTATCCAACACAGTAGAAATCAAGTCGATATCTAAAAAAACAAGCAAGTTATGACCAAAAAGGTAAGCAGTTCTACTACTGCCTCTTTCCGGCCAATTTTTAGTAGAACTGGTTACCTTTTTGGTCCTAACTTGGTAAGTTTTCAATATATTGACTTGATTTCTTTTTTGTCGGATAACTAACCGTATTGGCCTTCATTAGAAATTTTTTTCTGGTGGATAGTGCAAGAAAATTTTTTTTATAATTTTTTCAAAAAAAGCAAAGGGGGTAGTCCATTGTTTTTTTTTGTCAAAAATATGTTTTTTGCACTATTGCAAAAAACAAAATTCGGATTAAAGCCAATACGGTGCTCTATCCAACACAGTAGAAATCAAGTCGATATCTAAAAAAACAAGCAAGTTATGACCAAAAAGGTAAGCAGTTCTACTACTGCCTCTTTCCGGCCAATTTTTAGTAGAACTGGTTACCTTTTTGGTCCTAACTTGGTAAGGTTTTCAATATATTGACTTGATTTCTTTTTTGTCGAATAACTAACCGTATTGGCCTTCATTAGAAATTTTTTTCTGGTGGATAGTGTAAGAAAATTTTTTTTATAATTTTTTCAAAAAAGCAAAGGGGGTAGTCCATTGTTTTTTTTGTCAAAAATATTTTTTTTGCACTATTTGCAAAAAACAAAATGCGGATTAAAGCCAATACGGTGCTCTATCCAACACAGTAGAAATCAAGTCGATATCTAAAAAAACAAGCAAGTTATGACCAAAAAGGTAAGCAGTTCTACTACTGCCTCTTTCCGGCCAATTTTTAGTAGAAACTGGTTACCTTTTTGGTCCTAACTTGGTAAGTTTTCAATATATTGACTTGATTTTTTTTTTGTCGGATAACTAACCGTATTGGCCTTCATTAGAAATTTTTTTCTGGTGGATAGTGTAAGAAAATTTTTTTTATAATTTTTTCAAAAAAGCAAAGGGGGTAGTCCATTGTTTTTTTTTGTCAAAAATATTTTTTTTGCACTATTTGCAAAAAACAAAATTCGATTAAAGCCAATACGGTGCTCTATCCAACACAGTAGAAATCAAGTCGATATCTAAAAAAAACAGCAAGTTATGACCAAAAAGGTAAGCAGTTCTACTACTGCCTCTTTCCGGCCAATTTTTAGTAGAACTGGTTACCTTTTTGGTCCTAACTTGGTAAGTTTTCAATATATTGACTTGATTTCTTTTTTGTCGGATAACTAACCGTATTGGCCTTCATTAGAAATTTTACTGGTGGACAGTGAGAGAAAATTTTTTTATAATTTTTCAAAAAAGCAAAGGGGGTAGTCCATTGTTTTTTTTTTGTCAAAAATATTTTTTTTGCAGTATTTGCAAAAAACAAAATTCGGATTAAAGCCAATACGGTGCTCTATCCAACACAGTAGAAATCAAGTCGATATCTAAAAAAACAAGCAAGTTATGACCAAAAAGGTAAGCAGTTCTACTACTGCCTCTTTCCGGCCAATTTTTAGTAGAACTGGTTACCTTTTTGGTCCTAACTTGGTAAGTTTTCAATATATTCACTTGATTTCTTTTTTGTCGGATAACTAACCGTATTGGCCTTCATTAGAAATTTTTTTTCTGGTGGATAGTGTAAGAAAATTTTTTTATAATTTTTTCAAAAAAGCAAAGGGGGTAGTCCATTGTTTTTTTTTGTCAAAATATTTTTTTTGCACTATTTGCAAAAAACAAAATGCGGATTAAAGCCAATACGGTGCTCTATCCAACACAGTAGAAATCAAGTCGATATCTAAAAAAACAAGCAAGTTATGACCAAAAAGGTAAGCAGTTCTACTACTGCCTCTTTCCGGCCAATTTTTAGTAGAACTGGTTACCTTTTTGGTCCTAACTTGGTAAGTTTTCAATATATTGACTTGATTTTTTTTTTGTCGGATAACTAACCGTATTGGCCTTCATTAGAAATTTTTTTCTGGTGGATAGTGTAAGAAAATTTTTTTATAATTTTTTCAAAAAAGCAAAGGGGGTAGTCCATTGTTTTTTTTTTGTCAAAAATATTTTTTTTGCACTATTTGCAAAAAACAAAATTCGGATTAAGCCAATACGGTGCTCTATCCAACACAGTAGAAATCAAGTCGATATCTAAAAAAACAAGCAAGTTATGACCAAAAAGGTAAGCAGTTCTACTACTGCCTCTTTCCGGCCAATTTTTAGTAGAACTGGTTACCTTTTTGGTCCTAACTTGGTAAGTTTTCAATATATTGACTTGATTTCTTTTTGTCGGATAACTAACCGTATTGGCCTTCATTAGAAATTTTTACTGGTGGACAGTGAGAGAAAATTTTTTTATAATTTTTTCAAAAAAGCAAAGGGGGTAGTCCATGTTTTTTTTTTTGTCAAAATATTTTTTTTTGCAGTATTTGCAAAAAACAAAATTCGGATTAAAGCCAATACGGTGCTCTATCCAACACAGTAGAAATCAAGTCGATATCTAAAAAAACAAGCAAGTTATGACCAAAAAGGTAAGCAGTTCTACTACTGCCTCTTTCCGGCCAATTTTTAGTAGAACTGGTTACCTTTTTGGTCCTAACTTGGTAAGTTTTCAATATATTGACTTGATTTCTTTTTGTCGATAACTAACCGTATTGGCCTTCATTAGAAATTTTTTTCTGGTGGATAGTGCAAGAAAATTTTTTTTATAATTTTTTCAAAAAAAGCAAAGGGCCATTGTTTTTTTTTTGTCAAAAATATTTTTTTTGCACTATTTGCAAAAAACAAAATTCGGATTAAAGCCAATACGTGCTCTATCCAACACAGTAGAAATCAAGTCGATATCTAAAAAAACAAGCAAGTTATGACCAAAAAGGTAAGCAGTTCTACTACTGCCTCTTTCCGGCCAATTTTTAGTAGAACTGGTTACCTTTTTGGTCCTAACTTGGTAAGTTTTCAATATATTGACTTGATTTCTTTTTTGTCGGATAACTAACCGTATTGGCCTTCATTAGAAATTTTTTTTCTGGTGGATAGTGCAGAAAATTTTTTTTATAATTTTTTCAAAAAAAGCAAAGGGGGTAGTCCATTGTTTTTTTTTGTCAAAAATATGTTTTTTGCACTATTTGCAAAAAACAAAATTCGGATTAAAGCCAATACGGTGCTCTATCCAACACAGTAGAAATCAAGTCGATATCTAAAAAAAACAAGCAAGTTATGACCAAAAAGGTAAGCAGTTCTACTACTGCCTCTTTCCGGCCAATTTTTAGTAGAACTGGTTACCTTTTTGGTCCTAACTTGGTAAGTTTTCAATATATTGACTTGATTTCTTTTTTGTCGGATAACTAACCGTATTGGCCTTCATTAGAAATTTTTTTCTGGTGGATAGTGCAAGAAAATTTTTTTTATAATTTTTTCAAAAAAAGCAAAGGGGGTAGTCCATTGTTTTTTTTTGTCAAAAATATTTTTTTGCACTATTTGCAAAAAACAAAATTCGGATTAAAGCCAATACGGTGCTCTATCCAACACTGTAGAAATCAAGTCGATATGTAGAAAAATAAGCACGTTATGACCAAAAAGGTAAGCAGTTCTACTACTGCCTCTTTCCGGCCAATTTTTAGTAGAACTGGTTACCTTTTTGGTCCTAACTTGTAAGTTTTCAATATATTGACTTGATTTCTTTTTTGTCGGATAACTAACCGTATTGGCCTTCATTAGAAATTTTTTTCTGGTGGATAGTGCAAGAAAATTTTTTTTATAATTTTTTCAAAAAAAGCAAAGGGGGTAGTCCATTGTTTTTTTTTGTCAAAAATATTTTTTTTGCACTATTTGCAAAAAACAAAATTCGGATTAAGCCAATACGGTGCTCTATCCAACACAGTAGAAATCAAGTCGATATCTAAAAAAACAAGCAAGTTATGACCAAAAAGGTAAGCAGTTCTACTACTGCCTCTTTCCGGCCAATTTTTAGTAGAACTGGTTACCTTTTTGGTCCTAACTTGGTAAGTTTTCAATATATTGACTTGATTTCTTTTTTGTCGGATAACTAACCGTATTGGCCTTCATTAGAAATTTTTTTCTGGTGGATAGTGCAAGAAAATTTTTTTTATAATTTTTTCAAAAAAGCAAAGGGCCATTGTTTTTTTTTTGTCAAAAATATTTTTTTTTGCACTATTTGCAAAAAACAAAATTCGGATTAAAGCCTATACGGTGCTCTATCCAACACTGTAGAAATCAAGTCGATATGTAGAAAAATAAGCACGTTATGACCCAAAAAGGTAAGCAGTTCTACTACTGCCTCTTTCCCGCCAATTTTAGTAGAACTGGTTACCTTTTGGTCCTAACTTGGTAAGTTTTCAATATATTGACTTGATTTCTTTTTTGTCGGATAACTAACCGTATTGGCCTTCATTAGAAATTTTTTTCTGGTGGATAGTGCAAGAAAATTTTTTTTATAATTTTTTCAAAAAAAGCAAAGGGGGTAGTCCATTGTTTTTTTTTGTCAAAAATATTTTTTTTGCACTATTTGCAAAAAACAAAATTCGGATTAAAGCCAATACGGTGCTCTATCCAACACTGTAGAAATCAAGTCGATATGTAGAAAAATAAGCACGTTATGACCAAAAAGGTAAGCAGTTCTACTACTGCCTCTTTCCGGCCAATTTTTAGTAGAACTGGTTACCTTTTTGGTAAGTTTTCAATATATTGACTTGATTTCTTTTTTGTCGGATAACTAACCGTATTGGCCTTCATTAGAAATTTTTTTCTGGTGGATAGTGCAAGAAAATTTTTTTTATAATTTTTTCAAAAAAAGCAAAGGGGGTAGTCCATTGTTTTTTTTTGTCAAAAATATTTTTTTTGCACTATTTGCAAAAAACAAAATTCGGATTAAAGCCAATACGGTGCTCTATCCAACACTGTAGAAATCAAGTCGATATGTAGAAAAATAAGCACGTTATGACCAAAAAGGTAAGCAGTTCTACTACTGCCTCTTTCCGGCCAATTTTTAGTAGAACTGGTTACCTTTTTGGTCCTAACTTGGTAAGTTTTCAATATATTGACTTGATTTCTTTTTTGTCGGATAACTAACCGTATTGGCCTTCATTAGAAATTTTTTTCTGGTGGATAGTGCAAGAAAATTTTTTTTATAATTTTTTCAAAAAAAGCAAAGGGGGTAGTCCATTGTTTTTTTTTTGTCAAAAATATTTTTTTTGCACTATTTGCAAAAAACAAAATTCAGATTAAAGCCAATACGGTGCTCTACCCAACACAGTAGAAATGAAGTCGATATCTAAAAAAACAAGCAAGTTATGACCAAAAAGGTAAGCAGTTCTACTACTGCCTCTTTCCGGCCAATTTTTAGTAGAACTGGTTACCTTTTTGGTCCTAACTTGGTAAGTTTTCAATATATTGACTTGATTTCTTTTTTGTCGGATAACTAACCGTATTGGCCTTCATTAGAAATTTTTTTCTGGTGGATAGTGTAAGAAAATTTTTTTTATAATTTTTTCAAAAAAGCAAAGGGGGTAGTCCATTGTTTTTTTTTGTCAAAAATATTTTTTTTGCACTATTTGCAAAGAACAAAATTCGGATTAAAGCCAATACGGTGCTCTATCCAACACAGTAGAAATCAAGTCGATATCTAAAAAAACAAGCAAGTTATGACCAAAAAGGTAAGCAGTTCTACTACTGCCTCTTTCCGGCCAATTTTTAGTAGAACTGGTTACCTTTTTGGTCCTAACTTGGTAAGTTTTCAATATATTGACTTGATTTCTTTTTTGTCGGATAACTAACCGTATTGGCCTTCATTAGAAATTTTTTTCTGGTGGACAGTGAGAGAAAATTTTTTTATAATTTTTTCAAAAAAGCAAAGGGGGTAGTCCATTGTTTTTTTTTTGTCAAAAATATTTTTTTTGCACTATTTGCAAAAAACAAAATTCGGATTAAAGCCTATACGGTGCTCTATCCAACACTGTAGAAATCAAGTCGATATGTAGAAAAATAAGCACGTTATGACCAAAAAGGTAAGCAGTTCTACTACTGCCTCTTTCCCGCCAATTTTTAGTAGAACTGGTTACCTTTTTGGTCCTAACTTGGTAAGTTTTCAATATATTGACTTGATTTCTTTTTTGTCGGATAACTAAGCGTATTGGCCTTCATTAGAAATTTTTTTCTGGTGGATAGTGCAAGAAAATTTTTTTTATAATTTTTTCAAAAAAAGCAAAGGGGGTAGTCCATTGTTTTTTTTTGTCAAAAATATTTTTTTTGCACTATTTGCAAAAAACAAAATTCGGATTAAAGCCAATACGGTGCTCTATCCAACACTGTAGAAATCAAGTCGATATGTAGAAAAATAAGCACGTTATGACCAAAAAGGTAAGCAGTTCTACTACTGCCTCTTTCCGGCCAATTTTTAGTAGAACTGGTTACCTTTTTGGTCCTAACTTGGTAAGTTTTCAATATATTGACTTGATTTCTTTTTTGTCGGATAACTAACCGTATTGGCCTTCATTAGAAATTTTTTTCTGGTGGATAGTGCAAGAAAATTTTTTTTATAATTTTTTCAAAAAAAGCAAAGGGGGTAGTCCATTGTTTTTTTTTGTCAAAAATATTTTTTTTGCACTATTTGCAAAAAACAAAATTCAGATTAAAGCCAATACGGTGCTCTACCCAACACAGTAGAAATGAAGTCTATATCTAAAAAAACAAGCAAGTTATGACCAAAAAGGTAAGCAGTTCTACTACTGCCTCTTTCCGGCCAATTTTTAGTAGAACTGGTTACCTTTTTGGTCCTAACTTGGTAAGTTTTCAATATATTGACTTGATTTCTTTTTTGTCGGATAACTAACCGTATTGGCCTTCATTAGAAATTTTTTTCTGGTGGATAGTGTAAGAAAATTTTTTTTATAATTTTTTCAAAAAAGCAAAGGGGGTAGTCCATTGTTTTTTTTTGTCAAAAATATTTTTTTTGCACTATTTGCAAAAAACAAAATTCGGATTAAAGCCAATACGGTGCTCTATCCAACACAGTAGAAATCAAGTCGATATCTAAAAAAACAAGCAAGTTATGACCAAAAAGGTAAGCAGTTCTACTACTGCCTCTTTCCGGCCAATTTTTAGTAGAACTGGTTACCTTTTTGGTCCTAACTTGGTAAGTTTTCAATATATTGACTTGATTTCTTTTTTGTCGGATAACTAACCGTATTGGCCTTCATTAGAAATTTTTTTCTGGTGGACAGTGAGAGAAAATTTTTTTATAATTTTTTCAAAAAAGCAAAGGGGGTAGTCCATTGTTTTTTTTTTTGTCAAAAATATTTTTTTGCACTATTTGCAAAAAACAAAATTCGGATTAAAGCCTATACGGTGCTCTATCCAACACTGTAGAAATCAAGTCGATATGTAGAAAAATAAGCACGTTATGACCAAAAAGGTAAGCAGTTCTACTACTGCCTCTTTCCGGCCAATTTTTAGTAGAACTGGTTACCTTTTTGGTCCTAACTTGGTAAGTTTTCAATATATTGACTTGATTTCTTTTTTGTCGGATAACTAACCGTATTGGCCTTCATTAGAAATTTTTTTCTGGTGGATAGTGCAAGAAAATTTTTTTTATAATTTTTTCAAAAAAAGCAAAAGGGGTAGTCCATTGTTTTTTTTTGTCAAAAATATTTTTTTTGCACTATTTGCAAAAAACAAAATTCAGATTAAAGCCAATACGGTGCTCTACCCAACACAGTAGAAATGAAGTCGATATCTAAAAAAACAAGCAAGTTATGACCAAAAAGGTAAGCAGTTCTACTACTGCCTCTTTCCGGCCAATTTTTAGTAGAACTGGTTACCTTTTTGGTCCTAACTTGGTAAGTTTTCAATATATTGACTTGATTTCTTTTTTGTCGGATAACTAACCGTATTGGCCTTCATTAGAAATTTTTTTCTGGTGGATAGTGTAAAAAAATTTTTTTTATAATTTTTTCAAAAAAGCAAAGGGGGTAGTCCATTGTTTTTTTTTGTCAAAAATATTTTTTTTGCACTATTTGCAAAAAACAAAATTCGGATTAAAGCCAATACGGTGCTCTATCCAACACAGTAGAAATCAAGTCGATATCTAAAAAAACAAGCAAGTTATGACCAAAAAGGTAAGCAGTTCTACTACTGCCTCTTTCCGGCCAATTTTTAGTAGAACTGGTTACCTTTTTGGTCCTAACTTGGTAAGTTTTCAATATATTGACTTGATTTCTTTTTTTTCGGATAACTAACCGTATTGGCCTTCATTAGAAATTTTTTTCTGGTGGTTAGTGCAAGAAAATTTTTTTTATAATTTTTTCAAAAAAAGCAAAGGGGGTAGCCCATTGTTTTTTTTTGTCAAAAATATTATTTTTGCACTATTTGCAAAAAACAAAATTCGGATTAAAGCCAATACGGTGCTCTATCCAACACAGTAGAAATCAAGTCGATATCTAGAAAAGCAAGCAAGTTATGACCAAAAAGGTAAGCAGTTCTACTACTGCCTCTTTCCGGCCAATTTTTAGTAGAACTGGTTACCTTTTTGGTCCTAACTTGGTAAGTTTTCAATATATTGACTTGATTTCTTTTTTGTCGGATAACTAACCGTATTGGCCTTCATTACAAATTTTTTTCTGGTGGATAGTGCAAGAAAATTTTTTTTATAATTTTTTCAAAAAAGCAAAGGGGGTAGTCCATTGTTTTTTTTTTGTCAAAAATATTTTTTTTGCACTATTTGCAAAAAACAAAATTCGGATTAAAGCCAATACGGTGCTCTATCCAACACAGTAGAAATCAAGTCGATATCTAAAAAAACAAGCAAGTTATGACCAAAAAGGTAAGCAGTTCTACTACTGCCTCTTTCCGGCCAATTTTTAGTAGAACTGGTTACCTTTTTGGTCCTAACTTGGTAAGTTTTCAATATATTGACTTGATTTCTTTTTTGTCGGATAACTAACCGTATTGGCCTTCATTAGAAATTTTTTTCTGGTGGATAGTGCAAGAAAATTTTTTTTATAATTTTTTCAAAAAAAGCAAAGGGGGTAGTCCATTGTTTTTTTTTGTCAAAAATATTTTTTTTGCACTATTTGCAAAAAACAAAATTCAGATTAAAGCCAATACGGTGCTCTACCCAACACAGTAGAAATGAAGTCGATATCTAAAAAAACAAGCAAGTTATGACCAAAAAGGTAAGCAGTTCTACTACTGCCTCTTTCCGGCCAATTTTTAGTAGAACTGGTTACCTTTTTGGTCCTAACTTGGTAAGTTTTCAATATATTGACTTGATTTCTTTTTTGTCGGATAACTAACCGTATTGGCCTTCATTAGAATTTTTTTTCTGGTGGACAGTGAGAGAAAATTTTTTTATAATTTTTTCAAAAAAGCAAAGGGGGTAGTCCATTGTTTTTTTTTTGTCAAAAATATTTTTTTTGCACTATTTGCAAAAAACAAAATTCGGATTAAAGCCAATACGGTGCTCTATCCAACACTGTAGAAATCAAGTCGATATGTAGAAAAATAAGCACGTTATGACCAAAAAGGTAAGCAGTTCTACTACTGCCTCTTTCCCGCCAATTTTTAGTAGAACTGGTTACCTTTTTGGTCCTAACTTGGTAAGTTTTCAATATATTGACTTGATTTCTTTTTTGTCGGATAACTAACCGTATTGGCCTTCATTAGAAATTTTTTTCTGGTGGATAGTGCAAGAAAATTTTTTTTATAATTTTTTCAAAAAAAGCAAAAGGGGTAGTCCATTGTTTTTTTTTGTCAAAAATATTTTTTTTTGCACTATTTGCAAAAAACAAAATTCAGATTAAAGCCAATACGGTGCTCTACCCAACACAGTAGAAATGAAGTCGATATCTAAAAAAACAAGCAAGTTATGACCAAAAAGGTAAGCAGTTCTACTACTGCCTCTTTCCGGCCAATTTTTAGTAGAACTGGTTACCTTTTTGGTCCTAACTTGGTAAGTTTTCAATATATTGACTTGATTTCTTTTTTGTCGGATAACTAACCGTATTGGCCTTCATTAGAAATTTTTTTCTGGTGGATAGTGTAAGAAAATTTTTTTTATAATTTTTTCAAAAAAGCAAAGGGGGTAGTCCATTGTTTTTTTTTGTCAAAAATATTTTTTTTGCACTATTTGCAAAAAACAAAATTCGGATTAAAGCCAATACGGTGCTCTATCCAACACAGTAGAAATCAAGTCGATATCTAAAAAAACAAGCAAGTTATGACCAAAAAGGTAAGCAGTTCTACTACTGCCTCTTTCCGGCCAATTTTTAGTAGAACTGGTTACCTTTTTGGTCCTAACTTGGTAAGTTTTCAATATATTGACTTGATTTCTTTTTTTTCGGATAACTAACCGTATTGGCCTTCATTAGAAATTTTTTTCTGGTGGTTAGTGCAAGAAAATTTTTTTTATAATTTTTTCAAAAAAAGCAAAGGGGGTAGTCCATTGTTTTTTTTTTGTCAAAAATATTTTTTTTGCACTATTTACAAAAAACAAAATTCGGATTAAAGCCAATACGGTGGTCTATCCAACACAGTAGAAATGAAGTCGATATCTAAAAAAACAAGCAAGTTATGACCAAAAAGGTAAGCAGTTCTACTACTGCCTCTTTATGGCCAATTTTTAGTAGAACTGGTTACCTTTTTGGTCCTAACTTGGTAAGTTTTCAATATATTGACTTGATTTCTTTTTTGTCGGATAACTAACCGTATTGGCCTTCATTAGAAATTTTTTTCTGGTGGATAGTGCAAGAAAATTTTTTTTATAATTTTTTCAAAAAAAGCAAAGGGGGTAGTCCATTGTTTTTTTTTGTCAAAAATATTTTTTTTGCACTATTTGCAAAAAACAAAATTTAGATTAAAGCCAATACGGTGCTCTACCCAACACAGTAGAAATGAAGTCGATATCTAAAAAAACAAGCAAGTTATGACCAAAAAGGTAAGCAGTTCTACTACTGCCTCTTTCCGGCCAATTTTTAGTAGAACTGGTTACCTTTTTGGTCCTAACTTGGTAAGTTTTCAATATATTGACTTGATTTCTTTTTTGTCGGATAACTAACCGTATTGGCCTTCATTAGAAATTTTTTTCTGGTGGATAGTGTAAGAAAATTTTTTTTATAATTTTTTCAAAAAAGCAAAGGGGGTAGTCCATTGTTTTTTTTTGTCAAAAATATTTTTTTTGCACTATTTGCAAAAAACAAAATTCGGATTAAAGCCAATACGGTGCTCTATCCAACACAGTAGAAATCAAGTCGATATCTAAAAAAACAAGCAAGTTATGACCAAAAAGGTAAGCAGTTCTACTACTGCCTCTTTCCGGCCAATTTTTAGTAGAACTGGTTACCTTTTTGGTCCTAACTTGGTAAGTTTTCAATATATTGACTTGATTTCTTTTTTGTAGAAAAACCAACCGTATTGGCCTTCATTAGAAATTTTTTTCTGGTGGATAGTGTAAGAAAATTTTTTTTATAATTTTTTCAAAAAAGCAAAGGGGGTAGTCCATTGTTTTTTTTTGTCAAAAATATTTTTTTTGCACTATTTGCAAAAAACAAAATTCGGATTAAAGCCTATACGGTGCTCTATCCAACACTGTAGAAATCAAGTCGATATGTAGAAAAATAAGCACGTTATGACCAAAAAGGTAAGCAGTTCTACTACTGCCTCTTTCCCGCCAATTTTTAGTAGAACTGGTTACCTTTTTGGTCCTAACTTGGTAAGTTTTCAATATATTGACTTGATTTCTTTTTTGTCGGATAACTAACCGTATTGGCCTTCATTAGAAATTTTTTTCTGGTGGATAGTGCAAGAAAATTTTTTTTATAATTTTTTCAAAAAAAGCAAAGGGGGTAGTCCATTGTTTTTTTTTGTCAAAAATATTTTTTTTGCACTATTTGCAAAAAACAAAATTCAGATTAAAGCCAATACGGTGCTCTACCCAACACAGTAGAAATGAAGTCGATATCTAAAAAAACAAGCAAGTTATGACCAAAAAGGTAAGCAGTTCTACTACTGCCTCTTTCCGGCCAATTTTTAGTAGAACTGGTTACCTTTTTGGTCCTAACTTGGTAAGTTTTCAATATATTGACTTGATTTCTTTTTTGTCGGATAACTAACCGTATTGGCCTTCATTAGAAATTTTTTTCTGGTGGATAGTGTAAGAAAATTTT
Organism: Thelaira solivaga; assembly: GCA_947397855.1. Taxonomy (NCBI): domain Eukaryota; kingdom Metazoa; phylum Arthropoda; class Insecta; order Diptera; family Tachinidae; genus Thelaira; species Thelaira solivaga. Next base: position 49,923,409 of record OX377613.1, on the reverse strand, counting down.
TTTTATAATTTTTTCAAAAAAGCAAAGGGGGTAGTCCATTGTTTTTTTTTGTCAAAAATATTTTTTTTGCACTATTTGCAAAAAACAAAATTCGGATTAAAGCCAATACGGTGCTCTATCCAACACAGTAGAAATCAAGTCGATATCTAAAAAAACAAGCAAGTTATGACCAAAAAGGTAAGCAGTTCTACTACTGCCTCTTTCCGGCCAATTTTTAGTAGAACTGGTTACCTTTTTGGTCCTAACTTGGTAAGTTTTCAATATATTGACTTGATTTCTTTTTTTTCGGATAACTAACCGTATTGGCCTTCATTAGAAATTTTTTTCTGGTGGTTAGTGCAAGAAAATTTTTTTTATAATTTTTTCAAAAAAAGCAAAGGGGGTAGCCCATTGTTTTTTTTTGTCAAAAATATTATTTTTGCACTATTTGCAAAAAACAAAATTCGGATTAAAGCCAATACGGTGCTCTATCCAACACAGTAGAAATCAAGTCGATATCTAGAAAAGCAAGCAAGTTATGACCAAAAAGGTAAGCAGTTCTACTACTGCCTCTTTCTTACTTGGTAAGTTTTCAATATATTGACTTGATTTCTTTTTTTTCGGATAACTAACCGTATTGGCCTTCATTAGAAATTTTTTTCTGGTGGATAGTGCAAGAAAATTTTTTTTATAATTTTTTCAAAAAAAGCAAAGGGGGTAGTCCATTGTTTTTTTTTTTGTCAAAAATATTTTTTTTGCACTATTTACAAAAAACAAAATTCGGATTAAAGCCAATACGATGCTCTATCCAACACAGTAGAAATCAAGTCGATATCTAAAAAAACAAGCAAGTTATGACCAAAAAGGTAAGCAGTTCTACTACTGCCTCTTTCCGGCCAATTTTTAGTAGAACTGGTTACCTTTTTGGTCCTAACTTGGTAAGTTTTCAATATATTGACTTGATTTCTTTTTTGTAGAAAAACCAACCGTATTGGCCTTCATTAGAAATTTTTTTCTGGTGGATAGTGCAAGAAAATTTTTTTTATAATTTTTTCAAAAAAAGCAAAGGGGGTAGTCCATTGTTTTTTTTTTGTCAAAAATATTTTTTTTGCACTATTTACAAAAAACAAAATTCGGATTAAAGCCAATACGGTGGTCTATCCAACACAGTAGAAATGAAGTCGATATCTAAAAAAACAAGCAAGTTATGACCAAAAAGGTAAGCAGTTCTACTACTGCCTCTTTCCGGCCAATTTTTAGTAGAACTGGTTACCTTTTTGGTCCTAACTTGGTAAGTTTTCAATATATTGACTTGATTTCTTTTTTGTCGGATAACTAACCGTATTGGCCTTCATTAGAAATTTTTTTCTGGTGGATAGTGCAAGAAAATTTTTTTTATAATTTTTTCAAAAAAAGCAAAGGGGGTAGTCCATTGTTTTTTTTTGTCAAAAATATTTTTTTTGCACTATTTGCAAAAAACAAAATTCAGATTAAAGCCAATACGGTGCTCTACCCAACACAGTAGAAATGAAGTCGATATCTAAAAAAACAAGCAAGTTATGACCAAAAAGGTAAGCAGTTCTACTACTGCCTCTTTCCGGCCAATTTTTAGTAGAACTGGTTACCTTTTTGGTCCTAACTTGGTAAGTTTTCAATATATTGACTTGATTTCTTTTTTGTCGGATAACTAACCGTATTGGCCTTCATTAGAAATTTTTTTCTGGTGGATAGTGTAAGAAAATTTTTTTTATAATTTTTTCAAAAAAGCAAAGGGGGTAGTCCATTGTTTTTTTTTTGTCAAAAATATTTTTTTTGCACTATTTGCAAAAAACAAAATTCGGATTAAAGCCAATACGGTGCTCTATCCAACACAGTAGAAATCAAGTCGATATCTAAAAAAACAAGCACGTTATGACCAAAAAGGTAAGCAGTTCTACTACTGCCTCTTTCCCGCCAATTTTTAGTAGAACTGGTTACCTTTTTGGTCCTAACTTGGTAAGTTTTCAATATATTGACTTGATTTCTTTTTTGTCGGATAACTAACCGTATTGGCCTTCATTAGAAATTTTTTTCTGGTGGATAGTGCAAGAAAATTTTTTTTATAATTTTTTCAAAAAAAGCAAAGGGGGTAGTCCATTGTTTTTTTTTGTCAAAAATATTTTTTTTGCACTATTTGCAAAAAACAAAATTCGGATTAAAGCCAATACGGTGCTCTATCCAACACTGCAGAAATCAAGTCGATATGTAGAAAAATAAGCACGTTATGACCAAAAAGGTAAGCAGTTCTACTACTGCCTCTTTCCGGCCAATTTTTAGTAGAACTGGTTACCTTTTTGGTCCTAACTTGGTAAGTTTTCAATATATTGACTTGATTTCTTTTTTGTCGGATAACTAACCGTATTGGCCTTCATTAGAAATTTTTTTCTGGTGGACAGTGAGAGAAAATTTTTTTATAATTTTTTCAAAAAAGCAAAGGGGGTAGTCCATTGTTTTTTTTTTGTCAAAAATATTTTTTTTGCACTATTTGCAAAAAACAAAATTCGGATTAAAGCCTATACGGTGCTCTATCCAACACTGTAGAAATCAAGTCGATATGTAGAAAAATAAGCACGTTATGACCAAAAAGGTAAGCAGTTCTACTACTGCCTCTTTCCCGCCAATTTTTAGTAGAACTGGTTACCTTTTTGGTCCTAACTTGGTAAGTTTTCAATATATTGACTTGATTTCTTTTTGTCGGATAACTAACCGTATTGGCCTTCATTAGAAATTTTTTTCTGGTGGATAGTGCAAGAAAATTTTTTTTATAATTTTTTCAAAAAAAGCAAAAGGGGTAGTCCATTGTTTTTTTTTGTCAAAAATATTTTTTTTGCACTATTTGCAAAAAACAAAATTCAGATTAAAGCCAATACGGTGCTCTACCCAACACAGTAGAAATGAAGTCGATATCTAAAAAAACAAGCAAGTTATGACCAAAAAGGTAAGCAGTTCTACTACTGCCTCTTTCCGGCCAATTTTTAGTAGAACTGGTTACCTTTTTGGTCCTAACTTGGTAAGTTTTCAATATATTGACTTGATTTCTTTTTTGTCGGATAACTAACCGTATTGGCCTTCATTAGAAATTTTTTTCTGGTGGATAGTGTAAGAAAATTTTTTTTATAATTTTTTCAAAAAAGCAAAGGGGGTAGTCCATTGTTTTTTTTTGTCAAAAATATTTTTTTTGCACTATTTGCAAAAAACAAAATTCGGATTAAAGCCAATACGGTGCTCTATCCAACACAGTAGAAATCAAGTCGATATCTAAAAAAACAAGCAAGTTATGACCAAAAAGGTAAGCAGTTCTACTACTGCCTCTTTCCGGCCAATTTTTAGTAGAACTGGTTACCTTTTTGGTCCTAACTTGGTAAGTTTTCAATATATTGACTTGATTTCTTTTTTTTCGGATAACTAACCGTATTGGCCTTCATTAGAAATTTTTTTCTGGTGGTTAGTGCAAGAAAATTTTTTTTATAATTTTTTCAAAAAAAGCAAAGGGGGTAGCCCATTGTTTTTTTTTGTCAAAAATATTATTTTTGCACTATTTGCAAAAAACAAAATTCGGATTAAAGCCAATACGGTGCTCTATCCAACACAGTAGAAATCAAGTCGATATCTAGAAAAGCAAGCAAGTTATGACCAAAAAGGTAAGCAGTTCTACTACTGCCTCTTTCTAACTTGGTAAGTTTTCAATATATTGACTTGATTTCTTTTTTTTCGGATAACTAACCGTATTGGCCTTCATTAGAAATTTTTTTCTGGTGGATAGTGCAAGAAAATTTTTTTATAATTTTTTCAAAAAAAGCAAAGGGGGTAGTCCATTGTTTTTTTTTTGTCAAAAATATTTTTTTTGCACTATTTGCAAAAAACAAAATTCGGATTAAAGCCAATACGGTGCTCTATCCAACACAGTAGAAATCAAGTCGATATCTAAAAAAACAAGCAAGTTATGACCAAAAAGGTAAGCAGTTCTACTACTGCCTCTTTCCGGCCAATTTTTAGTAGAACTGGTTACCTTTTTGGTCCTAACTTGGTAAGTTTTCAATATATTGACTTGATTTCTTTTTTGTCGGATAACTAACCGTATTGGCCTTCATTACAAATTTTTTTCTGGTGGATAGTGCAAGAAAATATTTTTTATAATTTTTTCAAAAAAGCAAAGGGGGTAGTCCATTGTTTTTTTTTTGTCAAAAATATTTTTTTTGCACTATTTGCAAAAAACAAAATTCGGATTAAAGCCAATACGGTGCTCTATCCAACACAGTAGAAATCAAGTCGATATCTAAAAAAACAAGCAAGTTATGACCAAAAAGGTAAGCAGTTCTACTACTGCCTCTTTCCGGCCAATTTTTAGTAGAACTGGTTACCTTTTTGGTCCTAACTTGGTAAGTTTTCAATATATTGACTTGATTTCTTTTTTGTAGGATAACTAACCGTATTGGCCTTCATTAGAAGTTTTTTTCTGGTGGTTAGTGCAAGAAACTTTTTTTTATAATTTTTTCAAAAAAAGCAAAGGGGGTAGTCCATGGTTTTTTTTGTGAAAAATATTTTTTTTTGCACTATTTGCAAAAAACAAAATTCGGATTAAAGCCAATACGGTGCTCTATCCAACACAGTAGAAATCAAGTCGATATCTAAAAAAACAAGCAAGTTATGACCAAAAAGGTAAGCAGTTCTACTACTGCCTCTTTCCGGCCAATTTTTAGTAGAACTGGTTACCTTTTTGGTCCTAACTTGGTAAGTTTTCAATATATTGACTTGATTTCTTTTTTGTCGGATAACTAACCGTATTGGCCTTCATTACAAATTTTTTTCTGGTGGATAGTGCAAGAAAATTTTTTTTATAATTTTTTCAAAAAAAGCAAAGGGGGTAGTCCATTGTTTTTTTTTGTGAAAAATATTTTTTTTTGCACTAATTGCAAAAAAGAAAATTTGGATTAAGGCCAATACGGTGCTCTATCCAACACAGTAGAAATCAAGTCGATATCTAAAAAAACAAGCAAGTTATGACCAAAAAGGTAAGCAGTTCTACTACTGCCTCTTTCCGGCCAATTTTTAGTAGAACTGGTTACCTTTTTGGTCCTAACTTGGTAAGTTTTCAATATATTGACTTGATTTCTTTTTTGTCGGATAACTAACCGTATTGGCCTTCATTAGAAATTTTTTTCTGGTGGATAGTGCAAGAAAATTTTTTTTATAATTTTTTCAAAAAAAGCAAAGGGGGTAGTCCATTGTTTTTTTTTGTCAAAAATATTTTTTTTGCACTATTTGCAAAAAACAAAATTCGGATTAAAGCCAATACGGTGCTCTATCCAACACAGTAGAAATCAAGTCGATATCTAAAAAAACAAGCAAGTTATGACCAAAAAGGTAAGCAGTTCTACTACTGCCTCTTTCCGGCCAATTTTTAGTAGAACTGGTTACCTTTTTGGTCCTAACTTGGTAAGTTTTCAATATATTGACTTGATTTCTTTTTTGTCGGATAACTAACCGTATTGGCCTTCATTAGAAATTTTTTTCTAGTGGATAGTGCAAGAAACTTTTTTTTATAATTTTTTCAAAAAAAGCAAAGGGGGTAGTCCATGGTTTTTTTTGTGAAAAATATTTTTTTTTGCACTAATTGCAAAAAAGAAAATTTGGATTAAGGCCAATACGGTGCTCTATCCAACACAGTAGAAATGAAGTCGATATCTAAAAAAACAAGCAAGTTATGACCAAAAAGGTAAGCAGTTCTACTACTGCCTCTTTCCGGCCAATTTTTAGTAGAACTGGTTACCTTTTTGGTCCTAACTTGGTAAGTTTTCAATATATTGACTTGATTTCTTTTTTTTCGGATAACTAACCGTATTGGCCTTCATTAGAAATTTTTTTCTGGTGGATAGTGCAAGAAAATTTTTTTTATAATTTTTTCAAAAAAAGCAAAGGGGGTAGTCCATCGTTTTTTTTTTTGTCAAAAATATTTTTTTTGCACTATTTACAAAAAACAAAATTCGGATTAAAGCCAATACGGTGGTCTATCCAACACAGTAGAAATGAAGTCGATATCTAAAAAAACAAGCAAGTTATGACCAAAAAGGTAAGCAGTTCTACTACTGCCTCTTTCCGGCCAATTTTTAGTAGAACTGGTTACCTTTTTGGTCCTAACTTGGTAAGTTTTCAATATATTGACTTGATTTCTTTTTTGTAGAATAACTAACCGTATTGGCCTTCATTACAAATTTTTTTCTGGTGGATAGTGCAAGAAAATTTTTTTTATAATTTTTTCAAAAAAAGCAAAGGGGGTAGTCCATTGTTTTTTTTTTGTCAAAAATATTTTTTTTGCACTATTTGCAAAAAACAAAATTCGGATTAAAGCCAATACGGTGCTCTATCCAACACAGTAGAAATCAAGTCGATATCTAAAAAAACAAGCAAGTTATGACCAAAAAGGTAAGCAGTTCTACTACTGCCTCTTTCCGGCCAATTTTTAGTAGAACTGGTTACCTTTTTGGTCCTAACTTGGTAAGTTTTCAATATATTGACTTGATTTCTTTTTTGTAGAATAACTTACCGTATTGGCCTTCATTAGAAATTTTTTTCTGGTGGATAGTGCAAGAAAATTTTTTTTATAATTTTTTCAAAAAAAGCAAAGGGGGTAGTCCATTGTTTTTTTTTTTGTCAAAAATATTTTTTTTGCACTATTTGCAAAAAACAAAATTCGGATTAAAGCCAATACGGTGCTCTATCCAACACAGTAGAAATCAAGTCGATATCTAAAAAAACAAGCAAGTTATGACCAAAAAGGTAAGCAGTTCTACTACTGCCTCTTTCCGGCCAATTTTTAGTAGAACTGGTTACCTTTTTGGTCCTAACTTGGTAAGTTTTCAATATATTGACTTGATTTCTTTTTTGTAGGATAACTAACCGTATTGGCCTTCATTAGAAATTTTTTTCTGGTGGATAGTGCAAGAAAATTTTTTTTATAATTTTTTCAAAAAAAGCAAAGGGGGTAGTCCATTGTTTTTTTTTTTGTCAAAAATATTTTTTTTGCACTATTTGCAAAAAACAAAATTCGGATTAAAGCCAATACGGTGCTCTATCCAACACAGTAGAAATCAAGTCGATATCTAAAAAAACAAGCAAGTTATGACCAAAAAGGTAAGCAGTTCTACTACTGCCTCTTTCCGGCCAATTTTTAGTAGAACTGGTTACCTTTTTGGTCCTAACTTGGTAAGTTTTCAATATATTGACTTGATTTCTTTTTTGTAGGATAACTAACCGTATTGGCCTTCATTAGAAATTTTTTTCTGGTGGATAGTGCAAGAAAATTTTTTTTATAATTTTTTCAAAAAAAGCAAAGGGGGTAGTCCATTGTTTTTTTTTTGTCAAAAATATTTTTTTTGCACTATTTGCAAAAAACAAAATTCGGATTAAAGCCAATACGGTGCTCTATCCAACACAGTAGAAATCAAGTCGATATCTAAAAAAACAAGCAAGTTATGACCAAAAAGGTAAGCAGTTCTACTACTGCCTCTTTCCGGCCAATTTTTAGTAGAACTGGTTACCTTTTTGGTCCTAACTTGGTAAGTTTTCAATATATTGACTTGATTTCTTTTTTGTAGAATAACTTACCGTATTGGCCTTCATTAGAAATTTTTTTCTGGTGGATAGTGCAAGAAAATTTTTTTTATAATTTTTTCAAAAAAAGCAAAGGGGGTAGTCCATTGTTTTTTTTTTGTCAAAAATATTTTTTTTGCACTATTTGCAAAAAACAAAATTCGGATTAAAGCCAATACGGTGCTCTATCCAACACAGTAGAAATCAAGTCGATATCTAAAAAAACAAGCAAGTTATGACCAAAAAGGTAAGCAGTTCTACTACTGCCTCTTTCCGGCCAATTTTTAGTAGAACTGGTTACCTTTTTGGTCCTAACTTGGTAAGTTTTCAATATATTGACTTGATTTCTTTTTTGTAGAATAACTAACCGTATTGGCCTTCATTACAAATTTTTTTCTGGTGGATAGTGCAAGAAAATTTTTTTTATAATTTTTTCAAAAAAAGCAAAGGGGGTAGTCCATTGTTTTTTTTTTTGTCAAAAATATTTTTTTTTGCACTATTTGCAAAAAACAAAATTCGGATTAAAGCCAATACGGTGCTCTATCCAACACAGTAGAAATCAAGTCGATATCTAAAAAAACAAGCAAGTTATGACCAAAAAGGTAAGCAGTTCTACTACTGCCTCTTTCCGGCCAATTTTTAGTAGAACTGGTTACCTTTTTGGTCCTAACTTGGTAAGTTTTCAATATATTGACTTGATTTCTTTTTTGTAGAATAACTAACCGTATTGGCCTTCATTACAAATTTTTTTCTGGTGGATAGTGCAAGAAAATTTTTTTTATAATTTTTTCAAAAAAAGCAAAGGGGGTAGTCCATTGTTTTTTTTTTGTCAAAAATATTTTTTTTGCACTATTTGCAAAAAACAAAATTCGGATTAAAGCCAATACGGTGCTCTATCCAACACAGTAGAAATCAAGTCGATATCTAAAAAAACCAGCAAGTTATGACCAAAAAGGTAAGCAGTTCTACTACTGCCTCTTTCCGGCCAATTTTTAGTAGAACTGGTTACCTTTTTGGTCCTAACTTGGTAAGTTTTCAATATATTGACTTGATTTCTTTTTTGTAGAATAACTAACCGTATTGGCCTTCATTAGAAATTTTTTTCTGGTGGATAGTGCAAGAAAATTTTTTTTATAATTTTTTCAAAAAAAGCAAAGGGGGTAGTCCATTGTTTTTTTTTTTGTCAAAAATATTTTTTTTGCACTATTTGCAAAAAAACAAACTTCGGATTAAAGCCAATACGGTGCTCTATCCAACACAGTAGAAATCAAGTCGATATCTAAAAAAACAAGCAAGTTATGACCAAAAAGGTAAGCAGTTCTACTACTTCCTCTTTCCGGCCAATTTTTAGTAGAACTGGTTACCTTTTTGGTCCTAACTTGGTAAGTTTTCAATATATTGACTTGATTTCTTTTTTGTAGGATAACTAACCGTATTGGCCTTCATTAGAAATTTTTTTCTGGTGGATAGTGCAAGAAAATTTTTTTTATAATTTTTTCAAAAAAAGCAAAGGGGGTAGTCCATTGTTTTTTTTTTTGTCAAAAATATTTTTTTTGCACTATTTGCAAAAAAACAAACTTCGGATTAAAGCCAATACGGTGCTCTATCCAACACAGTAGAAATCAAGTCGATATCTAAAAAAACAAGCAAGTTATGACCAAAAAGGTAAGCAGTTCTACTACTTCCTCTTTCCGGCCAATTTTTAGTAGAACTGGTTACCTTTTTGGTCCTAACTTGGTAAGTTTTCAATATATTGACTTGATTTCTTTTTTGTAAGATAACTAACCGTATTGGCCTTCATTAGAAATTTTTTTCTGGTGGATAGTGCAAGAAAATTTTTTTTATAATTTTTTCAAAAAAAGCAAAGGGGGTAGTCCATTGTTTTTTTTTTGTCAAAAATATTTTTTTTGCACTATTTGCAAAAAACAAAATTCGGATTAAAGCCAATACGGTGCTCTATCCAACACAGTAGAAATCAAGTCGATATCTAAAAAAACAAGCAAGTTATGACCAAAAAGGTAAGCAGTTCTACTACTTCCTCTTTCCGGCCAATTTTTAGTAGAACTGGTTACCTTTTTGGTCCTAACTTGGTAAGTTTTCAATATATTGACTTGATTTCTTTTTTGTAGGATAACTAACCGTATTGGCCTTCATTAGAAATTTTTTTCTGGTGGATAGTGCAAGAAAATTTTTTTTATAATTTTTTCAAAAAAGCAAAGGGGGTAGTCCATTGTTTTTTTTTTGTCAAAAATATTTTTTTTGCACTATTTGCAAAAAACAAAATTCGGATTAAAGCCAATACGGTGCTCTATCCAACACAGTAGAAATCAAGTCGATATCTAAAAAAACAAGCAAGTTATGACCAAAAAGGTAAGCAGTTCTACTACTGCCTCTTTCCGGCCAATTTTTAGTAGAACTGGTTACCTTTTTGGTCCTAACTTGGTAAGTTTTCAATATATTGACTTGATTTCTTTTTTGTAGGATAACTAACCGTATTGGCCTTCATTAGAAATTTTTTTCTGGTGGATAGTGCAAGAAAATTTTTTTTATAATTTTTTCAAAAAAAGCAAAGGGGGTAGTCCATTGTTTTTTTTTTTGTCAAAAATATTTTTTTTGCACTATTTGCAAAAAACAAAATTCGGATTAAAGCCAATACGGTGCTCTATCCAACACAGTAGAAATCAAGTCGATATCTAAAAAAACAAGCAAGTTATGACCAAAAAGGTAAGCAGTTCTACTACTGCCTCTTTCCGGCCAATTTTTAGTAGAACTGGTTACCTTTTTGGTCCTAACTTGGTAAGTTTTCAATATATTGACTTGATTTCTTTTTTGTCAGATAACTAACCGTATTGGCCTTCATTAGAAATTTTTTTCTGGTGGATAGTGCAAGAAAATTTTTTTTATAATTTTTTCAAAAAAAGCAAAGGGGGTAGTCCATTGTTTTTTTTTTGTCAAAAATATTTTTTTTGCACTATTTGCAAAAAACCAAATTCGGATTAAAGCCAATACGGTGCTCTATCCAACACAGTAGAAATCAAGTCGATATCTAAAAAAACAAGCAAGTTATGACCAAAAAGGTAAGCAGTTCTACTACTGCCTCTTTCCGGCCAATTTTTAGTAGAACTGGTTACCTTTTTGGTCCTAACTTGGTAAGTTTTCAATATATTGACTTGATTTCTTTTTTGTCGGATAACTAACCGTATTGGCCTTCATTAGAAACTTTTTTCTGGTGGATAGTGCAAGAAAATTTTTTTTATAATTTTTTCAAAAAAAGCAAAGGGGGTAGTCCATTGTTTTTTTTTGTCAAAAATATTTTTTTTGCACTATTTGCAAAAAACAAAATTCGGATTAAAGCCAATACGGTGCTCTATCCAACACAGTAGAAATCAAGTCGATATCTAAAAAAACAAGCAAGTTATGACCAAAAAGGTAAGAAGTTCTACTACTGCCTCTTTCCGGCCAATTTTTAGTAGAACTGGTTACCTTTTTGGTCCTAACTTGGTAAGTTTTCAATATATTGACTTGATTTCTTTTTTGTCGGATAACTAACCGTATTGGCCTTCATTAGAAATTTTTTTCTGGTGGATAGTGCAAGAAAATTTTTTTTATAATTTTTTCAAAAAAGCAAAGGGGGTAGTCCATTGTTTTTTTTTTGTCAAAAATATTTTTTTGCACTATTTGCAAAAAACAAAATTCGGATTAAAACCAATACGGTGCTCTATCCAACACAGTAGAAATCAAGTCGATATCTAAAAAAACAAGCAAGTTATGACCAAAAAGGTAAGCAGTTCTACTACTGCCTCTTTCCGGCCAATTTTTAGTAGAACTGGCTACCTTTTTGGTCCTAACTTGGTAAGTTTTCAATATATTGACTTGATTTCTTTTTTGTCGGATAACTAACCGTATTGGCCTTCATTAGAAATTTTTTTCTGGTGGATAGTGCAAGAAAATTTTTTTTATAATTTTTTCAAAAAAGCAAAGGGGGTAGTCCATTGTTTTTTTTTTGTCAAAAATATTTTTTTGCACTATTTGCAAAAAACAAAATTCGGATTAAAACCAATACGGTGCTCTATCCAACACAGTAGAAATCAAGTCGATATCTAAAAAAACAAGCAAGTTATGACCAAAAAGGTAAGCAGTTCTACTACTGCCTCTTTCCGGCCAATTTTTAGTAGAACTGGTTACCTTTTTGGTCCTAACTTGGTAAGTTTTCAATATATTGACTTGATTTCTTTTTTGTAGAATAACTAACCGTATTGGCCTTCATTAGAAATTTTTTTCTGGTGGATAGTGCAAGAAAATTTTTTTTATAATTTTTTCAAAAAAGCAAAGGGGGTAGTCCATTGTTTTTTTTTGTCAAAAATATTTTTTTTGCACTATTTGCAAAAAACAAAATTCGGATTAAAGCCAATACGGTGCTCTATCCAACACAGTAGAAATCAAGTCGATATCTAAAAAAACAAGCAAGTTATGACCAAAAAGGTAAGCAGTTCTACTACTGCCTCTTTCCGGCCAATTTTTAGTAGAACTGGTTACCTTTTTGGTCCTAACTTGATAAGTTTTTAATATATTGACTTGATTTCTTTTTTGTCGGATAACTAACCGTTTTGGCCTTCATTAGAAATTTTTTTCTGGTGGATAGTGCAAGAAAATTTTTTTTATAATTTTTTCAAAAAAGCAAGGGGGGTAGTCCATTGTTTTTTTTTTGTCAAAAATATTTTTTTTGCACTATTTGCAAAAAACAAAATGCGGATTAAAGCCAATACGGTGCTCTATCCAACACAGTAAAAATCAAGTCGATATCTAGAAAAATAAGCAAGTTATGACCAAAAAGGTAAGCAGTTCTACTACTGCCTCTTTCCGGCCAATTTTTAGTAGAACTGGTTACCTTTTTGGTCCTAACTTGGTAAGTTTTCAATATATTGACTTGATTTCTTTTTTGTCGGATAACTTACCTAATTGGCCTTCATTAGAAATTTTTTTCTAGTGGATAGTGCAAGAAACTTTTTTTTATAATTTTTTCAAAAAAAGAAAAGGGGGTAGTCCATGGTTTTTTTTGTGAAAAATATTTTTTTTGCACTATTTGCAAAAAACAAAATGCGGATTAAAACCAATACGGTGCTCTATCCAACACAGTAAAAATCAAGTCGATATCTAGAAAAATAAGCAAGTTATGACCAAAAAGGTAAGCAGTTCAACTACTGCCTCTTTCCGGCCAATTTTTAGTAGAACTGGTTACCTTTTTGGTCCTAACTTGGTAAGTTTTCAATATATTGACTTGATTTCTTTTTTGTCGGATAACTAACCGAATTGGCCTTCATTAGAATTTTTGTTTCTAGTGGATAGTGCAAGAAACTTTTTTTTATAATTTTTTCAAAAAAGCAAAGGGGGTAGTCCATTGTTTTTTTTGTGAAAAATATTTTTTTTGCACTATTTGCAAAAAACAAAATGCGGATTAAAACCAATACGGTGCTCTATCCAACACAGTAAAAATCAAGTCGATATCTAGAAAAATAAGCAAGTTATGACCAAAAAGGTAAGCAGTTCAACTACTGCCTCTTTCCGGCCAATTTTTAGTAGAACTGGTTACCTTTTTGGTCCTAACTTGGTAAGTTTTCAATATATTGACTTGATTTCTTTTTTGTCGGATAACTAACCGTATTGGCCTTTATTAGAAATTTTTTTCTGGTGGATAGTGCAAGAAAATTTTTTTTATAATTTTTTCAAAAAAGCAAAGGGGGTAGTCCATTGTTTTTTTTTTGTCAAAAATATTTTTTTTGCACTATTTGCAAAAAACAAAATTCGGATTAAAACCAATACGGTGCTCTATCCAACACAGTAGAAATCAAGTCGATATCTAAAAAAACAAGCAAGTTATGACCAAAAAGGTAACCAGTTCTACTACTGCCTCTTTCCGGCCAATTTTTAGTAGAACTGGTTACCTTTTTGGTCCTAACTTGGTAAGTTTTCAATATATTGACTTGATTTCTTTTTTGTCGGATAACTAACCGAATTGGCCTTCATTAGAAATTTTTTTCTAGTGGATAGTGCAAGAAACTTTTTTTTATAATTTTTTCAAAAAAAGAAAAGGGGGTAGTCCATGGTTTTTTTTGTGAAAAATATTTTTTTTGCACTATTTGCAAAAAACAAAATGCGGATTAAAACCAATACGGTGCTCTATCCAACACAGTAAAAATCAAGTCGATATCTAGAAAAATAAGCAAGTTATGACCAAAAAGGTAAGCAGTTCAACTACTGCCTCTTTCCGGCCAATTTTTAGTAGAACTGGTTACCTTTTTGGTCCTAACTTGGTAAGTTTTCAATATATTGACTTGATTTCTTTTTTGTCGGATAACTAACCGTATTGGCCTTTATTAGAAATTTTTTTCTGGTGGATAGTGCAAGAAAATTTTTTTTATAATTTTTTCAAAAAAGCAAAGGGGGTAGTCCATTGTTTTTTTTTTGTCAAAAATATTTTTTTTGCACTATTTGCAAAAAACAAAATTCGGATTAAAACCAATACGGTGCTCTATCCAACACAGTAGAAATCAAGTCGATATCTAAAAAAACAAGCAAGTTATGACCAAAAAGGTAACCAGTTCTACTACTGCCTCTTTCCGGCCAATTTTTAGTAGAACTGGTTACCTTTTTGGTCCTAACTTGGTAAGTTTTCAATATATTGACTTGATTTCTTTTTTGTCGGATAACTAACCGTATTGGCCTTCATTAGAAATTTTTTTCTGGTGGATAGTGCAAGAAAATTTTTTTTATAATTTTTTCAAAAAAGCAAAGGGGGTAGTCCATTGTTTTTTTTTGTCAAAAATATTTTTTTTGCACTATTTGCAAAAAACAAAATGCGGATTAAAGCCAATACGGTGCTCTATCCAACACAGTAAAAATCAAGTCGATATCTAGAAATATAAGCAAGTTATGACCAAAAAGGTAAGCAGTTCTACTACTGCCTCTTTCCGGCCAATTTTTAGTAGAACTGGTTACCTTTTTGGTCCTAACTTGGTAAGTTTTCAATATATTGACTTGATTTCTTTTTTGTCGGATAACTAACCGTATTGGCCTTCATTAGAAATTTTTTTCTGGTGGATAGTTTAAGAAAATTTTTTTTATAATTTTTTCAAAAAAGCAAAGGGGGTAGTCCATTGTTTTTTTTTGTCAAAAATATTTTTTTTGCACTATTTGCAAAAAACAAAATGCGGATTAAAGCCAATACGGTGCTCTATCCAACACAGTAAAAATCAAGTCGATATTTAGAAAAATAAGCAAGTTATGACCAAAAAGGTAAGCAGTTCTACTACTGCCTCTTTCCGGCCAATTTTTAGTAGAACTGGTTACCTTTTTGGTCCTAACTTGGTAAGTTTTCAATATATTGACTTGATTTCTTTTTTGTCGGATAATTTACCGAATTGGCCTTCATTAGAAATTTTTTTCTAGTGGATAGTGCAAGAAACTTTTTTTTATAATTTTTTCAAAAAAAGAAAAGGGGGTAGTCCATGGTTTTTTTTGTGAAAAATATTTTTTTTGCACTATTTGCAAAAAACAAAATGCGGATTAAAACCAATACGGTGCTCTATCCAACACAGTAAAAATCAAGTCGATATCTAGAAAAATAAGCAAGTTATGACCAAAAAGGTAAGCAGTTCAACTACTGCCTCTTTCCGGCCAATTTTTAGTAGAACTGGTTACCTTTTTGGTCCTAACTTGGTAAGTTTTCAATATATTGACTTGATTTCCTTTTTGTCGGATAACTAACCGTATTGTCCTTCATTAGAAATTTTTTTCTGGTGGATAGTGCAGTAGAAATCAACTCGATATCTAGAAAAACAAGCAAGTTATGACCAAAAAGGTAAGCAGTTCTACTACTGCCTCTTTCCGGCCAATTTTTAGTAGAACTGGTTACCTTTTTGGTCCTAACTTGGTAAGTTTTCAATATATTGACTTGATTTCTTTTTTGTCGGATAACTAACCGTATTGGCCTTCATTAGAAATTTTTTTCTGGTGGATAGTGCAAGAAACTTTTTTTTATAATTTTTTCAAAAAAAGCAAAGGGGGTAGTCCATGGTTTTTTTTTGTGAAAAATATTTTTTTTGCACTATTTGCAAAAAACAAAATGCGGATTAAAGCCAATACGGTGCTCTATCCAACACAGTAGAATTCAAGTCGATATCTAGAAAAGCAAGCAAGTTATGACCAAAAAGGTAAGCAGTTCTACTACTGCCTCTTTCCGGCCAATTTTTAGTAGAATTGGTTACCTTTTTGGTCCTAACTTGGTAAGTTTTCAATATATTGACTTGATTTCTTTTTTGTCGGATAACTAACCGTATTGGCCTTCATTAGAAATTTTTTTCTGGTGGATAGTGCAAGAAACTTTTTTTTATAATTTTTTCAAAAAAAGCAAAGGGGGTAGTCCATGGTTTTTTTTTGTGAAAAATATTTTTTTTGCACTATTTGCAAAAAACAAAATGCGGATTAAAGCCAATACGGTGCTCTATCCAACACAGTAGAATTCAAGTCGATATCTAGAAAAGCAAGCAAGTTATGACCAAAAAGGTAAGCAGTTCTACTACTGCCTCTTTCCGGCCAATTTTTAGTAGAACTGGTTACCTTTTTGGTCTTAACTTGGTAAGTTTTCAATATATTGACTTGATTTCTTTTTTGTCGAATAACTTACCGTATTCCCCTTCATTAGAAATTTTTTTCTAGTGGATAGTGCAAGAAACTTTTTTTTATAATTTTTTCAAAAAAAGCAAAGGGGGTAGTCCATGGTTTTTTTTTGTGAAAAATATTTTTTTTGCACTATTTGCAAAAAACAAAATGCGGATTAAAGCCAATACGGTGCTCTATCCAACACAGTAAAAATCAAGTCGATATCTAGAAAAATAAGCAAGTTATGACCAAAAAGGTAAGCAGTTCTACTACTGCCTCTTTCCGGCCAATTTTTAGTAGAACTGGTTACCTTTTTGGTCCTAACTTGGTAAGTTTTCAATATATTGACTTGATTTCCTTTTTGTCGGATAACTAACCGTATTGTCCTTCATTAGAAATTTTTTTCTGGTGGATAGTGCAGTAGAAATCAAGTCGATATCTAGAAAAACAAGCAAGTTATGACCAAAAAGGTAAGCAGTTCTACTACTGCCTCTTTCCGGCCAATTTTTAGTAGAACTGGTTACCTTTTTGGTCCTAACTTGGTAAGTTTTCAATATATTGACTTGATTTCTTTTTTGTCGGATAACTAACCGTATTGGCCTTCATTAGAAATTTTTTTCTGGTGGATAGTTTAAGAAAATTTTTTTTATAATTTTTTCAAAAAAGCAAAGGGGGTAGTCCATTGTTTTTTTTTGTCAAAAATATTTTTTTTGCACTATTTGCAAAAAACAAAATGCGGATTAAAGCCAATACGGTGCTCTATCCAACACAGTAAAAATCAAGTCGATATCTAGAAAAATAAGCAAGTTATGACCAAAAAGGTAAGCAGTTCTACTACTGCCTCTTTCCGGCCAATTTTTAGTAGAACTGGTTACCTTTTTGGTCCTAACTTGGTAAGTTTTCAATATATTGACTTGATTTCCTTTTTGTCGGATAACTAACCGTATTGTCCTTCATTAGAAATTTTTTTCTGGTGGATAGTGCAGTAGAAATCAAGTCGATATCTAGAAAAACAAGCAAGTTATGACCAAAAAGGTAAGCAGTTCTACTACTGCCTCTTTCCGGCCAATTTTTAGTAGAACTGGTTACCTTTTTGGTCTTAACTTGGTAAGTTTTCAATATATTGACTTGATTTCTTTTTTGTCGGATAACTTACCGAATTGGCCTTCATTAGAAATTTTTTTCTAGTGGATAGTGCAAGAAACTTTTTTTTATAATTTTTTCAAAAAAAGCAAAGGGGGTAGTCCATGGTTTTTTTTTGTGAAAAATATTTTTTTGCACTATTTGCAAAAAACAAAATGCGGATTAAAGCCAATTCGGTGCTCTATCCAACACAGTAAAAATCAAGTCGATATCTAGAAAAATAAGCAAGTTATGACCAAAAAGGTAAGCAGTTCTACTACTGCCTCTTTCCGGCCAATTTTTAGTAGAACTGGTTACCTTTTTGGTCCTAACTTGGTAAGTTTTCAATATATTGACTTGATTTCTTTTTTGTCGGATAACTAACCGAATTGGCCTTCATTAGAAATTTTGTTTCTAGTGGATAGTGCAAGAAACTTTTTTTTATAATTTTTTCAAAAAAAGAAAAGGGGGTAGTCCATGGTTTTTTTTGAGAAAAATATTTTTTTTGCACTATTTGCAAAAAACAAAATGCGGATTAAAGCCAATACGGTGCTCTATCCAACACAGTAAAAATCAAGTCGATATCTAGAAAAACAAGCAAGTTATGACCAAAAAGGTAAGCAGTTCTACTACTGCCTCTTTCCGGCCAATTTTTAGTAGAACTGGTTACCTTTTTGGTCCTAACTTGGTAAGTTTTCAATATATTGACTTGATTTCCTTTTTGTCGGATAACTAACCGTATTGTCCTTCATTAGAAATTTTTTTCTGGTGGATAGTGCAGTAGAAATCAAGTCGATATCTAGAAAAACAAGCAAGTTATGACCAAAAAGGTAAGCAGTTCTACTACTGCCTCTTTCCGGCCAATTTTTAGTAGAACTGGTTACCTTTTTGGTCTTAACTTGGTAAGTTTTCAATATATTGACTTGATTTCTTTTTTGTCGGATAACTTACCGAATTGGCCTTCATTAGAAATTTTTTTCTAGTGGATAGTGCAAGAAACTTTTTTTTATAATTTTTTCAAAAAAAGAAAAGGGGGTAGTCCATGGTTTTTTTTGTGAAAAATATTTTTTTTGCACTATTTGCAAAAAACAAAATGCGGATTAAAGCCAATACGGTGCTCTATCCAACACAGTAAAAATCAAGTCGATATCTAGAAAAATAAGCAAGTTATGACCAAAAAGGTAAGCAGTTCTACTACTGCCTCTTTCTGGCCAATTTTTAGTAGAACTGGTTACCTTTTTGGTCCTAACTTGGTAAGTTTTCAATATATTGACTTGATTTCTTTTTTGTCGGATAACTAACCGTATTGGCCTTCATTAGAAATTTTTTTTCTGGTGGACAGTGCAAGAAACTTTTTTTTATAATTTTTTCAAAAAAAGCAAAGGGGGTAGTCCATGGTTTTTTTTTGTGAAAAATATTTTTTTTGCACTATTTGCAAAAAACAAAATGCGGATTAAAGCCAATACGGTGCTCTATCCAACACAGTAAAAATCAAGTCGATATCTAGAAAAATAAGCAAGTTATGACCAAAAAGGTAAGCAGTTCTACTACTGCCTCTTTCCGGCCAATTTTTAGTAGAACTGGTTACCTTTTTGGTCCTAACTTGGTAAGTTTTCAATATATTGACTTGATTTCTTTTTTGTCGGATAACTTACCGTATTGGCCTTCATTAGAAATTTTTTTCTGGTGGATAGTGCAGTAGAAATCAAGTCGATATCTAGAAAAACAAGCAAGTTATGACCAAAAAGGTAAGCAGTTCTACTACTGCCTCTTTCCGGCCAATTTTTAGTAGAACTGGTTACCTTTTTGGTCCTAACTTGGTAAGTTTTCAATATATTGACTTGATTTCTTTTTTGTCGGGTAACTAACCGTATTGGCCTTCCTTCATTAGAAATTTTTTTCTGTTGGATAGTGCAAGAAAATTTTTTTTATAATTTTTTAAAAAAAAGCAAAGGAGGTAGTCCATGGTTTTTTTATGTGAAAAATATTTTTTTGGCACTATTTTCAAAAAACAAAATGCGGATTAAAGCCAATACGGTGCTCTATCCAACACAGTAGAAACCAAGTCGATATCTAGAAAACTAAGCAAGTTATGACAAAAAAGGTAAGCAGTTCTACTACTGCCTCTTTCCGGCCAATTTTTAGTAGAACTGGTTACCTTTTTGGTCCTAACTTGGTAAGTTTTCAATATATTGACTTGATTTCTTTTTTGTCGGATAACTTACCGTATTGGCCTTCATTAGAAATTTTTTTCTGGTGGATAGTGCAGTAGAAATCAAGTCGATATCTAGAAAAACAAGCAAGTTATGACCAAAAAGGTAAGCAGTTCTACTACTGCCTCTTTCCGGCCAATTTTTAGTAGAACTGGTTACCTTTTTGGTCCTAACTTGGTAAGTTTTCAATATATTGACTTGATTTCTTTTTTGTCGGATAACTAACCGTATTGGCCTTCATTAGAAATTTTTTTCTGGTGGATAGTGCAAGAAAATTTTTTTTATAATTTTTTCAAAAAAAGCAAAGGGGGTAGTCCATTGTTTTTTTTTGTGAAAAATATTTTTTTGCACTATTTGCAAAAAACAAAATTCGGATTAAAGCCAATACGGTGCTCTATCCAACACAGTAGAAATCAAGTCGATATCTAAAAAAACAAGCAAGTTATGACCAAAAAGGTAACCAGTTCTACTACTGCCTCTTTCCGGCCAATTTTTAGTAGAACTGGTTACCTTTTTGGTCCTAACTTGGTAAGTTTTCAATATATTGACTTGATTTCTTTTTTGTCGGATAACTAACCGTATTGGCCTTCATTAGAAATTTTTTTCTGGTGGATAGTGCAAGAAAATTTTTTTATAATTTTTTCAAAAAAAGCAAAGGGGGTAGTCCATGGTTTTTTTTGTGAAAAATATTTTTTTTGCACTATTTGCAAAAAACAAAATTCGGATTAAAGCCAATACGGTGCTCTATCCAACACAGTAGAAACCAAGTCGATATCTAGAAAACTAAGCAAGTTATGACAAAAAAGGTAAGCAGTTCTACTACTGCCTCTTTCCGGCCAATTTTTAGTAGAACTGGTTACCTTTTTGATCATAACTTGGTAAGTTTTTAATATATTGACTTGATTTCTTTTTTGTCGGATAACTAACCGTATTGGCCTTCATTAGAAATTTTTTTCTGGTGGATAGTGCAAGAAATATTTTTTATAATTTTTTCAAAAAAAGCAAAGGGGGTAGTCCATGGTTTTTATTTGTGAAAAATATTTTTTTTGCACTATTTGCAAAAAACAAAGTGCGGATTAAAGCCAATACGGTGCTCTATCCAACACAGTAGAAATCAAGTCGATATCTAGAAAAATAAGCAAGTTATGACCAAAAAGATAAGCAGTTCTACTACTGTCTCTTTCCGGCCAATTTTTAGTAGAACTGGTTACCTTTTTGGTCCTAACTTGGTAAGTTTTCAATATATTGACTTGATTTCTTTTTTGTCGGATAGCTAACTGTATTGGCCTTAATTAGAAATTTTTTTCTGGTGGATAGTGCAAGAAAATTTTTTTTATAATTTTTTCAAAAAAAGCAAAGGGGGTAGTCCATGGTTTTTTTTGTGAAAAATATTTTTTTTGCACTATTTGCAAAAAACAAAATTCGGATTAAAGCTAATACGGTGCTCTATCCAACACAGTAGAAATCAAGTCGATATCTAGAAAAGTAAGCAAGTTATGACTTTAATTAGAAATTTTTTTCTTGTGGATAGTGCAAGAATTGTTTTTATCAAAAAAAAATTGACTGCCAGCTTTGTTTTTTTTTATTTCGTCCCATCTCGTAATCTTCTATGGTTCGTTCGGAAGTTACTTTGGATTGTTTTTAAATTTCCTAGATCTAGTGCTCTTGATCTAAGTGATTTTAGCTACTTGCCGACGAACCATTAAATATTGTTAGTTGAGACATATATAATTTAAATAGGAGACTGTCTAGGTTTGTAGTCTACCGCTTAAATACTAAGAAGTTACTTTGGAATATTCTAAAATTTATTTTGGAAATTTCTATACACCCCAGTACTGTTGTTCTCAAAGATTTTGGTATTTTTAGTTTTGAATCATAAAAAATAGAATCTACAGATTAAATTCTTTTTTGATTTTGGTAATTTTCTTGGGAAAAATTGGGAAGGGTACTTTAGCAAAGTGAGGAATGGCAAAAATCCGTCAGAGGAAGAGTTCTGGGGTAGAAGGGAATTAAAAAATGTTGCTGAGGCCAAATTAGAAAGACAAAAATTAGAAATGGAGTTTCTAAAAGAAAAACATAGCTTAGAGGTCGAAAAGCTTCGATTCGAAATTGAATATATTCGAAAAAAATAGAATTGCTAAATTAAGTTTCTTATACTGCAGTAGAAGCCACTACAAGTTGTTCCCGTATTTTGTTTTTAACCTTTTATGACTGCAAAATATGTGCGTGAACTTGCTGTTGAACTCAAGTTTCATACATTTTCAGTCATTTATCTAACCTTCAGCGCCCACCCTATCAGTTCTTTTACTTTCTATTATGCTGCTATATTTTTTTACGGCTTCCAATAAAAAGTCAACTTCTGTTGAAGTGAAGTTGGGACTTCTTTTCTCTATCTGCTGCTGTCCGCTCATTTTATTGTTTTTTTTTTTTTTAATAAGAAGCACATTTTTCTAAAATATCGTTTATTTATTTTAATTTTTAATATAAAGCACTTAAACAAATTCTTCTTTATTCTCTTCCAGCAATTATGACTTGTAACACAAATATTTCAGGTTGATATTAACAGCTGTTTTTGTTGATAAATTGATGATGCTGCCATACTTTATGGCAAATAAATGTGTTACTTAACTATTGACTGAAAAACTCAAAGTGTATTTAAGTACAACTTAAATTTAAGTAGCATTTAACTAATTCTGTATTTAAATACCAAGTTAAAAATTGGGCATAATCCGGGCCAAACCGGGCAAAAAATAAATAAGTTAAATTCAGCAATGCCAGAATATATTTACGTACATTTAGCACAAAATAATATAAACCATCTTTACATACAGTTTATTCTGAAAATTTATATAAAAACTATAAGAAATATTTAAGTAGAACTTTTCAGCTGTCTAACTCTTCAATAAATTAGACTTTTTAGAATCCTAATTAAAAAAAATTGCAAAAGAAAACCCATAAGTTCAAGAGAAAATTATCTGCAAAAATATTCTTTTTAAATTCTTCTATAAATTTCTAAACACTTGAAAGCCTGAAATTTAACTTTTTATTTATTTATTTAATGTTTCCATACTCAACAAGACTAGGTCTTATAATTATAGTGCCGGAATTTTTTATGTACATCAATTTGCCAAATAAATACAAATAAAAATATTTATTGAATATAAAATTGCATGAACTATAATATTTTTATTTAATTTAAATTATTTTTAAAATTAGAAAAGAAAATTATGAGGTTATTCAAAGTAGTAGTAGTTTTAAAGGAATTTTTGAAAACTTAATGCGTTGCTATTTGTTTGTTGATTGTGTGGGAGAGTATTCCAAAGACGTTAGCATTTACTAGCAGATATAAATTAAAATTTAAAATGTGTTTAAGAAAGGGTTAGAGTTGGTTAAAAATGTTTTACAATTTTAATTTAACTGCAAGTCTGAAGTCACCTACATGTTCTGAACAAAATAAGTTATCGTACAAAAAAAATTTAATTTAATAAATCTGTGAAAATAAGAAGAAAACCTTATGTCCTATCAGAGGCCTTATTAAGGGACTGCAACTTTAGAAGGCCTAAGAGTTTTTCTTATAAAATCATTTTGACTCTAGCAAACAGTATCGTTGTCATTACCATCTTGTTAATTGTGGAATATATGGTCCCACCATCTTTGAACCACAATAACAAAATTATTAAGTTAATTGCGACAACAAGTCAATTTTTACTTAAATTGCGGAGACTTTGGGTACTCGACAATGAACCGGTTTTCGCTGTTTGGTATGTTGTGTCTTTTAAAAAAATTGTACAGTTAATTTCCAAAGTGCAATACACAACCCTCGAATAATAAGAAATTAACAGTTTCAGCTCATTTTATAGTAATTGAATTAAAGTCATGAATAATTTTCTCGTTACAGCTTATCGTACAGCCAAGTTTTATATGAGTCTAAGGTAAAGACTGTTACATATATTTAAAAGAAAATATATTTTCTGTTTATTGTAAATTGAAAAACTTATTTAATAAGAAATTTAACTTTTTTGTTCGAACAAATTAAGAATTCTGTATATCTTTTGTTAAAAATCTAAATATAGAATTATGTGGAACACAAATTTTATTAAAAGTTTTTAAATTGGATTTTTGCTTGTTTTGTTTTCTAAAAGGCAAATGAAACGCCTATTATTCATCAACTCACTTTAATCTTGGATGAAAGTCAAATAATGAAACATTAAATCCTCAAAAGGGTTTCAGTTACATTAACAGCATTAACATTCTCTTTTTAAAATTTTCTATAGGCAAAGTAAATGATTAATTGTTACGATATGATTAACTCAGCAGGGTTTTAATATTTATGCTGAAAGCAAAAAGGAATT
Source organism: Thelaira solivaga (assembly GCA_947397855.1). NCBI lineage: Eukaryota > Metazoa > Arthropoda > Insecta > Diptera > Tachinidae > Thelaira > Thelaira solivaga. Next base: position 49,899,456 of record OX377613.1, on the reverse strand, counting down.
CAATTTGTTGCAATAAAGAGCTGAAACAAAGCAAAAAAAAACGTATAAAAAATATGACTTTATGTATCATCGGTGGCAGCCATATCAGCATCATCTTGTAAATTTTTTGAATAAACTCATGGCGAGTTTTTATATTTTAATTTTTTTTGTTGTTTTTGTAATTTATTCTTTAAAACTCATGTTAGTGCATCATATTTTTCTTGTTTTTTTTTGTCTTACATTTACCAATTACGCTTTTAGTCCTTTTCAAATACCGAGTGGCGTGTATATAAGTCTTCAGTGGATTTCACGTGCTTTAGATGATTTTTTTTTTTTTTTTTTTGGTTCATGTGTTATGTAGTTGGTTGTACATAAACTATGTTTGGGCTTTTGGCCGCAAATCGTTTTGTTTTTACTGATTGTAACCAAAATTTAAATAAAAGTTGTTTTAAATGTATTTAAAATGGAATATAAATTTCTTCATATCAACACTTATTTTGGTTGGTTGGTTGCGTGCACTCTCTTGGCTAACTTGAGCAGACTTGAGAATTGTGAAAAATGTATGTGGGTTACAAAAAGTTAAACACATAAAATAAGCAGCCACCTACTACTCGTATGGTCAATAAAGTATTATTTGATAAGGACTTGTGATATAATTTTTTTTTTTTTAATTCTGTGTTGTATAAACATTTTAATTTAAAAAAATCGTTATATTCATTAAAATTTTAATTTACTAAATAATTTTTTTTTTCATTGAGTCCATTAAATTTTTGATTGCGTCAATAAAATTTTTAATTGAATCAGTAATACTTTTAATTTAGTCAATGAAACTTTTACTTGAGTCCATTAAAATTAAACTTTAATTGAATCAATTAATATTTTTAATTAAATCAATTAAATTTTAATTGAGTCAATTAATATTTTTAATTTATTAAATCAGTTAGACTTTGAATTGAATCAATTAAACTTTAATATAGTCAATGAAATTTTTAACTGAGTCAATTAACTTTTTAATTATGTCAATTAAATTTTTAATTGAACATATTAAATTTTTAGTTGAAGAAATTAAATTTTTTTTGGAATCAATTAAACTTTAATATAGTCAATGAAACTTTTAACTGAGTCAATTAAATTTTTAATTAAATATGTCAATTAAATTTTTAATTAAACACATTAAATTTGTCAATTAAATTTTTTATTGAATCAATTAAATTATTATCTACGTCTCGAATGAAGTCAATTACCTTATTCACTAAGAGCTTTTCGGCCTTTCTGAGAATTCTACCAGAAGTGTTGCCTTACAAGATCCTAAGACCGAACAGTTACAAAGTATATACGAGTACATGAGGTTTTTCGTCATAAACGATAAATTACCATGCTGTTTTTTGAAAAATGTTAAACATTTTTTTTTTGTAGTATCCGCAAGAAAAAAATTTCTAATTAAAGCTAATACGCTATCCAACTCAAAAGAAATCAAGTCGATATATTAAAAACTTAGCAAGTAATGACTAAAAAAGTAACAAGTTCTATTAAGAAGTGGCCGGATAGAGGCAGTAGTAGAACTAGTTACCTTTTTGGCCATAACTTGCTTAGTATTCTAGATATCGACTTGATTTCTATTGCGTTGGATAGATAATAGTATTGGCTTTAATTTATTTTCTTTATGCAAATCAGCGTTGCCAGGACTTTAAAAAATTAAGTTCTATTTTCCTCAAAAAAAAAACGTTGAAAAGCTACAGCTTAAAATTCAGAATTTTCTTAGTTCTTTATTACATTAGGAATCTTAATTATTATTTTTATAAAAAAATATGAAATATCAAAAACTAAAGAAAATAATGGCTTGAAAATTACCAAAATCAAAAAGAAATTTAATCTGTAGGTTCTAATTTTTCTGGAAGTGTTTTAATATTTTGAATAATTTCGTAGTTTTTATTTTATGATGCAATACGGAAACTGCCAAAATCCTTGAGAACAGCAGTACTGGAGTATATGGAAATTTCAAAAAACTTAAAAAAATAATCCAAAGTAACTTCTGAGTATTTGGGCAATAGAGATTACAAATCAAGATGACTTCCCCTTTCCCCTCTTCTATAGTGTTTAAATACTTTTGAGCGAATTCAATTATTTTTCAACTTTAATACGAGTATTAAAAAATAATATATAAAATTCCTGCTTTGTTTTACTCAAAAGCGAGCAACCTCAGCATTGCTAAACGGTAGTACTAGATAACTAAATACTAAATGGAACAAATTATTAATCAATCAAATAATTTTACAAGTTAGAAGCCAAATACTTTTCTTTACTTAAAAAATTACCGTCATTCGACCAATTTATTAATTTACATATCAAAGTTTTATCGAAAATATTAATTTAGCCAAATTTATCTCAGTCTCAGATTGTTTAGGTATGATTTGTTTTCATTTAAAAAAAAAAGGCTATATAACTCTATTTTGAAGAACAAAAACGGCCAAGAAAAAAGCTAGGGGCCAAATCATAAATTTAAAATCTAAATTTACGAAAAAAGGCGAAGTTTAGCCTTAAAAAGACTAAAAATTCGCTGATGCGAATTATTTTTTCCTCAAAATTTACCATGGAGTACCACCCCCTTTGCTTTTTTGAAAAAATGGTAAAAATTTTTTTGCAATATCCGCAAGAAAAAAACTGTCTAATTAAAGCCAATACGTTTTTCTATACAACGCAAGAGAAATCAAGTCGATATATTTAAAACTTAGCAAGTTATGACTAAAAAAGTAACCAGTTCTATTAAGAAGTTGCCGGAAAGATGCAGTCGTAGAACTGGTTACCTTTTTGGTCATAACTTGCTTAGTTTTCTAGATATAGACTGGATTCTTTTTTAGTTTTCTAGCTAAGCGTATTGGCTTTAGTTCAAAAATTTTTTTTTTTTGCGGATAGTGCGAAAAAAATGTTTCTCCAAAAGTTGCCATGCACTATGTATCACTTTTGCTTTTTTTAATGAAAATGATAAAAAAAAATTTTTCCACTATCCGCAAGAAAAAAATTTCTAATTAAATTGCTTTTACATAATTTCGTCTTATAATATGAAAATGAATGTGTGTTAATTTGCTTGTTTATGTGCGCGTAATCAAAATAAGTAAATTCCGAAAAGCCTGAACGAATAATTTTATTTTTACAAAAATTAAAAAATTGAAAGTGGTACCACTGAAATATGTGTTTCAATAACAAACAGCTGTTGCCATTTTGTAAATTATTAATTAATATTAGAAAAAATTTTCGAAATTATTCAGTGTTGTGCAAAATACAAAAAAAATATGAATTTAAGACTAGGCCCAACAAAATTTAGCTTATGCACATTTAATCCATCATCTATCATGCTTTCTCTTGTCGATCAATCAAATTATGGGAACTAATGCCTGCATACATTTGTATTTATGAAGTATCAAGCGCGCGATATCAAAGTGGTAAAATTACAGATCAGCTACTAAATTTGCTGCTACTGTTTTCAAAGTAATTAAGTGGCTGACGACACGGCGACAGTTGTAGCCAACGTCATTTGCCTGATGTTTCTAAGGCGCTTAATGCATTAAGCTTCACAGTTCCATTTTGAAAATAGACTAAAATTTTTGGTTATATTTTGGTGATGCTTTCTGCATTTTTTTTATTATATTTTCTGGTAAACAGTGGCTAATACATGCATCAAATTTCAAAATCAATCAATGCATCTGTGGGCGTTTTTTTTTTTAACGAAAGTCACATGCATACGGTTTGTGTGAATTTAAAGAAAATCAAAACTAGTTTGATTTTTGTAATACGCACACAAATGCTTTAATTGGTGTTGAAATTTGATGTGTCCATCCTTCGCTTAATGCTTCATAAAAACAACTGTATACATTGAGAAAGTTGATTTCAACGACTACACGGACAGACAAACGGACATCACTTATTCGCTCCTTTAAGAAAAAATTAAATTATTAACACGCCAACAATAATAAATGACGAAAGTGAATAGTTCGCAGTTTTATAAAAAAAAATTACACAAGATTTTCTTCAATTTGTTAACATCTTTTATTTAACTAAATAAACTAAAATTAGGTCTTATATATAATAAAATCCATAAATGCAAGAATTGGTGTTGGATTATTAAAGTAAATATAGATAATTTGGTAGCGTTGTTTAAGCATCATTCTATTAATAATGATTTTCCAATTATTCAATCATGGGCCGCTTAATAGTTTAAGGTAAAATTTATACTAGGCGCCACTCTCTTCTCTTTTTATGCCCGTCCCTTAAAGTATTAAAGAAATGATATTGGTTGCATGTAAAGTTGCCTGTTTGAGTTTGAGTTACTACAATAGTGTGAGTGTGTTCGGTACCTCCACCTTGTAGTTCCATATTGAGACCGGCGGAGATTAAAATTTATTTTAAAAATATCCGGAAACTCATTCAATGTAGGGTTATTTAACACAAGACCCCTAAAATCATTTGTTATTTGCAAATGGACACAATCCAAGCGACGACCTTGATTTCGCTGTTCACGTAATAATTTTAGTACTTTTTTGGCTGAATTAATTGTGAAATTTTGGCAGCCCTTTAAATAAATACATTTCAGTTGTAGACAGAGTTTTAATAAATCCAAGAAATCATTTTCATTAAAGATCCAATTTTTAAGCTCAAGGAATTTTAAATTTTCCAATTTAGTGATTTCATATAATCTATAGCCGAACGCTGGGCAATCAGTAATAGAAAGTTTAAGTTTATCCCATCGTATGCTAACATCGTTTATTAAATTATTAAAAAAGCCATCTTTTATATCGCCAGCAAAAACTTCAATTACCAATTGTTCCAGTTTTGGCAATTGTGTTATAAAATTGAAATGTCCATCATGGAAGCTGATTTTTAGGACCTTCAGTTGCCGCAAATGCTCCGAAATGTATATGCAATTTTCTTCATTGTTGAATAATGGATTTCTAACATCTAAATGTTGTAAATTTTTAAGACTTTGATAAATATTTTTCAAGTTGACAGCAGCAAGCTGGTAACAATGAACAAGTGATAACTTTTCTAAATCACAAAGTTGCTCAATATGTTCGCCTGTTATGTAATGGCTACCACTTATCTTTAAATTCTTTAATTTTTTGAAACGTTTTAAGAATTTTATGAAGTCATTATCTATATAAAAGGCATATATGTCCAAATCCTGTAGATTTTGCATCTTTTCCATCAACTCGGTTAATAACTCGACTCTATCAAGGCAAGAACTTATAGTTAATTTTTCAACATTTGTGCTAAACGAACAAATTTTTATAAATCCTTGTATAGTTTCAAATTCACAAACAATGTATAAATCTTTAATTTGTGGTCCCACAATTTCAGAAAATATGCTGGAATTCAATAGAGACCTTTCAAAATTGTTTGAATTTAAAAAAAACTTTCTGTATTGAATTCTGGCAGTCATTGTGAAAATATCACGAAAAAGTGGGCATATGGTAGCAAAATTAGCTTGATCAATTGGCGCTAACATTTGGCAAATGTTTGCCAAACAATCATCGGATAATATAAAGATAGAATCGGCCATTTGTTGTGTTTTATTTGAATGAATTCAGTTGTTGCTGATGGCTGCAAGTGAACAAGTCTTTGTTAAACAAAAATGAAGTCTTCAAAAACTTGAATTAATTTGACTTTTTCAAAAATTTTTGTGTTAAAATCCTGTGTATAAATTGCCGTTGTTGACTGTTTGTAAGACACTGAGTTAATTTAGCAAATATTTTAGTTTAAATACAATGTTTTGAAAATCTTAAAATTAACCTAGAATGTACCTACTTCTTTGTTATGAGATATACTACCTCAGAAGTACAAGGTGCTGTAAATATCGCATACCTGAAGTACTTTAATTACCATGAACTAAACTAATTTAGACAAATATAAACTAATCCGTTTACCTGAACTCGCCTTAGCAGCGTCAATGTAAAACAATTGCTTTTAAACAAACAAAAAATTTAAAACAAAGAAATCTCTTAGACAACTGTTGAGATTGGGGTCCATTTGGAAAAATGTAATAAATCAATTTTTGATTGTCCACGAAAAAAATGTATCCTTTTTTAAATGGCAACCTTGTATCCAATTGACAGAAAACTAATTAAAAATATTTTTAAAGAAACTGTTATGAATGTATTGATTTTCAATTAGGTCCCCTCTAACGCAATCATTACTTTTACAACCTTCTTTCATGCATTTTAAAATATGAGATGTTTTAACAGTTCTAGTGAAACTTTTTGCTCAAAATTTTGTTACAAAAACACTTGTACTCGCATTTTTCCAATAAAGTACGTCAAAATGACTAAAATGACACAAAAAAAAATTACAGAAACATTTTTGTGTAATTCTATTGTTTCTTGTGAAAATTTTTTCGATGCGAGAGTTATAGAAGTACTGGTGACCTTTTTGGTCATAACTTGCTAAATTTTCCATATATTAACTTGTTATTTTTTGCGGATAGTGCGAAAAAAAATTTTTTTCTCCAAAAACTACCATAGACTACCCTTTTGCTTTTTTTTAAAGCAAAAAAAAAATTGCGAAAAAGAAAAAAAGAGGTTATTTAAACCTATTTTGAAAATGAAAAAAAGGTAAGAAAAAAGCTTAAGTCTAAATCATAATTTTCAAGGCTAAATGTGAGAAAAACGGCTAAAATGACAACGCTGCTCGTCACATTCGATATAAAGAAGATTCTATAGAAATTTAAAATTTTTTCATATAAAAATTTTAGAATTTCCATAGAATTCATTCAATATCGAATTCGGTTGTTAGATTATAATATTTCCTAACTTACACTAGAAAGAAGTCCAACGGTGTCAAATCACATGATCTTGGCCGCCAATTGACATCGCCACCACATGACATAACACGGCCATTGAATTTGTCGCCCAAAAGAGCCATTGTTTCGTTAGCTGTGTGGCAAGTGGCACCGTCCTGTTGAAACCACATATCGTCCACATCCCTATCTTCCAATTTGGGCCATAAAAAGTTCGCTATTGTCTCACGATAGCGAACACCATTCACAGTAACTGCCTGACCGGTCTCATTTTGGAAAAAATACGGCCCTATGATGCCGCCAGCCCATACACCGCACCAAACAGTCACTCTTTGTAGGTGCATTGGTTTTTCGACAATCACTCTTGGATTATCATTCGCCCAAATGCGGCAATTCTGCATATTGACGAATCCACTGAGGTGAAAATGTGCCTCATCACTGAAGATGATAGTGCACGATATGCATTTTGATTTGAACGCTCATTTTCATAATAAGCCTGAATCACTACGCGTTGCTCGATTATGCATCTTTCCATAGTCCAAATTGAGTTAGCTTGAAATTGATAAATGTTAAATGAAATGCAGAAAAAATTTGACGTTTAGGTGTGGTTCACATTCAACATCGGCTCTTAAAATTTAACCATCCTTTATTACAGTTTTAAAGACATGAATTCTTATGTCTAAAAAAGCAGTAATGACTTTGTGGCTCCAAAAATCAGATGCATTGCCATTTAAAATGATGCTATAGCTGCGTTTATTTTGCTAAAAATATAGCTTTAAGAATGCCAAAGCTTGCACAGTTGCATTTAGGAATACGAGTATATGTAGTTGTTTCAGGACAAAGCAACAGACGTGAAAAAAGCATGTAAAATCTTATTTAAATTTTAACGGCTTAATTTTTTTTCTATTTAGTACTAAAATTTTGTTCAAATTAAAATTTTCATCAGGGAAGGACCTTTTTTTGCTAATGTAAATTTTTTTTGTATTTATTTTTATTAATTATTAATAGAAAGAAATCATGTTCGTTCTGCCGCTGTTTAGCTAAATAAGAACTCAGTTTTTAAGGAACAATTGCTGTAGCGTTAAAACTTAGTCGTCTACTGTTCCTATAGTCCCAAAAATTACTTGTTAAAACCTCCCAAATAGTGTAATACGATGCAAACACTAAGATTAAATGTTTGAAAATGAAAACAAAATCTGTTATCTCTCGTGTGTGTTGTAAATTTCATATAAAATCCTCAAGAAAAAAATTCAATTTTTAACTAAACTCGACTTGAACATTTTTTAATACCTTCTTTGAGGTATTTTTTTTTTTCTGATTTGGTTTGCTGCAGTAGCAAATCAAATGCCGCAGCCACTTTTTTACGTTGGAATTAAGTTGCTTGCTCATTGTCAGTTTATGTTGTACGTACGTACGTTCGTTCATACATGATTGTTTGTCGTTGTTGCTCTTAATATGGCTGATACAGGCTGTTGTGTGATAAAATCTTGTCAAAAAGTTATTATCAACATCTACATAAACACACATACAAACGTTTGCCTGACTGTGTTCGTAAAGGCGAAAAACGATGTGTTACATTGTGAAACATTAAATTGTAATCAAAATAAATTTTTTTAGCTGTCCTGCGAAATTACTTTTTAAAGGCAGAGGTAGTTTCCTCTTTTTATGTGGTTTTGAATTTTTTTTTAAGGAAAAGACTTTGATTTCCTTAAACGTGTCAAGGTGTAAAATTCATGGTTAGTTTTCACAAACAGATAAGCGCCTACTCAAGTAATAGAACTTTTTATTAAAAGTTTTATATTAAAAAAAATAGTAAATTTATAATAATGGGTGTCTCAATAAAAGTGTACTTTTTAAATTTGATGTCATATTTTTTTTTGAGCAATTGACAATTCTGAAATTTGGCAGCTGTCACATATGTTTATTCCGATTATTAAAAATGGAGCGCTTTACGAAAGAATAACTCGTTTTAATAGTGATAGAGCAAAGTCAAATCAAGGCCAATTTTTCGAAAAAAGTCATCTTTTTCGATGAAGCTCATTTTCATCTGAAAAACTTCACAAATACACAAAGTTTTCCAATTTAGGGCTCAGAAAATAATCATGCACCCCACAACGAGCAAGTGTCTGGTGCAGATTTTGGTTAGGCACTAACTTTTTTGAAGATGAGAGCGAAATTGCGGTGACTGTGAACGTCACTCGTTACAGTAACATGGTAATAGAATTCTTATGGCCTCAACTGGAAGGCGTGGATCTAGACAACATGTGGTTTCAACAATTTATGACAGCATGAAAAGAAAAAGTCCATTCCTAGTTGAACACCCTTTACAATCGGAACTTTTGTAAGCGAATCTATTTTTTAAAGTTAATGAAGCAACATCTTGGTGTTCAATTAAATTTATATCGCCATGTAAATGCTTTTGAATCACATTATTTGTGTGTTTTAATAGAATGTCGTATGAAAAATTTCAAATTTTCTTCGAAATTTAAGTAATGCTGCTGTAACAGGCTGATTTCTTCAAATCAAATTAACTTATCTTTTATATTAATTCAAGAATTTATGTTAATTTTTATGCCATCTGTAAACGAACAATTAATATTTAGCTTTATGACTAAATTAAAACTTTTTTATGCTTCTGGTCTTGACGGAGTCCCAAACTGCATTCTAAAGCATTGTGTAATCAATTGTCTTTTATATTTAACTTATCAATCCAGCAAAGTTATTTTCCATCTATTTGGAAAATTTATCTTAATTTTGTTGTAACTATAGAAGGATAGCTAAACTTAGTGTGATTCCAAAAATGTTCGAAAAATTATATATGATACAATATCATATCAAACAAAATCCATATTAAGCTCAAAACAGCATGGTTTCCGAAGTTCTGGGTCAACTATTACAAATCTATTGGAATTAACAACTATAATTAATGAAGCATTTGTGAAATAAAACCAAATGGATATACACTGATTTCAGTAAAGCCTTTGATAAAATGAATCATAATCAAAATTTAATCTTTATTCCAAATTATGTTGTTGTGCAAAATGCATTGTTTTCCATTATATTCTTATTGAAAATTTCAAAAAAATTGTTTACTTATTACAATAAGTACTAAGAGGGGAAGCATATTTATACAGCTTTTTCAACAGACGCTACTCTGAATCTTCAATAGATTACTCCCAAGTCTTGTTAAATTCCTGACCAAAAATTTGGATACTTATTTCATTATACCCATCGACCAAATGAGAATTTTAGTCAATAGTCAAGCAAAGAGTTTCAAACTATTTAAACATGAAAAATAAAAACCAATTAAGCACGAATAAAGATTATGTTTTGTTAAACTTTTGGTATATAAACCAGAAAAAATGGGACTTAGCATGTCTATCCTAAAGTGAATAAAATAATATTTCCATGATAAGAAACAGTGTGTAAAATTTCGAAATATATTAAGGTCATATCTAGAGTTTCTCAAGGCAGCCGTCTTGGGCCTCTGTTATTTATTTTGCTCATTAATGATCTACCTACATCTATAATATGCTAATGATGAAACAATTTTCTTACTGTCAAGAACAAAAAAGATCAACAAAATTAAAGAACGATTTCCATTTCAATTAATGATCTTGGTGTACTTCTCGCTAGAAAGTTGGACTTCAGATCTTATATGTCTTTATTATCATAAAAAAATTTAAGTACTGAAAGGCTAGAAAAGCAATCAATCATTTTGTTTATATAATCTCCTTTAAGAAATACTTTTCATGCAATAGCTCTTATTCTTGAGGTGATAGCTTGTGTTGCTGAGAAAGTAGAAATAAATACGTGCTGTTTTTATAACACAAGCGATCAACTCGCCCAGAAATTTTATATGAAAAGTAATCAAAATATTGAGTGTTTTTTTATACAACTCGAGTTGATCGCTTGTGTTGTAAAACCAACACATTAATGCATGTTTATACCACAGATATCATGTACGACTTTTCTATACTTCCGGGTTGACTTCAATATTTAATTTGAATCAAATAATAAAAAGTCACTAAGAATATTCTAAAAGAAACACTTGTTTTATTTCTTTAATTTTTTTTAATGAAAAGCTAATTAAAATGGAGTCATTTAAAGACAATAACAAAGCAATCAATAATAATTAACAGTTGCCAGCAAAACACAAATAAAGTCTGTCTCTAGCAACAAATAAGAAATAAAAATAAAAACAAAAGGAAAACCAACAATAAAACTCAATTATTTTACTACAAGTGGATTTCTTGCTTGCATTGTGTAAAATAACTAAAACAGAAGCATTAAATGTTGCAGCAACGGTATAGACGGTCAGCTACTAACTCAGACATACCAATTGTCACTTTTATTAAGCAGTTACATGCTGAACACTTTGACAGCATAATATTGGTGTTCTGCATTGCTTTTTAGATAATTTTTTTATTTGATTTTTAAGATACCCTTTTCTTTTGTCGGTTATTGAACGGAGTAAACTTATTTAGTTGTGAGAACCATAACCAGTGGTTTATTCAATTGTGAGTATCAAATTGTAACGTTAAGCGATAAATATACACATCAAATTACGCATTTATGTGCGTATCAAAAAAATCAAACTACTTTTAATTGCCGTTAAATTGACTTTCATTGAAAAAAAAAAAATCCATATATTGATGTTTAAATTTGACGTGTGTATCAGCCACTTTAGAAATCTAAGCAAAAAATAATAGAGCGTCAATTATGCTTTCATTTTAAAGTTCGATTATGCAGACTACAATTTAAAATATTTTGGCTGTATAACAAATCTTTTACTGGTAATAAATTCAGTTCTCTTAACCGCAATTTTTCTGTGTCTACCGGCGTGTTCACTACTCTTCGAGGATACATTTTTTTTAGAAAAAATTAAAAAAAAAAACAGTAAATGTTGCTTCTTTAAACCCTGTAAAGTGATGATTTGTAGATAATTGAAATTGCAATCAATGTTGAGATGCTGATTGTGATATTATTTTTGTTGACAAACCAATAATGCCATAACAATCTTTTTTTTATCTTTTTTTTGTGGTTACTGCTTGTCTGTGCTTACGCTGTCTGCGTCCATCTATGGATTGTTAAAAAGCATACAGACAGTTACAAGGCAACTTTAAACTAACAAGATGATGATTTTCAAAGAAAAAAAAAAAACTGTCACACTGACTGTGTTTCCAACGAAATTACAAAAAAATGATGGTCGTTGAACCAAATGCGACTGAATACACTTTCAACGTTTGAGTGAGTGCGTGCTTGGTTAAGTATGAGCTTAAGAGATACCATTCATAATTTTCATTTTACTTTGTCTGACAGTGTATACAATTTTTAATATTTTTTTTTATTTTCTAAATTAAAACTTTCAACATTTAACAGCACATGTCTGGTACATAAACATCTTACTACAATGTAAAGCTGTGATCTATAATAATAAATAGAAAAACTAATTTATTTTTCCATTCATAAGCTTTTCTTTTTAATATTTTTCATAATGGAATACTAAAAAATATTTGTATTGAATTTTCATTATAAATTTAATTTTGATAAACAAGCGGAGAGCATTAACACAAGGCAACAAGTCATCATCAACAGAACTGACAACACCAACACCAACACCATCATCATCATCAGCTTGTTTAAAGCAAAATAATTGACAGTTGCCTTAACAGTTGCTGAACGTATTGAGTGCCATTTTAAATAAAACTCTTTGGTGTTTGTAAGTACATTTTGGTGTTACTGTTGTTTGTTGTTTATATGTTGCTGCTGACCAACTTTTTATTTTAGTCTTAACAAGTGTAGCTTTTATGAATAGGGTTGCTATTAAATGCAAGAAGTTAAGGGACAAAAATCTGTTTTTAAATAAACATTCATTTGAAACATTAATGCGTTGTTTCCATAACACAAGCAATTATTTCGTTTAGAAATAAATTATTTCATTGAATTAATGAAATTATTTATTTGAATTAATAAAATTATTTCATGAATTAATGAAATTATTTCATTGAATTGATAAAATTATTTAGTTGAATTAATAAAACCATTTCATTGAATTTATTAAATTATATCATTGAATTAATGAAATTATTTCATTGAATTGATAAAATTATTTCATTGAATTAATGAAATTATTCCATTGAATTAATAAAATTATTTCTGTTCAAGCTAGTTGAACAATAATATTTTTTTTAATTATTATTATTATTGAATTATTACTGTGAGGGAAAATTTATTTGTAAAATTTCCCATCTTTTTTATCTTACTACAAATCTACATTTTATGAATAATATTGTTGTTAAGTTGGTCAAATCAAAGAATATTGTAATTTTTAAAAGTACTTTTTCCTCATCCTTCAAACCTAAAGGTTTAATTAATTCTTACCAAATTTTATATTGAAGTTCAAATTTATATTGAAGTAAATAAATATTGTTATATCAACGCAACTTTAACACATCAACTGCATCTATAAATTTTATAATATTTTACCCCAAAATATTCAATTTCATTGAATTGATAAAATTATTTATTTGAATTAATAAAATTATTTCATTGAATTAATGAAATATTACATTGAATTAATAAAATTATTTCATTGAATTAATGAAATTATGCCATTGAATTAATGAAATTATTTTATTGAATTAATAAAATTATTTCATTGAATTGATAAAATTATTTATTTGAATTAATAAAATTATTTCATGAATTAATGAAATTATTTCATTGAATTGATAAAATTATTTAGTTGAATTAATAAAACCATTTCATTGAATTTATTAAATTATATCATTGAATTGATAAAATTATTTCATTGTATTGATAAAATTATTTCAATGAATTAATGAAATTATTTTATTGAATTAATAAATTTATTTCAATAAATTAATGAAATTATTTATTTGAATTAATAAAATTATTTTATTGAATTTATAAAATTATTTCATTGAATTAATGAAGTGCTTCATTAACTTAATAAAGCTTACCATTGGCTGCGCAATAACAAAATCATTATTGTTTTAGTAACAAAAATTCAAAAAAAAGTTATGAAAGAACATGATTTAGGTAAATCTCTTGTAAAGATCTTCAAAGTCCTTTTCTAGTTTAAGGAAAAATAATAAATACCATCAAACTTATTTTAAAAAAGAAGAATTTTAAAAAGAAGAAAAAAGAAATTAAATTTCGAAAGTCTTTCAGTCCTGTGCTGCAGAAATTTTCCCCTTAAAAAGAAAAACAAAACTAGTCTTGTTAATTCTGTACAATACTGCATGTATGAAAGTAAAGTGTAATAGCCGCTTTTGGCTGACAATTTTGTGGTCTTTTTGAGCGAATTTCATACGAAAGTAGAAATTAATAAAAAGAAAATAGTTGAAAATTGTAAATCAACGGATTGCTTGCCATGGACGTTTTTGTGGTGGCAGTCATTGGTAGTGCTAATGTCGTTTTTGTTGGATGCTGGATGGTGTTGATGATGTTTGGTTGCAAGAAAAAAAAGATAAGCTTTACAAAAATGGCTTGGTGTTTTTCTTTTGCCAGGTAGTTTTGTTGCTTTAAAGCAAATTTTTTCACTGTTTTTTTTTACATTTTCCTATTATATTTTCTAAGCCAAGCAATTTTCTAACAAAATAAATGATAAAATGCTTTTATAGTAATTTTGAAAAAAAAAAATTAGAAAAGGAATTCATAGCAACAGCATTAGCAGCAGCAGCTGCGGTAGCAGCAGCACTAGAAATAAAAGTGGAACATTAAGCATTCACTTTGCAATCAGTGCAGTTGCAATAAGCCATGATGATGACGATTTGCTTTGAATTGATTTAGTTAAAGTGGACTATATGGTCATAGAAATGTTGGTCTGTCTTTCATGTGTATTTCTTGTATGCTGGCTTTTTTCTAATCGACACCAAAGAAAACTACAAATGTAATTTGCAACAAATTATCAGTTCCATATAATGAGTCCTCCTTTCTTAGCTGCAAAGCAACTGCAAAATCTTTGCAATTGCTTGAAGCTTCTGTAAAACATTTTTGGTTTTTGTTAAATAAGAAACAAAATCATGGACTTTTTATTGGTGTTAGTTTTCGTCTTCTGTTTTTTGGTGGTAACAACAAAAAAAAAAACTCTTAACCGTTCACATGAAGGGGTTATTGAATCAAACTGTATTGAATTTGGTATTACAAATCAATAGCTGTTAGATTTGGTTTTATTATTTATTTTTTGTTGGTTTTTAATTGAAGTTATGCTAAATTGGTTGTGGTGTCACAACTTTAACACTTGGGAATTAAACAATATTTTTGTTTTATTTTGGCTGTTTTTGTACAACTAGATTTTTGTTTGGTTGTAAATTTTAAACAAATTGCTAGTTATTTTTATTTTTTTTTTATTAACTGACATTATGTAAAGAAGCATTTTAATTACATCAAATATTTTAATTATCTTTTTCAGATACTTAATTAAAATTAAAATTGAATTAAATAAAGAAACCATTAATCAACTTTTTCACTGAGTGAGTGTAATTTTCATTGATTTCTTATTTAAATAAAATTATAAATTGCGAGTAAGTAAGGTAAGAAAAATCAAGCATTATTTCTTTTTATTTTTGCTTATAAGCTGCCTCTTAACAGTCAAAGCTTAATTGGCATGGCTCGGCAAGAGTTTTTTATCTGTAAAAAATTCTCGTGACCATACAAAATGTTTAGAGCATACCGAAATAGTGCGGTGGCAACGCTGAGCAATTCTAAAATCCAATTTTGACAGAGCGTTTTATAGTAATTTTGGCTGCAAAACAATTTTTGTTACTATAGTTTTTTATTTTTGATCAGTAATGACATTTTAGTTATTTTTTTTATTATAGCATTTTTAACTCTATTTTTGTTTGTCTTTAGTGGGTTTTATTAAACTACTGTGGAGAATACGCAGCACCAGCGCTTGAATGTAAATAGATTGCTCTCAAAAACGATTCGATTGGACTGTAAACATAAAGGTTCTCGGAGTCGCATTGAAAACAAAGAAATGAGACAACGCTTGCTATGTGTTTTTTATAAATTCGATTGAATTGCAACTACTACTTTGACAACCGTAAGAAGTTTCCATAAGCCCATACAAACTCAAGTTCAATACAAGTAAAATGCTAAAGTCCGGCAACGTGAAATATTGAAGTTCAAAATGATTTTAGTTTTTCTTATTCAGCAACTTTTTTATTTTATTTTGTTGAATTCAGTATTCAGTACCTTTTTGACATAAATATTCAAAGTTTGCACTTAAATAATCATCGCAAATAACGATTTCTCTCGTACCGAATATTTTTGTCGGTAAGTTACTGAATACCGAATTCGATAAAATATACGTGCATATTCTGTATTCCACATTGATTTGAAAAAAATGTGGAATTACATTTTTTTCTTCTTATTAAATGACAGCTTTTATGTGTTTTTAAATTCTACCGATAATTTCTCATCCGAAATAAAGCAATAACAAAATTTTAAAAATCTTTAAGTGGACTACAGTGTAATTATGAGGTGCTGAATTTTTCAATTCCGAATACAGTATTCGGAAGTCAAGGGTTGCCGTATTTTTGTACTAAAATTGAATTGAACTCACAAAGGGTGGTTTTTAAAAAGACCATTAGAATTTTATATTGTAGAAAATAACATGAAAACTTAAATTTAAATCGAAATAAATTATTTTATGCTAAAGATCAATTCGTGACATGAACATTCCAGAACCAGCTGGAGCCTCAACGGGGATGGCAATGAAAGTTCATAAAAGAAAAAGATAAAAAGCAATCACAGCATGGTGAAATCTCCTCTCACAAATGGAGAGGAGAAAAAGAAGTGGTAATAAATACAGAACTTTTGAACTACTCGACCGATTTAAATGAAACTAATGGCAGCTCGAAATAGAGAATTATATCTTGAAGCATCCTGTGCCAACACAGACTGGATTAAAAAAGCGTCAAAGTAAGCAGCCTCTAGTTTTTAGAAGCTGTGGAGGCCTTTAGTTTTTATAAATCTTGCCCAACTAATTTTATTTATTTATTTTTATTTATTAATAATAAATAAATTTACATATTAATAACATTATAGGAAATGGCTGCCGTAGCCTTCGTCCTTTGCCCAACTAAAAAGATTTTTTGCTCAATCGAAAAGAAAATGCATGTTTTGTTTATTACCCCAAGAAATAATTTTTTTGTTTAACTTTTCTGCGTATGTTTTACGCGCCATTTAAACTATGATTTCGTATCATGAGTTTGAATTGCAAACACTAAAATATAATTATTTAATTGACAGATATTGACTTTTTCTGTATACGCCATGCTTTACAGATGATGCCGTTGAGTTTTTCTTTTTTTTTTTCAATTTATTATTTGAAATAATTTTGCTAACAAAACTTTATCTACAGCTAATGTGATAATGAACTAAAAATTATGTTAAAGCAACTTAATAGATTGTGGGAAACTTGAGAAACCTCCTTTTGTCTTTAGAAAAAAGTAGTAGCTGCCGTTGTGCAGAAAAGTTAAATATTTTGAAACAGCAAAAACAAACTGCGAGTATTTGCTGCTGAAGAAAATAAAGAAAAAAACTCTGAAGTTGATTCAAGTCAGCTTAATATGGTACATATAAAATAGTAGTTGTAGAAATCAGTTTTAACCGAGTTTCTTAACAAAATCCCAGACCAGACAAGACAAGTTAACGCACACATACATACACACATGCTTGTAAATATAACAAATTAACAAAATAACTTTTAAGTTGGATACTAAAGCCATCAGCAGAGAGATAGAAAATGTTGTCGAAACATGCACAAAACATGTGCAAAATAATTGAAACGGTTTAATATGAAAATAAAAGAAAAAATTTTATTTAAAAAAAGTTGAGACAGAAAAAGAAGCAGAAGTTGAAGTTGTGCTTTGAACTTTTAAAAGAATAAAAAAAAAATTGGCACATGACACAAGCACAGAATTTAAAGGTGTCATTTTTCATTAATTCTCCAGGCAATTTGCTGATAAAAAGAAAATAACACGGGTCAAAAATAAAATTAAATATCTTTTACATGAGACCAACAAAATATATTTTAATTATCTTTATATATAATTCTACTGTATGTGTGTATGTCACTGAACTCTTCCTACACAACTTAACCGATTTAAATGAATGACTCTGCAGTCGATATCTGGATAAACTTTAAAGCCACCGAACGGATTTCAAAAATTCTTTCATCAATAAAAAGCTCACATTATGAGTGAGTAACGTAGGCTATTTAACATAACGCTACGCCCATTTTTACGTCCATTATTCAATGATTAAACAATTACAGTTCTATTTTCCAACAGATTTTATTTGAAACTTGTTACAGAAAATCAATATATTTCAAGAATGGTCACACTATATATTCTTGAATTGGCCACGCCCACTTAGACAGTTCAGTTAAAAGGTCACTGGTCATGCGCAACCGCCAAAAATAGCTAATAAAACACGAGATGTTAAACAGACTGTTCTGTTTTTTCTATACAATTCACTTAGTCTAACAAGAGAGATAGGATAAAAACAGCTAGAATGAGCTGTTTTCAAAAAGGTCTTAAGTTAAAAAAAATTAACATTGGCTTTCTAGATGTATTATGATGCACCGCATCAAGTTTCTAAAACATTTTTTACTTTTAAAATTAAAAATAACGCTCTTGAACTGAAACTTAAACAGCAAAAGGTTTGGATAAATTCTAACGTTGTTCGCTTCTATTATAAAGATTTTAAGCCTGCCGAATACATGATCTTGTTTCTGAAGTTGGCAGTTGATTGCCTTGAAAACTGATATGCCAAGCTGAATACCCTATAGTCAGCCAAACTCATAACACTAATGCTGTTATTACGCCTAAAAAAATAATAGCACACTCAGAGGGCAACCACAATCAAGTGATGTGTGTCATTTATTAAAAACGCAATGCCCTTTTATGCCCAAATATGTGATATCCGACAACAGCTCATAGCTACAATATTTATGCAGAAATCTCATGCTGCAACCCTAAAGGTTATATCACATAAACCTAAACCCACAAGTGCAGTCAAAAAAATAATAAAAGGCACGAATTTCACACAACTCCAATAGGATAAGTCAACCGAACCCCCAGGTCAAACGAACACACGATTTAAGGAATATCGCATATATAATCATAAGCGAGTTAAATGGAAAGGATTATATTCACTCATTTGATAGGGAACTGTACCTAGCATTTACCACTGGCGTAACTCTCTTAGATATTCCCTGTTTGTTAGCCAATTAATTACCTATCTCAGCTACTTTTTTTCTAAATTTTCTCTGATTAAAAAATTTATTTTCATCTCTATATTTCTCAATATTAATTTATATTTTTTATAACTATATTTTTGGTAGAAATATATGAGTCAACATCCAACTTGGAATATTGGAGGAGGCTAATGGACTGCCCTTCAATGCGTTATGTGTTTTTAAAGCCATATCCTTTGATGGAGACCAAACAGAAACAAACATACACTTAAGAAAAAAACACTAAAATAGCAGGCAGCGGCGTATATAAAGTTGTAACTCTGCATGCCTATTTTGTAAAAACGGCCATTACAAAAATTCCATTTTTCTCATTAGCATTCTAACCTTGTCTTTGACGAGTGAATATGTTCTTATTATTGATTTGTATTCGTTTGAGAAACATAAAATTCTCTAAACATCTATTATAAAACCTAATTTACTTATTTGCTAAATCTTATATTACCTGATGGGAAATACACCTTAAAATTATATACCTGCTACAAATTAGTCTACCCCTACATCTACATTTAAGCCATCTTTATTGAATTAAATAAATTTATTAGTAAGTTTTATTTGACCTTTTTCTTTTTAATTAAAATGGCTATTTTGTTAAGCTTGAGGTCTTATTTTTCAAAAATTTATTTTTATATCGATATTTCGCTCCAATTTTTGTAGCTTCTTCAGGATATAATTATAAATTTATATTATATCCTGAAGAAGCTACAAAAATTGGAGCGAAATAAGACCTCAAGCTTAACAAAATAGCCATTTTAATTAAATAAATTGTGAATTCATTATAAAATTTAATACATACTACTCAAGGGTCCGCCATCGAACGTTTTTTTTTTCAACTAGTGCTTATTTCGTGAATGGTAACACTTAGCTCATGTCTGATTTCACAGATAATTAGTTTTATCTTTCCGCTGAAAGAATATGGTTGTGTTTTCGCTTCGCTAAGTGGGCCTGCGATCGACTTACAGAAGATGCCGATTTTGCCAAAAAAATCATCTTTTCAAGTGAAGCTCACTTTGATCTTGGCGGGTATGTAAACAAACAAAATTGTCGCATTTGGGGAACAGAAAACCCGCACGCATACATTGAAAAGCCGACGCTCCCAAAACGAGTCACTGTTTGATGCGGATTTTGGTCCAGAGGCATAATTGGGCCATTTTTCTTCGAAAATGAGCAAGGAGTGGCCGTTACAGTCAATGGCGATCGTTATCGGGCCATGTTGAACGAATTTTTGTTCACAAAAATTGAAGAGGAGGATATTGGCAACATTTGGTTTCAACAGGACGGCGCTACGTGCCACACAGCCGAAGCTACACTCGATGTTTTTATAGCATTTAAAAAAAAAAAAAGTTATTTGGCGGACCCTATAGCTTTACTTATTCTATTGTCAAGATAACTAAACCTAACTCGTAAGTACCCTCAACCGTTACTATAATCTCTAAAGGAAACTAACTCTCTTGTTTCTTTCTCTCCCTTTTTTAGCTCATAACCCTTACTTAATTATAATTGCTTCATACCCGCGAGCCAATTGTAATAAAGACTTTTCTATACTTGGCATCATTTCCCACCAAGCTATAGGGAGATTTAAGGAACGTTAATCCCCAACGGTTTCAATGATAAAAAACTTTGTTCCCACCATCCGCAAAAAAAAAATGCGAATTAAAGCCAATATGTTTATCTATCCGACGCTAAAAAAACAAATCGATGACTTGAAAACTTAGCAAGTTATGACCAAAAAGGCAACCAGTTCTACTACTGCCTCTTTCTGGACACTTTTTAGTAGAACTGGTTACCTTTTTGGTCAGAACTTGCTAAGTTTTCAAGATATCGACTAGATTTCTCTTGCGTTGGATATATAATCGCGTTGACTTTAATTCTAAATTTTTTTTTGCAGATAGTGCGAAAAAAAATTACCATGAACTACCCCCTTTGCTTTTTTTTTTTGAAAAAAATATAAGAAAATTTTTTCGCACAATCTGCAAAAAAAAAAATACGAAAAAGAAAAAGGCTATTTAAGACTATTTTGAAAATGAAAAAAGCTAGGAAACAAGCTAGAAGCTAAATCATAAATTTCTAGGCTAAGTTTGAGAAAAAAAGGCTAAATCTAGCATAAAAAAAGCTAAAATGTAAACGCTGATCCTTACCTTCAGGTGACCGGCATTTCAAAATTATACCCAGTAATGTACAGAGTATTGTCAGAGGGATACTATGATCATGTATAAATTGGTACCAATTTGAAAAAAGAATTAACCTTAAACTGCCGATTACTGGCACTTTTATCCTATAGAAAAATTTTTTGTTCTTTTGCTTTATTTTAGCCATAAAAGCAATAAAAATAATATGTAAATACCCCACGTATAACTGGGGCTTAATTTAAGGGATACCAAATAAACATTTTTATACCCTGCACTGTAATTAAGAAGGGTATATATAACTTTGTGATTACGTTTGTAATTTCTACACCGTGCATGGGACACCCTATAAAGTGTATATATATTCTGTATCCTTATGAATAGCGGAGACGTTTATCGATGTCCGTCTCTCTGTCTGTCTGTCTGTCTGTCTCTCCCATGACAAGTCTTTGAAATCAACTTTCTGAAGTCCCTAGAAAACTTTAGTAGACCAATTTGTCAGTTGTATATTAATCAGACTATTATTATTTAAATTCAGCTAGATTGGCCTATAAATGGCAAAGCTATAAGTCAAAAACCTCTACCTCTATTTTTGACTATTTTTTAGTGTTTTGTCTAAATAACGAAACGGATAAAAAAAAACGTAGTATGCAGTTTTGTTTAAAGTATCAGTCATAATATATGTGGAAAAAATTACAGCAATAGGTCCACAAATGGCCGAGGAATATGAAAAATATAACCGATATTTCACATTTTCATTCATTTTTGCTTTTGCTTTGTTTTTTTTATAAAAATTTTTAATCTGTGGGCAATGCTTTGTACACAAAACACGATACCTAAAAACTATATGTGTGTGTGTGGTTTTTAATACCTTAAGGGCCATTATTACAACTAACGATAACTAAAAATAGGATGTTATCGAACAGATAAATGTTTTTTGGTTATTACAAGCATACTTTAAGTAAAAAGTATATGATAAGCTAAAGATAGGTTTGTGTTGCTCATGAATTTTAACGTGAACTTCAAGCATTTAAAGTTGCCATATTTTCGATTTTAGATATGGCAACCTTAGCACCCATAGACATTGGCAAATTTTTTTATTAATACACAAAAATAAATCTATACAATTACACAATAAAATAACATATATTAAAATTAAATTTTAAAAGTAAATAGTTTCTTAGTTATTTGAAAAATAATCGTCAAAAAAAGCATGCCGTTGCCATTATGTATTTATAGCAACGAAAAGTAATCGGTATTCACAGAAGTGGTGCCACATAACAAATATTATAATATTTACCTTATTGAGAACTTGTAATAATGAAAAAAGTTATTCATCACTTTATCAGTTACTTTAACTAAAGTTAATTATAGCTATCTGAGACCTTATAAGTAAGTTGTAATAATGGCCCTAAGTGTAATAGCATTGCGAATACAGACTTCTTTATAAAAGAAAATTTTTTTCGATTTTTTTCTTTAATTAAATATTTTTGCTTTAAAATTTTTAACAAATGTTTGCAAAATTAAAAGAAAATAAATCTTTTTGTAGTTCTATTTAACCCTTTGAGGCACAGTTTTACATATGGATGTTAATAAATAAAACAAATAAATTTATTGTTTATTTAAGGGTTATTTATTATAAAAAATAAGAAAAAAATTAAATTATTTTTCCACAGTTTTGTGTCATAAGGTGGTTAGTTAGGTAACCACCATTAGGCACTTAGTGCCAAAAATTGAAAAGTAAAGTTTATCATACCCATAATAATATCATAAATAAAATCATTTTTGATGATAATCAATAAACCAAATTTTATCTTTGCAAATGTTGCATTACTATATAAAGGGTGTCTCAACAAGAACGCAAAATTTAAATTTTAAATAAATGACTGATGCAGCAATTGAATTGTTTCTCTGGCTGTATGACATGTGGCGCCGTCTTGTTGAAACCACAAGCCCTCCACATTCATTTCTTCAATTCTAGGCAAGAAAAAACTGGTTATCATTTCACGATACCGAACACCATTGACTGTTTGCGCTTGACCTGCCTCATTTTCATAATAAAAAGGTCCAATGATTCCTCCAGCCCAAAAACCACACCACACAGTGACACGTTGAGGATGCATTTGCTTCTCGTGAATCACCCCAAATGCGACAATTCTGCCTATTGACGAAGCCATCAAGATGGAAATGGGCCTCGTCACTGAAGATGATTTTATCGGCAAAATCAGCATTTTCATGTTGTCTCTCCAATACCTAATTAACGAACTCCTCTCGCTGTCCATGGTCATTTTTTACTAACCTCGTAAATCTTGCGTTCTTGTTCGGACACCCTTTAGTGCGCGATGGGTTTTTTTTCGTGTTGCATTTAGAACATCTTCGTAATGGCTGATAATAATGCAACCAGAGCCCTCTAACGCAAAAATTTTGCAACAAACAATTAACTGCCGTTTTAAAAACCGTAATTAATAAAGAAAATTTCAATAAATATCTCAAAAACATATTTTAAGACATAAAAAGTATGTGTTTAGAAAACTAACCACCCAGCCTGAAAGAGTTAATATCTTTCTTGGAATTTCTTTTTTTTTTATTAATTGAAAAATTGAATGCCTGTAGACATTTTATTCTTTTAAAAATAAGGTTTTCAGAAAGATTTTTTCTTAGAACTCATTAATTTTAGTTTCTTGAACTGAAATTAGTTATTTATTTAGAATTAATAAAAAATTGTCATTCCAAGAAAATTATTTTTATCAATATTTGTAATTTTTTTATAACTTTTTAATTGTAAGTTTATATGACTTTTTTTTATTGAAACGACTAGTTTGTTAAGTTGAGGTCGTATTATAAGAATCTATTTTTATATCCATATGACGCTATAATAATAAATAAATAAATGTGTATATTTAATATGACCTTAAGCTTAATAAATTATGCGTTGCAATTACATCATTTTTTGAAGTGAGTGAAGTTAAATATAGTTAGTTAAATATGTTTTAGTATTTGTAAATATTTTTTCAGTAGATTCAGAGTAGCGTCTGATGAAATGGTCCATATAGGTATGCTCTCCCCTTCAGTACTTATTGTACTGAACAAATAACTCCAAAGAATATCATGAGTAAAAGAATAAATTTTAAAACCAACACAATTTCTGGAATTAAGCAAAAATAAAGATTAATATTTTGTTAAACTTTTAAATTCCAAATAGAAATTATTACATATTTTTTCAGTATTTATGACATACTTATAAATATGCTAAGGAGAAATATAAGTACATCCATACGAGTAGATACAAATGTGCATAAATACGTTGATTCTCTAAAATTTGTACTAATTTGCAAACGAACCATAGAATATTACGGGAGAGCACATATATCATTTTATAGAAGAAGTCTTCTAGATTTGTAATCTATCATTCAAGTACTCAGAAAAAACTTAGAACCTATAGATAACATTTTTTTTTGGTTTTATTAATTTGCATGTGCAAAATCGGCAGTGGTACCTCTGCAAAATGGGGAATGGTAAAAAACTCTCATTTTCCAAAAAAAAATTTATAAATAGTTCAAAGTAACTTCTGAGTATTTAGACAAAAGATTACCAACTTTATCCAAAAAATTTAAGGTAGACTTTAAAGTCAACGTTATCGTTTTTTTCATATAATTTTTTCATAAATTTTGCTTTAAAGTCTACGTAAATTTTTTTTGGACAAGAGCTTACAAATTTAGATGACCTCCGCTTTAGAATGATATATGTATGTCCCATCTCGCACTCTTCTATGGTTCGTTCGGAAGTTACTTTGGATTATTTTGAAATTTCTATATACCCCAGTACTGTTGTTCTCAGGGATTTTGGCAGTTTCCATTTTGCATCACAAAATAAAAACTATGAAATGTTTCTAAAATGGTAAAACAGTTAGAGAAAATTCAGAGCCTACAGGAAAAATCGGGAATGGTACCTCGGCAAAGTGGAGCACTGTACAAACCCTTCAAAGCAACAGCACTTTGCTAGGAGGGAATTCCAAAAATTTTTTTTTAAATAATCCAAAGATTTTTCTGACTACTTGGGCGATTGGAAGTTGCTCTGAGGGGTTTTTATCATTCCCCATTTTGGCAAGGTACCATTCCCGATTTTGCAACAAAAAATTACTAAGACCAAAGTGGAATGAAATATGTAAGTTTTACGCTTTCTGGAAGTGTTTTAACATTTACGGGAAACTTCGTAGTTTTTATTTTATGATGCAAAACGGAAATTGCCAAAATCCTACAGAGCAATAGCACATAGGTATGCATGTGGATGATTTAGGTGAGCACCTGCCGCTATTGCCTTATCTCACCGTGGTCAAACCACGAGTGGTATTCATGCTTACCTCTATAGCCCCTGTGATCAATAAAGGACTCAGGTAGCAAATTATGTATGTTTCTGCCATGTCACACACACCACCCTTTTAAAGGGAGTTGGGCCTATTCAAAACCCGTGTCGAGTGGCATCTGTTTCTATGAAACAGCACATCGAAGAACATGCCACCCTGCTAAAGGTGACATGAACTCCGTTCCCAGCGTACCTTTTGGTCTCAACCACAGCCACCACGTGAACCCCCGAAGAAGACCTCACCAATAACCGATCACAGATTCTGCCGTCCGAGCATTTGGGTGTGCACGAAGTCCACAGACCGAACAACGAACCAGGGATGTTGTCGCCAGAAGATCATCCATTAAACCCCGTGGGGTTGGAACGAAGTTCGGTCCACACACTCCGAACACTCATTGTTCAACCATTCGTGAGCATCAGCTCTTAACCCATTGTTCGGTCATTTGTGCTTCCTCTGTGGGGCTACCGGTTCCCCTGTTGCCAGTGTTGAGAGTCACTGGTCGGACCCCGAAGGTATCCTTTAGGTAAACCCTCATGTTTCCTTCTGCCATATTCAAACCCATGGCAGTTCCAGGTGCTGGCGAACCTATTTTCCCCGGATAGTGATACATCAAGGTGGGGCATTTCACCGAGAAGACACACATTAGGGGTGTAAAATTAATCCAAAGTAGCTTCTGAGTATTTGGGCAGTAGGTTACCAATCTAGACCACCTCCGCCAAACTACTGCTAAAAATATATATAGAAGTATTTAGTGACGTAAGACGTATTTGATAAATATACCATTAATACTGAAAAACTATTTACAAATACTAAAAAACTTCAGGTTTTAGGTTAAAACATATTTAACTCGCCATATTTATCTTCACTTCCTTAAATTTTTGTATGTTTTTGATATTTTAGAAGAATATGGAAAGTGAAAAATATTAATATTTTGCTGAAACAGTGAAGTGTATATAAGACTCGTTACAGCCGAATTTAACTTGCTTACTATGACACAAATTCTTTTTTTGTTATGTTAGAAATTAATTCCAAGATTAAATTATTTAATTGATTAAAATGTTTACATAATTAATTTGTAATTTTTTAAACGTAAAAATTTTTACATTCAATTAAAAACATTTTTTAAAACTACTTGCTGGTAATTACTGTCAGAAGAATAGTTCACAATAGGACTTTTCTGGGAATAGCTTTCAGTTGACTAGTTCCTGCTGCTTATTGTAATTCTATTAGAAGAACATTTTTTCTAACAGAAAATGTTGCATATATTTTTCGTCCTATTGTGAAAAAAAATTTAATAGTTAAAATCTAAATCGCGTTCTGTGTTCACGTTTTGCACTAAAGTTATAAATAAGGTTGAGATACTCAGCTTTTTACAACTGTGTCAACTATTATTTAATTTGTATTTATATGAAATAAGAGATTCAACATGTTTTTCGTCAAGATATTCTTCCTAAAAATTGATTATGGGTAACTTTCGAAGCAAAAGTTATTTTTATTTAGTTTTTTTTTGTGTTAACTGCTTATCACTGGTGTTAACGTAATCAGATTTCACAAAAAGCTTTAAAAGCATTAAACATATAAAACGCTGAATGTTAAGGGTATTTTTTTATAGACGTATAGAAATTTAAGTTGGCATTACTGTTCAAGATGGCGACCAATTTAACAGCTGTCAAGTGATTTATTCTCAGTTTGGCTTGGCAATTCATCATGAATAGACTCACGCCTGAACAACGATTGCAAATAGTGCAATTTTATTTCGAAAATAATGGTTCATAATTTTGATTTTCATAAGCGAATTTTGTTTAGCGATGAAGCGCACTTCTGGTTGAATGGCTACGTCAACAAACAAAACTGCGGTATTTGGAGTGAAGCTAATCCTCAAGTGTATGTCGAAACACCGTTACATCCAGAAAAACTGACTGTTTGGTGCGCTTTATGGGCTGGTGGAATCATTGGTCCGTACTTCTTAAAAAACGATGATGGCCAGAACGTTACAGTCAATGGTGATCAGTATAGAGCCATGATTACTAACTTTTTCATTCCTGAATTGAACAACTATGATGTCCAGGAGCAGTAGTTCCTACAAGACGGCGCAACATGTCACACAGCTCGTGCCACAATCGACTTATTGAAAGACACGTTTGGTGACCGCCTAATTTCACGTTTTGGACCTGTGAATTGGCCTCCAAGATCTTGTGATTTAACACCGCTAGACTACTTTCTGTGGGGCTATTTAAAGTCATTAGTCTATGCGGATAAGCCACAAACGCTTGACCATTTGGAAGACAACATTCGCCGTGTTATTGCCGATATACGGCCACAAATGTTGGAAAAAGTCATCGAAAATTGGACGTCCAGATTGGACTACATCCGAGCCAACCGTGGCGGTCATATGCCAGAAATCATATTTGAAATCTAATGCCACAAGATTATATTTCGGATAAATAAAGTTCATGTCAGTCGAATAATCCATCGTTGTTTTATTGGAATTTAAAGTTCTATACGTCTATAAAAAACACCCTTTATATTAGCATTAAATGTTACATAAAAACTTATTTTTGTTCCATTGAAGCTATAAAAAAGGCAACTTATTTAAAATATTACATAATTTAAAGGCAGAATGTTTTTGAGAACAGAAAACGCTTTTATTTTTATACTATTGCGTTTGTGTTAAAGAATCAAATCAATATTTTTCATACATTTTTATTTTTATTTCCATCTTTGGCGTTTAAAAAAAAACAACAACGTCCACAACAAATGTTAATGATGAAGAGATCACACAAGCCAAAAAAAAAATATTTTATAAAATTTTATGAAGCAGCAAACAAAAATTTTGTTTTTAATCCAAACGTTTGTTAGTTTTTAGTTTCTCAAAAATCTTGCCGCCTTTGATATAACGAGCGACACATTCATTCAGCTGTATCTAAATGTGTTTTTTTTTCTTTTTTTATTATTTATTATTTAACAAGTAAACCCATGTTTGTCATTATTAACTGGAATGATTAAGTTGGTGTCATTGTTGCGATCATAAAATATTTTTATGAGAGCATTTTTTATGAAAAACAGCAAAAACCAAGTTAGATTTCACACTTTCACATAAACCATATGGGTGCTTACATACATACGAGAATAAATCATTTTATGAACTGTTATTTTTGAAAGTGGAATAAGTCCATTTTTAATTGCTTAAACTACAAGTAGGCATCAGTAGGGCACTACAATAATTTTTAAAGGTTCGACATTATGTTATTTGTAACGCCATCTTTTCTGTTTGCACTAACGAATGTGTGATTCAATAATTTTCGGTTAACTTTAAGAGTTAAAAATTCACCACTAATCTGAATACCGAGTACAACAACCAAAAAGGCTAAAAATTATCCTGTACAAGAACAAAAAATTGCTTATTTATTATATTTTTTATTTATTTAAAAGACATTAACTTTAATTTTTCATTAAGTAAACACCACACAAAAATCTGGCATTTATTTAATCACATAGCTGGCAGTTAAAAATTTTACTTTAATTATTTTTAATGAAACATTTTTCTTTAAAATTGAATAGTGAATCGCACTACAGATATCTTTTACAACTGAGTTTACATAAGTGTTGAAGAATGTTCTTTAAAATGATTTATGTTTCTGGAATTAAATTTTTTTTCAATCAATCTTTGAAATAATCATTTTTTTAGCAAATAAATGAGTTGTTGTTTTTGAAATTGGTAAGTCCACTTAAAAAAAATAAGTCAGCGTTATTTTAGTAAAATCGTGTCTATATATTATTCAAAGTACAGCGAATTAATTTTTTTTTAAACATGACTTATAGAACTTTCAAAACTTACAAATCATATGATATCAAAAAAGCTTTAAAATTAGAAAAAAAATTTAATTCCAAGTGTACATGGTCCACTGTAACTGAAAACTATTTCTAAAGTATTTTGGAGCTCTGATTTTAAATCTGTATTTGGTTTTGTTCTTTTTTAATTGACACTAGTTGCGAGTATATTGTTATTAGTTAAATGAAGAATGTTACGCGATGTATATGATTATTACCTGAAAAATGGTTAGTTCTGTTTAATTAACAAATAAATACGAAATTCTTTAATAAAATTTTTTTTAAATAGTTTCTACATCTTGTTAAAATCTGTAACTAAATTATTAAAACAAAAATCTACTAATTTTTTCTACGATCACTGTACGTGTGTTTGACATTGTAGGCTGAACCAATTTAACTAAATTTCTGTGTATGATTTTGAGTTCCGCCTTTGAAGCCTTAACGTCACAAATCCGGCCGATAGGTGGCACTGCAGTCGGTATCTGGTTTATTTATCTACTACCTGTTTACTTTGAGTACGATTTCTTAGAGTAAGAAGATCGAATATACAAAAAAATTTTATTTTCTTTAAAACCCAACTAAAATTCTTATGAAATTTAAAATAGACCACGTCCATTATCCTGCCCATTCTTAAAATTATTCTCAAATCTGAGAACTTCTAGACAGATTTGGCTAATTTTTTATCATATGTTCGGCATAACCCAACTTATATTTTAGTGATTAGAAAAATTTGCCACGCCCACTTTTTAAATTTTCCTCAAATTGAAAAATGGCTGGACCGCTTTCGCAAATTTTTATGTTATATGTTTCTTATAACCCAATTTATTTTTTTATGAAAAAAAAAGTTATCGCGCCCGGAGAACGGTTAAAACAATTTGGCTAATTTATTACTTATATATATGTTCAGGTTTTTATGAAAAGAAAAATAGACCACGCCCACTTTTAAAATTTTTCTCAAACCGGAGAATGGCTGGAAAAATTTGGCTAATTTTTTTAATACATGTTCGGCATAATCAAACTAACATTTTTCTTCTCTTTTAAATTATTTTTTAATATAAATAAAATTTGAATTCAAAATAACGTTTGTCGGGTCAGCTTATAAGTCTTGAACAAAATGAACCATTTTTTATTAAAATCCATAAATTATTGTTGACTTTATGGGCAATTAAGTGAAGCTACTTTCTTATGATAAAAATTGCCGTTCAATGCAGCATAGAAACACCAGCGAAGGTGTACGTTAACATTTATTTCTAACAAAGTAAAGGCTTTTACTGAATGATAGATTGACAAAAGGAAGAGCAGACTTAGCAGACTCCATTGCATTAAGAAAAATGGTTTTGAAGGCGAATATTGTTTGTCTTCGTCATGGCATACGGACCGAAATGCTAGTAGAAGTCGCTGCATTCAGACCATTTTGGGAGGTGACCTTAGACTTGAAATTCCTTTCAAATCTTAATTTCTTTAAGGAGCTTTCCAATAAATTAATTTTCTTTATTAAAATTAAAGTGATTTTGATAAGTTTAAGTTCTAATGGGGTATAAAAGAAAAGTAAATTTTATTTGAATTTTATATATACTCGTATAGTGACAATAGCGGTCATTTGTTTTGCTTTTAAGCTACAAAACATTGTGGCCACATTCTTATTCACCCTGTAAAACTGCTCTTTTGGCCACCAATATTTACTTTACAATGACCTCTAAATGTTGTTTTTTAATAAAATTGAGAACACATATCGAGATTAAACCGATTGTACAATCAATTTTAATCTCAATCTATTTGTTTGCAAATAAAACTGCAGCCAGTAGTTTGTTTGTTTGTTTATTTAAATTTAAAAGTTGAAAAAAAAAATTCTGTTGAGAATTTAAATGGAAATGTACGTTCGGTGGGTTTTGTGTATGTGTGTGTGTGAATAGGAAATATGCACTAGTAAGTGAGTATTTAACTAGTATTTGAATTAAGAACCCACAGTTTATTTTAGTTTAGCTCGTATCTTTGACATTGTGGTGGCCTGCCACAAAAATATCTATATGTGTATCGTTGGTTCAGCTATACGAGTACATACATATTTACATCAAATCATTGGCCAGTAATTGTGTCCATTAACAAGCTTAGATAAATGAATAAGTGTGTGTGTGTTTCCAATGACACAATTGCTTAAAATTTTACAAAAAAATTTATTTTTCTAAAACATTTTTTTTTTAATTTTATTTGTTATTGTAGGAGTTGAATAGTTGCTTAAGCGGGCTATACACATACAAAGCAAAATTTTTAAAAACATCAAAATGTTTTTAATTTTTCTACTATTAATTAATTAATCAACAAAAATAAGTCCATGTGATAAAAAAAAGTGCTAAAAGTTGTAGTACTTTTGCCTACAACTTGAGTGATCTTGAATGTGTATGAGCTGCATTACTTTGTATACTTTGTGTTTGTTGGCTACTTTAGAAATACAATTTTTTTGTTGCAACTTTTCTAAGAAAAGTAATTGTACCACAAAATTTTATTTTATTTCCTCTTTATTATTGCTGTGCAGCAAATGGTCTGCACAATAACTTTTTACAATTTTTTATTTAATTTTACAATGAAGATTATAAGCAAACAAAAAAATTCACTCACTTGTATGTTGCACATTCGTTTATTCTTGGGTTTGTTATTATTTTCTAGTTTTTCTCAAGATCAGGGTCATGATAATTCAAGCAGAAAATTCAACAAATTCAATTGTGAAAGTTATAAAAGCAACTTCCCAAATTATATATATTTTATACGTAACTAGTATAAAAAATAATAAGAAAAAAAGGGAAAATACGTGTGCATTAAGGTGGGTCAAGTTTTAGCAAGAAAATAATATAACAAGAGTAAAATATCATAATTATAAAGCAAAAGGGTGCTTTTTTCTTCCAGTAATCATGCATACTGCTGCAGTTGCCGACGTTTTCTTCACTTTTTCTGCGTGTGCCCGGCTCTTCAGGCTTCAAGAAACAAATTTCTCGATAGGAGTTTTAGGTGATCTTGATATGTCACTTTGTGAATATAGTTTTATTTATTACTCCGTTGCCTTGGGGAGTAGGTGGTTAACATTTCTAAAGTACAACTTGTTTGTATTATTGACAACAGACAGAATAAATTACAGATCATCAATAGCAGTTGTTTCAATTTAAGCTCGATTTAGTTGTAAACCGTAGTAAAAGTATAAGTCTTAATTCACAATACAAATTAGTTTGTTTTTTACTCTTTTTTATATTTCGTTGATTTTGTGATTTTGGAGACAGTATTGCCATATTGTTTAAACAAAAAAAAAAAAAAAAACAACTGTGTACCACCGCAATAAATAAATCAAAAAATCAGACTACCGATACTGCAACCGAATAAATTCTTCGCTACATATATCAATTATTCGCATTGAAAAAACTTACTGAATCGCACTACTGATGTGTGTTCTAAGTTTTATTCTATTGAACAAAATTGAAGTTTGTGTCTGAAGTCTTTTGTTCGTTTAGAAGCTGAGAGTTCGTGTAAAAAGTTATAGAACCACAATACTGGCCATTTACCTTTGTAGTTTATAACACTACAGCTGAATCGCATGCCATATTTCGACCTCTTAATGAATACCAGCGTTGCTATTTTAGCCTTTTTAAGGCTAGATTTAGCCTTTTTTTCTTGTATTTAGCCGTAAAATTTATAAATTATCCTTTAGCTTTTTTCTTGGTTTTTTTTGTTCTTTAAAATAGCCTTTTTTGGAAAAATGAAAACAAATCAGACATAAACAATCTGAGACTGAGACCAATTTAGCTAAAGTAATATTTTCGTTAAAACTTTGATATGTAAATTGATAAATTGGTCGAACGACGTTAATTTCATAAGTAAAGAAAATTATTTGGCTTCTAACTTGTAAAATTAAAATGCACTTTATTCCTAATTAATTAATAATTTGTTCCATTTAGTATTAAGTTATCTAGTATTACCGTTTAGTAGTACCGTTTGAGTAAGACAAAGCAAGCAAAATATCAGGATAGAAATCAAGTCAAGGAATTTTAAATATTATTTTTTAATATTGAAGTTGAAAAATAATTGAATTCGCTCAAAAGTATTTAAATACTATAGAAGATTACGGGATGTGTTCCATCATTTTAAAGCTAAGATTGTCTAAGCTTATAATCTACTGCCCAAGTACTCACTGCCCATTTTAAAGGGAAGGCTGTCTAGTTTTGTAATATATTGCTCAATTCCTCAGAAGTTCGTTTGAATTATTTTTAAAATTTTTTTTAAATTTCCATATACCCCAGGACTGTTGTTCTCAAGAATTTTGAACGTTTCCGAAAATGTTAAAGGTTAGAGCCTACAGATTATAACCCTTTTTGATTTTAGTAATTTTCATTGGCAAAATTGGGAATGGTACTTCGGCAAAGTGGAGAATAGTAAAAATCCATAAAAATTTTTTTAAAAATAGTCCAAAGTAACTCCTGAGTATCGAGCAATAGATTACAAAACTAGACAGCCTTGCCTTTAAAATGGTATATTTCTTATCCGTTAATCTTCTATTACGGACGAACTATAGAAAATTACGAATGGGTCTCATATTATTCTAAAGGGGAAATCATCTAGATTTGTAATCTACTGCCCAAATAGTCAGAAGTTACTTTGGACTATTTTTAAAATTCTTTTTTTAAATTTCCATATAATACAGTACTGTTGTTTTCCATGATTTTGGCAGTTTCCGTTATTCGAAAATGTTAAAACACTTCCAGAAAGTTTAGAATCTACAGATTAAATTCCTTTTTGATTTTAGTAATTTTCAAGCAGACGACATTATTTATTTAAATTTTTGATATATAATTTTTTTAGTAAAAATTATAATTAAGATTCCTAATGTAGTAAAGAATTAAGAAAATTTTGAATTTTAAGCTGTAGCTTTTCAAGTTTTTTCTAACTTCGTTTTTTCGGCGTGACTTAGCTTTTTCTAACATTTTGTTAGGGAAATATAGCTTATTTTTTTTAAGTCTTGGCAACGCTTTTGAGGACTATAACGTTGTAACGTTTGTTAATATTTTCTTCACTTAGAGTAGGTTCGGCAATAAGCAACAGTTGATTTTTGTTTGTTTTTGTAACTTTTTTTATGTAAAATAGACTACAGTTTCTTGTCTCTATTTTTGGTTGTAACAAAAATGTGCCACGCCCTTTTTTGTGCCGATATGTAGTAAATCTTTGTGTAACAACAGAAACATGTGAGATGACTGATATTGTCAATACTCGTATTATCAATTTGAAGGGGGCTGGGTCCATTTCTGCCTAGTCACTGCTTTGGGTCGTGGTAAATAGGGCCGAATGATAAGCAAAAATGGTGAAAAAAATTTTAATTGGATTTATTTACTGAACACATCATAAACAGTTTTACATGTCTTCTTCTTTTATTTTGAAAAGGATTCTCTTGTCATACTTCTAGTACACGTTATACAAAAAGAAAAAAAAAAACATTTATCTATAGTAACATCATTAATCATGTTCGTTCGTATCTTACATTTTACTGTGCCCTTTTTCATTTGTTACTGTTAAGTAAATTACAAATTTACATGAAATGTAACCAAATATTCAACAATATCGCTTGACATATTAATGATGACATTTGATAGATTGAAAAATTTGCAACAAAATGCGAAAATATTATTTCCAGTTGTGTGTACAGCAAAAAAATTGTTTTTTGTTTTGTTATGACATACCAAATACCCAAAAGTCGAAACATATGTCTGTGGGCTCCCACGTTACTGTTCTCTAAATTGAACTCGTAAATAGTACATACACCAAACCAAGGAAAGAAAAGACAAATATAATTTTGAGAGACAGAAGAGAAAAAAAAATTGAAAATAGAAAATGAATAATTGCCAATACGTACGTAAACGTCATTAAGTCTTTTTCATTTTCTAATCCAATTCTGATGCTTGAAAATACTTTTTTTTTTTTGCTCAAAATGTATGCAGCCTAAAGTGTGCGTAGTTAAAGGGTGATGTTAAATTTGGTGTAGATGATTTTTATTGTGGTTCCATAAAGCCAGCAAAAGCTTTTTGGTAAACGTATATTTTATTATGCACCTTCAAATGTGAAAGAAATGCATAGGAAGCCGGTCTTCATATTTCTGATATTCACTATTGGTCATTGCAAGGTATTGCAACACTTGACATAGAGGAGGATCAGCCTCTGCAGGTAATGAAACATGGATTATGTCACTGTAATAGTCAAATTTTCAATTGCTTTCTTTACTTTGTTCATCACTATCTACAACCGTCTGCTGTAGAGTATAAATCACCTAAAGTAGTCTTTGGAAGATTTTGTAATATGAAAATAGTGTCACAATAGGACTATTTTGACCGCAGTGATTAGGTAACTTGTGCTCGCTCCTAATTCTAATTCTACTTCTTGCTTTAAAATGATTAGCGGCAGGTTTTGCAATTTTAATGATGGCTTTTCATCGCCAACAAATATTGTACAGTTATTAACACAAACTTTGATGTTTGCAGAGGCGTATCGTGATCGGGAAATATTCTTTAGAAATAGTGGAAAAAGTCTACTAAAACATTATATTCATTCATTTTGCATCGCATTTGAGAAGGGAAGTGGGCATATTTTCTTCCCCTACATCTTCACCTCGATTTTACAATTTTGTTTTTGTTTTTCCATTGTAAAAATTTATGAATTGAGAGAAGAATTATAATTTAAAATTATTGCAGATCCGAAGTATGTAGCTCTTCTCAATAAAGTTTAAATAAGCTAATATAAAATGCCCTAAGTCTTAGAAAAATACTAAATTGTAGGCATTAGTTAACGGTAAATAGCTTTGTCCTACGGTCTTTAGAACTATATGAATAACTTTTTAGCTTTGCCTTGTTTATTTTATGATTTTTTGAAGTGCATAAGTTGGCCCAAGTCGAACTGTGTGAATAGCTTTCTGCTATTTATTTTTTTTTCTAAGCTTACTAGCCCCCACAACTTTAACGTGAAAAATGAATAGCTGAAAACTATGTTATGGTCGTTCGGTCTGTATGAATTGGTTGAAGATGAACGCTGGGAACAGCTTTTTAGACTTACTAATTTCAAATTTTTGAATTTTTCATTTTATGATCCTTCGAACTGAATCAATTGGCTCAGGTGGAACCACATTTACAGCTTTCTAAGCTTACTAACTTTATAGCTTTGTCTTGTGTATTGTATAGCTGAAAATTAGCTTATGATTTATGATAGTCTATGCATTAAACTAAATCGTGTGAATAGTTTTCTAGGATTAGTAACCCCAAACCCTTGCTCTGTACATTGTATGTCTAAATCAAATTTTATGGCCCTTCTAACTACATGAATTGGTTATAGATGGACAGTGTGAATAGCTTTTTAGGCTTATGAACCCCAAAGCCTTGCCTGATTAATTGTATAACTGAAAACTAGCTTATGGTCCTTCGCACTGCCTGAATTATTTTATTTATTTAATTCATTTAATAAACAACATTATTTGAATTACTCAGCTTGAAAGTTGTAATAGCTGGAAATACATGACTGCGAACGTATATTTTGCAAGGCGTACATTTACATACTCATACATGAATTGCATGAAGCTTAGCATTGTTTGTGTGGTTGGTTGGTTTATATGCGTAACATGTTAGCGTTTAACAATGGCAAACATTTGCCCATATGGAAATGTGACCATTCAATTGATGATGCTTACTTTCAGCATCTATTCCCTTGTTTGTGTTTAAATGTCTATTTTGACTTTATCTGTAGGAATAACAATTTTTCGTTACATTTTTTCTGTTTCTTAAAAAAATTTTTTTTAATGGTTTCCAGCCATTTGTTAAATCATTTGGTTAATGGTTGATGGCTGCTTGCTTGTTGGTTGAATATGATTAGTTTTTCTTTTTTTTTTTTTTTTGTGAGTTTAGGTTATTTGCTACAAGTTGTCTTTTAACTAAAATTCTTGTCAATTTGTGTCGCTGTGTGGGCAGTTGTTATAAATCACATTGTGTGACAGAAATTTTCAAGTAGATACAAAACTTATTTTAATGAACCTTTTTTTTTTTTTTAAAGTAAGAAAAAGAAAACATAAAAATAAAAATCGATTTATTTTCTCCTTTGAAAGTTTTTTATTATAAAAAGAAACTTTTTAATTTATTTATTTCCGTCATTATACCCATTGAGACTTTAAAAGTATTTCAGATTATTTGTTGAAAAAAATAAGGATATTTTTAACTAAAGATTAAATGAGTTTTAACAGTGTAAGCTGTGAGTTTTTCACTATGGGCCTGTAAAGTCAAGAGAGGGAGCAAATTACTACTATCAAGTCACAATTACTACCTAAGCCTAACATTCATTCAGAATTCAAAGGTTTTTTTAAACAATTTGTCTACTATAGCAGATACTGGTAGATAGTGATGCCTTAAGTAACGCACCCACATCAGACCACTGTCTTGTAACATAACCTGCAGAGGTTATTATGAATGTTTTCTCATATTTACCAAGTGTTTCAGTACTCGGCAGTCCTGACCAAAAATGATAGTCAGGCTCAATAAGTGATTTGTTCTCTTGAGAAAACAGAATGACATCAATCTTTGGTGTTCTTTGTCTCCAACCAATATTTTTGCGATTGTTTTCCAGTCATTCCCATTGGGTCTGTAACTCAAATATCTAGAAAAACTCCAGCTGCTAAATTTAAAATTAATTGCCTGCTCAGAAAATTAAATCAAATTATGTTTGAAGTTAATTGTTTACGGGCAAAGTCCACTTACGTTACGTAAAGTCATTGCTTTTATTAGCTCTTATGTTAAAGCTATTTTCAAACCAGCTAGTTTTTTGAATAATTTTCATAACAAATTTCTAGACGATAATTTTTCTATTATTTGCATTGAGTTTCTAAACTTTTATGAATACTCTGCAATAACTTTCAATCCTAATTAAAATTAATTTAAAATTTTTAAAACTTTTATTTGCCATTTATATGGCTTAACTGCTAAAGTTTTGCTTCGCTTCCAAATAACTATTTAAGCTGTCGATTGCAGCATCAAAAAGCAAACAGCATGTGCCACAACTTAAACATGAAAACAATGATTTTTAAGCCCGTCCATCCATCGGTATAAATTTAATTAAAATTCCATAAAAAATAAAATAAAAAAAATGAAACCAAAAAAAAAAAGAAACAGAAATTAAGTTATTTTACAAATAAGAATGCAATCAATATGTGTTTATACTCGCAAGTACATGCAGGCTGCTGCAAATTAATGAATAAAAAAGGGAAAGGAAACAGAAAACATGCGTTACAAATTAATTTTTATAATTTTTTTTTCAAGCTGAAATTTAATGTGAAACAGATAATTTTTTTGTGCCATCAACGAAGAGTAAAAAGTAAAACACATTAGTTGCATTGGGTTGCAGTACATTTACAATAATAAATTACATTATCTGGGTAGCCATGGCCCTGTTCTCGTTATTTACGCTCACCTCAGCATTTTGTCTTAGTCAGTCAATGTTGGTGTATAGAACTTAATATTCTTAGTGAAATTCTGAAATCAAAATTCTAATAATTTTCATGCCCACTAGTCAATGGAACCGTACCATCTCCATTCTTACATATTTTTTTAAGCCCGAAGATTTTCATCTGAGTGAAATTCCTGAAAATCTGTACACTGTACACATTTGAAATAAGCTACATAGCTCTACAATCTATATGGCCAGTAGCTTTCATCCACACTAGTCTATTGAACCGATTTTGGCCTATTTTCAGTGAAATGGTGAGTGAAATCTGAATATAAAATATATATATTTAGTTTTAAAATCTTCATCTATTAACTTTAGTTTTAATTCATTTTTATGAAATTATTTCTTTTTCGTTATAATTTTTTTATGAATTTATGAAAAATATTTCAATTATGTCAACTAAGAAAATGGAGGTAGCAGCTTCAGTGACTCAATTATGAATGGCCAACTTGAGGCTTCCCTTCTGCCTCTGTTTTTTCAGAAGGCAATACAGGCTCGAGAATTAGATCTAATAACCAGGTCTTAAGAATTAATCGATTTTTAGGATCTTTAATCATTTACTTTACGGATATATCGTATCGAATAAAATTGAGTATCATTGCACTCGATATCGAATAAAACTTATCGTTTTAATTTGAGATGATAGCATTCGATAGGGAGTCTTTGAACTAGTAAATTCTTAGCAAATACTATTCGATAGACAACCAGCTATCGTAACCAAAACAAATAGATTTTTTAATGAGCACAGCCAACAAAAAGTAAACAAAATAAATATATAAAACTATTAATGCAATTTTTAATAACTTTTCTTCTTCTGAATTTGAAAAAAAAAAGATATCAGAAGAAGCAATTATTCATCCATATTATCAGAAATTAATTTTTGCACTATTGTTGTCTAAATTCATGCTGCAATTCTTTTTTATTCACTTGCATTTGACAAGCATTTGTTTAGAAATCTATTACAATTTGAAAAAGAAATTCCGATTCGATAGATATTGCATGAGGTGATTAGGTTACTCGACACGTATCGAATTATTTTTCGATATGATTGTCTATTCGCTATCGATTGCGTTGATTAGACCCCCAGCTAAAATGCATTACCTGCTTCTACGATTTATCGATCGGCTCTTATAGCCTGTTCAGACGCAAAAGTTAATGAAGTCAATTAAGTTGTGTGACTGATATGGGTTCACCCATATTCAATTAAGTTTACGCAATTAAGCATTTGACAACTGAAAATATTGTGATAGTTTTTTTTTTTGAAAATATGTTTGAGTATTTATAAAATAAAAATGAAAAGAAAGTCAAATTTTAAAAAAAAGTCGGTAGCTTATACCAAAATAATTGAACTACTCCGATCAGTGCAATCCGGTTTTGAAGGCAAGCTATTAATTAAAAGAAATTAGTTATTTAAAAATTATTTTCCATAACCGG
The DNA here is from genome assembly GCA_947397855.1 of Thelaira solivaga. Classification (NCBI taxonomy): domain Eukaryota; kingdom Metazoa; phylum Arthropoda; class Insecta; order Diptera; family Tachinidae; genus Thelaira; species Thelaira solivaga. The sequence continues at coordinate 49,859,137 of OX377613.1, read as the reverse complement.
TAAAGGTACTGACTCACTATCCTACACGATCGTACGATTATGCCAAAATAATGTGTGACAGAATTCTGTCCTACTTGAAGAAATCGCTTTAAAATGGCGAACTTTATGCCACACTATTATACAAAAAAAAAATGCAAAAATATATGTTTACTCAGCTTAATACTTTTAAAAATATTGATTTTCTTCTTTGCCGCAAAATATTTTTTTTACAAATATGTACAATGAAAAATAACCTAAAAGTTTATATAAATAAAACACAAGCTTGGTATTGTTGCTATTTTTCTGCCTTGAACATAGAAAATGCAACTCTGATCGCACACATAAAATTTATTTTATGAAAATTTTCATAACATTAAAAAATCGGACAGACCTGTCAAAAAGTCTGCTTGTTCAATTCACACTATCATACTTTTTTAGCACACATGCGTTTTTAGACAGATCGTACGACTAAGTAGGGTAGTGAGTCAGTACCTTAACCTCGGCTGCCATTTCCTTTTATGACATTTATTTTTAAATTTATTTACGTTTTCTTTTTTTAATACTGAAAATATCAACTTTTCTCACTTTTGAGTTGATATTTAAGGGCACAACAAAGAGTTGCATTTTGATTTTGACTTCATTAACGTGCAATCAATTTTTAATTGTGCAATTATTGAATGGAAATTTCTATGGTAAATTGAGCTCAATAAAGGCGATAATTGCGTAAAATGCTTAATTGCTCAATTATCGTGTATGTCTGAATAGCCTATTACATTAGCTGAAAAATTATGATGTTAGAGAAGATTTCTGAGGGTGATAAACTTTATTAAAAATCAGAAATATAAACTTCTTTGCTTTCTTTATATCCACCTTATGACACAAATTACCTTTTATAACTGACGGATCCACCCACTCACTACACCTTATTAATATTAAACGTTTACAGTAAACGAGTGCAAACTTGTTGTTGGCAAGTCTAGTGGAAGAAACTTTTGTGTCAATAACAATGGCCTCTGTTTTTTCTTTATTGGCATTTTCCGCTTCTCATTGCAAATGCTCGTTGAATTAAATACTTTCATTTGTCTGTCATTATTATGATTATTTGTGTCGCTGGCTAATCTCATATTATATTTTAATTAAACACGCGCCACACAGTGTTTTGCTACCCTACCACAGAGCCAACAAAAACTGAAATAAGTTTTTTATTTTTTTTTTTAAATAAATGAACAGTGAATTGGCCTATTGTTAGGCTTGCTTGTATTATACAATTAAACTTTTCCTCGTTTCGATAATATTTTTTTTTATTATTTGAAATACTGTGCAAATTCTTTGCTCTCAATCAGTTATTGCTGTTTGCTATTGTTCTTGTCATTTTGACTTAATTTGGTGGTTTTTATTATACTTGAATTCAAAACTAAAAAAAAAATAAATACTTTCAGTGATTATTATTATTATTATTAGTGCAACGTAAATGTCATCTCGCCATGACAATGTGTGTCTTTGTCTGTTTATCTGGTTGGTTGACTGCGTGTCACTCGGTTTGGGGTTTGAATTTGAGTGGTTTGGCAATTTTATTCGAATTCACAAATTCAATGGAGATAACGCGTCATTCATCCATTTAAAAACGTATGTAATGCACACAGTGTTTTGACTTAAAAAGAGAAAACATTTTATTATGATGCAATGCCGCCGCCCTTTATTATTATTGTTGGTTTATTTGGCTTTGCAACCAACAACAAAGCTATTGTTATCATTGTCATCATGATCAAATACTCGTATGCTTTCAAATTAAAATAGAGTAAAAAAAGTGTAAAGTACGTGCCACGTATAATGAGTGTACATTAGGGTGAGTCATATATTTTCTTTTTGTAAAGTGAATATTTCTATTTGACAGAGCTGTAGCTGTTCATTATAAGTGAAGATTTTATAAAAGAGAATCTAAAGGGCAGACTACCGCATTTGACATTAATTACATTTTGGAATTGTTTCATAAAAAATTTTAATTTTCATTGTTTTTCTTGGATATCGAATGTGAAATTTTGGGCCAATGTTAGATACGGCAGTCAACATGCTAGCCCAAGCTAAAAATAATCTTTTTACATTGGCTAATAAAGCCTGATGAAGTTGTAATAAAGCGAAGTTACAAGTGATCATCAACAAGAAAAAAGCCACTGGTGCTGCTAACATCCCTATCACAGAACTCTGTCTGCCTTTTTATTATTATTATTGAAATGAACTCTAGAGTTTACATCACAAAGCAGCCCAGATGATTTTTTAGGAGAACTAAATTTCGGTATGAAATTGGTTATCACAATTGAATTTTTGCTTGGAAAAAAATTTAGTTCTCACAATCGAGTTGTTGTACACAGAGTACATGCTCGATTTTCACAACCCAAGTTGTTTTCTCACTGTATATCTATTACAATTTCATAGATGTTCAGGTGGCTATTTTGGATCTACAGTGATTACTCAGGATATGAAATGCCACACTGAGAAAACAACTTCAGTTTTCAGAAGTAATTTTGTTACCAATGAAAAAGTCAGTTGTGATAGTCGAATTTTATAATCGTGACAATAGAAAATCACCTCGAAATACTTTTAAGAAAACTAAATTTTTGACTGGTTGCTGTAACTAAAAAATTTAGTGTTCACAAGCGAAATTGTTTTCTTTGTGCAAGAAAATAATATTGCCATATTACAATGTTACTATTACAAGAGCCAAGTGCCCTTTTTCGATCTTCATTTTCATCAATGAACTAGCAATTTCCAGAAATGTAACCATTAAATATAAAACACAGCCAGAGTGTGTTTACAATAAGATTCTTGTGTTTTAATTTTTTTTTATTAATTTAAAAAAAATAATTTTTTTCTGCTTAACTCTGCACTGCCCTATTAAATTTCTTAAAAACAATACCGTTGCTGTTGCATTTTTTTTTGTGGTTAGCTGTCGATTTATTTTGTTTTTACCTTTTTCCAAGGCATGTTTTATGAAAGCTACACTTTTTGTTTCTTAAGTTTACACCCAATTCACCTTTTCTTTTCAATATTTTTTTTTTTTTCGTTTTGTTTTTATTTTTACATTGACAGTTGAGTTCAATTCATTTTTGGTTTTTTTATTTGCTGCTAAAATTGTAATAAAACCATGGCAATCGATTAGACAGGCTTTTCAGACAGTAAGAAAACAAAAGATGGGCAAAACAACAAATATAAAAGCAGCCCAACCCTGCACTATTTTAGCCAATTTTCCTTATTGTTTTGCCGCTGCTCTTGTCATTTTGTTTCCTTATATATAAAAAAAAAAAGATTTTGCTCTCCTTTTATAGTTTTATCAGCCAGTGAGCTGCTATGCTAACGTAAATCCTACGTATGGATGCATTTGTGTTTATTCCCCAGGCAATAGAATAAACAAAAAGCATTCAACTGACAACTTTTTCTTTCTTAAAAAAACAAGTCTTGTTAAATATGTTGGGGTCTATACATGCATGTGTGTGTGTTTTGTTTTGTTTTTTGTTTCATTTGTAACAGGGTGACATACAGACACCATAATTGGTTTGCATTTTGAAATGATCCTCTCTTGATTGCTTGTGTATTCAATAGCATCTTACGCATGGCCAATTGTTGTCTGTGCCTCCTGCATTGTTCCTCTAGAGAATTACGCACTCATACGCCTTTTTAGAAAAATTATGCGACTAAAGTGGACTTTTGATAGTGTGATTTTACTGTTGCCATTGTAATTTTTTTTACCTTTTGTTTTTTAATTTTCTTACAAACATCCTTTGTTGGATTTGTTTTTTTTATTTGATTTATGGTGAAGTTTTGCTTTTTAATTTTTAATTAAATCTCTTTGGATTTGTTGAAGTTGTTAAAAATGGAAATAAATATATAAATTTTAATCCCCTTATCCAAAAAAAAAAAAATTAACGTAGACTTTAAAAGTTAAAATCATCGAAATTTTTCAAATATTATTTTCATAAATTTCTACGTCATTTTTTTTTTTTTTTTTCAGTTTAAAAACATGAGAAATTTGTTTTTTGTTTGTTATAGGCAATCCAGTTCATACGAGATTTTAAACGAAATCTAGTTCATTTTACTAGATTTCTCATACAAAACAAAATATAGCTTGTTACTAGATTTTGCCAAAATATTGGTGTACTTAGTTATACAACTGTGGTTTTGTTAATAATACGAGTACACAAAAAAAAAAGCGACATTAGACAAGAAAATTTGATGACAAAAAAAAAAACGAAAAAGAAAATTAAATTACACACATTAAAATAAAGAAAAATATTTTAAAATTTTCGGAAATGCATACACAAAAAAAAAGGATAAGTGTTAATTATTATCTATATAAAGAGTGTTTTTTATAGACGTATAGAACTTTAAATTGCAATAAAACAACGATGGATTATTCGATTGACATGAATTTTATTTAGCCGAAAGATAATCTTGTGGCACAACATTTTAAATATGATTTCTGGCTTATGACCGCCACGGCTGGCTCGGATGTAGTCCAATCTGGACTTTTTCCAACATTTGTGGCCGTATATCGGCAATAACACGGCGAATGTTGTCTTCCAAATGGTCAAGCGTTTGTGGCTTATCCACATAGACCAATGACTTACACAGAAAGTAGTCTAGCGGTGTTAAATCACAAGATCTTGGAGGCCAATTCACAGGTCCAAAACGTGAAATTAGGCGGTCACCAAACGTGTCTTTCAATAAATCGATTGTGGCACGAGCTGTGTGACATGTTGCGCCGTCTTGTTGGAACCACAGCTCCTGGACGTCATGGTTGTTCAATTCTGGAATGAAAAAGTTAGTATTCATGGCTCTATACCGATCACCATTGACTGTAACGTTCTGGCCATCATCGTTTTTGAAGAAGTACGGACCAATGATTTCACCAGTCCATAAAGCGCACCAAACAGTCAGTTTTTCTGGATGTAACGGTGTTTCGACATACACTTGAGGATTAGCTTCACTCCAAATGCGGCAGTTTTGTTTGTTGACGTAGCCCTTCAACCAGAAGTGCGCTTTATCGCTAAATAAAATTCGCTTATGAAAATCGGGAACAACGGCAATCTCATTTTCGAAATAAAATTGCACTATTTGCAAGCGTTGTTCAGGCGTGAGTCTATTCATGATGAATTGGCAAACCAAACTGAGAATAAATCACTTGACAGCTGTTAAATCGGTCGCCATCTTGAAGAGTAATGCCAACTTAAGATTCTATACGTCTATAAAAAAACACCCTTTATATAAAAATGAATCCCTATATCCCTTGGTCCCGCCATCACGCGTGAATGGCTGGACCGCTTTCATTATTTTATTTTTTTTTTTTTTTTGTTGTGTTTGTTATTGTTGGAAGAAGGTTGTTATAACAGAAAAAATTTAGAATATTGCGCGGAAAATTAGAAAATTTAAGAATCCTTATTTAAAACCACTTTTTACATTTTAAAAGTATTAAATAAATAAAATTCAAGTTCTGTATATATGGTATTCCTACTCCAAGGAAATATATAATATTTAAACGGTCAAGCCCAAGATTTTTACACTATACATTTTTCCAAAAAAAAATAATTTATTATTAGCAGAGGCGCAATGGCTATATTTATTGGGATGGGTTTTTTAATATGAATATTTTATTTGTTAACAGATCTATCTAAAAATTGCTACATAAGGATAAAGACTCATGTAATTAAGGACCGTGCCGGGCGAGACCGGCTTAACACATCTAGTATTAAATGAAATTTAATGCAACTCCTTGACAAGTTTGTTTTGGTTAAGGAAATGAAATCTTGATTTATGTAAAAAAAAAGCTAATGTAAACTGTATAGATTTTGAAAGAGATTTCATATCAAATCTAATAGATTTCGGTTCAATGTAAATGCACTATTAATAAAATAAATATTTTCTAGCTCAATTTATGTACAGTTTCAAAAATTCTTTAGCTTTTTTTACAGTTTTGCAGCCTGTTTCACTATAATGAAAAAAATTCAATACTAACTAACTCATTAAACAAATTTCGTATAGAAAATTTGCTAAAAAAATTTTTTTTAATGATTTTGGCCGTAAATAACTATTGTTAATGGGATTTTTCGCTATAGTTTCTTATTTACATAAAAAGTAAATTTACTTTTGAATAATATTTTTTTTTTTATAAACTTATTGAATTTTAATTTTCACATTATTGTTTTGACCATAACCCACTGTGACGAACGTAATATGCTTAAATGCTTACATTTGACAAAGAACACCATTTAGCTTTTATTTAATTTTCAGATAAGTGTTGTTTAAATACAGTTAATTTAATTGTTTAATATTAATTAAAAAGTAAATGAAAAGTTTGTGTTAAAAAACACACAGAATGTAATAATACGCAGTATAATTTGAATATTTATCCAATAAATATTGTATTTGTAGCAATCAGTCTGTAGTATAAGAGTAATATTCTTTTAACACAAACTTTCATACAACACATAACATGCCAATATAAATTTTGCTGAACATTTGTATTCACTTGCGTTGTATATAATGACAGATGACATCTGTAACACCAGACTAAAGTAGGCTGACTGACACAAGCAAACAAGTCATCGTTGAAGGCAATGATGATATTGAAGACCACCAGCAACAGCAACAGCAACAGCAACAGCAACAGCACCAGCACCACCATTAACCAACCAATACCTCGGTATCATGAGGAGTTAAATAAAAGAAAGAAAAGTTAACAGCAGCAAACACATACATACAGAAAAAGTTACAAGCCAAACAATGAAATATTGCCAAACAAATATTTAATAAAATTTTACAAGTTTAACAAGTTTAAAAAGGGTGATTCCGTAGGGGCTTGTAAAGTAACCATCATTAAAATGTTGGTGTGTGTATAATTGGTCCCCTTAAAAATACAGATCAAGTTAGTACAAAAATTAGATACTGGAGAACACAAATATTAAAAAATTTGCTAAATGCGATTGGGAAACTTCCAGTTACTGCCCAGAAGTAATAGCGACGATTGGATACAAAGTATTGCAATAGCGTAGGGCAATAAGTTTAAAAATTAATTCTCGCAAGCTAAAAATTAAATTTTATTTAGGTTTGTGCTTCCACAGAAGCACTAAGTGTGTCATAGCTTTAGAGAAACTTTTTCAAATGCTGTTTTTATGATAAACGAGAGCATCTTTAAATAACCACGACATAAAACGACAAGAGTTTTTAAATGTAAAAAATTCACCAGAGCAAACCAGTTTGAAAATAGAATATATTGCTTCCGAGAAGCACTAACGAACGTCAGAGCTCAAAATACATTTGCACACGTAGTATTTATTGAATGTAAAAATAAAACAAAAACTCTACAATTCATACTTAACAGAGCTTTGTGGCTGAAATGGTTGAGTGTCGAGTTAATGCTTCTTAACTGTAGTAGTAACTTGTTTTTTCTATAAGACATCAGTTAAATGCATCATAGAATGCATAAAATAAGCATTCTCTGGTAGCTATTCTAGGTGGCTCGTTGTGAACAAAAATCATGGCTTATAAATGTGATGTTGCAAGTGATTCCCTATCGTTATATGTCTTATATAAATGCTTCTAAGTAAGCATAATTTTTTGCTGCGTATGTCAATTAATTAATCAATATGACTGATACTTTGAGCATACCTTCAGAAGCTTTGTTAATTTTTTCCTTAGAAGCACCGCGATGGGCTTGCTTTCGTATAACACACTGACTGATTTAGTTTGTCTGAAATTCGGAAATACCATATTTTAAGTACGAGTGCTTCAAGTATGAATGTATTTATAAGCTTTTGCTGAAACCCAGCCAAGTAAATGGTCTACAGATTTTGTATGGGAGTCACAAAAAAAGAAAAAAAAATTGCGCCCGGGCTCCATAAAAGCGAACGAAAATATCTTTAGCAATATACGAAAATTTGTTTTTATGGAGCGATTTGATCGCTTTTACTTGATCACACTTGATCACTGTCGTGTTGGAAACTCACTCTACATGAAATACTCTTTACTGTTGTCGGTTCATTATTGTGGTATCGATCGAGGGCACGAGTATTTAAATTTTTGTTTTTTTAAATTTTATTTTAAGGCACAGGTATGGATGACAGTAGAGCAAATACACGTGTGGCTGTGTTGATTCAAACACATGTTAAAATCAATGGATGTCAAGCAATGATAACAACATGAAAAATGAACATGAATAATTATTTATGCACAACCAACTACACACACATTTAAATAAGCTCATACACAAAGAACACACACACACACACAAATACACATTAAGGTTTGTAATTGATTGTATGCTGCTAGATAGATGTGTTTGATACAATTTTTCTTTTCTTTTTAAGTAAATAAAACTCCCTTTGGTGAAATTGTTGGCACAATCAAATGTGTCAATGAAAGGGAATCCACCCCACCGACAGAGATATTTTAAGCTCTCTGTGTAACTTGTGGTTTGCATTACGGAATTATTTATTAAATTCATTGTAAAATTTATTGATATTTTGCGAGACCACAAGATGGTAAAATTATTGTCAAAGAAAAGCTGTCTCTGTGTGCGTGAATAAATATTTTTACTTGATTGCATGAATCATTTTGAAATGATAACAGGAATGCTATCTCATTTATTGTGACATTTTAAATGAAAATTAATTATTTTGTAAAAAATTCCTTAATTATTGCAGTTTTTTTGTTCAAAAATTTGATTTTTAAGGTTGAGTTCACAGAATAAATTTTTTAAATTTTTCTTTGAAATTGAACTTGAAGGCAAACTCACATCTTAACACACAAACAGCCATCCCTTACTAACAATCATACATACATATACCCAGCCATACATGCATGAAAATGAGGCTTTTGAAACAATTACAAATGCGAGCATTAGGGTAGTGCAGTCATGTTTCAGTTCCATGGGTCTTAGGCTAACAGACCACAAGACAGAAGTTGTACTTATACCGAGCCGACCAGCTAAAGAGTCTATAACATTAAGAGTAGGCGACTGTGAAATCACTTCCAAGTTGTTTAGGAGTTATAACCGCCGCTTATCATGCAAAGCCATATTGAATACGTAGTAGGGAAGGCTAGTGGAGCTGTTATATCGCTTTGTAGGATTATGACAAACACAGAGGCCCTAAATACCATAGAAGGCTGGTTTTAGCAGGATTAGTTAGAAGCATCATACTATATGCTACTCGAATATAAGAAATCTCTATGAGATTCAAGTCGTATTGTGTTAAACTGAACACAGTGTACAGATTGGCAACTTTGAGAGTAAGCTGTGCCTAGAGAACAGTGTCCGAGGAAGTTGCGTTTGCGTTTGTGAGTTAATTTATAATAATTACATGTTTAAAGATGACTCACGAATGTAGAATTTAAGGGCTTGGCAGAATAGATGGTCAGCTAGTACCAAAGCCAGGTGCACAAATATGTTAATAAATGACCCGAAGAGTTGGATTGAAAGCAGACAGGGGGACTTAGGGTACTACATTACTCAGTTTCTTAGTTAGAATTTGTATAAGTATGAACTGATTAACTCAGCGTACTGTGGTCGTGGGCGAAGGACATATGTTTCTTGTCTGTCCAAGAGTTGAGGTCGCAAGGGCAATTGAATAGCAAGACTAGACTGCATAATGATGATCGAAACATCTGAAAACTGGGGTTATATTTCAATGTACGTACGATTAGTTCTTTTGGAAATTCATAGAGCTCAAGCTAGAGCACAGTAAGTTTGACTGCATCAACCCATGATGACAGCGCAGTAATACCTTCACGGTGTGCCGCTGAAATCGGGTGATTGATATGGTGATATGTTTTAGTATGTAGGCACCTAGCGGTGAATCGCTACATTTAGTGATCCGGCAGGTTCACTGGATATTTATGGAAAATCACACACCTCTTGCCCGCAATGCAACAAAAAAAAAAAACACATAAACTGAGAGCGTTATGCAGTTTTTATTTCTCTAAATTAAGTTCTTTTACTTTAATTGTCTGTTATTTGCACAAGTTGCACAACAAAAAGAAAACAAATAAGAATGTCATATTTGACAGCGCCGACTATTACTTGCATGTTACGGTTTTTTTTGTGCTTTGTTTTAATAGTTCATGTCCAGAGAAACTACAGAAATTTACAATTTGATGTGTTTGTCTACTTCTTGCTTTTATTTACTACAACTTTTAGGTGGATTAATATTTTAAAATGAAATGATAGAGCGGGAAATAGGCTCTCGGTGGCTCTAAAAATTTTTTTTAAATCTGCCTACGCTTACAAATCTTTAAGGGTTTTTTTTTAAATAAAATGTTTTTAATGTAAATTAGAGAGGAGATATGGCAGGTAGCCCATTCCCACTCTTTAACATAGTGCAGGAGTCATCATAAAAATATTTATCCATTCAAAAGAAATTCAGTCCCCAAAAACCAACTACGGTTGGCTTGGTATTTTACTATTTTTTCTCGAGTTTCTTTAATTTAATTCAACGTCCCTTAAAAAAATGAGAATCATTAATATTTAACATTCAAGACAAAAATGCATTTCCAATAATTTTCTATTAGTAATTTTTCTTTCTTGTACTTTTCTTATAATTTTACTTTTTACTAATTTTTTGTTAACTAAAAAATTCATTTTGCATACAAAATGTTTAACTTTAACCTTGTCTATTAGACTAATCAAATTTATTTTATTAGTTAGAATTTTAGCTTTAAATACAATCACTTTTACCACAGTTTGCTTGGTTTTTGTTGTTTTCTGAATGGTATAGTGCAGCATATTTCTTTTTCTTTGCAGCACCCAACTCTACCCCCCTGATATTTATTCATCTAGCTTGCCAGCAATGCAACCATTTATCATGTCACACTATTTGCATACATCTGTCGATGCATTGTTATCTCTCGCTCAAATTTCATATTTGCAGCTGTTCAGCATCTTTAAATAGTTTGATTTAAGACTCCCCTTTTTGTTTTTTTTTCTATTTTTCTCCTTGACTGTCAAAGCTTCTTAGTTGTTTTTCATTACCGGTGTCTGTATGTGCTTGTAAGCGTTTTTCTTCTGCTGATTTTCTAAAGCTTCTCATTTAGTTCTTTTTTTTTATGCTTCTTATGAAATGTGCAACATCAAAAAGCTGAGAATTAATTTTTCATTCCAAACACGTTTTTAACTTTTGCAGCTCATTGCATTTGTGGTAATACGGCAACAAGAAAGCATGGGTTGAATTAGAAAAAAATAAATAAATAAAAGCGTTTGCTTAGACAAACAATCCGACAGACTGAGAAATAAACTAACATAAAACTAATAAATGGTTTTACAGACTGACTGCTTTGCTAGACAATGGAGGAGCGAGAAATAAAAAAAAAAACAAAAATAAAAAGATTTCCAGACAACCATAAAAAATTATTTGTTTTTATATAAAAAGTTTAACTTTTATTTTTGCACATGCTTGTTTGAAAAGAAATTAACAGCGTTTCCTTGGAAAATCCAAAAAACAAAATTCGCTGTCATGCAAACTGTATATAGAAACGAATTTCGTTTGTGATATTGCTGAAAGCTTATCATCAGTTCCACAAATGATCATCATGGGCACTACCAACTGCAAAGATTTATTGTGCAGCCCAATATTCATCTAACATAATCTAATAGTGTTTTCAGATCGAAAGTTAAATACTGAATTTAACGTTAAATTCACCAACAGATGATTTTGCGTTCACACTGCAAAATTTTTTTAATTCTGTATATAACATACAGTGTGTCAAATAAATTTCTACAAAACAACAAAAATTTCAAATAGGAATAAGTGTATTTGATGCGTTACTTTGCACAAAACTTATTTGACAAACTGTACAGCAGCCAGAACATGTGAAACCTTTGTGAAAACTTTGTTTTCTTCGAAATTCTTTTATTGCTGCTGCCATGGAAAGCATTTTCTTTTGAAAATATTTCAAATGGTTTTTATTTTTTCATTTCATTCAATAACATTAGCAGCTGTTGCTTTATTTACAGATCTTTTCAACTTGGAAGCACTGAGTTTAACGTACAAAAACAGTGTTCTATTTCATAAATCCAACTTAAATTCAATTCCAAAATAGTATTTAATGTGGATTTATTAAATTCACTTTGTATGGTAAATACAGTCTTTATGAGTTGGATTTAACGTTAAAACCGCATTTATGTTAAATTCACTCAGTCTGAAAACACTATAAGAGCCTGTTTAGCTTTGTTCGCATAAATATATCGAAAACAAACAAAAAATAATACACGAAAATTAGTTTTTATTTTCCATACAATTATGCGAACGAAACGTTCGCTCTTATTTAGCTGAACAGGCCCTAAGACTTCCTAAGCATCCTGTAGTTTGTGTGGACTTTATTTTATTAAGGTTTTATGTACATCTCTGCTGCTTTCTACCTTTAAGCAAAGATACAGGTTTGTTAGCCACACAATATGCCATTTCATTATCTACCTGTCCTTCATAAACCGGTACAAACACAAAAGTCACTGAACAATTTTAAGCTTTTCTCTATTGAAAGGAGGAACCTGCTAACGCTTGCTTGTACAAAAAAAATTTATGGATCTCCGCCTTGAAAATAGTATTGATTTTATCTATGAAATGTGACCTTTTAAATCCCGCCGCAGCACTAATGTCTTTCTTTTTTCTACTCCTTTCTTTTTTTTAATTATAATTAACTTAAACAATACAAGTCCGCAAAGTTACTTGGCTTGTCTGCATAAAACACGCAGGCTCTAGAGAGAAATCGCGCCAAAAACCGTCAGATTTTATATTACACAGAAATGACCAACCATTTTAATAGTCATGATCGTTTATTTGTAATGGAAAATAATTACCATTAACCCATTTACTAAGATGGTTTTGTACAAATTTTTATAATAAGACATATAAGAATAGGAATTTTTCTTTAGACTTAATTCAATTATCTTGATGGAAAACCACTTTTAGAAATCTCTACACTTGAGGCGAAATTTGCGAACACAAAACTCAAACATTTTATTCGGTTATGAGAACTTAAATCGTAACCAATTAAAAATTTAGCTGCATAGTACATAGAGATTCGATAACATAGCTCAAAATGTTATTAAGAGAACAACATTTTTGAGTTTATATTGTTAAAACTAAAAATTTCGATTATAGCAACTGTATTTTTTGACTGACAAAAAATTCAGTTCTCACAACTGAAGTTGTTTTCTGTGTAAGAAAATTAAATTTTTTTTAGCAATGAAAATATTTCCATAGTTATTCTTCCTAACTGTTCTAAGCAATACCATCATGGGTCAAACAAATTCGAAAATCGATAATGAATGAGTCTGCAAAAATTTATGTTTTTTATAAGCAGCTCGATATTTTTTATTCAATGAGTGTAAATACAATAAGCCCCTAACCTGGGTAATATTAAATTTGACTTCTATTTATTTGTTAGTTTATTTGATCTTTTTATTTTTAATTAAAATGTCTATTTTATTAAATTAATTTCTAATTATATTCTGAAGAAGCTACCCAAGTTGAAGCGATATATTGATATAAAAATAAATTTATAAAACACGACCTCAAGCTTTTAATTGTCTTCTATTTTTGAACACATTTTTAAATCCTTAAAATTTTATAAACAAATTGAATGATTTTATGCTTTTTTAATGTTTTATTTGTTGCTAAAATATTTTCCTCTGTTTAAGCCACAACTAAGCTTCTCTTTTTGGAAATAGTGCCAATAAATTGCATTAGTTACATCAAACTAAACATTTCAAATTAAAATATTTGAAAAGAAAACAGAAGAAGTATAAAAGACGAGATTGTGTTCTTTTTTCTTTGTAAAGATAATTCTCTTATTAAAAGTATATTACGGTTGTTATTATTTGTTTCTTTGTATTCTATGATACTGGCTTTTGTTATTTTTTTTTTTTAAAGTGAGGATTATTTGATTACAAATTCACTTCAATACTTGTTGTGTACAAGAGCATCCAATATTCATTATATCGTCAGTGAAAATGGAAACTAACTAATATTTTATTACAAAGAAAATTTTGTCTTAAGAGAATTTTCTATAATAAAAAAAAATAAACAATTTTATTTATATTAAAAGTAAAAAAAAAAATTAAGAAGAAAACTCTAAAAGAATTATGAACGATTTCACTCGATATTAATTTAAAAGCTGCATTAAAATGGCTGATTATTTTTTTCGAATTTTGCTTTTAATTAATTAAAAATCAAAACAAAAAATAATCAACCTTTTTACGAGTACCGTAGACGCAGTTGAGTTTGCGACATATTAAACCTCAATTATGTCTCAAAGTCATTGATATTTGATTTCACACATAATCCTTTTATCACAATAAAAAAAACTTTTTGTTTTATTTACAATTCCTATCGAGCGTTTTATATGGGACGACCCTATATAAAACATATCATTGCTTTCATCACAACAAAAACACTTAAAACACTATGCAACAGCCAAAAAAAACTTTGGACTTTGTTGTTTCAAAAATTAGTTAAATTAAACTGTTTTTCCCAAAGTGAGTACTTTCACTTTAACGGTAATAAAATTAGTATTTCTCAATAGAATTTAATGGATTAAAATTTTTATTTATTCCCATAATATGCGATTTTAATACTAAATAACAAAACCAGTTAGTATTAGCTTTTTTATATTTTTTGTGAATTTTTGAAAATCAAAAAATTTATAATTTCTTGAAAAAAAAATTATTTTTATAAAACCTTTTTCAATAATTGAAAGCATAATAGGTGCTTTTAAAAAATTATAATAAAACAAATTAAAGCCAAAATAGTGCTAAATTTTTTCAGATATTTCATAACAAAATCCAATAAATGGTTTCAGAGTTATGATAAGCAAATATTTCATATTTTCCTAAAAACTTAGAAATTAAATTTGAAATACTTATTATTTATATTATTAGGCCATCATAGCGCATAAGAAAAGAAATATTTGTTTCTAATATTTTATATTTTATTAGCAAGTTTACTCGAAGTTTTCTATTCTTCTTTTATTAAAACGTCCAGTTTTATGGAAGCTTAAGTTCGAACTATAATTATTAACTTTTATATCCTTTCGTATTTGTGTAGCTTCTTTAAGATATAATTTTTTTTTTTCAATATAAATAAATATTAACAAAAGAGGTTGAAAAAATATTATAATTTTTTTCTTTGTTAAATTTGTAATTAAAGCATTTTTAGTTTCTGTCGACAATATGCTCGTACACGTTTTATCTTGTTTGTAAAATATTGCATGGATTGATTTTTTTATCTCTAAAATAACTGCAACTGCATGTTATACACCTTAAAAGGTAATTTAATAGTAATTTGTTATTACGCAAAATGAATATTAATTGACCAAAGGACTCTATTGACTTTGAGTGTTTCTTCAATTAACTGAATTTATAATTGTAAAAAAAACTATTAGAAATAAGAGCAGGGAAGCAGAAAATTAAATGCAATTGGTTAGGCCACTGCACGGGAATTATGTTTCTAATTAAATGCTGAAGAAGGCTTTTTAACCCGATAGAATTTACGATAAGTTCATCTGTCAAACAAACTCGATTTTTCACAGTCCTGTTCAGGAGTGTGATTCTACCAGTTGTGATAGAAATTGTTTACCTATCGAGTTAAATATTGACAAAATCGAGGCTTGCTAATTCAGATGCTCGATAATGTGGTTTACAACACTGAAAAAAATGGGATAATTGTAAACAAATAAATTTCTTTTTTGTCAATCTTATTTATATTGAATCTTTCCTTTTACAAAATTGCAATAAGTATTAGAATCTTAACCTTAATTAATAAAAATTAAAACAAAATAAAACAACAAATAACATATGTGAAAAACCTATTGCTAAGAAAAACAAGTTAAATTCGGCTGTGCCGAGTTTTATATACCCTTCACTGTCTTAGCGAAATATTAATATTTTTCACTTTCCACATTCTCCTAAAATATAAAAAACATACAAAAAAGTAAGTGAGTGAAGATAAATATACCGCGTTAAATATGTTTTAACGTACCCCATTACGTTTTTTAGCATTTGAAAATATGTTTTCAGTATGAATGGTATATTTATTAAATACGTCTTACTTGGGGGTCACACGATCAAGTTTTCATTCAATTTTTAAAATTTCTCTCATTTTTTTACCAATACACTCACACTTTTAAAATTTGCTGAGAGTTTGCTTTAAATTTTTCGTTCAATTGAGTCTTTCAAATTACAGTCAAGAAAACAGCTAACTGCAGTTTTTTTATTCCAAATTTGAATTCTTATTCTGCCGCCAGTATTGTTTTGTTTTTTTTTTTTTTTTTAATATGTTTGTGAACAAATTAAACAAATATAACAACGTTTTGCAGTTCATAGAGATATACAGAAGGCATGAAGTTCTGTGGAACATGAATATTCCTGCATATAGACGGAATAATTTAAAAATTAAGGCATATAACTCTATTGCCGCCGAAACAAAACTGTCGGTGGAAGAGGTTAAAAAAAACATCTTGTTGAAAAACTTGCTTTGAAATTGCGTGCAGCCTACGTCACAGCTTTCAATTTTTGTGAATTTTGACAAGCAGTATGTGTAAATTTCTTGAAAGAGAATTGTAAAAAAACTTGATCGTGTGACTGCAGTGTTACGTTACTTAATACTTCTATATATTTTTTTAGTAGTAGTTTAGCGGAGGTCGTCTAGATCTGTAACCTGCTGGCAAAATACGAACCATAGAAGATTGCGAGATGAAACATACATCATTTTAAAAGGGAGGTCATCTAGATTTGTAATCTACCATTGAAATACTCAAAAGTTACTTTCAACTATTTTTAAAAATTTTTTTTAAATTAGCTTAAGATTTTTTATAAAAGTTTGATGGTGTTTGAAAAATTGGTATTGCCAGTTTCAACTAAATTATTTTTATTTGGTTGTATTAATTTCATATTAACAAGTGCGCATAACCAAAAAAAAAATTATTAGAGCTGAGTATGGCCAAGCCAATTTTTAAAAAGTTGTGCACAATAGTAGGGAAAACATTTTTATTAAAAAATATTTTTAAAATACCAACATTGAATTAATTTTTTTAGGATTTACTTTATTTTTTTATTTTATATGGAATACAATTAATTTTTGCATTAATCATGACTTTTGAAAAATTTAATTTACAAAATAAAAAACCGAAAAAAAAACGTTGAACAGCAAATGCACTCTGCACCACAACCTTAGCTCAAATAGAAAAAAAAAAACAAAGAAATTTTTTTAAACAAAAATTAAATTCCTTTTACCAAAACTTAAGGGATCAATGGTCATTTTAAACTAGTTCAAATTTTAAGACAAACAAAAACAAAAAAACTAAATCGCATGCAACAAACACCAAAAGTGCAATCAATTGCAAATCGGCTACAATTTCGTTAATCTGTAAACAACAAACAGTGCAGTTTGAATTGCAAATGAAAAAGTAAGTAAATTTTGAATATTAGAAAAACAAAATGAAAAATTAAACATGACTTTATAGAAAAACTACAAAATTTAAATGCACGAATGCACAATGAATAGTTTAGAATAAAAACTACAACAACAACAATTTTTTGAATTTTTACACAAACAGCTGACAACAAACCAAAAATGTGACTCGTATTTGTTTATTTTTTTACTTAAAAAAAAAATGTTTTTTTTGCTAAAGTTTTTTTTTTAAGTGCATGCGGCAAATAAGCTATTGTTGCTGCTGGTTTGTTACATGCACTCGTATGAATATCGATTGGATAAACATTTGGCGCCAATAGATTAGAGAAACGCCCAAACATTTCAGCTGCTTGTTGAGTGTTTCGACTTTTTTTTTAAATTAAATGTTCAATTGCAACATATTTTTGGGACACACACACACACACAAACAAACTGACAAGTACAAATGCAACAGTTATTTATTTCCTGCTGCGAGTACAGAGTACCACTGTCAAACAAACATTGTGTCCTCCTCCTATTCACCTACAAACAAAAAAAACTTTTCTTTATTTTTTTTTAGATTTCTTCCATGTCCCGGCTACATAAATCGATTTAAATACGAAATGTTTATTCAGTTTTTATTTAAAATGAAATTCAACAACTACAAACCTTAAAAAGTGGCACTACTTTGATTGTGGTTGGTCTAAAATGAAATAAAACTTAATTTAGTCACGGGGCCCACATGCGCCAAAGTTACAGCTTTTTCCATTGCTGTGAAAGGCATCAGCATCCACCAACAATCGCCATACAATAACCAACATTCATGATGAAAATAACACGTGTGTAACCAACAGAGAAGACTGTAGGTGAAAATATTGTAACAGAAATTAAATCAAAAACAAACACAAACAGCAAGAAAAAGTCCAGTTGAATAAAATTATTTAAGCTGACTGTGTGTATGAGATTTTTAAATACCCTACAGTTTGTAAGGATTTGTGAAGGCGCTCCCGATTTATCGTGAATATCGTTCATTTTGTTGCTAAAGAAATTTAGAAAAATCATTGAATAAATAACTGTGTTATGTGCTCTTATTTTACTAAAACGGATATCAGAAACATGTGAAAATTTTTGATTTTCACAAACACACGAATCTTTTATAGTGATACTTATATCTGGCAGTAGTCCTCTGAAGTTCGTATTAGCTTTTGTTAAACAGTTTTATGGTTATGCCATCCGGTAACTTGTTAGCGTTGTTTTACGAGCCAGAGCAAACGGCACATTTTGAAGAACTGACCTGAGAAATTTAGCCATTACTAGCTAACCGGGCAAACGTTGTTTTGCCTTCAAATTTTATTCATATTGAAAAATAATTAAAAAGAGAAGAAAAATAATACAAAAATTAGCCAAATCCGTCTAGACGTTCTGCGATTTGAGGAAATATAAAAAGTGGGCGTTTTAATGGGCGTGGTATATTTTTATTTTCGTAAAAATTTAAGTTGGGTCTTGATGAAAATATAAAATTTCTTATATTCAATCTTGTTACTCTAAGAAATCGTACTCATAGAGTAAATAACCGTGCAAGACCGGGTAAATACAGGTAGTAGATAAATAAGCCAGATATCGACTGCAGCGCGATCTGCTGGGCGGATTTGTGACGCTAAGCCAGAGGCATATACAGAAATTCAATTAAATCGGTCCAGTCGTTTATCAGCAGTACAATGCCAAACAGACGTACAGTCGAATTTTAGATATTAATCGTGTATACAAAGTTGACCTTCTCTTATTAATATTGTGTCCACCTGGTTAATATTTTTTGCTAGATTTTTTCCCAATATTTGCTTTAAGTGGGTGGGTAGGGCTCTTTAACTTGAGATTTTGTTTTATGTGTGTTTGTGTTCTTTTACTTTTTATATGAAAAACTACTCTCATTGCCGTTCGATTACTGTTAACACCAAAATGAATAGTTAAAAAAAATAAACAAAAAAAACAATATTAATTTCAAAATTAACAACTTTAATAAACACAAAATAAAAAAAAAATTAATAAAAAAAAAAGAAACGTAGATTAAATTAATTTCATAAGGGGTGGCTTAAAAATTTAATAAAAAAATTAAAATTTTTTATTTGTTTTTACGCTAATTAGTTCTGTTTTTTTATATAAAGGGTGTTTTTTATAGACGTATATAACTTTAAATTGCAATAAAACAACGATGGATTATTCGATTGACATGAATTTTATTTATCGGAAAGATAATCTTGTGGCACAACATTTTAAATATGATTTCTGGCTTATGACCGCCACGGCTGGCTCGGATGTAGTCCAATCTGGACTTTTTCCAACATTTGTGGCCGTATATCGGCAATAACACGGCGAATGTTGTCTTCCAAATGGTCAAGCGTTTGTGGCTTATCCGCATAGACCAATGACTTTACAGAAGAAGTACGGGCCAATGATTCCACCAGCCCATAAAGCGTACCAAACAGTCAGTTTTTCTGGATGTAACGGTGTTTCGACATACACTTGAGGATTAGCGTCACTCCAAATGCGGCAGTTTTGTTTGTTGACGTAGCCATTCAACAAGAAGTGCGCTTCATCGCTAAACAAAATTCGTAAAATACGTATTCCGCACAGAACCATTATTTTCGAAATAAAATTCCACTATTTGCAAGCGTTGTTCAGGCGTGAGTCTATTTATGATGAATTGCCATACCAAACTGAGAATAAATCACTTGACAACTGTTAAATCGGTCGCCACCTTGAACATTAATGCCAACTTAAAGTTCTATACGTCTATAAAAAACACCCTTTACATACATACTCGTATATATCGTTCAATTCCATATTATTTATTGCAGGTGTGTAAGAAATACTTTTTTATTCAATTTTTTAAAATACAGAAAGATTAATTTTAACCCCAGATATTGGTTTGGTGGAGCGATCACTTGCAGAGAAATTCCTTTCTTTTTATCAGCACCACCTGTGTACCCAACTTTGGGCTGTTACGTGTTAATGTATTTTGTATAGCACCGCTACCCTTAAGCCCACATATAAAAAAATATGATTTTATAACTCAATTTTTATTCAATTAGGTGGCTTAACAATCTACGTATTCAAATGTTCAGCCAAGAACTTATAAAAATTTTAGAATCTGTCTTTAACTCTCCATGCCTAGCCGTGTCAGACAGAATGGATAAAACACTTATATTCTCCAAAAGCTTCGAAGTGATCATTAGTGAACACTCAGCTTGGGAAAACGGTGAAATCGGCAATTGTGGTATACAGATGGGCTTAAAATGGAAAATGACAGCACTGAAGCGGGAATTTAAGGACCACGTTTTTGTAAGGAAGTTGTACTGTTAAGCACAGCTTCTATTTTTCAGACTGGGATCCACCCTTTATAGCTATGTGCTAGAGAAAGGCCACTTATGGTACCGGAATATACATTTTCTCAGACAGTCAAGCAGGTCCATGTGCATTGTCAAGGTATTCCTTTCGATCGAGATTGGTTTGGGATTGCCTTATTATAGATACGGGGGCACGAAGAGGAAATGGTGGGCTATTTGAGCCTTTTCATATAATCATAGCCCTTCTGTGGAGTGAACAACAATTTTACTCGTGCCCTACTACGCAAGGAAATGAAACGAAATCTACAAGACTGTTATAGGACCAAAGCGGGCATGTGACAGTCAAAGAAACTCATTAACCTCGACAACGGTCTCAGCAGAAATGAAAATAAACTCTACGTTAAGCTACTACCACATGACTTAACTACCACATGAGAAAAATCGGTGTGGTAAAAACGACTCCTCTTGTATCTGTCAGGAAGAACTTTGATTTGCTACCAAGAAATTTTAAATTATAAAATTATCCAAATTTACACTCTCTCATTTAACTAAATCCCTAAACCTTTAGAATTTCCTTTAACGCTTTTACTTCAAATATATTTTGCCCGTCTATGATATTTGCCAAAAGACGTTGCAGACGTTTTTTGTACGTGTTTTTAGTGCTTTTGTACTTGTAGTTTAGTTTTTTTTTTTTTTTTTTAGTTTAAATAATATTTTTTTTTCTTTTTTTTTACTTTACACAATACCGATTGTTTAAGTTTTGTTTGTTTTGCTGAATATTTGGTGATCCATTGAAAAACGGTTGCTGACCGCTATTGATACTCCTTTAACAATATTATTTATTTATGTTGCTGTTGTTGTTGCTGCTGCTGCTATTGCTGTTACTGTTGCTCTAAAATGAACAAGAAAAGGTGCAGCTGTTGTAACAACATCTTTGTGTTTGATGCAGTTTTGTTTTGGTTGTTGTTGTTGTTGTTTGTTTGTTTTCAAATTCAATTCAGTTGTTTTTGTTCGTTAACTAAAATGCACTTTGTTTAAATAAAAGCAAACTATAAAAATAGAAATAAACTTTAGTTTAATCTTAAACAAAAATATAAAACCAACTTGAAAACGTTTTTTAAACAACTGCTCTCCATGACTATTGAAAACTGCATAAAAATGGTTATAAAAAAATTAAAAAAAAGGCAACAACAACACTAACATAACGATTTGCTAAAACTAAAAGAATTGTTGAACAATCGCTTATTTCCAATTGAATGCACTGTTAACGTGTAATCGCTGTACTGGGGCTGCTGCTCCAATACTTAAAAAAAAATCTTTTTTTAAAATAGGCAACATGATTGGTATTCCATTTAAACTATACTCTAAGCTGGTTTAACAATTTAACAACTAAAAACAGTTAAGTGTTGTAACCTTAGCGAAAGCGTTTTTATTTTATTTTCTTTATGGCCATTTTTACTTTTTTTTTTTTGGCTTTATAAAAATCCCTTCAAATAAATCATTGTGCTGCCATTGTAGTATTTAGTACTATTTAAGAAGGAAGCAGGGAGGGGTCAGGGTATTTTTATCTTTTAAATAAAAATACTTTTACTAATGAAAGAATTTATGTAAGAGTGCTTGACTTTTAGCTGAAAATTTAATTGAGGTTTAATTAAAATTTAATATATTTTATATTGATATTTTGTCAATAAACTGAATAAAAAAAAAACCATTTACATGTGTTAAAGTAGCTTTACAAATTTAAAGTAAAAACAAAGAAAATCATACACATGAGAGAGTACACAACTCTCCCGAAGCTAACCTGCAAGAATTTTGTTTATATATTTTCCGAATTTTGTAATTTTAATCCAATGAAAAATTCAGTGTACTAATCAACAAAGAATTGATAGTACAAAGTTATTCAGTTAATGGTAACACTTATGACATGAAAAGAAATGAAATGCATCGGTGGTAACACTAAGAAAAAGTGAATTTAATTAAAGCTGTGTATTGTGAATGATAGTATAAAAATTTTTGTATTCTATTTCTGTTACTTGAGTTAAATACTTATCCCAAAGATAGTGATAATGATGAGCAAAAGATTTCTCCGAAAGTGTTCCCTCCACAAACACCAGTGTGCATCTTAAAAAATAATATCAATTGTCTAAAGTTGAATTAAAAAATATTTTATTCCTTCAATAAATAATGCGGAATTGTACGGTATAATAAATATTGATAGGTATAAAGATTAGGTATAGAAATAGAGAGACGATAGAAGAGGAGTGTGGTCAAGTGGCAGTTGTTAAGTGGAAGTCGTACAAAAAAGTTGATCGCAGAAATTTTATAACTAAAGTCGTATTTCTCAAGTAGCCAAAACTTATTTTGGATTAAAAGAAAACTTATTCTTAAATCTATTGTAATTCGAAGTTCGTGCGAATTTAATTTCAAAAAATCACTTTAAATGTATTTTTGCCAAAATAAACAATTTAAATTTTTATCAACATTATAGTATTTTATTTTATATTAATAAAATCAAAAATTAATTAATAGATACTTTTTTTATCTTTACATGTATGTACTATATCAAAAAAAAAAAAAACTAATTAGCGTAAAAATATACAAAAAATACGAAAAATTCAGTCTTTTCCACTTAAGGTTCATCGTTTCATTAATGTAATGAATTCTTTTTATAAAATTTATATTTTTATTTATTTACAAATTCTCTTAAATTATAATTATAAATTAAGAGACATGCCAGAATTATACAAGGTAGCGACAAATCGACAACAAAAATTAAAATGCAAAAACAACAGGCGTCTCTTCTTTCCTTTATTTAAAGCACATATACAGGGTGGGCCAAAAGAAACCAAGGGGTGTAAAAGTTTAATAACTTTTTTGTTTATTAATTTTTTTTATTTTTTCTTTCAGATTATATAAACAACACTTGGAGAATTTATAATGGAGAGGTTCACAACTGAACAGAGAACCAGAACAATAGAATTTTATTATTTAAACCAGAGATCAATTATTTTAACGCAAAGAGCATATCGTCGACATTTTAACGTCAGAATTTCGCCCTCTGAAGCGATGATTCGTTGCTTAGTTAATCGTCATCACCAACACGGCAGCGTAAGAGATTTGCCTCGAACCGGTAGACCACGTTTAAGTCGCACTGCGGAAAATATTGAACGAGTACAGCAAAGTGTTAACGAAGCACCAGAAACATCTGGCAGAAGGCGTTCTGCTCAGCTAGAAATGTCTCGTACGTCACTACGGCGCATTTTAAAAAAAGATTTACAGTTATATAAGGTGCAATTGGTCCAAGAATTAAAACCCGCAGATCATCGGCAACGTCTAAATTTTGCAGTTAAATTTCAAGAGTTGGCCAGAAATGAAATCAACTTTATTGAAAATTTGATTATGAGTGATGAAGCTCATTTTCATTTGAATGGCTTTGTTAACAAGCAGAACTGTAGGTTCTGGGGTTCTCAAAATCCAAGAGCCATTCATCAACGCCAATTGCGCCCCATCAGGTGTACAGTATGGTGTGGGATCACATCTGAAAATGTCATTGGGCCCTACTTCTTCGAGAATGAAGATGGAAGTGCTGTAACCGTAAATGGAGAGCGGTATCGTTTTATGATAGATAATTTTTTACGTCCTGCTCTTGAAAACAGACCTGGTATGTGGTTTCAGCAGGACGGAGCCACTGCCCATACTGCCCGAGACACAATGGCTGTTTTAAGTCAAATTTTTGGAGAGCGAATAATTTATCGAAATTCGGAAATTATTTGGCCAGCGCGATCGCCAGATTTGACAGCACCCGACTATTTTCTTTGGGGTTTTTTGAAGGAGCGAGTGTATGTGAACAAGCCAGAGACAATCCTTGAACTCAAGGCAAACATTGTTGCAGAAATTCTAACGCTACAGCCACAAGTTTTGAAAGATGTTATGGAAAATGCTCTAAAAAGAGCCCATCAGTGCGAAGCTGAAAACGGTGGTCATTTAAGAGACATCATTTTTCATACTTAGTGTAAAAAAATTTCCATTTTGTATATTATATAATCTGAAAGAAGAAATAAAAAAAAGTTAATAAACAAAAAAGTTATTAAACTTTTACACCCCTTGGTTTCTTTTGGCCCACCCTGTACTACTAAAAGAGCAAACAAATATCAATGTAATGCACTCATACACTTACACTTTCTATGTATGTATAGCTATAAAACATCGGCTAACAAAACAAATTTTGACATTTACTAAAGATAGCAGGAGATGTATGGTATTCTAATGTCAGTACCTTGTTAATTCTGTAAGAGAGCAAAAAAGGGGGAGAGCAATGGCATCTTAGGCCTTCAGCTCAATATAAAATTTATAAAATTAAAATTTTTCATTAGAAATGCAAATATATTCCTGTATTCCAAGAAGATTTTTATTAATCTAATGAAACATTTCATAAATTTTATGAAAAATTTCATTAAAATTAATGAAACTGTTTGATGAATTAACGAAATCAATTTCTGGTGCATTTTTATCTTTGTCTATTGTTAATGTTTCTGTTTTTTTTTATAATTAAAGTTTTATTTTTGTAAAAAAATATTTATTTTTTTATAAATCTTGTTTATTTGACCTTTTCTATCTGAAAATAAATAAATAAATATTTTTTAAGCTCTTAGGTTTTTTTATATATTTTAATTATTATTAAATTAATTTCCAATATTTCGACACGCCTTCGTATGTCTTTCTCAAGGAAAATAATTTTATAATGAAATGAAAAATTTTTTGGAAATGTAAATAAAAATTATGATACTAAAAACTTTTTTCAAATTTTTTAAAAAACATATACAAAAACAATAATAACATTAATTACAATTTTATACAAAACACAATTTAACAAAAAACAATATACATTATCTATATATATTATATTCTATCTCTTTCTTACTAAATATCTATAATTTTGTGCTATATTATCTGTATCCATTTTAAAATTAATTCTACTATCATTTGATACATTTATTATTTCTAACATTTCTAATAAATAACGACTTTTATAATTATTTTCTCTATCTAATATTGAAACATCTTCAAATTTCGGATAATGATTCAATCTTATACAGTGAGATGACAAAGCTGTTTTTTGTGCATTAATATTTCTATATCTTTGATCAGATTTATGCCCAGCTATTCTAGTTTTAAGTTTGTTTTTAGTTGTACCTACATATATTTTATTACAATTTTCTGTGTTATTTCCACTACAAGGTATTTTATATACTACATTAGATATTTCTAGTTTATTTAATTTATCTTTAATTTATGTTTTGTGTGACATTTTGTAGTTATCCCTATCAAATATTTTTGATTTTTCCAATTTTTCTGATATTTCTGGTACATATATTAAAGATTTATAAATTTTATTTTCTTGTGTTCTAATTCTGTTATCCTTGTTCCTATATTTATTATTTTTCAATAACTGATCTATTAAGTTTTTTGGAAAATCATTGTTTCTTAAAATATTCTTAATTATTTCCCTATTTTTATAATGAAATTCTTTATCACTAATTTCTAAAATTGGTATCAAAAACCAACATCTTCAGGAAGAATAATTAATTATTATTCTAAACATCCCAAATAAATTATAATAAATACTGCTAATAATATGATAGAAAGAATTTTAGAAATTAGTGGTGGGACATATATACATACGCTAGCCAATTACTACTACAATCTTTGTGGGGATCTAACATAAATCTCTCATTCAAGAAATTTTTATAAAAAAAATACAATAACTACAGTAATTGTATGAAATAAAGTGTATAAAAAGGTTATAATTTTTAAGCAACCCATAAGTCCCCATTTACATTTCTGTGCGGATATTTTTTCAATTCTCTTTTATTTTTTTCTAAACCGTTTACATTTCGGAAATTGATGTCCAGATAGAAATTTTTTCAATTCTTCTTTCCATTTATTTGCGTGACGTGCTTAATTGATTTGTATGAAAATTAATTGAAAAGAACTTTTGAAGCAAACCAAATTAAATTAATAATAAATAAATACATTTTAAAAATTGATTTCTATAAAGATATGGCCAAGTTAATACAGTGTACAAAAATCAAATGACGAAACAAGACGATTATTACGAAAACTTAAAAAGAGAGACAAAAAAATGTGTAGCACAGACGGTCGTGTACTACATATGTCCATAATGTAAATGGGGACTAAATTAAAAACTGGAGCTGTTAGATAAAACAAATTATTATTTGCGTAGTTAGCACACTGAAGTTAATCGTACAATCTGGAAAATTTTTCATTGTTGACCTGTTATATAAAACAAGTTAAATTCGAGTCTTATATACCCTTCACTGTGTTAGCTAAATATTCATATTTTTAATGTCGCCCATTCTTTTTAAATATTTAACAAATTTAAAAAATTAATAATTAAATTATTGCTGAAAATAATTTTCTTTAAACAGGTATCTACTTCGTATACGTGACAGCATTTTTAAAATGAAGTCAGTAGTGATTTGTCTTTCGTCATGAGTTTTCAGACTTAAGACCGATGTTGTTAAAAAAAATAAAATAAAAAATTCAATATATTCGATAATTTTATGTATATTTTTAAGTTTGTTTAAAATATCAACTTCCGATTTTTGCCAATTTTTTTTTAAATTGATCAGATCTAATCATGTACTTTTGAAATCGACATTATAGTAGTTTTCATTCCCACAAATCCATGGAACCGCACCATATCGAGCTTTATATATTTAAAAAAAAAAAAAATTAAAACTTAAAAAGTTCGTGTTCACCTCTATAATCTTATATTTAGTTACACAATTATTATTAAATTAAAATTATTATTAATCTAAAAAATCAGATAATTTTAATATTTATAATTTACCTTTAAATACATCCTGTAATTCAAAGTGATTTCTTTATTGAGTACTAGTTGACCCGGCAAACGTTGTCTTGCCTTAATATTTTTATATATTCGATCTTCTTACACTAAGAAATTGTACTCATAGACTAAAGAACCGTGCGAGACCGGGTAAAAACAGGTAGTAGGCATGTAAGCCGGCGGATTTGTGACGTTAAGCCTTCCAAGATTATACATATAAACCTTCCTCTTGAATCACTCTATCTTTTAAAAAAAACCGCATCAAAATCCTTTGCGTAGTTTTAAAGATTTAAGCATACATAGGAATATAGGGACAGAGAAAGTGACTTTGTTTTATAATATGTAGTGAGTAGTGATTTATTGCACTCATTTTTACTTTCTTAACTCATCATCCATTTTTACACTTGTCCGCCAATCAAATTCTCTTGTAATGACAAATTATGGAAACTCATATATTTGTTTTTGGCTTAGTTTACTAAAAGTAACTGTTTATTAAACACACTAATAATGTAGCTATTGTATCAAAAAAAAAAAAAAAAACAACAACAAAAATGTCTCTCTATTTGAAAATAAAACAAAACAACAGAAAAAATCTACCTATAAGCATGAGTTGTAGCTTTATGTGTAACGAAACTGTTTTTTATTTTACTAAAGTTCTCTGTGAGAGGGAGAGAGAAAGTAAATACAAAATTGTTATATCACATAGCTAGAGAGAGAGAGAGAGATCTCCCACAAACAAATGAGTTGGAACAAACTCACAAAAAAGAAATAAATTATGCAAAAATGGTCTTTCATTACAAAAAAAATTGTATTAAAACATATGAGTGGTTTTGTATATTTTTCCACTTGTGGCCAATCACATTTATTTGTATGCAATTACAAATTATGAAAAATTTTAAGAAATAAATAGGGACTCACAATTAAATTGTTAACTAAAAAGAAGTTGAATTCGGTTATGCCAAGTCGTCAGTGTGTTGACGAAATATTCATATTTTTCACTTTCCACATTCTGCTTAAATATCCAAAAAAATATACAAAAAATTATATAATTGGAACGGCTAGCTTATTAAGCTTGAGATAGTATTATAAAATTTTATTTATTATTGGAGCGGAATATCAATATAAAAATAAATTTTTATAAGAAGACCTCAATCTTAAAAAACTAGCTGTTTCAATAAAAAATATCATATAAACTTACAAATAAAAAATTATAGGTATAAAAATAAAAAAGAAATGACAAATATTGATAAAAAATATTTTTTCTTTAAATTTGTTTTTATAAATACCAAAATAATTTGTTAATTTCAGTTCAAGAAACTAAAATTAATGAGTTCTAAGAAAAAATCCTTTCTTACAAATTAATTTTTAAAAGCAGTAAAATGTCTATAGGCACTCAATTTTTAAATTAATGAAAAAAGAAATTTTAAGAAAGATATTGAATAAAAATACAAATTATATACAATTTAATTCTATTTTGCAAACATTTATAAAAATTTTTTAAGCCAAAATATTTAATTAAATTTTTAATTAACGACAAAAATGGAAAAAATTCTCTTTCATAGAGATATCTGCATTCGTAATGCCATTATGCATTAAACTTATTCGAGACAGCAGGATACCGACTACACGATTACAAGTGACGTTAGCTACAAATGTCGCCGTGTAGCCAGCTACTTAATTATTTTAGAAGCGGCAGCAGCAGTTGTTTAGGAATGTAAATACATAGCTATTGGTTATAAAAAGACATATTTCAGTGGTGCCACGTTAAATTATTTAATATGTGTGAAAATAAAATTATTTATTCAAGCTCCCAAAAAAACATAAACACACATTCATTTGTGTATATAGATATACTTAGAACATATAAGAATGTAAAAGCAATTCGGTGATACCTTTTGATTGTAAAATAAAATGAAATATTTTCAAACGCTCATTAGCCTAAGTTGGCGACAGCTACAAGAATGGCTGTGTAGCCATGTAGCCGTGCTGTCTTGAAAATAATTATTTCAATATAATATTTTTGACAGGTTGTAGTCGGTAGCTGGCTGTCTCGAATGTGTTTAATGCATTACACTAAAAGCATTAAAACACACACACACGTGCATGCACACTTTTTTAGGTTTCGTGTTCGTGTGTACAAACATTACGCATGACAGCATTAAAAAACAAAGTAAAAGTAGAGGAAATGTTCATAAAATTCTGAAATATCGGTTATATTTTTGATTTTTCTCGGCCATTTGTGAAATGTTCGTTCTGAGTTTTGGCACAAACATTACGACTGTTGTTAATGTTCAAACTGTATACCACATATTTTGGTCTGTCTTGTATTAGTACGCAAAAAACGCACCAAAAATGGTCAAAAAATGGATGTAGTCTCGATTTTTGACTTAGAGTTTCGTTATCTATGATCCTATGCAGCTGAGTTTTGGTCTAAATACTACGAATGTGGTGTTTGAAAAAATCGCGTACTACTTCATTTTAGTTTAGATAAAATTCAAAAAAAAAAAAAAAACAAACCAAAAATTAATGAAAATCTAAAATGTCGGTTATATTTTTGATATTCCTCGTCCATTTGCAAAAAATCGTAGCAATTGGTTCAGCTATGATTTTTTGTATAGACTTTATCGCTATTATTTCTGATAAAACTGGATATAAATTTTTTTTTGTCCGTTTTGTAATTTACACAAATTACGCAAATAACGCTCCGAAAATAGTTCAAAAATAGAAGCAGTTGCACTTCAGAGCCTATAGCTCAGCCATTTATGGCCCAATTGGGCTGAATTTTAATAGCAAACTGACAACAGCAACTTCAAAAAAATTGGCATGCTAAACTTTTCTGTATGTCTACATACACACGGACAGACGGACATCGCTAAATCGACTTCGTTACTTATAAAGATCCACATGGGCTCCCCATGTGGGTATTTATATACCCTTTTCACTTTTTTGTGAATGGTATAGAAAAGCATTTTCCTAAGCACTATGAAATTGTACAAAAAAAAAATTCTATGTGTCACTTTAGACATGGCAACTTGAATTATTTTGTTGTTTAGCTCAATTAATATCGTTTTAATTTAATTTATTTTTTTTATTAAAACTAAGATTTAGAGTGATAAAATAAAATTTATTTGATGCCGTGTCTTGTTTTTAAATAAAATCTAACTTTTGTTTTGTCTCTAATTTCAGTCACACCTTAACTTTTGCTTAATATTAGTAGTAACATTACTTCTGCTTACATACTTTTAGTTTGCAACTTCTTTTTTTTTTAAAGTAAAACTAACACGTTTCTAAAAAACCGCCATATAAATGTGATCCCTCTACTTAAGCACGAAACTATTTAACCTTACGGTAGGCTGGCAACAGTTTTAAAAAGGTTTTTTGCCGCCACAAGTTGATATATTATTGTAAATGTTTGGTTTGTATTGTTTTATGGTTGGTTATTTGCCTTTAATGTTTATACAATTTAACAATGTTGTTGTTGTTGGCCAAGTAAATGTATTGAAAGTTAAAGTTGATCATAAACGGGGATTCAATTTGTTTTTGCATTAGTTTAGGCATTGTGTTGCCTCCGATTTTGAATTACAAAGCCTTAAATGCCAGCCAATTTGAGTTTTTTTTTTATATTTTCCATGACCATAAATATCTTTGATAAAAAACGCTTACCGTACTGCTTTAGCTTTGCCTCATAGAAAAAATTGTTTTAAATCCTGCACAAAATTTCTAGAAGAACCCTGTAGTGAAATTAACTATTCAATTTTAAATAAATATATTTGTTTAAAAATGGCTAGCTCTAAAATTAAAGCACTTGTAACTCAGTAAAACTGTTAACTCTTGCTTATCTTTAAATTCTGCTATTTAAGTTAATGAATTCCAACATTTTTTGTGCTGCTGAATAAAACACTAGTTGACCCGGCACACATAGTTTTGCCTTCAAATTTTATTTATATTGAAAAATAATTAAAAAGAGAAGAAAAATATAAGTTGGGTTATGCCGAACATAAAATAAAAAATTAGCTAAATCGGTCTAGAAGTTCTAGGACTTGAGAAAATTTTAAAAAGTGGGCATGGTAATTGTCGTCGTCTATTTTAATTTTTATAAAAATTTAATTTGTGTTTTGATGAAAATATAAAATTGCTGTATGTATATTCGATCTTCTTGGTCTAATAAATCATACTAATAGAGTAAATGACCGTGCAAGACCGGGTAAAAATAGGTAGTAGATTTATAAGCCGGATACCAACTGCAGCACCAGGCGGACTTGCGCCGCTAAACTTTCAAAGGCATACAGAGAAATTCAATTAAATCGGACCAGCCGTTTAGGAGGAGTACAATGTCAAGCACACGTACAGTCGAAATTTATATATTAAGATAAGACTTTTATTTCTTGTTGTAAACGGTTTTGATAGTCCTGATAAGCTCCTAAATTTAATTACCAATTATTGAATCACACATTCGTTAGTTTACACACAAAAATATTAAGTTACAATTAACTGCATGTCAAACCCTTAAAAGTTACTGAATCGCACTACAGCTCATTAGTCTGGTTTTAATTAATTAGAAGTTCAATAAATTCCTAAAAGTTTTTTACTATTATTCAAACAAAAAAAAAAAAAAAAAAGCCACGTGTTCAGTTGAGCTTTCCTAGAAAAAAAACATGATTTTTGCAAGACCTATTCAAGCGTTACATACAGATACTTAAATGTACTCATGTATGCAACATAATTTATGGGCAACGAAATAGACAACAGCATAAAGGCTCCAACTCTAAAGTGAAATTATTATAATTTAAACTTTTTTATTTCTACCAAATACAAGCTAAAACACAGTATTGGAAAAATTTATTAGGTCTAGGAACATACACAAGGCAATTTTAGTTAAATAACAGCAAGGCTCATTTTGAAGAAAACTATCGTTCGCTTCTATTTGCGGCTTCCTAAAAATTTTTTACTCGACAATTCTGAATTCTCTCTCCTCAGACTTCACTATAACCTCAATTAAACTTAACCTGTGTATTACGGACAGCGCAGAGCAGTTCAGAAAATATTAAATCTTTTTTCTTTTCTTTTCTTTTCAATTCAGCCCGATTATGAGTAAAAATTCCCCAAGAAGTTTTTAATTTTTTTTTTCACTCTTTCTTTAATTTTTAATATAGAAACGAGTAGTTTACTGTTAAGGAATTTTTACCAAAAAAACCAAGTTTTTTTCTTGAAAAAAATTCGTGTGGAATATTCATGTTTAAGCTGATTTTAAATTAAAAAATTAATGAAATGAATTCAGGCATATAAAACACTCGTAATATTAATTTTTTTAATACTTACTTTTAGCAAAAAAGCTTTGGCCTCATTTAATATATTTTGTCTTTTATTTACAGTCGACTATTGATAATTTTAAATTTAAGTGACGAGAAAAATTACATCACTTTTTTTATTAAAAATTTTTCTTAACAAATTCAAATTATAAAGAGTAGGGCTGAAAAAATTCACTGACTATCAAAATTCCATAAAAATAATTTTTAATTCTCTACTACACTGAAAGAATTTTTTCATTAATTTTATAAAAAATTTTATATATTTTCAACTAATGAAAACGTTCATTAGGCTAATGAAATATTTCAATAATCCAGTGAAATATTAATTCATTGAATTAATGAAACCTTTTCATTAGTTTAAAAATAATGAATTATTCTTTCAGTGTAAATGCAAATGGATTTTCTTCAATACACTGAATGTTTTTGAAGGAGCCTGATCAACATTTTAATATGTTGAGGGATGCAAAATTTACAAGTTTTCAATTGTACCAAGCCGACTGTATTTTCTTCTCCAATTAAAAATTTCATTATTGTTTCATTTAGTTAATGAAATCGTTTTATTTAAATTATGAAATATTTTTCTTTCAGTGCACAGAAATTATCTATGGGCCATAATCATAATCACGAAACAGTAGGCTTATTATATGAATTTAAAGTCGTTTTTAAAAAGATACCGACTTTAGTGTGACTATGATTATGGCCCTATAATTTTATTTTAAATAAAGCAAAATTTCTGTAAATAAAAGTTCAGGGATTTACACTGAAAGAATTTTTTTAATATATTGTAGATATATTGTCTTCAAACCAATAAAAAATTTCGTTATTTTTCAGTCTATTGTGCATGTTCTGTATTCCATACGGATTTTAAAAAAATGTGCAATTAAATTTTTTTCTTTTTATTAATTCTACCAATAATTTCGCACTCAAAATAGAGCAAAAACAAAATTTTGAAAATCTTAAAATGGACTACATAGTAGTTATGAGGTACTGAATTTTTAAATTTCAAATAAAATATTCGAATTCGGAATACAGAACAGTACTGATTGACACGTTTTATTAATTTTATGCATTATTTAATGACTTTATTAAAATATTCATTAATTAAATGAAATATTTCATTGAATCTATAAAATGTTGTTTTTAATTTCATAAAACGTTATCATTAACTGAAAAATATTGAATTTGTCTTTCAGTGTTACCATCTTTCCTGTCTTATTTACAGTTTCGATTATTACTTATACTTATTCTTTTAGCCACCATCTGTAATTTAAGCTTTAACAGAAACATCTAAAAATTAATATTTGCCAGTAGCAATAGCCAAACATGTTGAATTCGTGTAAAACATAACAATTTATGAATGTGCTATTTTGCAAAGTGCTGCAAGAGGAAAGACTGAAAAAGATATTACAAAGCAGAGAGCAAGCAAGAGACAGAGAAAGAGAAAGAGAGAGAGAAATAAAAAATCATTTGGTAAATTACTACGATTCCTTTTTTTTTTGAATATTTATGGATTTTGGTAACTTACAAGGCTTTTGGGGGATTTTTCTTATTATTTTCAAAATTGTTGTTGTTTAGGGAAGTGTATGATGACTTGGCTGATTGCTTTGTTAGTACGTTAGTTGGTTGGTAGGTACATCGGTTGGCTTTGTTCGTTTGTTATTTGATTGGGCTAGTCCCAAACATAATAAATACAACACGTAAGCGCCTAAAACGAATGCGTCAAAACCAGAGCGCTAACAGTTTGTTTCTATGAATCGATAGCTACACAATAATTTTACAACAGAGCTTTAAAAGGAATTTATAACTAAAATGTTTATTGAAGTAACCCATGAAGATTTTTGCATTTTCTTCAATAACTTCAGTACTTTTGTGTTTAAGCTTCAGCATAAATAACAAGTCAAGGTCGAAGATATCCAGATTTATGTATCGCACTAAATATTAAGCACAAGGGAACTTTCAAAAGCCAAATTTTTTAAATTATAGTGCGCACAATAAGAAATGCAGACCTAAAATTGTAGTCTTCGATAGCTAATTAAATTAATTGGAGTTTCAATTTTAATGTATGAAATAATTTGGAATTTAATGCAAGTTTTGTGATTTCCTGTCAGGATTTTCTTATTTTTCTTTATTCATTTTGTTGCATTAAGTATGTTAGTTTACTAAGTCAATTTTCTTGAATGTGTGTGTGTAGATCTTCTTAATGTGAAACTTTTTATGAACGTTATTACAATTATCATCTATAAGCCATAGATACAGATCGTGACCTACGGGATTTTTTGTACAGCTCATAAGATCTCTGTTTAAGATTTAAGCTTCGAATAAAGCTAAGTATCCTGTGCAGTGAGAGACCTCCCATTTTTCTGATGATAATATGACTTATACTTGCATTTATTTAGTAAGATTAAAGACCTCTTGTTTTACGAAAAATATTTTCCGATCGACTCAGAATCAGAAGATCAGATGAAGGCTGACTTCCCAAATGAAATAAAGGTTTACATGCAATTCTAATGCGGTTTTTAAAGCTTTTACCATAATTAAGTTATGAAATAGTGCAACCATTTTTACAATAGCGGTACTCAGTGTTTGATGCAAATGGTCTTGCGTCATTGCAAGTGCAAAATATCGTAGCTTTTACTTTTCTACCCAACAACAAAATACACACAGTTGCTCTTGCTGCATTATTGCGTTTGTGCAATACTCAAATCGGTATAGCTCTTTATGTTGCGTGTATTGCAATATCATTACCAATGATGTTGATTTGCACAATTTACAAAGTAGCTTGTTCACAAAGTCTCAAAAAGCGATTTTTTTATAACTAAATTTATTACTCGTAACTAAATTGTACTCAAGTTCCATTAAAATCGCTAAATTCATTTAAAGTTCGCATCGTGTTGTTATCACTAACACCAGCTGAGACTTGTAAGCAAAAAAAAAAATACATAAAATCTATAATTCAAATAATGGAATCTGGTTGGGCCAAACTAGTAATAAAAAAGGAAATAAATAATAAAAAGTGGACCAGAGAAAAAATCCACTGAATTAAAAAAATATTAACTGGTGTCAGCTGTTTTATATGTTGCAATAAATGTTGTACTGAATATTGCCACTTTTGGTTAAACAGCACTCACATCTATAGTCGAAAACAATGCAATTGCAATGGGTGCAATTTTTAAACGCACCAAACACTGAATACCGCTAATAAATATGAAACACAAGTGATGCGCAAAATTAGCTGTTTAAAATTTCATGTTAAAATTAAATAAAGAAAATACTATTCTTAACGTTGTAAATTATAAATTTTTTTAATTGTTTTTTTTTCTCGCATAATAAATAAACGTGCTTAGTTTGTTTTCATAGCATTTGAAACTGATGGGTCGATTGCTTTTTTGTAACATTTCTTATACTTTTCTAGAACGTTTTGAAATGCAATACATCGTTAATATTTTGTACTTCGGCGTAATGAAATACCTTGCTTTGTTTAAATAATTGATGTAAATAAGTGACGTTTTGGAAGTCAGCCAAAGTTGTTGTGCTCAAGTAAATGTCTCACCGAATTTTCTACCTTACCCTGTGGCATTAAAATTATTTTAATTTTAATCCTATTTAATTTTAATTCTACTTATTTTTGAAGATTATTGCACATCTAGCTAATTAGTCGAAGATGTATTCATAGGAATTCTCTTAGTTTCTATAAATCATAAACTGAAAGAATTATGTTTCGTAAATTCCATGAAACAACTTCTTTCAAATTGTTTCATTGAGTGAATGCAATATGTTTATGAGTTCAAAGAAACTGTAAATATAATTTAGTGAAATGGGTTTACTTAATTCAGCAAAAGAGATTCATTGATTTTCATAAAATATTTCATTGGATCAATGAACTATTTCATTAGATAAGTTTTCCATTAATTTAATGCCTTAAAGAAACTTGTTATTAGATTAATATGTAGCTCATTGAATATATTCGTATGTAAATGTATTCACCGCAGGAAAAAATTTCAATGAAACATTTTCATTTCATAAATTTTTATAATTGCAAAACTTGAAATTCAGGGGGTTACTCTCTATTGCCATGCGCAAGAAAACGCATCGCAACTCAATGTAAAAATCATACAATTGCGAATGGTTTTTCTTTCGCATCGCAATAGAAAGTAACCCCCCAGAGCTTAAGTCACTTAATTCTTTAAAAAACTTGTATTCGTGTCTTAAGTCATTTGATTGCTGCGATACCGGAAATTCCTGTAGAAATTTTTTTATTACTGAGCAAAACTTAGGTCTATAACTTAAGTCTTTTGTCTCAATTTTATTTTAATTTTGAGCAAGTTTGCGTCTTACGTCTCTTGATTACTACAAAGCTGAAAGTTCTTTTACTTTTGTATGAAATTTTTTCTTAATTATACTGAAGTTTGTTCAAGAAATAGTGTAAATTTCAAATATATTGCAGAAAAAAAGCATTTTCTAAGCAAAGTTTTGAATTTTATAATTTTTTTAATTCTTTAAAATAGAAAAAATATCTGCTCTGCCAGATAATTTTTTAACTTTCGATTAAAGCTAGTTTGTTAGTTCATTTTGGCTTAATAAAATATTTAATTCTTTGTTTCTCTTTTTTACTGGGTTAACAAATAATTCCTTTAAATATTTTTACAGGCTTTGCGCAAGAGCTTATAAGTCTGGTATATTTTCTTTAACGATAATGAAAAAACTGTTTAAGTCAACTTATAACAAAATCAGTAAATTGAATATTTTTGAAAAGAAAAGAAATCCAAATATCTAATATGAATTTAAAATCATGCGTGGTTTGAAATTATTGTGATTTTAGATTAAAATAAAATTATTGAATAAAAACAAAAATTTTAAATATTGTTTTTTTTTTGTTTTCATAAAAATTTACGAAAGAGGCTTTTGTTCGCATGAACTGAAACAGACAATAGAACTACTTAGCATTAGAACTAAGAGTGGGAACGAGTCACATGGTCATATTAGAAAATTTTAAGCCACACTCTTTTTAAAGACGGTTTAATACAAACAATATATTTATTAGTTATTTTTATTTGACCTTTTTTTTTAAATAATATGACTATTTTGTTAAGCTTGAGGTCTTATTTTTCAAAAATTTATTTTTATACCGACATTTCGCTCCAATATATTTTAGATTTACTTAAAAAAAGAAAAAAACTATGAATTTCTAAGGAAATCTTTAAAGTCTTTTTCTTCTATTAAGCAAACATGAACATGATCGTGTGTATGAGATGGCAATTTGAGCAAATTTCAAAACTTATTAAGTAAAAAATTTGACTCTACTCTAATGTTACAAACCTTCCTTAAGAATTCAAAGACTTGCTTGGGTGATTTGTTCGCCATGTGAGATACTGTAGCTAGTGATGTCCTAAGTAACAAAAATGTTTTCAAATTAAGCCATTACAGTGGCACAAAATGTGTTCTGCTGTCTATTCATCTTAGTTACACAACCTATAGAAGTTATATTGCCAAGAGTTTAGTGAAGAATCCCTTGACAATACGAATTTCTGACCGAGTCTGGCCTAGTAAGTCATTTGTTTTTCTTTCGAGACCGCAGTGACATGAATATTTTCGAGCTTTTTCTCTAATCAATAAATAAAATAAAAAAAATTTAATTTAAAAAGTACTAAAATGCAACATAAACGGTTTTAGCTTTAAGTGTTATTTGGTATTTTTGTGTGCTTTTGTTATTGTTGTTGTTGTTGATTTGTTTCTTTAATTTTCAAGACATCGTGATGATGATTGCAAGTTAAGCGCGTGCTTACAGTCTGCTTATAGACTTCTGCCTGTCGTGCTCTCATTGAACTTTGAGGCACATTTACGCCAAGAAAAGAAGTAAAATAAACGACACAAAACTACGAGTAGATACGTTGTTCTTCAAATAGTTAATTTCATTTTTCCTTTTTTTTTCTCTGTTCTTGATGTTATTAAATATACGAGTGAGTACAGCTGTTTAAATCATTTAACCGCCCAGAAGGTGAATTATTCTAATCTATTTTTTCCGTTTTCTTTCTTTATTTTTTTTTTTTGTTAAATATAAAATTTATACCCGTTTTTTCCTTGGTTTTTCTAGTTTTATTATTAAAGGAAAATGTCTAGTATTAGCCAGGCAGCCAGCTGCAAAAAATTGAACTTGTGCAGCTTAATTCGTGGCTAGTGGTTGGTATGTTACGTTTAAATGATTTACATTAAAGTTGCTGGCTGGTACTTTTAATAAGTTTTCTTTAGTTTGTGTTTATTACAAATCAGAAAATCATATATTACTTTTTTTAATTTTTTTATTTAACATTTTTTTGCATCTTATGTATGTCTTCCTGTCGTTAGTTTGGTAAAGTAATTCCCATTAAGTGGTTAAAAATTTTTTAGAACAATATAAACTGGTTTTACACTTGATTACCATACAGTTGTGGCAGCAATATGTATCACCATCCAACCCAACTTTATTGCAACACAGTATTACAGGCAGTCAGTGCCGTGGTGGTGGGTAAATAACTACAGCAGCCATAACAGCAGCTAAGCATGCGCACTTGCAAGTCCAAACAATAATCGTTTTACGTTTTATGTTTTAGTTGTTGTTTAGTTTAGTTTTATGGATTTTTATGATGCTGCTGCTGATGATTATTGTTTTGTTGAGTTCTACAGTGGCTTACGAGTACATGCCTTATGTATGTGCTTCAGTTTTAGTTTATGTATGTTTGATTTGGTTTGGTTGGGTTTAGTTTGATTTTTCTTTAGCGTGTTTTAGATTGATGTATAAAATGCATTTGCTTGACATTAAGCAGCTCTAGATTTATATCTGTAATCACTCAAATGTATACGACAAGTTAGTGCCAGGTAAAATCTTGTGCCACTTGTTCATTTTACTGAATGACTAGCTGTCTGTCCATCTATTCCATCTGTAGCGTAGCACTCACTTTGCCTTCCTCTTTTTTTATTTTTATTATTATTTGCTGTGCAAGTTGATTCCTCATGTTAAATTTTATGATGGGCATTAGTTTGAAAGGAAATTTACAAAAAACAAAAAAAAAAAAAGAAGAATGATCATCATAAATATATTTTTTTCGTCTTTCGAAAAGCAGAATAAAACTTATTTAGTTCTGACATGTAAAGTATATTTTCCAGGAAATTTATATTTAATTAAAATATTTCTATTATTGAAAGAGAGCGTAAGGCATAGTAGTCATAAATTGGGAAGAAGAAAATGAATTAAAAAGGATTTAACAGTGCAAAAAAAAAAAAAAAAAATTATATGCAAACAATACAAATCGAAATTATTTGGAAGAAAAAAATTTTTTTTCTTATAATGTTTTTGTTTCTCGAAAAAGTTGTTGAACTTTTTATCTTTTCTTAAAAAAATTTAACTTTTATGATTTTTCATTTAAAATTTTTTAAATGCCCTTCTTTTGCTTTAACGAAATAATTTTTAGGTTAGGTTAGGTTACGTTGAATAAAACTCCCCGAATAAAGAGGAAAAAAGAGGCACTCATTTCTGTCTTTTGATGTAGTCCCTTTATAAGAGGAAAAACGGATAGCACTAGAGGTAGAAGAATGAAAGCAAATAGGCAGATAGTAGGGGTGAGAATAAGAAGAACAAGAATTTTCAGAAAATGTTAAAACACTTCCAAAAAGTTTAGAAGCTACAGATTAAATTTCTTTTTGATTTTGGTAATTTTCCTGGGCAAAATCATGAATGGTAATTCAGCAAAGTGGGGAGTGGAGAGTGTTGTTCTTAAGGATTTTGCCACTTTCCGTTTTGCATCATAAAATAAAAACTACGAATTTTTCAGAAAATGTTAAAACACTTCCAAAAAGTTTAGAACCTACAGATTAAATTCCTTTTTGATTTTGGTAATTTTCATGGGCAAAATCATGAATGGTACTAGTCCCTCGCCTAAACCAGTGTCTGTCGTATAGTCGACCGTGCAGTAAGACCCTGCAGGTTGCGCTTCCCAGCTTGTGCTTATCTTCCAAGGCAGGGAACAGGCAGAGAAGAGTTTCTTACTCTTCCTCGTCTTCCGTTACTTCGATATCAAACGCCTTCTTCTGGCATGGTTGCCAAAACTGGAGTGGGCTGTTATTGTCGCCACCATATTATTCAATTGGGCTATCTACAGTTCATCAAGTGAATCCTCACTGCGATTACTATCTAGCTTCGACTATATCATCCTCTTTGTGTTGCACGTCCGTTTGTGCCTTATGCAAAAATATACTCTCAATCTGCATGTTGCAGTCCGAGAAAGGTATGACTCAGGCGAGGTTGACCACTGAATGTCCCACCATCCTAAATTACTATTAAATAACGTATGACAATTGTAATAACATTGTGATAACAGTCAAGCCAATTATAAATACAAATGCCGAGGCAGTATTTCAATTTCAATAGTTTTCATTCGATGCCAAATATGACGAGTTGAACTCAGGGTCTAAATCTTAGTTTAAGCCTTTTTTTTTTTTTTTTTGAATAATTTGAAAATTTCGACGAGTGTATGA
This sequence comes from Thelaira solivaga, assembly GCA_947397855.1. Lineage (NCBI taxonomy): Eukaryota > Metazoa > Arthropoda > Insecta > Diptera > Tachinidae > Thelaira > Thelaira solivaga. The sequence goes on along the minus strand of OX377613.1, from coordinate 49,817,694 downwards.
TTTGACCTCAGGCTTGTTCAAAAATTTTGTTATAAATTTTAAGTGATCATTTTGAATTAAATTACTTTTTTAAGCTATTGCTAATAAAGAATTTTAATTAAAAATTATTTTGTGCTTCCTGTTTAAAAATTTGTTATTTCGTCTATAAATATATATTTTTAATGAAATATTTTTTAAGCCTCCCCCAACAGCAAAATTAAATACTTTTTGCCAAGAAATGCAGGCACGAAAAATGTCAACAAGCTTTAACGTACAAGAATCTTAAATCAATTTAAACTTAATTGATGTCGCATGCAAAATAAGAAAACAAAAAATGTGAAAGAATTTTATTTTATTAAGAATTTTTTTTGGACTCGTACTAATGAATGATTCATATTTCAACAATTCAGACAACTGATTTTCTCTGCTATTTAACCCCTTGTTTTCTGTGTGCTGTGGTTGTTAGCTTTTACGATTTTTAACAGCAGCAGCAGATTTTTTTTATACCCTTCACTGTAAGTAAGAAGGGTATATATAACTTTGTGATTACGTTTGTAATTTCTACACCCTACATGGATCCTTATGAATAGCAGAATCGATTTAGCGCTGTCCGTCTGTTTGCTTTTAAAAATAAGGTTCTCAGAAAGGATTTTTTTTCAGAAATCGTTAATTTTAATTTCTTGAACTGAAATTAATTATTTATTTAGGATTATTAAAAAGTAGGTATTCGAAGAAAATTATTCTTATTAAAGTTTGTCATTTCTTTTTTTTATTTTTTTATAACTTTTTAATTGACTTTTTTTATTGAAACGGCTAGATTTTTAAGTTCAGATCGTATTATAAAAATTTATTTTTTTATTGATATTTCTTTCCAATAATAAATAAACAAATTCTTATATTTAATATAACCTAACTAAATGGAAATATGGACTGTACAGAACTTTTAAATACTATCACATTTTGTGTACCTAGTAGACTATCACTTCGGCATAGAAACATGTTTTATATTCAATTAAGCCGTAGAAATTATGCTGCTAATAGTCCATTGACTAGATCTTTAACATATCTCAATGCTATAAATGAGCATCAATTAATAGAATTTAATGTATCAAAAACGCACTTTAAGAATTTTCTTCTTTATAATTTAAATTAATTTGTTAATTTCCTAATTATGTATTCAAGATAATTTATGATTTAAGTCCAATATTTTGTCAATAATTTATATTAGTTTATAGTCTGTAAGGAATCCATTTTCATAGACTACAATAAATAAATAAATAAACTGAGTGTTTGAGTTACATAATTTTTTGAAGTAAGTGAAAATAAATATGGTTAGTTAACAGCGTTTTCACTTAATTCCTTATGTTTTTTAGTATTTGTAAATATCTTTTTAGTATTTATGACATATTTCCATACATATAAGTACATACATAGATACAAATGTGCATAAATACGTTGATTTCTCTAAGAGATTGCAAACGAACCATAGAAAATTACGGGTTGGTACACATATCGTTTTAAACAAGAGGTCGTCTAGATTTGTAATCTATTGCCCAAGTACTCAGAAAACTCTTTGGATTATTTAAAAAAAATTTTTGATATTCCCTCATTCCCCAGTACCCTTCTTCTCAGGGATTTTTACCATTACCCACTTTGCCGAGCTACCATTCTCGATTTTGTTCAGGAATTTTAACAAAATCAAGAAGGAATTTAATTTGTAGGCTCCAAGGTTTATGGAAGTGTTTTAACATTTAGGGAAAAATTCGTAGTTTTTATTTTATGATTAAACTAGTTGACCCGGCAAACGTTGTCTTGCCTTAATATTTTTATATATTCGATCTTCTTATACTAAGAAATCGTACTCATAGAGTAAAGAGCTGTGCGAGACCGGGTAAAAACAGGTAGTAGGCGAATAAGCCAAATACCGACTATAGCGCTACCTGCCGGGCGGATTTGTGACGTTAAACCTTCCAAGATTATACATATAAACCTTCCTCCTCAATCACTCTATCTATTAAAAAAAATCGCATCAAAATCCGTTGTGTAGTTTTAAAGATTTAAGCATACATTGGGATATAGGGACAGAGAAAGCGACTTTGTTTTATACTATGTAGTGAAACAGGAACTGCCAAAATCCTTGAGAATAACAGTACTGGGGTATATGGAAATTAAAAAAAAAAAAAAATTTAAAATAGTACAAAGTAACTTCTGAGTATTTGGGTGGTAGATTACAAGTCTAGACAGTCTCCCCTTTAAAATGATGTGTTTTCCATTTCGAAATAATTTATGCTTTTACCGGAAGTTGCTAAAATACCTCAGAGCAACCGCACTGGGGTATATGAAAATTTCAAGAAACTTTTAAAATGATCCAAAGGTAACAAATATAGATGATCTCCGCTAAACTACTACTAGAAACATTTGGTATTTAATGACGTAAGACGTATTTGATAAATATGCCATACTGAAAATATATTTACAAATACTAAAAAACGTAATGGGGTACGTTAAATCATATATAGCGCGGCATATTTATCTTTACTCATTTAATTTTTTTTCTATGGTTTTTATATTATAGACAAATGGGGAAAGCGAAAAATATTAATATTTCGCTAGCACAGTGAAGGGTATATAAGACTCGGTACAGCCGAATTTAACTTTTTTTGTTTGTGTTTTATTACAGTCATTAACATTAATTTAAATAGTTGTTGTTGGGGGTTTTGCTTTATTTTAAGTACAGGGTGGGCCAAAAGAAACCAAGGGGTGTAAAAGTTTAATAACTTTTTTGTTTATTAATTTTTTTTTATTTTTTCTTTCAGATTATATAGACAACACTTGGAGAATTTATAATGGAGAGGTTCACAACTGAACAGAGAACCAGAACAATAGAATTTTATTATTTAAACCAGAGATCAATTATTTTAACGCAAAGAGCATATCGTCGACATTTTAACGTCAGAATTTCGCCCTCTGAAGCGATGATTCGTTGCTTAGTTAATCGTCATCACCAACACGGCAGCGTAAGAGATTTGCCTCGAACCGGTAGACCACGTTTAAGTCGCACTGCGGAAAATATTGAACGAGTACAGCAAAGTGTTAACGAAGCACCAGAAACATCTGGCAGAAGGCGTTCTGCTCAGCTAGAAATGTCTCGTACGTCACTACGGCGCATTTTAAAAAAAGATTTACAGTTATATAAGGTGCAATTGGTCCAAGAATTAAAACCCGCAGATCATCGGCAACGTCTAAATTTTGCAGTTAAATTTCAAGAGTTGGCCAGAAATGAAATCAACTTTATTGAAAATTTGATTATGAGTGATGAAGCTCATTTTCATTTGAATGGCTTTGTTAACAAGCAGAACTGTAGGTTCTGGGGTTCTCAAAATCCAAGAGCCATTCATCAACGCCAATTGCGCCCCATCAGGTGTACAGTATGGTGTGGGATCACATCTGAAAATGTCATTGGGCCCTACTTCTTCGAGAATGAAGATGGAAGTGCTGTAACCGTAAATGGAGAGCGGTATCGTTTTATGATAGATAATTTTTTACGTCCTGCTCTTGAAAACAGACCTGGTATGTGGTTTCAGCAGGAGGGAGCCACTGCCCATACTGCCCGAGACACAATGGCTGTTTTAAGTCAAATTTTTGGAGAGCGAATAATTTCTCGAAATTCGGAAATTATTTGGCCATGGCGATCGCCAGATTTGACAGCACCCGACTATTTTCTTTGGGGTTTTTTGAAGGAGCGAGTGTATGTAAACAAGCCAGAGACAATCCTTGAACTCAAGCCAAACATTGTTGCAGAAATTCTAACGCTACAGCCACAAGTTTTGAAAGATGTTATGGAAAATGCTCTAAAAAGAGCCCATCAGTGCGAAGCTGAAAACGGTGGTCATTTAAGAGACATCATTTTTCATACTTAGTGTAAAAAAATTTCCATTTTGTATATTATATAATCTGAAAGAAAAAAAAAAAAAAATTAATAAACAAAAAAGTTATTAAGCTTTTACACCCCTTGGTTTCTTTTGGCCCACCCTGTATTTGTTTTTTTTTTTTTGTTTTGTTTTGCTGTATCAGTTTAGCTTTGAAATTCCCTAACTCTTTACTGTTGAATAAATAAAAAGTAAAAAGCAAAGCTGCACTAACCTCTGCTTTACTTAAGCATGAGTTTGTTTAGTTTTTTGGTTTTGTATTGCACAGAAGGAATTGCAGTGAATCTTGTTCCCTTAATAATCGTTTAATAAATGCGACAAAAACTAAAGCAACACAGAGTAGTACAACAAAAAAAGAAAACAAAATGAAAAGACTAGTGCTAAAAGCAAATTAATCAACTGTTTACAAAACAAGCTGGAATTAAAAACAAATTGCTTTTTGTATTTAACACCCAACAAACAAATAATCGTACACTAATATGCAGCTTACAGGAAGCTGGACAATGCAATCATCTAAAATATATTTAGAGAAAACACAAATTATTTTTTAAAATATTTTTGACTTAAAATCAGCTGTTGGTCGCTTAAAACGGAAGAGTAAAAAAATAGGGAGGCGACCAGTAAGTTTTTGTGTATAATTTTTTTAGAATTCAAACTCCAGCAGAGTTAAAAAAAATACTCTTTTGTCTGTCAGTGTGTTAGTTTTTTTTTTTTTTTGCTAAACATATTGTCCTTGTAATCATGTTAAATTATACTGGCTTTTGCTGGCACTGCAAATGCCAGTAATTAATTTATGTAAATAAGCAAGTCTGCAAATAAAACGTTGCTTAAACAATTTGGCCACTCAGCCATATAAAAAAGGCTCTAAAAAAATTTTTTTTAATGAAAGACAAGAAAAAAGTAAATTGAAAGTAATTAAAAAAGTTTTATTCAAGAGAAAAAAATTCTTTTTTTTTAAGAAAAAGAAAAACAAAAAATACACACTTTTAATAAAAGGAAGTCAATTTGTTTAAAAAACAACACTGAAGCTCGATTTTATTTAAATTATTCATGTTCGTAGCCAAAAGTGTATTGAAGTGAAGAAAAAAAAACAACACAAAAACTTAATAATTCTTTATACGCCTCATTTAAGAGACAAATCCGATTAAGTATAAAATTTTGTATTTAATTTATTTTTAAGCTTGATTTTTCATGTGCTTTAGTTCAAGTTTTTTTTCTTCTTTTTTTACTTCTTTCTTGCACATTATGATGAGTAGCGGTACAGTTCAAAGATTTTGTTTGAAAAAAGGATCCTTTTTTCCAAAATTTACTAAAACGAGTACGTACTGCTATCCAAAGTTTAACTTAAACACAATAAAGCCACCAAAAATAAGCAAAAGGCCATCATGTCTGGTGTTGTGCCTTTTCTGAAACTCTGGCACACCAAACACTTTCAGTAAATAAAACGTAAGAAAAATAAAAAAACAGGAGAAAATAATTTTAAACTAAAAGTATTTGAGATTAATATTTTGAAAATAAATAAAAGTGAAGCAAAATTTAACAAAAATGTTAATGGCTGGTGGAAGTAGTCATTTTATTTTTTTTTAAATTCCTGCTTGCAAATTTAAGAACAAAATTTTTTTTTTCATTGAAAATTATTTAACTCAAAAAAGTACCATTTCGATTGGTGAAAAAAGTAAATTCTCCTCTTCAGCCCTGGGCCTAAATGTTTGCATTCGATATGTAATAAAGTCAATAGAAATTCTAGTTTCTCTGTATGAAATTTGTGAAATTGTTCGATATCGAAGGTACACGCAAAGAAAACAGATGGTTGAATATGGTCACCGCAAACATAGTATGTTCTCCACAAAAATATTATTATTAATTTGAAGCATCTAAACATTATTCTGATCGCGATAAACATGTTTCTAGTTATTTTTAACCATATTATGTTTAGTGTCTTAGATCAACCATATAATTATCATATTATTTTTGATAAAATTTTACTTGAAACCATAAATATGTTCATAGCAAACATAATAATGATAAAAATATGGTTGAATGTAAATTGCTTTCTACTTTGCCTCTTCCGCAACCATATAAATAAAGTGAGTATAAAACAAAAACTTAATCGTTGAAACTCAACTGAGCTTTGTGGGTAAAGTGGTTGAGTGGCGAGTTAATGCTTCTTAACTAAGTGTTCGCAAGCTCGAGCCCTGGTAGAGTCAACTAAAATTTAAAAAAATAAATTTAAACTCGATGTATTATGTAATATGTAAATAATTACAAATTGATAGAAAAGAAAAATAATGGAATAAAAAAAAACTTTATTTATACAAAAAATTTAAATAAATTTTTTTTTAAAATCATATTAAAATATATATGCATTAAAAAAATTTTTTTGCCTTGACCGGGGGTTGAACCCAATATCTGCAGTTCAAAGCTATTTTTAATATCTTTGATTTAAAAATATATATGGTTAGATGCAATCATAAATCTAACCATACTATGTTTCCACCAGAATATGGTTGCCTCAACCATATTTTTTCTTTGCGTGTAGCGAATTTTATTTTCTATCTTATTTAAAACAGAATTTTATTTTATCTACCATCCAATAAAAATTAATCTTGAATATAAGCAAGCGTTAGGTATGACTATTGTATGAAATCACAAAATTAAAAAAAAAAATTTTTTGTGTATCAACAAAACATGATTTAACAAACCAACCAAGTGGAAACCAAAGATTTATTTTTTTGTTTTGAGGTTTTTAATTTAAAAAAATCTATATAAAACTAATTTCCGTTTAAAATTAAATTTTTTGGCAGGGAGTAATTTTTACAAAACAAATATTTAATTAGCGAAAGGATTGCTTTAAAAAACCATTTTGTAAAAGAATTTTATATATGTGATTAATTTTTATTATTGACTTTCAATAGTTCCATTAGAATTGCATATCGTCGCTCCAGTAATTCAGTGTCTGGCAGTAATTCAAATTTTTCTGTATTTGAAGTAAAGTCCCCGAAAATTGTAAATTCCCTCATACTCCAGTACTATTGTTTTGAGGAATTTTTTAAATTTCAAAAATAACCATAAACGAAGACGTAGTAAGACACACACCGTTTTAAAGGGAAGGCTCTCCATCTGCTACTCAATTACTTAGAAATTACTTTGGAGTATTTTTTTTTAATGTTTGAAAGTCCTTGATACCCCAGTACTGCTGCACTAAGAGACCATAAGAGATTATAGAATGAGACATTCACCGTTTTAAAGAGGAGATCTTATAAATTTGTAATCTGTCATTCAATTACTGAGAAATCACTTTGGAATATTTAAAAATATTTTTTGAAATTCCGTCATACCCCAGTACTGTTGCTCTAAGATTTTTTACAAATTTCCGGGGGAACCGTAAAACAGTAGGATGGGACAAACACCGTTTTAAAGGCGAGGTCTTTTAGATTTGTAATCTGCCACAAAATTACTCAAAAATTAATTTGGAGTATTTTTAAGCATTTTAGAAAATCCCTCATACTGTTGCTCTAAAGGACTTTATATATATTCTTGTAATGGAACTATTCAAAGTCAAAATACACATGATTTGTTAATAGAGAAACAAGACAATTTTTTTTAATTAAAAAAAATGTTTTTTATGCATTAATCAGCCCAATTAAAAATTTTAGGAATTATTGAATTTTTTCACAAGAAAAAATTACTCAAAAATATTGCTAATTGGGCTAGATAGGTATGTATGTTTCTCTTTTTATTCTAGTATAAAGTTCATAATAAATAATATAAAAGTGTAGCTTTTGATTCTATTTTGTTTTTTATTTTTTTTTTTTTTTTGTTTTTTAACTAAAACCAATAATTACATTCGTTATTATCGGCGAGGCTTTAATTGAATACAAGTAATTTAAAAAAAGAAAGAGACGTAATGAATTGAAACGTGTGCTTAAAATAAGTTTCTTTATGTGCAACATAAATTTATTTGTCAATTGATACTAGAGCAAATAAAAACGCATACAATATTGGCAGCATAACTTTTTATGAGGCCAAACATTTAAAATTTTTTTTATCAACTTTTCCATAGATGTGTTTCATTTGGAGCATTTGTTTCTGCTTAAAGCAAATAAAATAAACTATTTTATGTTTGTAAAGCTTTGCCATCATCAGTTTTGCTGCACGCCAATACCAGATTGCATTCGTTTACAGATTTATGCAACAAAATCGTTAAATTTTTCAATTTTATATCATTCACGTTTTGCCATAACTTTTTTTTAATGAAAATTCAATACTTGTGTGATTGTGGTTTTATAAAAGCGTTTGTTTTTTTTATGTGTGTTTATTTAAAAATTTTTTTTTCTTACAAATTTTCTTAGTTGTAATTGTTCATAACAAACTTAAAGAAGTGTGTTTCTAGTTGGACGACGCTATTAGTAAAAGTTTGCATTTTGCAAATATGCTGAGCATATTAAACCAGATCGTGAGTGTCCTTTTTTATTGTCCAAAATTTTTGTCACTTGTACACACAAATAATAGAAAACAATATTTTTCTGTTTAGAAAGTTCAGCTGTCTACATACACGTCACATCTAGACTTATGTAAGCGGTTAAATTGAGAGCAAAAATTCTTTCTATTGTTTGTGACGTATATATAGACAGCTAAACTTTCTAAGCCGAGATATAATTTGCTGAAAGCATAAATTTTTTTTTTCTATTTTTCTTAATTGTACATGTGTTTGTAATTTTTGGTCTATGTACGTTTGAGCAAATATACACAGCGATGTTTTTAGTTGAAATGAATTAAAATGAAGTAAAAGGAAAATGCCTTTATTTGCATTTACACTGTCGTGGCAAACTCACTCATACAATTGTATAGAAATGGATGAAGAACTCGGTAAAAAAATTTTAGACACAAGAGTTCATTGACTAAAATTGATATTTACCTTCAAATTCAGAAATATATTTTTGTTTAACAAAAGAAATTTCCTGTAGAAAATTTTATTAAAGAAAAATATTTATTTTATTTTATTAATTTTAAATTATTTATATACATTAATAAATGTGTATTTTTACTTAAATTAATTTGTAATTATTAATTTAATTATTTATTATTTTAAATGAAATTAAATTTAATATAGAATTATTTTTAATTGAATTATTTAAATATTTAATTAATTGAGTTATTAATTATTAATTTTTAATTAAGACGAGAATTTAATTAATTCAATGAAAAACTATAATCAAAAAAGCAATTTTTAATTAAAATTTGCAATTATCTTATAAGGTTTTTCTTAGCAGTATCACCTTACCTGTCTGTTGCCTGAACTGACTTGGTCAAATGTGACTGGTTTTAAAAAATCATGGGAATCGGGACTTATTAACTGAATCCCGAAATTCCGAACGAGATTTTTGGAATTTTCAAATAAACGTAATAAAAAAAGTATTTGGCCGGAAAGAGGCAGTAGTAGAACTGGTTACCTTTTAGGTCATAACTTGCTTAGTTTTCAAGATATCGACTTGATTTCTATTGCGTTGAATAGATAAACGTATTGGGCTTAAATAGTTTTATTTTTCTTACAATTTTAATTCATTGAAAAGAGTAGTCAGATAACCTGAACTCTTTTTTTTTTAAACACAGAGCAGAAGTACACAAAATAGAGGACCAAGCTTGATATTCTTTTTTTTTTTATTTTGATGACTGGAGATTGGCTCTTAGTGTGATCATAAACTCTTGATAAATATGATCATATTTTTCTTATAATTAAGATTTTCATCTCAGCAACAAGCAGCTACATATTTTGCTGAATATAATTGCGCACAAATTTTTTTTTTTTTTTTTTTTTTTGTAGATGAAGAACTTGTGCAACCATCACAACTAATATTTGTTCATCTCGTAAATATTTCGCATTAATTTCAATTTAGTGGAACTATAAAAGCAAAATAAAAGGAAAAAAAAGAAAATCGTAGTTGTTAAAATTGTGCCAATACTTCAACTATTTACATGCAACTGAATGAAAGGCACTGAATTACTGCAACATCTGAATGTTGTGGCAATAAAATGCCAACATTCATGCGAAAACCAACAAGCAACTGCTTCAATTGAAGGAAATTTAAATATTGCATGTGACAATAATTAAAAGAATTGAGAGCAATCAAAAGTTTATCAAGTGAAAGACAACCAAGCCGGCCAAAATAACTGTGTCTGTCACTGTGAGTGTGTATTTCAGTTTTTGTAAATAATAAAAAATTTTAATTTATAAAAAGAAAAAAAATTTAAGTAACTTTTTGTGTAAAAATTGCAAAATATATTTTCCAGCTTTAAAATTTTATGAAATTTTACTTTAAAAAAGCAGAACTGTTTTGTTGTTTCAAAAAAGTTTTAAGTTCAATTGGCTTAACAAAAATTTTTAACCAAAAATATAAGCAAGCCATTCTAAAAGTTTAAGGTGATTGTTGCTTTAAAAACTGTTCATTTAAGTGCTCCTCTATTTCATTTCTTAAAAGGTTATAAGTATATATTTAGCAATTAAGGTTAGTCTACGGGGGCTGCCAAGTTTTTCAGTTTGCTTTGTGTTAAAAACAGATTTTTTTTTTTGCTGAACAAAAATTTATGGGAAAGCCTATCACTGGCTTTTTCGCATGCTAAATCTGATTTGCTATGAAAATAAGGAAAAATATAATAAGAAAACACTTTTTATAAATTGTGGGCAGGGTAGTGGGCGGTAATAATGACATGTAGAAAATTCCTAAGCTCAAAATCTAGTGAAGGTTTTGTGTAAAAACATAGAAAAAACAAAAGTGCTCACATACATACTTCTTGCTTGTACGTTTCCTTGTACGTTTCTGTTTTTTCACTTTAACATTTGAATCACTTAATATTTTAGCATAAAAATCTACTTACACAAATTTAACAAAAGTCTTGTTAAAATCATACAAATTTTACACAAGAATTAATTTCATTTAAAATAAATTACGTTAATAAAAATATTTAAATTTAATTTTTTTTTAAAATGCCATTTAAAGAAACCAAAATAATAAAAGTGACACTTAAAATCATTAATAAATTTCATTCATTGGAAAAAATTTTCAAATAAAAATAAACTCAAAATTAACTGAAAGTAAACATCAAAAACTACATCCCTTCTTAATTAAGATGATTAATTTATTTTTAAAACCCAAAACGAATAAAGAGGTGCGGCCATGTTTAACATTTTAAAATCTTTTAATCTTTTTTATTGTATTTTTTGTTTGTTTTTTAGTGATTTTAAGAAAGAAATATTTATAAATCCAACGTATTTGATTGTTTTCTCTTGTCTTTTTTTATTAAATATGATTAATTTGTTGTTGTTGTTCGTTTTAGTGTTTGGTAGACCCAATTTTAACAAGAATAATGTCGTGCTCAGTAGGATTTATGTTTTTAACACTCCAACAATGAAGTGCTAGAAATTTTTAGAAAATTTATGATGGCCTATGAATTTAATGAAGTTTCTGTGAGTGAAACAGTCTATAAATTTTAAGGCAAAAAAGGGCATAAAAAAGATATACAGATTTTTTTTCAATGATAAAAGGTTGTGGCTCTAAATAGACAACTAAAAATTGAAAGAAAAAGTGAACGCAAATTTTTTTAGGTAACACATACTAAATAGCTAAAGTACATCAAATTTCTGAAACAAATTTAGATTTTTTTACTAATTTGAACATCGGAACTTAATTTTTTTTAATTAATTTTTATTTTTAGCAAAAGCAGGTTTCTTTTTATTTAATAAAATACCTTTTCAGTGCTTAAAAGTTATATTTTTAATTTCAATAAAGAATTTTAAAAGTTCCAAAAATTTATTTATTGCACAAAATTTAATTTTTCTAATTTAATTTTGTAAAATTTTATAATTCAAAATAATTTAATATGTTGTTTATTATTTATTGAAGTTCAAAAAAATTTCTTTTTTTTTTTTAATTTGGTAAAAAAACAATTTTAAATATTAGAAATCTAAGAATTAAAAATAAAATTAATTAAGTAAAATTATACTAAAAAATAAGAAATAGTTATCGCAAACTTAAAAAAAAAACTAGTTATTTTTTAGTGGAATCAGCATAATAAAAATATTGCTCATTCAGAAATATAAACTCTTGAATTTTTTCGTTTCAAAAATTTTCAAGTTTTGTTTGAACAAGTATCTAGCAGATTGCATTTCCAGACACTATTGCCTCTATCAAGTTCTTCTGGTAAAAAATTGCAAGTCTCTCACTTAAATACTGAGGAAATTTTAGTCTGCAAAGTCTTCTTATTTATATTGTTGAACCACTTCGTACATAAATCAAAATAAGTTAAGGATACTAAAATTAACTGTTCCTTTCTTAAGTAAATCAACATAAGACCCAACTCTACTTTCTTAAAGTTTGAATTAGTTCATGCTTTTTAATCCTAACTAGCGAAAACCTCACAAAAAATAAACACTTCCTTCGGTTGTGAGAACTAAAACTGTTACTAGTCAAATATTCTCTTGTGATAATCGGAATTTTTAATTTTAACTTTTAAGTTATCTTAATGGTACTTGTGGCCACTATGTGTTTGTTATGTTCTTAGTGCTTAGCTTGATTGAGTAATTTACTTTTGGTTCCGCTCTTTCACACTCATTTCATATGCTTTTATAGTTTTTGCCATTGACTTTGGCTCCAGGTGCTGTATAGTACCCAAATCCACTACTTGTGCGGCTACGCTGCTACCAGCCCATTTAAACATTTACATACAAAATATGTAGTAGTAGAATCGCATCTCTGCATTCTTAATGAAAACTAGACTTATGGAAAATTTGTAACATGACATTATTGTCACAATAGGCCTATTCTGACCGCAGATACCAGTTGATTTGCTGCCCCTTCTAAATAGTTCTAATTACATTTTGAATTAGAGTCTCTTGGAAACTTGATCAATTAACATCTTAAAAACTCTGAATTTTTCCATATGAACTGCAGGAATTAATTTTCTAGTTACGCATTTATCTATTAAATTACATTGTGTAAATGCATAAAGTAAAATATATAAAAAAAAAAAAAAAAAAAAAAAAACAAACCAACAACTACGCGTATGTAGTCCAAGTAAAGAGAAAAAAATGTAAAACAGAATTTGTCGGCTTGTAGCTTTGAGTTTTGAAAAAGCTTAATTAAGCTACCGAAACAAATAAGAGAGATACACCACAAACTAAATAAATAAATACTTGGCCGATTGTTTTGGGTTGTATGCACCATCCGACTATGAAAGGCACTCTAAAATAAACCTTAATTGGATGAAAATGGTTGGAATATTTAAAATAATTTAAAAACTCATTTTTGTTTGAAATGAAAGAAACCTCCAATAGTCTACAACAAGAAGAACAACAGCAATACACAAAACAAATGTTCAAATAAGATTTACGCAACATCGTAAACTGTCGTTTTAAAACCAAAAGATCAGTGGAGTTTAGTGGAGTATCCTTTTATTAGTCTTGAGAATTTTTATTTCTTCTTTTAAAAACCAAGCACATTGGCTTTGGCTTTGGTGGTTGGAGTGCCACTGTATTTTTCTTTTTTTTTTTAATTTTTTTAGTGCTGCAGTCACACTAACAATAGCAAGTCGGCAAAGCTGTTGCTTAGACTAAAGTTTAAACTCACCAAAAGAAAAAACTCAACCAACCAGGGTATCAACAGCGTTAGCACCAGTTGCAAGTTCTGTGCTGAAAGCAAAAAAAAAAATAAAAAATAATCACAGCGATATACACACACTGAAATTTTTGAAAATCCAACACGTGTTGATTTGATTCAGAGAACCCTTTCGATTTTTGCGTTAATCAAAATTCCAATCATCATACCTGAAAATCATTGATTGGTGTTTGTTATACATAAAATCAATTTTGCGTTTGCCATGTTACACAATGTTGTTGTCACATTCTTTAACAAATAATTTCCTCTGTTTTTCTTCACTACTCTGTGAGCAAATATTTTACACTTGAAATAATTAAAGGCATCTCATCTGAAGTAGACTGGAGTGTCTTTAATTCCTTTGTTGTTGCTGTTAAGTGGTTGCTGTTGTTTTTGTTACATTTTGAGTTTTAATTTAAATACATTTTAAATTCAAATGTTGTTACTCATTTGCATGACCATAGAGTAACAATAATGATTAAACAGAATATGTCACCGGAGTAGTCGGTAAGATATAGTATAGAAACTGATAGTTTGACACTAGTAACTTTAACGTGGCATTGGCTTAGGAGGAATTTTTATTAAAACAGAGTAAAGTTACTAACTAACTAAGTGATTAACTGATTAACTTCGTCGCCTAGTCAATTCAAATATTATGGGGTCGAAAAGATATAAAATCGGCAGTCCAATATCTATCTGCGAAACTAATACAGTTAGAGAGCTAAAATTTAAAGTTCAAGCTATTCTTTCAAAAAAAAAAAAAAAACAAAAAAAAAAACAAAAAAAAAAACAAAAAAAAAAAACAAAAAAATTGCGGATAAATGTTTGGTACTTTTTTGATATTTGTAATTTTATGGTACTTTTTTTTACCCTTATCTAAATTTATAATTAACAGTAACAACAGTAAAATATAAACTGTATTCTTCTCTGCTCATGGAAAAGTTTCCAATATGTTTTGGTCCTTTTTTGAAATTCACACTGTAGCCTTTTTTACTACTTGCCCTGTACCTGTAAATAAAACGATGCAGAATATGAAATACGATCCGTTCTTTTATATAAACTTTTTAGTTATACTTCTTTGTATTATTTTCAAGCCTAGAATTGTAATACTAGAGTCCAGCGGTTCTGAACAAAATTAAAAAATTAATTAGTTGGTTTGCTCGGCGGTCTGACGCCTTTCAAATAGAATTGCAAGATTCCGTTTTAAACTACCCAGTCGCCAAGACAATGAAGTGATAAGTGAGCTACACCCACCCTTTGGCATTAAAATATCCGAGAAGATCAATAATCTTTTATCCCCGATATCTCAGTTAGTCTGTCCATAAAATGTGTACTGATATTATAGGATATTATGGTACTCTTTACATATTTATTTTAATACAGGGTGGGCCAAAAGAAACCAAGGGGTGTAAAAGTTTAATAACTTTTTTGTTTATTAATTTTTTTTTATTTTTTAATTTTTTTTATATTATTAACGAAACTGGTTTTAAGGAACTAAAAAATTATTGAATGAAAAATGTGTTCAGTTTTTGTTTATTAAAAAGAATTAAAAACTATAAAATTGAATTCATAAATGACACGAAATGATATTTTTTCGATTTATTATCTCCGGTTTTCACAGCACAAGCGATCGACTCGTCTAGAAATTTTATATTAAAAATATACAAAACACTGAGTGCTTCTTTTAAAAATTTTCTAGACAAGTTGATCGCTTGTAATATAGAAACAGTACATTAATATTATTAATGAAATAACACTGCAGCGTTATTGAGCTAAGTGAAATATCCTAAAAGAGCTCATGTGGCACTTTGCTAAAGAAGCAGCACAAGCCTATAAAAATAGTAATTTACCATATTTGAATCGACTTTCAATAAAGAAAACCACGACTTAATAATAAAATTAAAAAAAAAAATCTAAATGAAAAAACAAATTAATACTTTAAAAATAATAAAAAAAATAAAATTTGAAAAGCATAAACTAAACCAAAATCTTGTTTAGGTAGCGTTACTTGCGGGGCTGTCCACTGTTAGAGCCAATGGGATACATGGCGTCATGGTGACGGATGCTTTTTTTATATGTATCTTCTTTCGGTATCATTCTCTCCCTCTCTCTGTCCTTGATGTCTTTCTAGTGATACCTTTCTGTTCTGTTCTCTCTAAACCCACAACATAGAGTTATAGAATGGGATAAAAAGATGAACTATGAGAACTTCTTTTCATCTTCTTTATAATCTCACGGCTTTGCTACTGGTTAAACCTTTTTTCTAATAAAGATAACTTGAATTCTCAAAAATTATTTATTATATATTTTTAATTAAATAAATAGTTAATTAAAATGGGTCGAAGAAAATATCAGAATTTATATTTTATTATTTTTTTATTTAACTTCAAGTAAATGACTGAAAATCAAAAATCGTTAAACAAAGTAATTGATTTTCATTTGATATTTTCTCAACTTTATTTTTTATACACCACTTTTGTGCCACGCCCTTTTTTGAACAGATTATCATTCTGAAGGTTCCAAGTTTCATTCCTGCCCAGACCCTGAGGGCTTAGTTGCATAAGATATCGCTTAGGTTGCGGTAAATATGGGCGCTTAAATAAATAAAAAAAAATCATTTTATTGTTTTAACAAAATCCCCCATCCCCTATTCCCTATTTACATAAAATAATTTTCTTAAGAAGCCTGTGTTGCTCTTAACCTGATATACATATTTAGAAGTAAATGCTGAGAAATTTTTTTAAAATAATTTAAAAAAAGTCTTGGCTTAATTTGATGCCTTGCTTAAAGTAAAATGAAATTAATGGCCTCATAAATAAAAATCAGAATTCAAAAGGTACTAAAAAAACCAAGCAACTTAAATGCAACTCAATAATGATGAGTTTTAATCATTTCTTGACATTTTTGGCAGGCACACACACAAAAAAGAAATTATTTTTAAAACTGCTAATAAAGCAGGCAAATCAATAGTAGAAATTTTGTTGGTTTTAAATGCTTTTCAAAAAGGATTTTAAGCTTTTGTGATTAAGAAGAAAACAAACAACTTGTGTTTTTTGAATACAAAACTACTCAACGAAAATTCAGTAAAATAAAAAGAACACAAAAACCATTTAAGATGAAATTTAAGTTTCATGTTTCTTAAAACATTTCAAAAGTTTTTAAAATTAAATGTCTGTCTGCTGCTTTAATTTTTTTTTTAATTTTTGTTTTTGTTTTTTTGTCTGTCAATTTTAATCCAACAATTTATTGACATTGAATTTATAATTTGTTAAAAATGGCATGTATGTGCGGGTAAAATGTTGTTTTATATGGGGGTTCATTATTATTATTAGTCTTTGCCGCATGCAGATATCATAATAATTATTTTAAAGCTTAGAATTTCTATTCAAAAAAGAGAGCCCAACTCAAATTTAGTATTTTTACTTAATGAGTTTTGAAATTTTGCTCAAATTACCATCACACACAGTCATGTTCATGTTTGCTTAATAGATTATTTTTTTTATTTTTGTAATAAAAAACGTTTAAAAGGTTTCCTTAGAAATTCATAGTTTTTGTTTTTATTTTATTTTAAGGAAACCTAATATTGGTTGTATTAAACCGTCTTTCAAAAGCTTATTGCTAAAAATTTTCTAATAAGAGGGCATTTAGAAACGCAATGAATACGTTATGTGAAGTTGAATAGTTAAAGTTTTTTTTTTAAATTTTTTTTAATCTTGGCTTATCTGCAGAAAACACCCAGGGTCTGGACAAGAATCGAAGCTTCGACCCCAAAATTTGGGGGATTGTATAACAAGTCATCAAATGTCCTGAATATACCTATTGTGACACTCCTGGCCAAGTCTAGTATTCAAAAAAATTCAAAGACACTTATGTCACAGCAATATATACTCCTTCGGAAAGCATCTGTAAGTGAATTTTCAAGCTACTCTTTCCAGAGAAATTGGTTTGGTGTTAATACAGGGTGGGCCAGAAGAAACCAAGGGGTGTAAAAGTTTAATAACTTTTTTGTTTATTAACTTTTTTTATTTCTTCTTTCAGATTATATAATATACAAAATGGAAATTTTTTTACACTAAGTATGAAAAATGATGTCTCTTAAGTGACCACCGTTTTCAGCTTCGCACTGATGGGCTCTTTTTAGAGCATTTTCCATAACATCTTTCAAAACTTGTGGCTGTAGCGTTCGAATTTCTGCAACAATGTTTGCCTTGAGTTCAAGGATTGTCTCTGGCTTGTTCACATACACTCGCTCCTTAAAAAAACCCCAAAGAAAATAGTCGGGTGCTGTCAAATCTGGCGATCGCGCTGGCCAAATAATTTCCGAATTTCGAGAAATTATTCGCTCTCCAAAAATTTGACTTAAAAGTGCCATTGTGTCTCGGGCAGTATGGACAGTGGCTCCGTCCTGCTGAAACCACATACCAGGTCTGTTTTCAAGAGCAGGACGTACAAAATTTACTATCATAAAACGATACCGCTCTCCATTTACGGTTACAGCACTTCCATCTTCATTCTCGAAGAAGTAGGGCCCAATGACATTTTCAGATGTGATCCCACACCATACTGTACACCTGATGGGGTGCAATTGGCGTTGATGAATGGCTCTTGGATTTTGAGAACCCCAGAACCTACAGTTCTGCTTGTTAACAAAGCCATTCAAATGAAAATGAGCTTCATCACTCATAATAAAATAATTGATCTCTGGTTTAAATAATAAAATTCTATTTTTCTGGTTCTCTGTTCAGTTGTGAACCTCTCCATTATAAATTCTCCAAGTGTTGTCTATATAATCTGAAAGAAAAAAAAAAATTAATAAAAAAAAAAGTTATTAAACTTTTACACCCCTTGGTTTATTTTGGCCCACCCTGTACAAACCGTTCGATGCTTTGGCAGAGGGGAATTCGCTTTCTCTAATGTGGGTACCAAACAATGAAGTGTATGTTTGAAAAAAGATGGCCAACATAAGACTTTCTTGGGTGAATTATTCGCCATGTCAGACTGTAGAAGGTAGTGATGCGCTAAGTAACGGAAACGGGTGCCAATTAGACCACTACAGTGGCAAAATATATATTTGTTCTGCTGACTCTTCCTCCTAGTTACAAAACCTGGAGAGGTCGTTGTGACTTATTCTCATATTTTTCAATTATTTCAATACCCAGTCTCTTGACAATGCGAATTCCTGTCATTTGTTTTCTTTCAAGAACAAAACGGCATGTATATTTTCGCTACCGTGATACCTTTAATTTCTAACCAATATAGTTGTTATTCTCTTTCAAACCACTCATTAAACTAACATGGGTTGCAAAATAATAAATTATTCTCTCAGAGTAGTATCAATGAGTTTGATTGTTTAATTTTTTGGATGTATAATTTAAATGCCCTACTTTTTTCAGGTATAATTGAATACAAGTCATACTCGTATTCACGAATATATACATCAATATGTCTTGATTGAATATTTCAAAATACTAAATGACTTTAAACATTTTTTTAAATTTATAAAGACAAATAAAAAAATGCCTTCAGGCCTTGATATAAAATTGCAGGATTTAGCAAAACTAGCTTTAGGCACACCACAATTATCGCAGGTGAATATTGCTGTTTTGCAAAGTTTAATTGAAATTTTATTAAAGAAATTAAATTGCGAAAATGAAACCGTTTCTCTGAATGCCCACGAATCGAAACATTTGGAAAATATTTTAAAAACAGCAAAAATCTCACCTCTAATATTTAATACGGAACAAATTGAGACTATATCCGATAAACTGGAACGTGTAATTGTGTTGCAAACACGCGTTAATGAAATGAATGAAAAATTGGACAAACACTTGGAGGAAGTGCACAGAACCAGTAACTTTAATGAAACAGCAGTCAATTGGGAAAATTGGCCAAGTTACGGGTGTGAGCATTTATGTACCATCTGCGATGAGAAAAATGAAATTGCCTGTGCTTTATTAAAAAATACTGATTTCATTAAAAAACTATTAAGGCGCATGTCAGCCCCCATTGTGGAGCGTTTATTTTATTTTGAAGAAAAGCTAGAAAAACTAAATGAAGAGTTTACAAAATTCATTAAACAAGCCGAAGAAGAATATCTAAAGATACAGTTGCTAGAGAAATGCATAGAAGAGTTGGAAAAATTGCGTCAAACCACTAAAGAACAGGAATCTCAATTTTTAGCTACCATGGAGGAAATTCAAGATATCTTGGATACCAAACTGGATAAAATTCATATTCCAGCCTTGAAAAAATACATACGAGATAATTTTAAACAGATTGATCAGACGATAAACACTTTACAACAGAAACGAGACTGTCCCAAGGCGGCTGGCATAATTTTAGAAAATGTACGTTGCATGTCTTGTGGCAATAATAAAGTCTGTAGTGATTCTATGGTGCAGCCCACTATCATGTTGCCTAGTGTTTTAGAAAAACCTGTAAAGTTAAGCAAATTTTGTGGTACTTTAAGTAATTTGTGCAAAACACCGAAAGGTATGACTGCTATGTCTTGGAGTCTAAGTGATTCTGTTAAATTTAGGCCATCAAAGCATATGAAAAACTTATCATCTTTGCCTCAGTGCCGTAAACCTGGTGAAGATTTTGAATTGTTGAAAGGTTTTGATGGCAAACTCTATCGTAAGGGCTGACTAAGCTCATAATACGAGACTGATATCCAGAAATTAAATATATTCTTTTATATGAAATGTAAATAAATACAATTCGTGGATAAATAAATTTTGGTCTTAACAAATAAAAACAAAAAATTTGTTTACTTGGGAAGTCTATGACATAGAGGCTTTTATATTTGCACTGTTTAGTAGCATCAAGAGCAGCATTTTTGGATTTTACCAAGAGAAAATAGGTAATAAGGTCTCAAGATGAGCAAGAATGCCACCACGTAAATTAACCAACCAACTAACAAATGTTTACTTGAGAGGTATTAGCCTTAATTCATGCTTTAAAAATTTACCGCCCTACAAAATAATAAATTGACTAGCTATCTATCTAAAGAGTGTGTGAATACCAATAATTTCATTCGTGTATTACAATGCAAACATCCAGAAAACAAGTTCCGTTGTGATAACAATTGTAACAAATTAAAAATTCAGTTGAGACAATCTAATTTTTTACTTGCAGCAACCATCGTTCATTATTAGACTCTACAATTTAGTTCTTTTAATAATATTTCGAGCAGTAACATCGATTTTCTATTGTCACAATTAAAAGAAAATCGATCACAATTCAATGTTTGATTAGTAACAAATTTAGTTCTAACAACTGAGCAGTGAAGAAAAATAAAACAAAGTAAATAGAATTCTGGAGAGTGCAAATGGACCAGCAGCAGCCAAAAGGACTGACAAACATCAAATATTTCTCAGCTATTTTTTTGACAGCTTTCTATTCCTATCCCTCTTCACTTTTCTTTTTATAACGTTTTCACAAAAGAACCATATCAAGAAATTTTCTTCTATTGTTGTTATTGAGGTGACCTGCGCTAACTAATCTAACCCAAGCTATTCTGAACCTCGGCGGAAATGACAGGAAACTCTAATCTAAGATGCTGACAGAACATTGTAAAACAAAAGTGAATTAATTGTGGTAGAGGATGATTATTCTTGTCTCTATCAAGAAGGAAAGTCAATTGCGGAGCACGGTTTGTGCATTTACCCAGCGTTAACCGCTGAAATAGGATACTGGAATTAGAAAATCGTCCTAAAATAAGTAATATTTTCAAAATACGCCTGAGTAAAACTGATGTGATTGATAATGATTCCTGTCGTCTCGGTCAAGAGAGGAGTAGAAACTTTAGAATTGAATTTTTCACGTTAGAAAAAAGCAGAATGAGCCAAGTAGGCAGTGAAATACAAGGTAAAATTTTGCCTATAGCGATTGGCAATTACAATAAACTTTTTAGAGCCTGATACTATTATAGTCATATTTTTTCGAAAGGTGAAAAACTACTTTACTGCATTCACAGTTGGTTATCACCGCGCATGAAATATCAGTTTCAATGTGGGTATACCGACAAAAAAAAAACTCACCTTTAATTGTTGTCCACCTCGAAAGCGCTTTCGCATTACTTCGGGATGGATTCCGTATAGCTTAATCTATCTGTCTATCTTATCTATTTCTCTGCGTCTAGATTCCTTTATTATTTCATTTATTTCTCCATATGATTGCTGCGATGTTGAGATTAGATTTCTTCGTTCACAAGATGTACTCGGAGTACCTTTCTATAGAAATTTTCGACTGCGAATGATCCTTTCACAATATAGAGTTCTCTTCTGTGCTGAGACTAGAGTGAGTACTCATAGAATGTGTACTCGATATCATCTATAGTTTCCTTTTTGGTATACAAACAGAAAGGTATGTCATATTAGAACATTCTGTGCAGGTACTTTCGATAATAACCGTGAGTCGTCAGTATTTCTATTCAACCAAACATTAATATTTTGGATAACTCATGGATAGTAATGGAGTCAGGAGTGCACTTTTTAAATTTAGTGTAATTTTTTGTTGCAAGTAGCAACTTTGAAGCTTGGCAGTGTCACATGTTTATTCCGATTATTAAAAATGGAGTGGAGTGATGTACCAAAGAACAATTTGTTATAATTGTGACAAATCAAAGTGAAGTCAATGACAATTTTTCGAAAAAAGTCATCTTTTCGAATGAAGCGCATTTTCTCTTGAATGGCTTCGTGAATATACAATACTGTCGTATTTGGGATTAGAAAATGTTCTGAAAATTGATGAGAAACAATACATCGACAACTAGCAACTGCCTGCTGCGATTTTTGGTCCACCCAGACACTGATTATGAACCGCATTATTTACCGGAACATGATAATGGAGTTCTTGTGGCCTCAGTTAGATGACATGTGGTTGCAGCAAGACACAGCGGGTGAAACAATCCCTTTATTGTAGCATTAAATGAAAAAGTGTAGTCTTACTCGGACTGCTTTAGATGATTATAAAAAATTATAAAATAATCTTGCCCTAATACAATCATTAAATACTCGTATGATAGTTAGCATGTATTTGAACTACAATACTGCCTAACTCATCCTTATGCCCACAAACATACCCACATGCAAACATTTTTCAATATTTACTAACTTTCCTGTCGTTTAAAGGATTTAAAGTTCATTAATTTCAAAGTGTTTGCAAATTTATGGGAAAACACTTTCATGTTCACCTGAGTCACTCTTTCTTTCTCTCTCTTTCTCTCTTTCTATGTGATTGTGCTTGTGTGTTCATACCTACATGTTTTATTCAGTAACAAATTGATGAACTGCAAAGACACTCTAACGCAATTAAAAAAAAAAAAAAACAACAGACACACAATTTTAATTATTTTGTAATTCAATCAAATAATTTTTATTAAATTTTTGCCATTATGTTCTCTAATGTGCATTGCAGCCATTTAATATTAATTAAAAAATTAAATTTGTATGGAAACATTAAAATAGTTTACAGATTTGTGTGAGCAGAATTTATAATTGAAATCATTTTTAACTAGATAAAAGGAGTAATAGAGTTTAAGCAAAGTTCTGTAATAAACAAAATTAGAATATCAACAAATAATAATCACAGCAAGACAGGAAAGGATTTGCTTAATTTTTGTATAGGGAATTGAAAAGTTGTTTGTACATGGAAGTGTATGTATAAGAGTACGTGTGTATATTTGTAAACGTGAGTACGTGTACAAAATTATTAGCATAATTTTTCAATAAATTGATATAAAACATTTTAAAATTTTATGATAATGAACTCCATATAGATAAGCATGTTACACTGAGATTTTTAAAATATTTACCTGTAAGCTGCTATAAAATAAAAATAAATCAGAAGTTCAATGCCTACAACCTCACATTCGATATCGAATGAAAATTAATGAAATTTTGGTCTCTTTCTATTAAATAGTCAACAAAAAGTGATGAAAACGGTATGGAAAACTCACTGCAACTGCTACCTAGAAGGAATTGTACTTCAGAAGGAAAACCAATGAAATTATAGGGTCCGCCATCGAACGTTTTTTTTCAACTAGTGCTTATTTCGCGAATGGTAACACTTAGCTCATGTCTGATTTGTCAGATAATTAGTTTTATCCTTCCGCTGAAAGAATATGGTTGTGTTTTCGCTTCGCTAAGTGGGCCTGCGATCGACTTACAGAAGATGCCGATTTTGCCAAAAAAAATCATCTTTTCAGATGAAGCTCATTTTGATCTTGGCGGGTATGTAAACAAGCACAGAAAACCCGCACGCATACATAGAAAAGCCGACGCACCCAAAACGAGTCACTGTTTGGTGCGGATTTTGGTCCAGAGGCGTAATTGGGCCATTTTTCTTCGAAAATGAGCAAGGAGTGGCCGTTAGTCAATGGCGATCGTTATCGGGCCATGTTGAAAGAATTTTTGTTCACAAAAATTGAAGAGGAGGATATTGGCAACTTTTGGTTTCAACAGGACGGCGCTACGTGCCACACAGCCGAAGCTACACTCGATGTTTTTATAGCATTTAAAAAAAAAAAGAGTTATTTGGCGGACCCTATAGAAATTTCATTGGAAATAAGTTGTTATTTTTTGAGAATTTTTCACATCTAAATTTGATGACAAGCCGTCACTAATTCAGGCTATTAAGGATGCTTGGAATCAAATTTCGTTGGATTACATAAATACTCTTTATCTCTCAATGAAAACCCGTATATTTGAAGTTATTAAAAACAAGGGGAGTTGTACCCATTACTAATAGTTCTTAAATAAAGTAAAACAAATTAAAAAAAAAACAAGAAAAACTGTTTTTCATTAAAATTACTTAAAGTGCCTTTATTCACGTGAACCAAAAAATAGCACATTATTTTACTTTTTTTGATAAATTGCTTAAAAAAGTTCTTTAGTAAAGAAACAACTATTGTCATGATTTTTTTTATATCTCAAGGTGTCTAGCTTCCATTTCCATTTTAAAATTCTGCAATCGGTTAAAAATTGCAACAGATACAGGCTGCTGAATATGGAATTTTAAGTGCCTTTAAATAATTGAACCAGAGTGTATGTGGGTTGGGTGTATATTTGCACCAAATTGGAAAAAAATTTTCTAGACACATTGAACTTACTATAAGTGTTTTATGTACAGGATTAATTTAAGAAAATTTACTTTTTTTTAATATTGTGAAATAGGAAATTTTTGAGCTTCTCGCGTTCTTGATCTAATTTGGATCAACTTTGGTCAAACCAAAATTGACAAAATCAAAGTCTTATTTTTTCTGAACAAAAAAATGTCAATAGAAAAAAAAACATATTTAGCTTGAAGTATGCAACATTTTATTTTCTCTTTAACTCGCAGTTTGGGCAAAATTCATCACTTCGCTTGCCTTTTAAAAACGTCAAAGTTAAGCGTTTCGCAGAACACCTATTACGCGATTACTAATCGTAATCGCCAAAATTAAGCGTTTTGTGTAAGTCTTTTTTTTTAGCTAAAGGTTATCACTTCAAAATGGCTACTGGTTATAGAAAATTAATGTCCCCTGTAGGCTCGTATAGAACCAAATTTTAACGTTTCTGTCCTCAAAGGCTGCTATTGACGACACAATGGGCCATAGTCATAGTCACACTAAATTCGGTATCTTTTTAAAAACGACTTCAAGTTCATATAATTCTTATGAAACACAGTAAGCTCTTAATAAAAGCCTACTTTTGTATGACTATGATTATGGCCCAATATTTTTAAATTTATTTTTGCTTTTCTTTTTTAAATCTCAGTATAGGAAAGATTCAGCCTTATTGCGAGTATCAGTGTCGTAGACGTAATTAAGACAAGCTAATTAGCGTTGCCACTTATTACTAAATAAAGTATCAGAAATGTTCTGAATATCAAGTTTTCTCAAAGTGATTTCAAATCACTGAAAAACTGATATGAGCACAAAAACGTTTGAAATCTCGGGATTTACAACCAGATAGTTAACTGTCTTATGATATGAAAACACTTAGAGTTTTTTAACTTTTTGTTTTCAATTCGTTAACAAAATGATTACATACTCTTAATCTAGATTTTTGTTTATTAGTTTTTATTATAAAATAAAATATTAAAAAAAAAAAAACTTACAAAATTTACCAATCACTTTTTTCAATACGACAACGACACTCGTAATATGACCTGGTATATTTTTTATTTGCAAACATATAAATTTTTCTTAATTTGATTTGTTTTTTCATTACTTTTTGATATAAAAATTACTATTTTACAAACAAAAAAAACAACTCCAATCGCTTTTGTCAATACGACAACGTAATAAGACCTATTTTTTTTTCAACATAAATTTTTTTTATTACTTTAGCGTAAAAATGCTCCTCTATCTTCTAGTTTGTTTCAAAAGGTGATTTTATAAGAACTATCGGAAATTTAAAAAAAAAAAACACATAAAATTCAGAAAAATGCATGAAATATTTATTTGGATCGATAGTTGGGTCGATATAATTTAATGTTTGAAGATTATTTCATGCAAATGTTGGCCGCGGCTGCGCCTCAAATGGTCCATCCGCTTAGTCCAATTTTGGCATACTCTTTCCAACATTTCGGCCGGTATCTCACGAATAATGTTGGCAATGTTGGCTTCCAGTGCGTCAATCGAAGCGGGCTTGTCCCTATAGACATTAGCCTTAACATAGCCCCACAAAAAATAGTCTAGAGGCGTTAAATCGCACGATCTGGGCGGCCAATTGACTGGTCCCAAGCGTGAAATAAACTGTTCACCGAACTCGCCTCTCAATTGGTCCATTGTTTCGCGTGCTGTGTGGCATGTGGCACCGTCTTGTTGAAACCACATGTCATGCAAGTCAAGCTCTTCCATTTTGGGCAAAAAAAAGTTTGTTATCATCGCACGGTAGCGCTCACCATTCACAGTAACGTTGTGATTCGCATCATCTTTGAAGAAATACGGCCCAATGATGCCGCCAGCCCATAATCCGCACCAAACGGTTGTTTTTTGTGGATGCATTGGTAGCTCTTGCAATGCTTCTGGCTGCTCTTCACTCCAAATACGGCAGTTTTGCTTGTTCACGTATCCATTCAACCAGAAATGAGCCTCGTCGCTGAACACAATTCTTCGATAAAAAAGTGGATCTTCATCTAACTTTTCAAGAGCCCATTCACCAAAAATTTGGCGTTGTGGTAGGTCGTTTGGCTTCAATTCTTGCACCAGTTGTATCTTATAAGGCTTCACACCCAAATCCTTCCGAAAAATTTTCCACGTAGTGGAGTAACAGAGGCCCAATTGCTGCGAACGGCGCCGAATCGATAATTCACGGTCATCACCAACACTGGCCGATACGGCTGCGATATTTTCTTCAGTTCGCACTCTACGTAAGCGTGTTGGTGGTTTAATGTCCAAGAATGTAAATTTGGTGCGAAATTTTGTTACAATAGCCCGAATAGAAGCCTCAGTAGGTCGATTAAACTGACCATAAAATGGAAGAAGCGCGCGATGAACTTTCTTAACAGAGCACGCATTTTGGTAATAAAATTCAATAATTTGCAAGCGTTGTTCGTTTGTAAGACGATTCATGATTAAATTATAGACCAAACTGAAGATGTTTGACAGTGACACAAGATACAAAACGTGCGTGAGCTGTCAAAACTAGTGTTGCCAAAAAGATAATAGCAAAAAAATCACTCTTTATTTCGTAGGACTTGGTGAGCTACACAAAAGAGCAAAAAAAAATATTATTTAAGCCCATCGATAGTTACGAAAAAGTCTATAAAAACAGATTTGAAGTTTTTTTTTATGTTTCTTTTTATTAAATTGTTAGTTTTTGCATCATATTCTTTTTTATATTTTTTTAAGGTTGCCCTTCTTAACATCAAAAATCCTTTTCTTTTTTGGTTTTAAGTAAATAAAACAATAAATGGAAATTTAGCTGTCACTCAAACACATGCTCAATATGTTTTTTTTTTTTTGGTGTTAATAGACATAAAAATCTTGTTCATTTTGTGGGTTATTATTTTTTTTTTTTTGTGGTAGATGAAAATTTTTCCTTAATTTGAATTGATCTGTGTATTTTGAAAGTGTCAGTTGACACTTTTCGACAGCCAGATTTCTTAAGCTAAAAATATGTTGGTTTTAATGATTCCCAGACGGTTAAAATCAAAGTTTTAATAAGATTTTTGGGTGTCACAAGCAAGAAAATAAAAAAAAATGTGTCAATTTAAAATGACGTCCTTATTAAAGATTAAAAATGCATTTGTTGCTTTTTTACTCGTGTATGACATCAAGCCCAACTAAAGAAATTGTCAACTTGAGGTTTTTAAAAAATTTGAAAAATAAAAAAAAAACTTATTTTTCCTTCTCTTTTTCTTATTTTATTTTTCATATATTTTTTTTTTTTTAATTATTATTATCAAAACCAAAATTCGTAAAAATTAAAAGCAAAGAAATCACAAAAGGTGTCATATAGAAAGTGTTGTTATTAAATGAAACTTGCCAATCATTATTAAGCTCGTTAATATTGTTCTTTATATATTTTTGGCAAAACTTCTTTTTTAATGAATTTTATATAAGAAAAAAAAAGATGGCCAAAAAAATGTTTATCTTGTTTAAAGATGTGGCTCATTAACACTAAAAATACATGTTAGTTTCTTGCGAAAGTATTTACTTTAACAACAGCAACACCAACCAATAACGACAACAACAACAATAATAACATCATTTGCTAAAACATACCTACTGATTTTCTCAATTTGATATCTAAAGAAACCTACCGAACAACCAACATAACTGGCGACCATTCGATCGACATTTTTGACCAAAATGCAAAGATATGAAATGAAATGCAACGTCAATTTTGAAAAATACACTTAGAAAAATTAAAGGGCCATAAAATATGACTCCGGTTATGAGTCATTCTTCAAAAAAATTTCTTTGGCAAAACACATTGAAATATTATTCATAATAGAGAACTAAGAAACTCCCTAGGTTTTTTAGCCATAATTAGAAATGAATTGAATTTCGCAGGCTATACATTTTCTTTAGTGTCCTTTCAAAATCTTCTTAAGCACTTTCTATGAGGGCTACTAAGCAGATGTCTGTAAAAAATTTTACTTTTTTTTGGCCAATAATCCATTTTAGTTTAGTTTTAGCAAAAATTTTTAAAGAAAATTTCAATAGGTTTTATATCCTTCAAAACTACCATTAAATTATCAACGGGACATGTAAAACTTTTAAGTGTAAATAAAAGCCCACAAACGAATAAACTCATATGATACACAGCTGCACTATCGTGTTCTATAAAATCTACGAAAAACATAAACCAAAAGAAAAAAACCCTTAAAGTTTAAATAAAAGCATTTGATAGAATCACTTCTTTTATAATTTTTGTTGTTGTTATATTCTACATAGAAACAAAAACACATATCAACACCAGGCAACTTTGTCATCATCAACGCCAGACTTTAGTATCCAGCAGCATCTACCTTAACCTGCATTTAGCCAGTCACTCTAACCATCAGCTATTATGTACGAGTATGAACGTGTTTTAAACGTTTTTTATATACTTTTTTTTGTTTTTGTTAAAACGTATGTTAAACATGGACTCTCTCACTTTAGATGAAAATTTTTATTTACACATAAACTTCATTACTTCCGTGCAATTAACTCAATATGCAGATTATCTGTGTTAGTCTTTTGTTACTGTCGCTATAGTCAGCATCAGCATCAGCATCATTATGATCATCATCGTCATCGTTATCGTCATTATTATTGATGTTGTTGGTGTTTGTTATTTCTTCTTTAAGGAGGTACACGACATTGTTCATGTTGTTTGTTTGTTATTCTATTGCTCGCCCTCGTACCTCATACAACTAGAGTTTCTACTTGCAAAAATCGCTAAAACAAACCATCATCATCTTCGTCAGCCAGTGAGTGCTTACTTAAACAGAAGCAAAGAAAAAAAAATTAACTGAAGAAGGTGTAGTACCTCCATTACACGTATGTGGTACAAAATTATAGGCTTGCCGCATTTAAATAATCAAACAAGACTTCTTTATTTTTTGAAACCTATAAAAAAAATTAGGTAGATTTTTGTCTCTTACTGTTTTAAATAGTTTTTTGAAAATTAAAAATTTTTAAATTTCTCTAAAAGAATAATTTATTTTGTCACAATTTCTGCAACATCTTCAAAACTACTGCTTCCATTTAAAAATGATGTAGGAACAACTAAAACGAAATTTGAAAAAAGAGTTTCGAATTTTCTTTTCAATCAATTACAATAAACTATTTTCAAGTTATGCTTCAATATACATATATCGTAACATTTAACCTATTTAGAAGAGAACGGCATATCTTGCAAGCGTGTTTTTTATGTTATTTTAACTCATTATTGGTTTTTAAGAAAAAAATACTTTTTATTTGAAAAACAAAAACTGTTTAAATGAATGTAATTTGACGGTTTTCTTTGATCCCTTAAATATCAAATTACCGAGAATCGACTGTATATGAAATTAAATAGGGTCTCCAAATGCCATTGAGTGAATCTTGGCGAGTAAGTGATTCAGAATTAAATCTTGGTATTCCAATTGATGGCCGCAAACCAGCCTACCAACCCACCAACAGTATCCATTTTAATAAGCACTCTATAACCATTTAAATTTTAATACAATTAAAAAATTAAATTTTAGATTGGCCCGGGGCCTAAATCATCGTATTCGATATCTAAAGAAATTAATCGAAATTTTTTCCTATCCCATGAGAGTTGCTTAAAATCGAGTGTAAGAATTGGCCATCTATTTCTTTTAAAAAAAAACGGCATCAGGCTGGCAGCTTCTGAAACCACCTTTTTTTCGTTTACATGTGTTAGTTAGAGAATAAGCTAAAGCCAAGCTGCCCAAAATTAAGGCAGTTTATTTAAATTGATTAATTAAATAAAACTCTTCATAAGGCTGTTCAAAACGAAATCTTGAGATTCGAATTGATGGCTGTTAGCCTACGACAAAAATCAACCATCGATTACAAACTACTACTACTAATAAAACAATTTTAAAATTAATAAGGGGCTACTAAATCGAGTTATGAGCCATTGCATCACTTTCGAATGTTTAAAAAACTTTAAAGTCAGCAAAAGAAAATTTGGCGATTGATAATATCAACTTCCTGGCAGTAAGTATATAAACTAGAGTCCTGCACAAGTACATCTTGAATGGCTTTCAACCGTTTTTTGTTTGTTTTATGTTAACATTACCCTTTAAAGTAAATGTGGGTTGTCTTAAGAACCAGTTTGCTCCCTAATATATCCCTTCTCGTCCTATGAACGTACGATGGCCAAACAGTCTGTTTGTAATTTTTCAGTATGGTCTTGATGTCCAGGCATCCAATACAATGTGAGGCTCTAATATATCCCAAATTCGTTTAGAGATGACAGACAATCGTTTACAATAGCTGATCTTAGCTTAGATGAGAGTAAGGTCAGCAGTGCAACTTGACTGTGTGACATTAAGTATAAAGTCTTCCCACTAGTCGTTCTAATCAAACATTCCCTGCCACATATGGTCGTAAATTTCTATTTACGAGATCGTAGAGAGTTCTCCCATTCGAATTACTGATTCCAGTGTCGACATTTTCCTGTTAGGAACAGTTAGTGAACCAAACCTTGTCGGCCTATACGTACCACCAACTTAGGTTTAGCCAACGGTCTTTCTCTGTAATGAAAACTCTAAATTTCTTTTTCATCAGCAGAGTAGGTCTCTTACAGTAAAATACGAGTAGTCCATAAAAATGCATAAACTTAATGGCTGTACAAGAAGTAAACAAATTTTAACAGCTACGAAGCCAAAACGATGGAAAGCAAAAACTGTACAGTTGTCTTAAATGCTTTACCATGTATAATTCTGCCACAGGTTACTTTTCACATCGTGTTTTACTTTTATTTAAATGTGACGACGCGTTGTTGATGAAAACTGAGTTAAGAAACCACCCAAGTAAAATCAGTAAAGATTGCAGTGAAACCAAATATGCTAGACCACTTTAGTTTTACTGCTACTGGAGGTATTTAATTGAAAGAAGGAGAAGATATTGTTTCCCTTGGAATGGAATTTTCAAAATTCGTTTATCGGTATTTTATTGTTTTATTTTTGGATAAAATTGTTCTTGTGAAAAATACAATTAATTCATTGTTACCCAACTTTGCCAACCAATCCTTAGTCCTGGCAACCCAGCGATTATACTTTGTTTATTAAGAATTTTATCTAATATTGAATGTGGTTAAAATAGTCGTCACATACACACACACAGAGACACAAAGAGGGAAAGAGAGAGAGCATGGTAGGGATCCAGAGAACATTCCTTGTTGGTTTAAACATAACATACGCGTTCACATCTCTATGTAAATGTGTGTAGAAATTTTTGCGATAAGTTTGAACATTTTGACCACTAAAGAGTAATTTCAACAACATTTTCTTGTTAATTTTAATTGATGTTTACAAACATCATCGTGCCACAAACTAAAAACAACAACATCAACAAAAACAACCAGTATGTGTACAAAATAAAAACCATTTTAGTGATGCACAAATTAATGACTGACTCAGTGAGTGAGTGAAGGACAGGACAGTCACTGATTGATTGTTTAGAGATAGTCGCTGGCATGCATTTCAGTTACCCCTTAAACAATTCAAGTATTAATATTGAAATCGCTTTTAGATTAAATGGTTTTCTAGCTGACTGCCTTACGAGTGAATTGGTGTTGGTAAATTTTTCAATTCAAAAATTTAATCAATCAGTTTTGTTAAGCAAACATTTTGTGTTTTTAATGAGAGACTAAAAATGAAATTGTTAATTTAACAAAGAAGTTATTACGAATAAATGGTTGAGGGTGGCAGTAATTTTCTAGGAAGGGAGTACTGAAGCAAAATACTGGTTGGTTTATGTTAAAGCCTTACGGCCATCACTTAGAATCGCAATATTCTAGCAAAGCAGTACTTTCTTGACTTTTTTTATTTATTTTTTGTTTTGCATTCCCTTTAATGATTTACGGCAAGCAGTGCTAACTGCAAATCATCTTAGTTTCATTGCATCCCAAGTTTCCTTTTATTTCATAACGAAATCTTGAGTTAATACTTAATCGCCTCATAAACCAAAGCCTTTTAGATTTTACTTTCAAGAGAATGTGTTGGTAATTAGCTTTCCTGCATTTCTCAGTGTTTATTGCTACCAAATTTTGGCTAAAGTCTATTGACTTGTGTGGCAGCCTGTTTTTTCATGGATTAGGTTACATAAGGCGTCCCAATAGGGACAACAGAAGTTGGGTCACTTGGCCATGCCAATGTGGCCCATTTCTTTCATTTTTAATTTTGGATTAAAACAAAAGCTTCCACCTCTTGTCAGAAAAAATTTGTCTAGTATTTTTCTTCACCTACCAACACAATACAAATGAATGAACGTAAGGACTAGAACGTTTTGGCTTAGAGTGGATAGAAATTGCGACTTGGACTTACTATGGCTTCAGAAATAACAGACAAGAAATATGGGCCACTAGAGTTTGGCCAATTAATTATAAATACAAGGAGAATAGGTGTGCCTTTCAATGACTACTGTAGAAGTTGTCGGGACGAAGAAGAGGAGAAGGAAGGGGAAAGTGTGAAACATCTTCTCTGTGAGTGAGTTTTACTTCGGAGAGCGCTATCGGCAGTGGCTTACTGCGCTGTCAACTGCCCAAAATTTCCATGCTATTTAGCAAAGTCTGCTTCTTTTACTATTTCTCTACTTCTGTGTGTTCTATGCCTTGTGTGCAATATTTCTATTACAAAGCGACCATGTCAGAGGACCCTAACGATTCTTCTTCTGTTTATCTTATCTAACCTAACCTAACACCTCTACCTTTTATAAGGGTAAAAGTATATTTCATCAGCAAATGTTTTCTTTTCTACATAGTCGAAGACTGCAAGTGTCATAAAATTAATTAATTAAGGAAATTCTCTGTTTTAATGGAAAAATTAAAGAGATTGTCACTGAATGCTATTATTTCATGGATTTAGTTAACAGTTTCATGTCATTGACTATACATTCTTGATAAATGCAATGAAGAGCTTCATCAATAAAAAATTTCATTGATTCTATACAAAAATTCTGAATGTCTTTACTGTTTGTGAACTTTTAAGAAATCATATTTACCCTAAACCAAAAACCATATTACAATTAGTTTAACTGGAAATACTGTGCAACAGCTAATCCTTAGTATGCCTGTGAGTTTATGATGAACGTTTGTGTAGGTACATACACAGAAATAGTTTATTTGTGAACTACCTTCTTGTGCTGTATATTTTGTCATCATGCACAGCATCTTCTTCCATCTTAAAATTCCGTTGAAGCATTACGTTTTGATTTTACGTTAAAGTTAATGTTTTATTTTCAGTTTTTCTTTTTTGTTATTTCTCTTAGCATATTTTTGGTCCTTAAAAGTGAATTAATTAACATAAATTAAGTCGGTTAGTTAATCTTTAAAATACAGCTCAACGTTGTCTGTATCCCTTTACGTCTTTTTTTTTTGTGCTACTAAACTTTAAGTGTAAATAAAACTCTTAAGAAAAAGTTGTGCTGCATTTTAATAGTCTGTAAACATGATCTTTCAAGTGTCATGTCTACCCATCTCTGTCCTCCCCAAGATTCGCAAATATTTACCAATTATTGCTTTTGCTTTTTTTTTTTTGGTTTTTTTTTAGTTTGTGCATGTCATTTTTTATTTTCTTTAGTGTTGTTTGTGCAAGTGGGAGTATGACAGATTTAATTCACGAGATAAATTGTGCAACTACTGGTTGCCATAAAGTTGAACTAGTTAAACACATTTTCATTTTTTTTAACTAAAGGGAAAAATATAAGATTTCACTGCTTTAATTTTTGCAGTTGAGTAGCCCCCACGCATTTTTAAACGCTCTACCGTTTTAATTCTAATTTAAAGTGTAAAATTAATTAAAAATACACTGAAAAAATAATGCTGGCAATGAGAGCAGACTGCTGGGCTCATTGTATATTCATACAACCGAAACTATACTTTGACATTTCACCGGGCTGAATTAGAGAGAAAACTGATTTATAGGTTGAATCACTATTATCAAAACATTAGCAATTCCAGTAACCAGTGGCACTCAACAAGAGTAACCTCAGACTTCTAGCGCTATGGTTTAACGCGGATACCGTGATTTCATGTATCACCTGTGTAGGATAAGAAGTATTAGGATGAGCTAATGCAGATGGTTTACTCCAATTTGTAACCGAGCAGTTAAGACACCTGAGAGGCTTTTTATTACCTTCCAAAGCCAATTAACGCGCTTTCATTAACTTATCTGCAAAACATTTTTGAACGAAACTTACTGTATTAGAAAGCTTTTTTTTTTTTTTTTTTTTTGCAAAACATCCAACAAAACAATATTTTCCTATAATTATAAATATTTTACAAAAATACTTTGAATGAAACTTAGCATTTTTTGCCATTTTTATTGATGAACCAAATTTTTTTTTTACAGTTTACTACCCAACAATCCGTTACAAAAAAAATGAATTTAAATTTTGCTAGAAACTTCAAATGTTAATTTTTATAATCAAAATAAATGTCAAAATCATCAGCACGCACTAATAATAAATTCAGCCTTTTTTAAGTATTCACCGACACAAGTTTCAGTGGCTAAAATAGGGAAGAGACACACAATTATTTTACAAGCCATAAAAAAGACTAAAAAGAAAAGAAATTTGTTAAGACGTTTTTAGTAAATGGCAGAGAAAAAAAGTGAACTACAAAAAAGTAAACCGCTTTTTTTTGCTGTTTGGTGGTAATAAACATTTATTATGATTTTATTTTTATTTACACAAACTTATCTGTGAACACACATCTCTCCTCATTCACTGTAAACGGGCACAAAAATATGTTGATGCTTTAAATGAATTATTAAGGCTATATTATTGTTTTTTTTTTATTCCTTTTTTTAAATTTGAATTGTTTAAATAATAAAACACAATTTAAAAGTATGTAGAAATTATACTTCAAGCCTTTGTAAGATGAATAAATAAAAAAACATCAAATAAAAACTACGCAGACGCATAGTTTATAGCGCTACACAACTTTAACTCGTACTTATACAAAGTAAAATGCGCATCAAACTGATAAGGTCACTTAAAATGTGTTCAAAGGTAGCCTTTGTAACAGAAAGAAATTTTAAAAGGTTTTTATTAATAATTTTTTAAAAATTGCAGCCGTTTAAAAAAAAATACTAGATAAAACTTTTTCTGGGAAACGCCTGTTCTAGAAACCGCACGTTTTGCTTGTGGTTTTTCTTCGCAAAGAACAGCTGGTTGTTTAAACCACTCATTAATTGACACATACAATTAAGAAAATCAAAGTAAACTTTTTAAAGACGTATTTTTGATCAAAACAGAGTAAATTTTTATTTTTAAAATTATTATTTAAATAAAAAGAAAACATATTTTATTTAATTTGATTTTCTCTATGACTCTTAGGCCCATTATTTCCAGTTACTGATAGTTAAAGCTAAGATTTTATAAGTCAAATATCGATAACTTAAAATTCGAATGGTGTGTTCTTAACTATCCACTCAGATTTGGTTCTAAGGTTTAACCAATGCAAAAACCGGTTATTTAACCCACAAAATCGTAACTTTAACTAACGAAAGTTGTATAAACGGGCCTAATCTAAGTTCGTGTCAGTGAACGCTTGTGATTTTAAAACGCCAGAACAACTGTTTTTCAACTTCAAATCGTAAAACCCAAAATTTCTAGCATTACGTTTTTAAGAATGTGTTTTTTCGGTTCTTTATTACGTGAGTCGGTATAATCAGCAATATTTAGAGAAATTGAATTTTAATTGTTAAAAAAAAGATCTAAATAAATTCAGCCATTCACTGCTTTCAAAGTGGCTTATATTTTTGCTAGCATTTTTATCAGAGGCGTTAACGGAAATGCTAAATAAAATATTTCAAAGCATAATTTCAGTTAAGTACGGACTTACATCTTTTTGAACAAAGGCGAATGAAAATCGTTGAAAAGTAGCCGTAAAAATAGGGGCGTGGCTGGCACGAAAATATATAACGACCTTTCTTGGAGTATAGAAACTCTATACACCAAATTTGAGACAAATCCGTGGGATGAAAATTAATAGATGTTAGTAGCTTGTACTGGCATCTAGTCATATATGTAGAACAACTTTTGTGTTACCTCGTTAGATTTATATGCAAGAAACCAAAGTTAACTGTGAGCTACATATCCATCCTACAATATTTTTTTATATGTAGTTTCAGTACTCCTTTCGTGAGATACCCTTCCAACTATACAGAAAAATAATTTTTATCCATAATGTTCCCAACAAATATGTTGTCCTTACAAACTTTTTTCTTTTTGTAAACGGTGTTTTTTATAGACGTATAGAACTTTAAATTGCAATAAAACAACGATGGATTATTCGATTGACATGAATTTTATTTATCCGATAGATAATCTTGTGGCATTACATTTTAAATATGATTTCTGGCATATGAACGCCATGGCTGGCTCGGATGTAGTCCAATCTGGACGTCCAATTTTCGATGACTTTTTCCAACATTTGTGGCCGTATATCGGCAATAACACGGCGAATGTTGTCTTCCAAATGGTCAAGCGTTTGTGGCTTATCCGCATAGACCAATGACTTTACAGAAGAAGTACGGACCAATGATTCCACCAGCCCATAAAGCGTACCAAACAGTCAGTTTTTTTGGCTGTAACGGTGTTTCGACATACACTTGAGGATTAGCTTCACTCCAAATGCGGCAGTTTTGTTTGTTGACGTAGCCATTCAACAAGAAGTGCGCTTCATCGCTAAATAAAATTCGTAAAATACGTATTCCGCACAGAACCATTATTTTCGAAATAAAATTACACTATTTGCAAGCGTTGTTTAGGCGTGAGTCTATTCATGATGAATTGCCAAGCCAAACTGAGAATAAATCATTTGACAGCTGTTAAATCGGTCGCCATCTTGAACAGTAATGCCAACTTAAAGTTCTATACGTCTATAAAAAACACCCTTTATGTAGTATGAATTGTTTTTTACAAAAAAGAGCTGAAACCAAGAAAAAAGTTTGTTGTGCGGACAAAAATTCTCTCCAAAATGAGTGAGTGAATTCAGCTTTAGGTATTTTTTAATACGATAAAACTAAATTCATATACTTGTTCGGAACAAAATTTTTGTACGCACCATTTCTTAAGTAAACCAGGTGACTGCAAGAATAGAAACATAACATTAAAAAAAGTATACAGGAGGGGCCTCAATCATTCCCCACCACGATGGTCCGCTCCAACTTTTTTTATGTCGTTTGAATTGTATCTCACAAAAGAAGAGCTCAAACTATGAAAAAAAATATTGTACGGACAAACATTTTTAAGTGAGTGAATCAGCCCTAGGTTTCTTGGATGTGCATTGTAAATATATGAAAAATTTCTATTGAAGTTGTGATTTGTTTGCAGGATAGGGTTCATGGATTCACTTATAAAGTGAATTTTGAGTATGCGTGCAAATAACACTTGCAAATTTATTTTTTCTTTTTTGAGTATGTACTAGTTTGGTATCGACACTCCACTCTCCCTCTCTCTCTCTCTCTCTCTCTCTGTAATAAATATTGAATAAAACCCTTTCTTCTCCAATTTGTCTGTTTTCAATTTATGTCTCTATCATTTTTGCGCGTATTTAATTTTGATAGTTTCATCTAAAATGCCCAGTCTTCAAGTGCATGATGTTTGCTTTTGTATAACAAGTTTGTTGCTGTTGTTGTTTCGTTTGTTGTTCAAGTGATAAAATTGTACATCATGTACATGTTTTGTTTTTGTAGTTAAATAAAAGAAAATGAACCTGTTATCAATTGTATTTAATCAAATAAAATTTACCTTGTGTATTTTTTCTTTGTTTTTGTTTTTTGTTTTCTTAAGTACGTGCTGAGTGTTTACAGTTTAGATACGAGGATGACAATAAGTTTTTGGTTTTTTAATATGCCTGTATTTGTGTGAGTTGATGGTTTTGTTTTTGTTTATTTTGCTGATGCCTCCATAAACAAATTTTATTTAATTTCAGTCCTTTGATTCTTTTAATGCTTTTAAAATTGTTTTTTATACATTTTTTTTCGTTCCTTTAAATTTATTTTATTATTCCTCATCAAAACTCAACTGATTTGATTTGATGATAGTAAATGGTTTCTCTCAATGGCTGCATGTAGGATGATGGTTCTACTTGTTGCTTTTGATCTTTATGGCCAGATTCTTATCAAAATGACACAACGTGTACAAAAATGTAAAACAATATTTATTTTACTTCATTTGAAATGTTGGTCTTTGACGAATTTATTTTAAAAGCCTTTCTGACACAAAGTGTGAAATTTTTGCTGTCATAATTTTTTTTTCTGTCGATTCTTGTATATATACGCCATACAATTGTTCAATGCAATAAACTTGCATTTTAAGTGCCCGCAATAAGTTTAGTGTCTAAATAAGAACAAAGTGTAAAGTGTGTATTACATTGAAAAGGTCTTTAATTTCAAATTTTCTTAAAAAAAATTATTTTTTCTGAAAAGAGTCTCCTGAAATTCGCCAATCGAAGATAAGAAATTCAATCAAATTTGTCATGATGCCAAATTTTTTAATTACAGTAAGTAAGAAGGGTAAGGTCGTTTGTAATTTCCACAGCGTACATGGGACACCTTATAAAGTATATATATATATATTCTGAATCCTTACGAACAGCGGAGTCGAATAAGCGATGTCTGTCTGTCCGTGTAGTCTTTGAAATCGACTTTCTGAAGTCTCTAGGCCACGTACAGAAAAGTATAACTATAAGTCTCAAGACATGCAAGAATGCGTGTCAAATATGGCCTAAATATGACGGTATATGCACCGCTCAGGTGTTGAGCAAGAATAGGAATGATATTTAAACCTTCTCTAAGAGTGTTCGGCTGTTCTTGCCAAAGAGACATACACTTCTTTTTAAGTTTCTTGGTCTAGACAATAATCGAACCGGCGACCCTCAAATTGATAGGTTAGTACGCTACCTACTAATCTATGGAGGCACATTCTATGAAGTGGCTACCTTGGACATCGGGGAAAGCTTAAATGCAACATAATGGGTTTAGATCAGTTTATTTTTCCGTTGGCTGGCCTATAAGGTGGTTCAAAAATTAATCTTGCTATTTTAATTGATCACCCAACCAACCAGAATTTTACTAGATCACTGACGCAAGCAAATCCAGTTTAAAGCAAATTATTCCCACTCTGTCATACAACCTTTAAATCATACAGCTGGATTGACTTGATTGTCTTTCAATATTTATAAGAGATTCTTAAACATTAAGATCCTGTTTGCTTAAATGTGATCTATAGCTTATTCTGTACATTTGTCTAGAAAATAAAGCCGATATGTGAAAATTTGTGTTTGTTTTCAATATAAATATACCAAAGAAGCTATATATATGTTCGATTTTACGGCACCCGGCCATATTATTTTGTAAATACTTCCACTAACAAGCAGCAACCATCTAGCTGTGCAATCAATGGGAAAATATTTTCTTTTAAATGATTAGTAATATTTTCTATTTTGTTAGTAATAATCATGAGACTATTTAAAATTTCTCAAGCATATTAGTTTACAATCGAAATGCTAATGATTAAAATAATAATAATTAAAAGTGGATCAGTTTCCGGGAAATGAAAATCTAACAATTTTGCACAAACACATACTCTATCTCTCTCTTACTAACTCTTTTTATTATGTTATAACATTGTATGATCAAACAAGTTGCAAAGTATGATTTCGCGTTGTATGCATGGCTGTTTGCAATTTGTAATTAAATACTGTGCAGACACATGTGCAAGTGAACTCTTTTAAAAATAGTTTATCCACCAAATAGCTATGAGAAACAAAAAAAAAAAAATAAAGAAAGAAAGACACATTTCAATAATGCTGCTACTGCTGATGTTCCATAAGCAAAATTAAACATAATTTTATTGTCATTTATGAATTGTTTGTTTTAGTTTTGTGGTGACAATAATTCACACAATTAAAATGAGGCAAGATGAAAACAGACAAACACAATTCACATATAGATACTCACTCGTACACATGTGTCTGCTCTCACATAAATATTTATACTCGTACTGTAGTACTTGACAAAAATAAATGCGAGGAAAATTTTTGAAGCAGCATAAAGAGTTTTTCTTGTAATTTTTTCTTATAAAAGTGTTGTGCGTGAGAACTGAACTATGATGCCATATGAGACGTATATGTGACAAAACCACTTAATGCTGTTAGATGAAATATTACAAATAATTTAATAACGTGTAGCTCTGCATGTGCAAGTACAGATGTACATAGAGTACATACATACATACGTACTATCTGGCTAATAAGTATGAATGAATAGAAGTGCACAACATTTTAAATACTCTCTCATTCAAACCATTCATACCAGATAAAAGTAGCACTCATAATAGTGCATTAACAAGCCATTTGTAACCCACAGTCAATGACACAGATTTTCTTTTTTTTCTTTTTGTTTCTTTTCCTTTAAAATAAATTGAAATGTTGATTCGTATAAATCGAATAAAATAAAAGTTTTTAATCTAAAAAAAATAATTCCAATAACTCGCTGATAGTCTTCATGTTTAAAAAATAAGAAAAAAATCTATTATTTGTAATAACAGCTGGGGGACTTTTATCCCTAGAAATATTACACCACAACTTAACTTAAAAAGATGGGGAGAATCTCACACAAGTCTTTGTTCTGCCACCAACACCACTCTGTTAATTGAAAAAAAAAATTATTGTCTCTGGGGAAAATAATAATTTTGTGCTGAGAATTTGTTATTGCTAATTCTGATAACATAAATAAATAATTTATATTTTGTTTATAGTTTTATTTTTACTGTTTATTTAATTTCTCTTATTATTTTTTATTGTTGCAGAAAAAGAAAGTTCTAATGCCAGCACTTTTTACGGTAATTGTTACTCATAAGTCTTTCGTAAAGAAAACTCTCACTATTTTTCAATTTTAAAGCTTAGCAAATTTATGTAAAATACTGCGAGAAATATTTTTGTGAAGCCTTTTACCTTTTAGCTTTTCAATTAATTTTAATAAATTACAAAAAATAACCATAAGTTGAAATAAATATTAATTACAGGGAAATTTGGATAAATGTTTAATGCTGTTACATTGAAAAACTCCCACTAGGAGGAAATTTTTTTTCAACACAATAATTTTTAATTATGACAGACACTTCAAACCACAAATAAGAAAAATTTAATTTAGAAAAAATTTTGTACGGACAAAAATTTTTGCGCGGACAAAGAAACGAAAACTGTTCCATTAAGTAACTGTTAGATACAAACTAAAAAAAAATATAAATTTTAGATAAATTTTAGCTAAATTTAATTTTCGCTAGTGCTGTAATTCGTAACCAGCATTGATTTTTGAGAGGTTTTGGCTAACATTACCAACATCCAAAACTTTTTTTTAACTCTTTAGTGCAATACAGTCATAGCGTTTTTTATCTGACAAAAATTCTCATCTGCATGCAAAATATATTCAGCATACCGAAATAGCGCGATGCCAACTGTGAGCAATTTGAAAATCCAATTTTGACAGCACATTTGGTAGTGAAGTTGGCTGCAAAACAATTGTTTTTTTGTTCTGTTTTGTTACTTTGGAAAATTAATGACATTTTAGTTTTTTTTTTTTTTAATTTAGCGTTTTTAACTCTATTTTTGTTGGATTTTATTAAAGAAGATGATAAACACTACTTTAGGGAATATGCACTGCCAACGCTTTTACTTAGGTTTTAAAAAACAATCCGCTTAATAATCCAATTTAGGTTGGTATTTCTCTTAACTAGCTTTGTAAGTCTTTAGATTTTCTTGTGAATAAATCACTGGATTATTTATGTAGGGTTGGTCTGCATCATAGAAAGAAATTTGGTGTTTTTAAGCTGCCTACCTAAGAATTTCTAAAAGTGTGTCATGTATAGCTCAAAACGAAAAATTTTAACGTTTTTTTGAATTTATATTATGAGAAGGCAATTGCCAGTTTAACTGCAAAGTTGCGTTAACATCAAACAGTGCAGGTTTGCCACTGAACTCAGAACAAAAAAAATCCTT
Source organism: Thelaira solivaga (assembly GCA_947397855.1). Classification (NCBI taxonomy): domain Eukaryota; kingdom Metazoa; phylum Arthropoda; class Insecta; order Diptera; family Tachinidae; genus Thelaira; species Thelaira solivaga. The sequence continues at coordinate 49,774,974 of OX377613.1, read as the reverse complement.
TTAACTGTCCGGGTCTTCTAAAACAAGACATTTTGTTGACCAGCAGTAAGAGCTCTCACTCACTCTCTCTTTCTATTTCACTGAGTAACATACGAGGAATAGAACTGAAAGAGTAAACTTAAGGGGCTGTATAAAACATCCAATTTACTACGAAAATAATATGTTTCAGAGCTGTTGAATACCATTTCAGTGGGTAGTGTCCTAATAACGCATTAGTTTTAGACCTGCTGCGTTTTTAATCTTTCGGATCGCAGTATTATAAAAAAAATTTTTTTAATCCAAGCTCTTCTCTGCGTCTTTTGCTCTTCTAATTTTTTACTACCTTTCGCTTCCCATCTCTTAGACATCTTTTTATTTTTCCTCTCACACACATAGGTATAACAAAGGGATCGCATATGACGACCCTAGTGAGTCCTGTTGAACTTCTGTTTTCCTTATTGAGGCGCCTTGTGCAACCAAACACAACCTAATCCAAGTTATTGATGCTTTTTTATGCAGATAAGTCTGAAACTTTTTAAATTAGTGTGATCTTATTAGAAAAATTAAATATTTTAGCATTCATCGCTTAAAATTCAGTTTATTTATTTCTTTTAATCATAAAAATAATTAATTTTAAGCCAGCCAAACAATAAATGCCAAACCATGACAAGGATTAAGCATTTTTTGTAACACTGCGTCATAAAATTAAAAAAAAGAAGTGTAACAAAAATTTTAGAAAATTTCATATGAAAACTCATTGATCTGCCAGTTAAATGGTAAAAAAGAATATATTTCTTACAAAGATTCTTTATATCGTATACACACGAATGAATTCCTTACTGTTCATGGTGTCAGTTAAAAAAAAAAACACTCGTAACAAAGTATTAAATTATGATGATCAACAAGGTGATCTGAACAAGAGGAGTTTTGCAATAACAAACTTAAAATGTTTAAAAAAAATATAAATAAATAAAGAAAATGTTAACTTGACAGTCAGTCTAACAATCAGGAAATGTGGTAACAAAAAATGAAGCAGTTGAAAATAAAGAGGTGAAGTGAGTTAAAAATTGCTATCACAGCCATGCTTACACACGCTATAAATAGTTACAAACACTGCAAAAGTCAAACGAACACACACAAGAGGCAATACTAAGCAACCGATATTTGAAAAAGACAGACAGATATACACATCAGACTAGACACACAGACATTGTTTGAGCAACAACTGTCAATTACTTTTGTGTGATGGTTTATTCACTTTTGATCTCGCTCTTTCCCTGTTCATCTACTGTAGTTTTTAATCCAAAAATGTGTTAAGGAATAGAAGTGTTGAGCTGCATAATGGGTCACTTTAAAACAAACAAATTAAAATTTTTATTTGATTTTGGTTTTAGTTTGTAATAAAATCAATAGGCGTGACCATGATTTCTGTTTCTTACTATCCTTTTTCCCTGTTAGCTGTTTGATTGCATTTTTTTTATTCTGTAATTTGGTGGCGAAGGGGACTTATAAGATCTCAGAAAGCTCTTAATACAATATAGGAAACAACACAAATCCTTTTTTGCATGTCTGCAATAAACACTTATCATAGGGTCTAGGCAAAAAAACGAACCTGATTCCCAGATTGGGAACCCATCAACCTATGGAGGCACCTACTACTTTATATTTAGAATTAGAATCATTTTAAAAAAAGCCAAAAAATATTCGAAAACCAAAATAGCATCTACAATTAGCAAGATTGTTCAGCAATAAAATAATTTTTTTCTTTTCAAAATAATAGTCTGCCAACCATTTATTACGATCTTCAAACTACACATCTGGTCCGAAGATAAATTGTATTTTTAAATTTCCTCCTTTTCAATTATGAATCAATTGTTAATTAACCCTCTAACTGTTTAATTAATAAAACTTTTTTATTCCATTTAAAAAACGACAAAGAGACTTGGTGAGTTAAAATGCTCTACAAAAATAGTTTTCGTGAAATTAATATATTAACGTAAAATACTGTGAGCAATATTTTTGTGGAATATTTGAACCCTCTAACTATTCAATCAATGGAACTTTTTTGATTCCTATTTAAAATTGTATAAAAAAAGACCTAAAAAGAGTTAAAATGCTCTAAAAAAATATATCTCGTGAAAGTCTACTATATGTTTCTCAATACTTTAGTGCTGGAAAAACTTAACTTTACTCACAGAAATAAGTTGAAACTTAAAGTGCGTTTAAGGGTTAATTTGTACTGATTAAGAGTTCAAGTTACAAAGGGAAGTCCAGATTTCAAAGGCAAAAATAAAGTGAAAATCAAAAAAAAATTTTATTTAATTTGGGAACCAAGTATGAGTTTAGTACTCAACTTTATGCGTTACACTGTTGATATCTAAAATGAAAATGTGTATGCACACACCACTATGATTTCTGTCATTCAACCAACAGGGTGAAAATGAACGTTGTTGCTGAATTGATTGACAGATTGTTAAGAGGAGATCAATGTTTTTAATGTTTAATGCTGACTGTGTCGGTATATTGTTGTTGTTGTTGTCGTTATTGCGCTGTTTGTAACATTTGCTGACTGTTATTTATATGAGAAATTCCTGTTAATTGTGCTAAAACTTAATTTATATTTCTTTCTTTATCATCATCGGCTTTGGCAACTGAGCCAATCAAGTTTTTGGAAAAATAAAAGACTATAAAATTAAATACACACACACTCACACTGGCAAAACAAAAGATTTAAACAGTTAATTTATTTTTTGTTTTGTTTTTTTTTTATGTAAAAGCAACAGCAGAGTAAAAAAACCTTTAAAATTTCTGGAGAATTTAATTATTGGGGGGATTAATGTTTACTTTACAATACAAATGACCGCAGTATTAATGATAAATTAATGTCATTACGTCTTTTTGATTTTAGTTTTATTTCATTTTAATGCTTTTAAAGAGTCTTTCACTCATTTCAAAATTGATATTTAAAAGCTTTTAATGGTGGAAGAAACAAAAGAAAAAAAAAAAGAATCCTAAAATTCTCTTTAAGGTGGGCATTTTATGATGTCAGCGATAAAGATCAGGCGATATACACTCGATTTATTGACTGACCCGCTGTTAAGGAATTCCATTAACTTCTTTTTAATAACTTTAGCTTCAGCTGGTGTTAAAAAAATATTTTTGTGTTTTTTGTTTTTTCAATATGTAGCTGCTTTGCTGAATCTTTTTTTTTTTTTTTTTCTTATTTTGTTTCATTAAGATTTAGAGGAATATTCAAGTTAATTTCTTAGAACAATAAATTTTATATACAAAATATCGACTTTAATGAAGAGAAATACTAGCAAAATAAAATTCTTTGTTTTCTTTTGGATTTTGAAATTAATTCATAAAAAATTGTAAAAAAATAGTTCGTGTCTAGAAAATAAAGAAGAGAGGGAGAAATTTAATAAGAGTTAGATTTTATAAGGAGCTAACTGTTGTTTTCATGAAATTAAAATTGTTTTTTTAAAAGATGGCGCCTTTAGTGTGACTGAGATTATTACAATCAAAGAAAAGAAGAGACCAAATCTGGAAAAACTCTCAAATTATTTTGTACTCAAATATTACAATTTGCATTATGAAGATTTAGAACCTGTGGCTAGTATCTTTATTAATTGTGAGAACTTCTCACCTCGAAAAGTGTGAAACAAAATCTTCCATTGTTTCTCGCTTTGTGAGTAAAAATTGTTTTTGCAGTTGAATGTGAGAAAAGCTGTTTTGTCAAATACATTAGAAAGTGTCAACAAAAAGAGGAATTTATACCTATAAGATGAATGTATTTTTATAGGACATTTTTGTTTGTATGAAATTAATATAAACGATTTAAATTTAGTAGTTTTTATTTAGTCGTTACTGAGATTTTTTGACAACTCTAGTGAGACGTTTTCCGCAAAAATTTTGTTACAGAAACAATTGCAATTGTAAAACACAAGTACACCAGTACGTCAAAAGCACTAAAATGACTGTTGGTTCTCACAGAGAAAACTTACAGAAACACTTGTGCGTAATAAATGACATTTTGTTTCAATTCTCATAATTTTTTTTTGTTCGATTCTATTGTTTCCTCTGAAAATTTTCTCAATCCGACGAGAGTTGTAGAAACAAGGTAGTAATGCCAAAAAAATTGATTCGATTATTTAAAATACATTAAAATTTCGATATCGAAAAGTAAATTTTTTAAAGGTTATAACTAATTTTTTTCCTTTTTAATGACGCCGCTTTTAGGCACAAAAAAAATTTTATCATTTCCTGCAGAGGCCTCATTGGGTGCCGACTATTCGAAAATTGTGGTTTTCCAATGGTCGGCAGAACGTTTTATTAATTAATTTCATGCCTGCCGATTGCAGGATCATGTTTCTGGACTGGAAAGCTGATTGTAAAGGTAAAATGATATGCCAACAATAGGATCATAGTATGGAGAGCACTGGGACATGTACGCCGACTAAATTTTAATAAAGTAATTTTTAAAAAAGCTTAATACATTTCAAATTATACCCAATATTGTACCATTACAGCATGTTATCAGAATACTATCATGTAAAAATTGTACTAATTTGAAAAAACTGCCGACTGCGGCACTTTCACCCTATATATAATAATTAAATTTTTAATGTTTTTATATCAGTTTAACTTGTGCACGTAAAGTGCCCTTCATCACCAGCATCAGCCTTTAAACTTAATCAGCTACTTTAATTTATCTAGACGCAACAACAGATAGCGATACGATAAAATTAGTAAGCAGTGTTAGTCGAAACTAACTAACATTGGTTATACAGGGTTAAACAGTGGTAAACTCTATTATTACACCAGTGCCTTTATATTGATAATACAATTTTTGTTTTTAGAATCTTACACAACAGTTTTTTATTTGTTTAGAAATTCCATTAGAAAAATCTTTTGTTCAAAAAATTTTTTTTATCATAATCTTTATTAAATGCCTCAATTAATTCGGAGGCACTGTTATTCTTTTAAGATTTCATTTGTGTTATTTTTTTTTCTTTTACTTTTTGTTGTGACAATACGACACTAAAAAAACAAAGAGAAGAAAAATTATCAAATCATGCAAGTTAGAAATAAATCAGTTGCTTTATTGTTTATTAAAATGCATTTCTTTACAAATACCGATTACGTGATCTTCGATATAAGCATGTTTTGAAATTATTGAAATACACAGAAAAAAATCTATGCGCTGTTTATTTTCAGCTATAAATGTTATGAAAACCAAATTACACAACAGAATATCGACTACAACAACACACTAAAGGCCATTATTAGATAGTTATACTGAACGAAAAACTCGTATTTAACTTTTTTTCAATATTAATCCCTCCGAATATGGTTCACAACATTAAAATTTTCGGCGATTACCGTTCACAACATGTTGTCTTATGTCTTGTAAAAATATATAAAAATAGACAACTGTGTGTGTGTGGTTTTTTAGGTGTTGTCTCCTTGTTGCGATTAGTTTTTTTGTCGGTTTAAAAATAAAAATGCAGAATAATTTTTAATTAAATTGTACGGAAGGTATTTTCAGTGGATTTTTTCAAGATTTTTATTATTATATTTAAAATACAACAAACAGTTGGCTGAGAAACTGCATCATATCATTGCCGTAACTTCCTTATAACTACCATCAGCAAAAAAAAAAAACAAACTCCGGATTGATGGTTTTAAAAAATTAGTCTGTTTCACCAGCAAAACCATTATTGTTTATGTGGAACAATTTAAAAAATTTAATTCCAAAAAATGTTTGCTAATATTGAATGGGCTGGAACTGTTCTGAATTTTTTTGCAAAGTCGTGCCATGTCTGTTTTCTGGGTACTCATTATCGAAAAAAATAGAAACATTTTATGTTTTTTTTTTGTTTTATTTAACTTTAACAAAATAGATTTATTTTAGTGCACTTTGTTTTTTTTAAATGTTTGTATTCTTAAGAAAAAATCTACTAACATTAATATACAACCGTGTGACGTACACAACAACTAGATGTTGTGAACCATAATCGCATGTTCAATTAATGTTGTGTTGTAAAGACAAGACAACATTTTTGTGTTGTACACCATAATCGGGACCTAAAACTTCCCAATAAGTTAAATTTCATTTTATTTGTTTTATGGCAGAAACACCTAAAAGAACCGTGCACAACAACCAAAAGGGCAATCAAATAAGGCTACATATAGCGAGTACTACAACCTTTTCGGCAACATGAAGTACAGACAACAATGAAATGGTTATACTTCACATTAAAATTTGGTGGTAAGACAAGCTTTTGGCTAAAGCCTATTTTTTGGAATAATCAAAAATCTTGCTGTTAGTTATCGCTTTGTTGTAATAATGGCCCTAAGTCCGAAATAACCGATTGCTATTCATTTGAAGTCACAGAAAGTTACAGGAAGGAATTTAACAAAAATATGTATGATTTTAAAAAGCAAAATGAGTCTGAAAATACTGGAGTCCTAATCGTCGCTTTCGATATCGAGCCATTTAGATCTAGGCTTTGATATTAGAACAATTATTTATTAACATTTTTAAAGAAGTTTCATGTTTTAAATTTAAAGAAAAAGATGTTAGAAAAATCAAATGTTCATTTACATTACCACCAAATTGCTCATCCATACATACAATTGCTGCTTAAATTCAAGCTGTAGTTTTTCTTTATTTACTTGCATTAGACAAACATTTGTGTACAAATCCATTACGATTCTGAAATCGTTTCGAAAGAAATATCATACGATACGATAGGTTACTCGATATCGACAGCCGAGATTAGACCCCTGAAGACAAGCCAATTGAGGATGAAATTGAATTGAATTCTTTGAGTCTTGATACTTAATGAAAGTAGGTGATTGTTTTAATTATAAGAGGATAATATGAAATCTACTTTTTTTTACTTAACCTACTCTTTTTTCTATTATAATTTTTTTTTTATTGGTTAGCTGTTGTTTTTTATATAAAATATATTTCCTGCAGACTTTTATGTTCTTCTCTCTACTTTTACAAATTAAAAACCGATTTTTATGCACATACAACTACACACATAGTGTGTGAGTAGTTGCATAATGCTTTAAAAACATTCGAGACAGCAGGCTACTGACTTCAAACTGTCAAAAATGGAATACATGTATGTGCTTATATGAAAATGATTATTTTAATGACAGCTACAGGACCACCGTGTAGCTGTCATCAACTTTGCTAATTTCTTTTTTCGTTGAAATAACAACATTTAAATTTACTTGACAATCAAGAGATTTTAAAGAAATAAATTGAATTGCTTTTGCATAATTACGTCTTATAATATAAAAATGAATGTGTGTTCATTTGCTTGTTTATGTACGTTTAATTAAAAAAAGTTAACTCGGAAAATCCTGAATAAATAAGTGTATTTTACACAAACCAAAAAATTTAAAGTGGTAGGTACCACTGAAATATTTATTTCAATAACAAACAGCTGTAAATTATTAATTGTTATTAGAAATTTTTTTCTAAATTATTCATTATTGCGCAGGTTAGAAAAAAACAAATGTATGCAGGCATTAGTTCACATAATTTGATTGGTCGACAAGAGAAACCATGATAGATCATGGAATAAATGCGCACAAGTTAAATTCGGTTGTCCCGAGCCTTATATGACCTTCACTGCATTAGCCAAATATTTATATTTTTTAATTTTGCACATACTTCTTAAACATTTGTAAAAAAAAAGATTTGGGACTTTAGAAACTTGATTTCAACGACTACACGGACATCGCTTATTTGCTTCTTTAAGAAAAAAATTAAATTATTAACACGCACGCAAACAGCACTAAATAAATAACGAAAGTGAATAATTCGCAGAGTTTTAGAAAAAGAATTTCTTCAATTTGTTAACATCTTTTATTTAACTAAATAAACTAAAATTAGGTTTAATATAAAAAAGGCATAAAATGCAAGAATTGTCGTTGGATTATTAAAGTAAATCTAGATAATTTGATTTGCCAATTACTCAATTATGCCCCCCTTAATTGTTTAAGGTAAACTTTATACTCGGCGACACTGTCTTCTCTTTTTATAGCCGTAATACTTCCATTGAAGGTTGGCTGTTTAAGTTTGCGTTAATACAATAGTGTAAGCGTTCTGGGTTCTTCCAACTTGCAGTTCCATATTCCGACCGGCGGTCATTCAAATTTATTTTAAAAATATCCGGAAACTCATTCAATGTAGGGTTATTTAGCTCAAGACCCATAAAGTAATCTACTATTTCCAAATGGACACAATCCAAACGACGACCTTGATTTCGCTGTTGACATAACAATTGTAATAATTTTTTGGCTGAATTAATTGTGAAATTTGTGCAGCCCTTTAAATAAATACATTTTATTTGTAGACAGAGTTTTAATAGATCCAAGAAATCATATTCATTAAAGATCCAATTTTTAATCTCAAGGAATTTTAGATTTTCCAATTTAGCGATTTCAGGTAATCTATAGTCGAACGCTGGGCAACCAGTAATAGAAAGTTTAAGTTTATCCCATCGTATGCTAACATCGTTTATTAAATTATTAAAAAAGCCATCTTTTATATCGCCAGCAAAAACTTCAATTACCAATTGTTCCAGTTTTGGCAATTGTGTTATAAAATTGAAATGTCCATCATGGCAGCTGATTTTTAGGACCTTCAGTTGCCGCAAATGCTCCGAAATGTATATGCAATTTTCTTCATTGTTGAATACTGGATTTCTAACATCTAAATGTTGTAAATTTTTAAGACTTTGACAAATATTGCTTAAATTGACAGCAGCAAGCTGGTAACAATGAACAAGTGATAACTTTTCTAAATCACAAAGTTGCTCAATATGTTCGCCTGTTATGTAATTGCTACTATTTATCTTTAAACTCTTTAATTTTTTGAAACGTTTTAAGAATTTTATGAAGTCATTATTTATATTCAAGGCATATATTTCCAAATCCTGCAGATTTTGCATTTTTTCCATCAACTCGGTTAATAACTCGACTCTTTCAAGGCTATAACTTATAGTTAATTTTTCAACATTTGTGCAAAACGAACAAATTTGTATAAATAGTTGTATAGTTTCAATATCACAAGCAATGTCCAAGTCTTTAATTTGTGGTCCCACAATTTCATAAAATATGATGGAATTCAATAGAAACCTTTCAAAATTTTTTGCATTTAAAAAAAACTTTCTGTATTGAATTCTGGCAGTCATTGTGAAAATATCACGAAAACGTGGGCATATGTTAGCAAAATTAGCTTGATCAATTGGCGCTAACATTGGGAAAATGTATGCCAAACAATCATCGGATAATATAAAGATAGAGTCGGCCATTTGTTGTGTTTTATTTGAATGATTTCAGTTATTGATGATGACTACAAGTGAACATGTGTTTGTTAAACAAAAATGAAGTCTTCAAAAACTTTAATTAACTTGACTTTTTCAAAAATTTTTGTGTTAAAATCCTGTGTATAAATTGCCGTTGTTGACTGTTTGTAAGACACTGAGTTAATTTAGCAAATATTTTAGTTTAAATACAATGTTTTGAAAATCTTAAAATTAACCTAGAATATACCTACTTCTTTGTTATGAGATGTACTACCTAAGAAGTACAATGTGCTTTAAATATCGCATACCTGAGGTACTTTAATAATCATGAACTAAACTAATTTAGGCAAACATAAACTAATCCGTTTACCTGAACTCGCCTAAGCAGCGTCAGTGTAAAACAATTGCTTTTAAACAAACAAAAAATTTAAAACAAAGAAATCTCTTAGACAGCTGTTAAGTTTGGGGCCTCTTTGGAAAAATGTAGTAAATCAATTGTTGATTGTCCACGAAAAAAATCTACTCTTTTTTAAATGTCAACCTTGTATTCAATTGACAGAAAACAAATGCCAAATAATTTTAAGGAAACAGTTAGTTTATCAATATATTGATTTTAAATTAGGTCCCCTGTAATGCAATAAATGTTCAGGATCTTGTATCAAATAAAGATATTCAAATTAACAGAAAAAATCAAAAACTAGTTCTATTTATTACACACAAGATATTGAAAAACACACTTACATACACATGTTTGACGTAAGACCGACTGACTGGTTTCTTGTTTGTGTGCACAAGCATTACGCGCATGCCCAGCCTGAAAATTTCCATAAAAAAACCAAACAGAAATTCATAAAAATCTAAAATTTCGGTTCTATTTTTGATTTTTCTCGATTATTTGAGTACCGCTTGCTTAAATTTTTTTGCACAGACATTCGGGCTATTATTTCAGTTTTGTATTGTAGACAAAAAACTCCAAAACCCACTAAGAAAAATTATTCAAAATATAAGTTGTCGTGGTGCTTGACTTATAGCCATTTATGAACCGATTGAACTGAATGTCAATATCAATCTGAAGACGACAATGATGGATAGATTGGTATGCTATGCTTTTCTCTACGATGCCTCATGATTTCGGAACGTTGATTTCAACGACTACACAGACAGATGACTAGACCGAAATCCAGAATATAAAAATACTTTTTAGGGGGTCCCATGTGCTTAAATTAGAAAATTTAAAGTCATGGGAAATCATGTTTAAAAAATAATTTCAGACATACAAAAAGAAAAACTAAAGCTCACGCTTTTAAAAATTAGATAAATGCTGACCTAATAAAAGTAATTTCTATACAAAACTATGTAATTGGCTAGACACCGAAATATTTTTAATCACTCGGTATATGGAGTCACGAAACCAAATAAGGAACGTATTTATTGTCAAATAAATAAAATATAAACCATTTTTTAGCTAATTTTAAAATGTATTTTAGCTTTTAAATCATTTTTAACATAAAAGAAGGTGTCCGTATTCTTGCACCAAATTTAAAAACAATTTTGTAGACACATTGAGTTTACTATAAGTGTTTTAAGTACGGAAATAGTTTAGGAAAACTTACTTTTTTTATTAATTTTTTGAAAAAGGAAATCTTTGAGCTTGATTTAGATCAAATTAAGAATATTATATCCAACGATAGTACAATTTTTCATGAAGATTGAACTTGTTTTCGTACTTTTATAGCATTTTTAAATTTCAGGATATATGGGAAGGACCCGAATTCGTGTTCCAAAACTTTTGAAATTTCGCATTTGATAATGTTTTATCAATCTGAATATGTGAGGCAAATTAAAATTTTTTGCAATGATTTTTTCTATTTATGCCACTCTTTATATGAAATCACGATACTGTGCGTCGTACGTAGAAATTTCTCGGCTTTTTTTTTTTAGTAAAATATGATTTCTAAAGAAAGGTCTGGTCTCTATTTATAGAAATTTATTGATGAATTATAAAGAAAACTACAATATTATACACAATTTCCATGAAGTCTGTATCAAGGCATATTCATTTACAAGGTAGCTGTGAGAATACAAAAACAAATTATTTACCTCTGAGATGTCAGAATTCATATGCATGTAGTTGTAGAACAGTGTGCCTGTAGTAGAGAAAAGAAAATTTAACTTACCCAACAAACCAAATCACTTGAGAAAAATATTAAAATAATAATTTAAAAAAAAATATTTTCATTTGCCTTAAGCAACATTTTAAATAAATTTTATTTATTTATATTAAATACATAAATAAATAATGATAATTACCTTCAGAATTTTTAATATTCTCATGTTGTATTGTAGTTTGATTGCTACATGGTTTGTTGGGTAAAGAAAAAAAAACAAAAAGTGAAAATATTTGATAGTTCCCAGTACAACAAATGAAAAATATATTTAGCTGTAGAATTGCTTTTATCTTGTAAGTAAATATGCCTTGGTTTGTATACTAAAGTCCATGTCAAATCTTTTTTTTTTCTTTTTTCTTCAATTTCGATTGAAGGGCATAATCTGAATAGCCTTTTCATCAATTTTTTGTAAATAGTTCCCTCTGTTTCCAGCCCACTGTATGTACGAAGAGTTTAATTTTTACAAAAATTTTTTCGGTGTACTCTAATTTATGGCTGCTGTACTGTAAAGAGGCTAAAAAGAAATATTTTAAATTAAACCTAATTTTTCTCATTTTTTTTTTAATTAGTTTTCTTTCAATATGTTTATGTGACATGTTTGTTAAGAATAGAAATAATTGTCAAAACGTTTGTAACGTATTAATCAAGGTAAATTCAAGTCATTCATTATTTTTTAACTCATGCTATTAAATTACGAGCTTAGAATATTTTCTTTTTCATAAATTGTTGCTCCTAAGATAATAATAGAGAAGAAATTATAGTGAGGGAGAAAAAGGGAGAGAATTCTGTCTCTGGTCAAGTTAATGCTTTTAACACTGTTTTTACTGTTAACAATTTCTACATGAAAATTAGTGGTTTTTAGTTTCAGTCCTTTTTTTCCTGGTCAATTGCAAATAAATTTGTTCCACAATTTTCCAAAATAAATTTTTTTAATTGTTCTGCCAAAACAATTTTTGGTGGGTGCAGTCAATAGATCTTAAAGGTCGCGGTGCGATCATAGCACATAATGATAAATAAGAGACTGTGAATAAAATACATGAAACTAATTTAAAAAAATAATTTTGATTGAAAATTTTACTTCTACACTGAGAAGACAACTTTGATTAAAGGAGTTAAATTAATTAACAGCCTATAATGCAGTTGGGATAAACAATTTATTTGTTGTGGTAAATTCAGTAACAAAAGCGAAAATACTATTTAAATAACAATATTACTGTAAGGCAACATGCGACGGCAAAATTTTTGCAATAAAGCTTTGCGTGGTGCGATGATTCCACGATTAACCCCAGGCGATGAACTTAATGCATGTTTGCAGTCGTCCGTTTTGTGGAAACACAGACAAGAAACTTAAACTAACTACAAATATGCGTCTTGGGCTACAAAACGACCAATCTGGAGAAGTACTTCAAAAGCAAGTGCTAGACATTGGCAGCAGCAAAATCCCAATAGACATTTCGAACGTATGTATTAAATTTACAGCTTCTTTCTGCCAGTGTATCGAATTAAAATCCGAACTCACTTGGAAGGTGCTTCTGGACATTGCTCAATATCAAAAAAAATTATGATTGGTTGAGCGAATATGCTATAGTGGCTATTGATGCTGACGAATTTCATTTTTAGGTTCACATTGAAGTTGTTAAGAATTGGTGACATACAACACTGATTTCTGTTATTTAAGGTACTGACTCACTACCCTACACGATTGTACGATTATGTCAAAATAATGTGTGATAGAATTCTGTCCTATTTGAAGAATCGCTTTAAAATAGCGAACTTTATTCCACATTATTATACAAAAAAAAAAAAAAATTCAAAAATATATGTTTACTCAGCTTAATACTTTTAAAAGTATTTATTTATTTTCTTCTTTGTCGCAAAATATTTTTTTTACAAATATGTACAATGAAAAATAACCTAAAAGTTTGTATAAACAAAACAAGCTTGGTATTGTTGCTATTTTTCTGCCTTAAACATAGAAAATGCAACTCTGATCGCACAGATAAAATTTATTTTATGAAAATTTTCATAACATTAAAAAATCGGACAGACCTGTCGAAAAGTCTGCTTGTTCAATAAACACTATCATACTTTTTTAGCACACATGCGTTTTTAGACAGTTCGTACGACTATGTAGGATAGTTAGTCAGTACTATCCAACCGCAATTGATCTTTCAAAAATAGGTTATTTTCTTCTTTTTTTTATACCCTTCACTGTAAGTAAGAAGGGTATATATAACTTGGTGATTTCGTTTGTAGTTTCTACACCGTACATGTAACACCTTATAAAGTATATAAATATATTCTGGATTCTTATGAATAGCGGAGTCTAATAATCGTTGTCCGTCTGTCCGTGTACTCATTGAAATCAGCTTTCAGAAGTCCCTAGACAACATACAGAAAAGTATAGCATATCATATGGTCAGTTGTTTCTGTAAGACTGTCACTATTGAAATTCAGCTGGATGTATCAGTCAAAAACAACAACTACCTTTATTTTTGACCATTTTTTGAGTGGGTTTTTTGCCTATTTTGTCTAAACGAAGAAACGGACAAAAAAACGTGGTATGCAGTTTTGTTTGAAGTATAAGTCATAATATCTGTGCTAAAAATGAAAGCAATCAGTAAACAAATGGCCGAGAAATATCAAAAACACAACCGAAATTTTAGATTTTCGTTAATTTCCGCTTTCTTTTTTTGATTTTTTTTATCTAAATTGAAAAAAAGTAGTACGCAGTTTTCTCAAACATCACATTCATATTATCGTAACCAAAACTCAGCTGGTTAGGTGCATTAATGGAGTCAAAAATTGCAACTACCTCTATTTTACACTATTTTTGATGGGTTTGTTGCGTAATTTGTCTAAACTACCAAACGGAAAAAAATGTGATGTGCAGTTGTAATGTCTGTGCAAAAAATCAGAAAGATCGGTCCACAAATGGACCAGAAAAATCAAAAATACAACCGACATTTCATCAATAATTTATGTTTTGTTTTTGCTTTGCTTTTGCATTTTTTTTGTGAAAATATTTAAACTGTCATGTGCGTAATACTTTGTACACACAAACACGAAACCTAAAAAAGTGTATGGGTGTGTATGCTTTCAGAATAATAGCATTACAAACCCAGACATCTTTATGAAAGAGAGTCTATTCGATTTTTCTCGATAATTAAATATGTTTCCCTTAAAAATTTTCAAAATTAAATGAAAATAAATTTTTTTTGTCTTCCTATTTAATATCTTTCTTAGAATATCTTTTTTTATTTATTTAAAAATTTAGTGCCTGCAGACATTTTATTGCCTTTAAAAATGAGGTTCTCAGAAAGGATTGTTTCTTAGAACACCTTAATTTTAGTTTCTTGAACTGAAATTAATTATTTATTTTAGCATTAGTACAAAATTGGCATTCCAAGAAAATTAAGTAAAGATTTCTTTTTTGAAATTTGTTTTCTGGGAATATATATGTCAGAGATACCTGTATATCTCCCACTCTTCTATTTAATAAAAATCAGGCTCCTTTAATCGCTTGAAACAAATTACTTTTTTTTCAAATAATTCGAGTACGCCTTAAAATGACACTACCTGTTTTACAAATATTTCTTTGTGTTTGTAATGTTTGTGAGTTTATAGTTTGAGGTTTAGTGTATTCATTTAAATGAAAAATTATAAGTCATTTATAATGTTTTTCTTATTTTTTAATACCTACCAGGCCATCAGTGTCTTTTTCTAATTAATAATGAACACACGCACATGAAAATCTCTATTTTGTTTTTTTTTTTTTAATAAATCCTCATTAAGTAGAATAACCAACAGGGAGAAAGAATAACAAACAACAATCATAATTAATTTTTTTTCTTTTTCTGTTTGTTGTTGCTTAGTTTGTTAACTGAATTTAAAACCGTCACATTAATTTTGGACAAAACAATTGTTTAGTGTTGGTCTGTTGGTCATATAATTTGAAAACGTAAAAGCTCGGTTTGGGTGTCTTGGAATAATGTCTTGGATACAAGTTAACCAAATAGATTATACCTATTGAATGACAAAACATAGGCCATGAATTGAAAACAAAATTAATTAACAGTTTGTATTAAACCCTCAAGATTAATGGCAGCACACTTTTGTAGAAGTGTAGTCACCACAAAAAATTTTTTGATTTTTTACTTTCACTTGCTACCGCTTTTTCTTTTAATTTGATTTTGGCTCACAGAAGATTTATGACCAGGGCAAGGAATTTCATGCACTTAAAAAACGAAAACAAGCTCAAATATACAAAATATGCAACAAAATGTACACTAATGCCCTTATGGTAAATGAAAAAAAAACATTCATTATTTTTCTCATCATATATTCTTAAGATATATTTCTTAAAAGTTTAAATTTAACTACATAAATAATCGGAAAATTACTTTTATAAATTCTTTTAGATCGACTAAACTCTGAAAATTAAATGCGTTCCCACACACAACATCATCAATTATTTTTTACTTAAAATCGTCTAGGAAATTTATATTGAACATACGTAATGTCAACAGGCGAAAATTTGTTTTTGTCTTCAATACAAATGTGCTTTGCCTTTGTTCGCTAAGGTCTTCTTGTGACATCGCTGAACAGGCTATGAGAATTTTCTAGACACTTTCAAAATGAAAACAAGTACAATATTAATAAAAAAATAATATGGCTATTTTGTTAAGCTTTAGGTCTTATTTTTCAAAAAATTTATTTTTATATCGATATTTCGCTCCAATTTTTGTAGCTTCTTCAGGATATAATTATAAATTAACCAACTAATAATTAATAAAAAGAAAAACTATTAATAGAATACAAAAAATTGCTAAATAGCATTCATCAGAAATTATTCAGCCTTATTAAATTTGGCGACGTCAACACAATACAACACAACATTAACTCCAAGCGTTTCTGGAAAATCAGTATTAGCGCTGGCAATATTGTTTCTTCTCGATGACTGTCAACATATGTTTGGTATGACCAGGACCACACAGAGCAAGTTTAGTTGGGCAATTCTTTCTCAATTCTCTTTTAATATTGCCGCTGTGTCTACACACAGCAATTTTGTTTAGGCAATTTTAGCATTCTTATTCAGTCATTCATTCAACCTTCAAGCTACCTGTCATCTTTTTTTACATCTTTATAAAAGATACGAAAAGAGAACAAAAGGAAATTGCGGGGTAAGAGCAAGATTATACCCCTTTCCATTCTTCTTTCCTCTCTCCCCTACAAAATCAAGAATTTCTTAACTAAACTTGCCGTGTGTGGTCCTGGTGTATTAATAATAAATAAATAAAAATTAAATAACCAAAAAAATAGAAAAATTATAAACATGGAAAAAATTAAAATTATAAATTCCAACCAATTTGAAAAGTTGGAAAGGAATCCATCTCTTGCCAGAGAGTTTCGCAAAGGCACTGTCCCAAACGATTTTAAGGAACAGTATGAAAGTGTTGCGACTGGAACTAGTTATGGATGGTAATGCTAAACTCGCATGTAATAAAGAAAAAAAATAACCTTTAAATCTAATTTGGTATCTCTACCGGATACATTAAGGAGAAACCTGGTTCTTGGTCAACACCACAATTCTAAAAATACTGGGAATCGCTGACTGTTCTGAAACAGTTGAAACGCGTTATCACGCACTGAGGGACCTCAACTCTGTAATCTTAGATTAGCCAATATAGGTTCTGTGGTTTTCATGGTGAAACCTCAGAACCTTAGCGGTTCGAGCTGTTAATTCTTTTATTGAACCAATTTTTTTACACTCTTTCTTAAATTCGAATACTCATTTGAATAATTGCTTAAAGAAAATGAAAAATTGCTTCTTAATATTTATGAATGCCCGTGTGTGTGTGTGATTTATGTTTTACATACAAGTACATGTGTGGCTTTATAACTATTCATGTACATACATATTTATATGCGTTTCGGAACATTTCCAAATGTACAAATGCTTGTTGTTTATGCATTAATCTGAAGCCGCTTACTGTCAGGTTAATGTGTTGGAAATATCAATCACAAAACCAACTGCAGCAACAACAGTAATAACAAACATATGGGTGAAAAACCCCCAAAAGAACCAACCATAATGCAAACGATCAAACAAGCAACTGTATAGGCTCCAACAAAAAATGTCTGAAAGAAAAATATTTGTTTGTAATGGAAATGAAGTGTGCAGCAACATAAATTAATTTAAATTTTTCTTTTTTTTTGGCTGGAATAATAGAAAACCGAAGAAAAAAATAAGTATAAAAAAGTTATGTTTAAATAAATTATCCTTTCTTAGACTCAATTCATATGAATGTTGTTGGCATCAACAAAAATTGCACTCACTGTGTGAATATGGATTATTTACACACATATATATAGCTGAGGCTGTAAAACTTTTAAACTGGTATTTGATTAAAAGAAAAACTGATATAATCATAATGAAGCTGGTTGTTGTTAATGGCGTTTGTATTTGAAACTAGTTATTAGAATGAACGATTTCCTACTGAGCTGGACTTAGAAAAAAGAAAAAGAAAACCTAAGCCAGCATTAGTGTTTGCACACACACACTTAGAAGCAGCAAAAATCCAGCTATGGCCAGCTAAATGGAATGATTTTATCATTTTACCAGTAACACTCTAAAGTATTTAAACCAATAACCCATTAAAATATAAAAGCAAATAGATTCAAGCATAAATAACCCATAGAAACAGCAAAACATATATATTAAATTACACTAATGGTCTAATTTGGACCCATTTTTTTAACTTAGAGCATCACTATGTACAACCACTTGACATGGCAGAAAAATCGCCCGAGCAAGTCTTTGAATTCTTAGTGAATACTAGAATTAGGGGGAATTTGTAACTTGAGAGTAGTGTCGCAACAGGTCCATTTTCCCCGCAATGAGTAGGCAACTTGTACTCGCTCCTACTTCTAATTCGAACTCTAGCCTCTTTTCTGAATCCTACAATTTGGGAAAATTTAAATCGAATGTTTACAGACACTACTTCCTCTATCCTCTTTCCCATATTTTATTTTCCTAGTTTCATCACAATGCTTTGCATGATGAGTAGGAGTCATCCCCCGAGTACTGGTTCTAAATAAAAAAAACCAAATAACAAAACAAAAAATAATAATTAATTAATACCTGTTTTAACACTAATAAAATTTCTTTTCTAATAAAAGTTCGAATCTCTGCCAAAAATGTTTTAAGATTCAAAAACACACAAAATTCTCATTTAGTTTGTGAAAATATAAACAAACATTTTTCAAAAAAAAAAAAAAAAAAAAACGAAAAGAAAGAAATGAAAACAAAAAACAAAAATATAATGCATTAATTGGCTGTTGGGTTGTTGTTTTGTTATGCTGGCTAAACTGAGTGAGTGGTCACTGTGCGGTGGGCACATGCATTGTACGTTCATATTCCTACATGTCAGTTATGAGTTTAACTAGTTATCTAGATCTAAAAGATTTTATTTTTTTCTTTTTCTTTTAGCAGAAAATAAGTCAAATTGCATGTATCAAATATTAGATAGAAAAAAAGGCTTCATTAAAAAACGCAGCTGTGTTTTGTGTTGTTTCCTTTGTACCATGAAATGAGTGTAATTTTGCTATGACTGACTGAAAGTTTGCTTGGGTAAATCACTACTATTTAGCTGGTCTATGAGGCATTAAAAATAATAAAACAGGGTGTACAAAAGTCTGAAAAAAAAACAAAAAAAAAAAAAATGTTAATTAATGAAATGGAAAATAGTAACTAATTTTAATTAATCAATTCAACTTTCATTTATTAGGCTAGCTTGTCCTAAAAAGTTTATTTTTTTAAATGATTTTTTTTAGTGTATATGAAAACAAACGAAACTATTCATAAACGTTTGCTGCAAAGTCATAAAACCATTATATCGGTTTTTATATGAGCAAAACCTAAACAAAAAAGATTTCAGCAACAAAGACACAAACAAAAACAACTGTTTCAGCACACCATTTGCCTACAAAACAAAATCAGAATTTCGTATATCTTTGAGTGACTGAAGTAGTTTTCTATGGACATTTTTAAGCTGTACATGTGCGTAATTTATTTGCACACAATCAATAGTGCTTGTGTGTCTCAGCACAGCCGAATTTAACTTTTTTTTTATTTTCATTCTTTTAATTTCTGGTCCCATACGCTTAAATTATTAGTACAGTTTGTTCATATATGCGAAACAAATTAAGCAACACCAAATGCTTGTTTTGATTGTATTTTACTCTAGGTAGAGGTCATGAAAAGAACATTCACGTATATCGACGTTTCGAAAGCTTAATCCTGGATTTATGTCTAATCACTACATAGCATAAAGATTTTAAATTGCAATAAATCAACGATGGACTATTCGATTGACATGAATTTTATTTATCGGATGTAGTCCAATCTGGACGTCCAATTTTCGATGACTTTTTCCAACATTTGTGGCCGTATATCGGCAATAACACGGCGAATGTTGTCTTCCAAATGGTCAAGCGTTTGTGGCTTATCCGCATAGACCAATGACTTTACATAGCCCCACAGAAAGTAGTCTAGCTGTGTTAAATCACAAGATCTTGGAGGCCAATTCACAGGTCCCAAACGTAAAATTAGGCGGTCACCAAACGTGTCTTTCAATAAATCGATTGTGGCACGAGCTGTGTGATATGTTGCGCCGTCTTGTTGGAACCACAGCTCCTGGACATCATGGTTGTTCAATTCAGGAATGAAAAAGTTAGTAATCATGGCTCTATACCGATCACCATTGACTGCAACGTTCTGGCCATCATCGTTTTTGAAGAAGTATGGACCAATGATTCCATCAGCCCAGTTTTTCTGGATGTAATGGTGTTTCGACATACACTTGAGAATTAGCTTCACTCCAAATGCGGCAGTTTTGTTTGTTGACGTAGCCATTCAACCAGAAGTGCGCTTCATCGCTAAACAAAATTCGCTTATGAAAATCGGGAACTTGATGATCGTTTGGCTTCAATTCTTGCACGAGTTCGATTTTGTAAGCACGCAAGCCAATATCCTTCCGTAAAATCTTTCATAAAGTAGATGGACACAGATTCAATTCCTGTGCTCGATGGCGGATAGACTCATTCGGGTCTTCCTCAATGCTACGCTCTACAGCAGCAATTATTTTCGAAATAAAATTGCACTATTTGCAAGCGGTGTTCAGGCGTGAGTCTATTCATGATGAATTGCCAAACCAAACTGAGAATAAATCACTTAACAGCTGTTAAATCGGTCGCCATCTTGAGCAGTAGTGCCAACTTAAAGTTCTATACGTCTATAAAAAAACACCCTTTATAAGAAGATCGAATATATAAAAATTTTAAGGCAAGATAATGTTTACCGGGTCAACTAGTAAAAGTTTAAAGTTTCTTACCTTTTTTAAGTTTAATTGTGATTCAGGGTAGAAGAGTATCGAATCTTCCATTTTAGACACATGAAATGCTCACCAAATTTAACCTCGAAAAATATTTTTGTGTAAACTTTTAACTAAAGCAATATGCGCAAGCATACTTGGAAAACACACATCGTTTGTAATGATGTGTAATATTTTATACTTGAAACTTTTAAGTCATTTCAAGTACGCTTGTGCAGCCCTTTAATCTTTTATTCGTAGTCTTCAAGTAAGGGTAGCAGAAAAATTAAATTCTGTTTGAGAAAACACAAAAAAAGGATGGAGAGTTACGAGGGTTAAAAGTTCTAGAAATATATTTCTCGTAAAACTAAACTGATACAATGCATTATGCTGAATGATTTGTAGAAATCTTATTTTCTAAAACATTTTTGCATAAACTCTGAATTAGTAAAAATTAACCCTTAAAACCCTTTTAAGTTTTAAATTATTTCGGGTGATAAAAATAAATATTCTAAACTCAAGTTTTCATAGGCCGATAGTAGAATTTTACAAGGAATATTTTTTTAGAACATTTTAACCCCCTACCTATTCAAATTATAAGTCTTTCTCTTTCTATTTTTTATAATATCAGTAAACAAAATTCTCTCCGTGTAGAAAATAATTTTTTGGCTGTTTATGTTTGCTTTAACCAATTACAAATTAAACTTTAAAAAATTATTAATCAAACTTAACTTAAATTTTAGAATTTATTGCTGCAACCTGTGTGCACCCTGTAAAATGTCATTATAAGTAAAACGCCTTTGTTACTCCATTAAAGTTGTTTTATTATTATTTTTGTTTGTATTTTAGTTGCTATCATGTTGTTGTTATTATTTTAGTTTTGTTTTTCACATTTGCAAAATGCAAACTGCAAAAAAACAAACTTTTATTTTGTTTAAATGCGCAATTGCATTTGGTTCACTTTGAAATAAAACTATAAAACTGTGAAGTGAACTGCATAAAAAGTAAAGAGAAAAAAAAATGCAAAGAAACTTAAATGAACTGAGTTGGCCAGCTGTGTTTGCCTGTCTGCCGGTTTGCTTTATTATCCATTATTATATGGATTAAAATAATTCACCTTCTGGGGGGCTTTAGACATTTTTTACTTTTGTCCATTTCAGGCCACATTTCGTTTACTCTCTGCCACAGTGGCGTTCGCCCATTCCTGTGCTAAACAAAACTCAACTGCAATATGAAGAATAACATAAACCAGGCAACTCTAGTTTAGTATTTGAGTTGTTTAAAAAAATATAAAACTAAAAACAGAATCAACTAAATAAATACTCGATACGAATGTGTTTTTTTATTGTTGTTGTTGTTGTTAAATTTTTAGTGACCAAGTTCTGGTTTTACAATCAAGGTGTTGTTTTGTTTGGTTGCTTATTTTGCTTTGTCTCAGACTTTATTGAAATCAAACGACTTATTTGCCAACTGATCTGTACAACTTGTAGATTAACGAGACAAAAAGCAAACAGACAAAATTAAAAGAAAAACAATGTATTCATTCCATCTATTGTTTAAAGTCAGCTGTTATATAAAAAATAAGCCACAACGCCCGAGAAAATTTTGTCATCGGTTTATAAAGTTTTTAAATATTTTTTTTTTTTTTTTTTTTGCATTAAAACCGTTTTATTGAGTGTAAGTTAATAAACAAGTTATGTTTAAGCATAAAATTTAGTTTGCTACAGTCTGTTATATAATTAACGTGTCACTTACACTTATAAAAAAAAAAATTTTGCCAAATAAATTGAGCCCAATTTGGACTGCAATTTTAGCATTTTGCGTTTAAAAGAAAGAAGCCTCCCTCTAAGGCCTTGGAAAATGAATTAGTCCTTTTGGAAAGCTTACATTGTTAATTTTGAATAATATATAAATTTTTTCTAGTGCCATACAACCATTTACTTATCAAGCAGGTTTTCCGTCATGTCGGGTAGTTTAGAGAACGAACGTTAGGTGGTTCTAGTGCCTGCATCGGAAGTATGGAAATTAAAGAAATGGATTACTCGACTATATCACTCGCTGTTTATTACTACTAGTTATTATAATTAGAGATTTGTACTGATAGTTCCTTTAAGGATGCCACAAAAAAATTACCACCAGCCGTTATCAAAATGGATACAAACGGTGTCAATAGTGCTCAGCCCCGTTTGTTTTTACATTAACAACGCATGGTCTTATTTTAACAACGCATTATTGATAACAAAGTGTTACAGAGTTGATAACTAATGCTGTCAAATTGACATCATACTGTTGTCTAAAGGACACCATGCCGCTGCTAATCGACACCATCTGGTATTAAACTTACATCATTTGATGTCGAAATGATACCATACGGTTGTTACAATAACAACAAACATTGTCAATTTGACAACTTTTGGTAATAAGTTGCAAATTTTTTAAACAATTCTTGTTAATTCCACAACGTTCGTTACCAAGTCGACAACGTGTGTTGTCAAAAATGTAAATTAGTTGTCGATTTGCATCTACTTTTAAAAAAAAATTAAAACACTGGTTGTCAATAAAATAAACATTGAAATATTTATTCATTTAGTGTATGAAAAAAACTTGATTAACACAATGAAAATATCATAGAATCAATGAAATTTTTTTTAATGAAATTGTTTTATTGAATTTATGTCACATTTTTATTTCAGTGCAATTTTAGTGTGCAAACTGCAACTGATAAAAATAAGTGAATATTTTATACAGCGAGGCTCGTGGCTTTAAAAATTAACAAAATTTATTCCCTCCCTACACAAAAGGACATTTTACATTAAACTCTTTTAACATGAAAAATTTTATAAAAAAGAAATTATATTACAAAAACTCCACATTTAACGCTGCAATTATCCTGTACTTACATTTTATGTCACACTGTATGTTTTACTATACAGTTGTGCGGTAGTTTATTGTTTCATTGTGGTTTTAGTGCAGCAAATGAACTTATAATTCAAATGTTTTAACGTGGCTAGTTGATCGCTGTTGTTTAATGCAAGTCTTGCATTAAGAGCTGCTGTTCTTGGTTTTGCAACAGCATACCCTTCCATTATGTTCAGGTACTCTATGTAAGTGGCGGCAAATATAAGGACAGACAAATAGACGGCCAAGTTTTGCAACCAAGTTTATTCATTGCTACCGGGGATCATTTCTGGCTTAAGCTATTTGAGCGTCGTACATGTTGTTGTTTTTTTTTTTATTTCTTTGATTTTGTTATAGCCAACCAAGCAACCAACACTCGCCTCTTGGGGGTATTAACTAAGTATATTTTTATTTTTTGTTGTTATTGCTGTTTGTAGCCGTTGCTGTCGCTGTTGCTATTTTATATTGTAATGCTTCAATAAGTCCCAGCTTTTGTCGTTGTTTTTGTTAAAGGCTCGCGTCTATAGAGACACGCCTAACCGCAAGGCAACCGTTTTTCTTATGTTGCAGTGTGTCTTCAATACTGTTGTTTCTTCGACTTTAACTTTAACTTTAACTTTTTTGTTTTTGTTTTTATTTTTTCTTTGACTTTAATAAATCTTTTGCTTAAAATTCAAAACACAATTCCTCATTCTTTTGTTTAAAGTTGCTTTTAGTTTTCGCCAACGAATAATTATTGTTATTGCCAGAAGTGTTGTAGTACCATAGATTGTTATTGTTGTTGTATTTGCTTTTCTAAAATATTCGAGGATTACATGACCTACAAGTGTTTTAAGTCAGTTCCTATTATAGAAAATCTAAACTAAAAATAATTTAAATTTGTTGTCATTGAGTTGAAGAAATTGATTTGTTTTATTTCAAAATAAAAAAAATTTTATATCTTACTGGGTGCCCCCATAGTGTACTAATCTACCAATCTGGGGGTTGAAGGTTTTTTTTCTGTGTAGACTCTGGGTGTTTTCTGCAGACAAGCCGAAAAACTTCGCGGTTTTGTGTTGTTATAAAAAAGCAAAACTGCAAGCAATTGCAAGGCAGCTTCATTAAAAAATTAAAATTATTAGTAATATGTAAGATGAACAATAAAATCTGTTCATTTCTTATTTATTTCGCGTTATTTACATCCTTAAAAGTACCAGCTTGCAGAGTTTCGAGACGTGGCAATGATGGGTAAACTCTTCGCTCAACTGCTCAGCAGAAATAGAAAGCATATTTTTAGAATGATGGCTGGGATTGTTGGTCCCTAAGCGAACGCCGACAGCTTGAGACTATCCTTCAAAGTGTTCTTTAAAAAAGCTTAAACGGGAGATGATCTTACCCATTGCGCATGCTATTAATTTTTCATCAAACTATGTAAAATTTCTACCACTCCCATCAAATTGCCTCTACAACTCTAAAACTTTTAAATTAAAAATGTTTTGCTGTGCAAAAATAAATATTCTGAGTAAAATTTCTCAAAATCTGTTGACTTTCGCTATATAAATTGGTTATCGCAAGATATTCTGAATAAATCGACGTTGGCATTACAGAGCGGAGTACTACCAAACAAATACAAGAAGTAAATGATCAAACACATGAAAGATGCGATTTTGTACCGTTTCTTTTTTAAATCGCAATACAGAGTAACCCCTCTGTATCTTTGACAAATTTACATTCCAAAAGGTTTCACCCACACTATTCAAAGGAATCATATCATATCGATTTTAGCCTATTTCTTTAAACCCAAGGATTTTAAATGCTAAATATTCTGAGTGAAATTAACATTGTTTTGCAGCTTAAACTTATGCTTCTAAGTGCCTCAGCGCGAACAAAAATCCTGTGTTATAAATACGCTATTGTAAGTGATTCTGTATGGCTGTATGTCTTATATAAGTACAGGTAGGCAAGCAACATTTTTTGCTGAGATTGTTCAAATTGTTATTTATATTTACTTGGCACTAGCGACTCTACAGCAATTACGTTATTTGTTAAAAATATCGGATTGTAGTTGGGAGCTGGGCTGCACAATATATCTTAAAGGTTGCGCAGCGATTATAGCTCATGATGATGGTAAGTTCAATGTTGAAGATCTAGCCTTCTTAGCCAATTATCTTGTTCACTAAGAGCTCTACTAATTCTGTCTGGTTTACTTTTTATTAAATTTTTTGCTTTCAATTTATAGTTATATAATTTACATCAACATAAAAAAGTTATTAAATGTGTGACCTTTAAAATTGTTTTGCTTTTAATGTAAATAATTTTGACCTTAAAAATAAAGTAAATTTTTTTTTTTTGCTTCTAAAGCCGGTACGATATTATAATTGAGGGGCATAAATTAAAAGAAATTGAAAAGGTCAAGTTCATTAGCAACGTAAAATATAAAAAAAGAATATAAAAAATTTAGAAAAAAAGGTGGGGAAAAACAGCTGTGAATTACAATTAAACTTAAAAAAATATCAAGTGCAAATAACGTAATTTCATGTTTAATTTAACAGCACTTTGCACAATAAGCTCTTCAAGCATTTGCTCAAAATTCAGGTACGTAAGAAAAAATATTTATTTTATATTTTAGTTTGTGGCAAAAAGGAACCAAATCACACTGTAAATGTAAATGTAATTGTAAACCTACATACAAATCAAAAAAAAGAAAGAAGAAAAATAAACAAACCATAAGGCAAACAGTATGATAATAAATTCTGCAACTCTTGTTAAAATCTGTGTAGGTCGCAACTTAATGCGTAGATGACAAGGAATATACACGTGTGTATAAGAAGACCGTAATGGAGTGAAGATACATACCTACTACACATGTAATCTCTAAGGATATACCTACGAGTAAATATGTAAATTGGTTATGGAGTGGGTTTTATTTTTATGTAGGCATAGAGAGCAGATAATTTCAAAATTGTAAAATGTTTTGACAGTATTTATGAGCTTTGAGAAATATTTATTTTGCTTACTTGGAATGAGTATACCGCAATGCTCTCTCTCGTGCATAAATAAATATAAAAAAAACAAATACCTTCATTACAATTTTAAATCTGATAGAAACCAAAGAAAATCTTTTACTTAATCACTTTGTAACGCTCTAATACTGAAAGCAACAAGTACCAAAAGCTCCCTTTGAAAGTGTGTTTTAACTTAAATATAAATCATTTCAAAGGTTTGAACTTGTGGCGAATTTAAATAGAAAATCATCCCTTCTTTAATGATAATTAGATGGCAGACAAGTAAAATAAAGGGTGTTTTTTATAGACGTATAGAACTTTAAATTGCAATAAAACAACGATGGATTATTCGATTGACATGAATTTTATTTATCCGAAAGATAATCTTGTGGCATTACATTTTAAATATGATTTCTGGCTGTCTCGGATGTAGCTCAATCTGGACGTCCAATTTTCGATGAATTTTTCCAACATTTGCGGCCGTATATCGGCAATAACACGGCGAATGTTGTCTTCCAAATGGTCAAGTGTTTGTGGCTTATCCGCATAGACCAATGACTTTACATAGCCCCACAGAAAGTAGTCTAGCTGTGTTAAATCACAAGATCTTGGAGGCCAATTCACAGGTCCCAAACGTAAAATTAGGCGGTCACCAAACGTGTCTTTCAATAAATCGATTGTGGCACGAGCTGTGTGACATGTTGCACCGTCTTGTTGGAACCACAGCTCCTGGACATCATGGTTGTTCAATTCAGGAATGAAAAAGTTAGTAATCATGGCTCTATACCGATCACCATTGACTGCAACGTTCTGGCCATCATCGTTTTTGAAGAAGTATGGACCAATGATTCCACCAGCCCATAAAGCGCACCAAACAGTCAGTTTTTCTGGATGTAACGGTGTTTCAACCTACACTTGAGGATTAGCTTCACTCCAAATGCGACAGTTTTGTTTGTTGACGTAGCCATTCAACCAGAAGTGCGCTTTTACGCTTAACAAAATTCGCTTATGAAAATCGGGAACAACGGCAATCTCGTTTTGGGCCCATTCGACGACTATTTGCAAGCGTTGTTCAGGCGTGAGTCTATTCATGATGAATTGCCAAACCAAACTGAGAATAAATCACTTGACACGTGTTAAATCGGTCGCCATCTTGAACAGTAATGCCAACTTAAAGTTCTCTACGTCTATAATAAACACCCTTTATAAGCGGAGTTCACGCTTCAGTGTAAAGTACCTAGTAAGTGCTAGTGTACAAATGTAAAAATAAAACAAATGTAAACATTTTTCTTTATACACAACAACAAAATACACTATCCCATTATATTCTACAACACTTCAGAGCTACACTATGAAAATACAATGTAAATACGTTCTACAATTGTGTAAAACAGCTGTCGCTAAATGATGCCAACTTTTTTTGTTTACGTTTTAAGTGCTGAAAACAAGCTTATCTAGTTGAAAAATGGATATTTGAGCTGTGGTGCTAATATTTTATTAGTTTACAATTATCAGAAAAAAGACGAACACGCTTTTTAGCTAAAATTTTCTGTAAATATCTATTAATTGTAAAAATACTTCAAGCGTGAATTCCTCTAAAAAAAATTTTAATTTAAAAATTTCAAATACATAAAATTTAGTTATTGATTCAATTTAAATTGAATGTTATGTTGATTAAATATTTTACTTATTACTTAGACTAAAACTAAAATTTATTTCTAGTATTATATTTTCCATATTCTAATTAAAATTATGTACCTACTTTTTTAAACCTGTGTATAATTCTCAAGATTTACCGTTATATAGAAAAAAGAAGCCTTCACATGATATAATTTGCAATAACTCGAGAACTATCTCTCTGATTATTTTTACAGAAACGCATAAGGATCAGCAATAAAAAAAACTTTAAATTATATCCTAAACAATTTTTACGCGTCTTGTAGCTTTTAAAATATTCAGCAAAGTTCTGTTAAAACGAAATTTTTTTTAAAGAAAATTAAAAAAAAAAATTATTTGTCAAAAATGCATTAAAAATCTAAAAAGAACAAAATCTTAAATTTTGTTCTAAATGTTGATACCTGCATATGATACAAACAAAACGAGCCTTATTTCATTGAACTCTATTTTCAATTGCTAAATTTATGCAAAATTCAGTGGTAGCACCTAAGACAGTCCGCCATAGATTTTTTTTGAATTTTAAAATAAAAAAAAAAAAAAATTTTGATTTTAAAGTACAAGTCCTTTTAATAAAACTCTGAAAAAATTTCATAGCAATAATAAATTATTAAAGATCATTTTCTGGTAATCCAATAGCTCGTCAAGAGTTTTTAGTTGAAGTTTTGATATCAATCAATGGACATCTTAGTGTCACACACTAAAATCAGTAAAGTAGGGTGCAAAAGGTGCAAAACGTTATTAATGAAACCAACGAATAAAATAAAAACAAAAAAACCCAATGACCAGAGGCTAAAAAATTGCACGATTATTTAAAATGCAACACATGATTTTTTCGTAAAACATAAAACAGTCGAACAGAAATTTATGGAGGAAGAAAAAAAAATTAAAAAAAAATATAAATATTTATGCACAAGTAAATGAGAGGGAGAGTGCGACAGAGAGAGAGAAAAAGAGAGAGAGAGAGTGAATAGAGCGTAATTTGTATCTTTTAGATAATTTAAATGAAAAATATAAACAAAAGCTCAAGTTTAATACTGGAACTGATCTAATTGGAAAATTGCTGTTGTTTTTGAGAGATGTAAGCAATCACTCTCCTTTCGCAAAGAGCCACTTAATAACTTTAAAGATACGTAGAGAAGATACGAGTACATGCTTTCCTTGTACTAGTATGCTCGTGGTTGCATTCCAGTCAAAACAAGAATGTTTGCTGTATTTCAAAAACTGGTCTCAGTAGAATACACTCATGCGATGTGTAAAGTATCTCTGAGTTTTTAATATTAAACAGTCGCGATTTGACTTTTCTTAAGCGCTGTATAAATCACGGTTAAATTTATATATAAACAAAAGATTTAAATAAATCAAACTCTGCTTACCTTTTTAAACGTATATTTTATAGCAAAAAAAAAATAAATATTAAAGTGAATTTTTAATATTAAAATTTAAAAAAGAAATTTTGAATAGAAATAAACAAAACAAAAAAGCAATTACAGTTGAATAAATAATTAATTAATAAAATGCTTTAATGAATGAATAACAACCGGAATTACAAAGCAATAAAGAAAAATAATAATAAAAATAAAATATATTAAAAAAAAAAGAAAATATTTTTATAATATAAATTTCTTTACAAAATTAGAATAAAAAAATTAATAAATAAAACCCCTTTGATTTAACTAAAATATTTTTTTTTTTCATTATTTAAAACCATTAATGGTTTTGTTAAACCATTCAATACACGTGTGTGCCTGTAAACGACAGTAATTTTTTTTGCTTGTAATTAAAAAAAAACTGTTGATTGAAAAAGGGATTATTTAATAATTAAAACATTTAAAGAACTAAACAGAAAACAAAATAAATTATTTTCTCATGATGTTTAGTAAAGCATGAGCTCTATTTTATTGTCATTGCCACAACGTTACAAGCGCCAATTACAAGCAATGACTCTCGCCGTAATCATCATTTACACCACTTTGGTGTTTTACCAAAGTTCATATGGATATCCCAATATTGAAGTAAGTTTGATTTGCTTAAAAGTATTAATTCATTAAGAACATCTATCACACATACACAGTAATAGGTAGACACTAGAAATCTGGGCTAATATAAAAGAAGCGGTTAAGTCGATTTATTATAAATAAAAAATTGTTATGCTACCAACACCTTTAACTTAATACCGTTATTTTTAAGATTAAGGGTTGGTAAAGCGATATATTCCACAGCTAATGAGATCACTATGCTCAAAAGAGAAAAGCTTTCTCAATTATAAAAATTTAAAGGCCCTAGTCAATGGATTAGTCCTTAGACCAATCTTTGGTTTAATTTTTTCATATAATAGACTAGTCACCATAACATTGTCATTTCCTTTACATACTTCGTGACCAGTGTTGCCTTTTTTAAGGCTAGATTTAGTATTTTTTTCTAGCAATTTATGATTTAGCCTCTAGCTTTTTTCCCATTTTTTTTTTTCGTTTTCAAAATAACCAAATTACCACACGAATCGAAATTTCTCTATGTGTCGAATGACATAATTTAAACTCTGTTTGCTAGAATCCAAAAAATTTTATAAAAAAAAATCTTTAAAGTTTTAAAAAATGTAGTGCTTTACAAAAGGCATTGCAAACCTTAAGCAGTTTTTCCATATGCCTTCGCTTATTTTTATTTGATTTGCTGTAAATAGCTTCACTTAATTGTAAATAAAGTCCAAAGTCCTGTCTCGATTTGATTAAAATATGACTCCTTATGTTTAAAACTCATTGTAGCAAAAAAAGAGTCGATTTTTATGTTTCTCTATTTAAAAAATATTTTTTTAAATTAAAAATGTTAAAAATTTTCATAAAAAAGTTGCTTAATGTCACAATGTCTACAATATCTTTAAAACTATTAAGCAAATTTTTATATTAAATTATTATCATCTAGGTAGTTAATTAATACTATCGGACACCTTATAAGTAAGTTGTAATAATGGCCCTAAAAGCGATAAACGTCTTGCTGTTAAAATTATTTCGATTCTAGCCAAAGGTATTGTTTTCATTGTCATCTCGTTATTTAGTTAAATGCGAGAACTAGTGGACTTAAGCGGTTTTTTCTTATTAACACAGATTTCACTTAACAAAAAAAGTCATTTAAGCTTTTGTTGGGCAGGGCTCTAGTATGCTCACACTTAAAAAGCTAAAGAAAGCTTTAATTAAAATATTTCATATTTATGTTAATTTTCTCAAATTAACAAAAACACGAAAGCAACAAAAGAAAAAAAAAACTTAAAAATTATTAAACTAAAAAATAACATTCATTCTGCGTATGGTACGTACATACTTGTATTTTGAAAATTAGTGTGTGTGTGTGCCTTATAAATATTTATAAATATTTAATAAACGCTCTTGCCGCTATTTAAAAATTTTTTTTATTTGTTTTTTTTGTAATTTTGTTTGTGACCTTAAGTTAAATTAATGAAGAGAAAGAAAACTTAAGACAATCTAAATTAAAATAAAAACAAAAATTTATTTTAATTTAAATGCTTTTCAATATATGTATTTCCTCTTTCTCTAGTTTGTGTTGTAGTTGTTTTTGTTTTTACTAGTAAACCAGTTAGTGTTATTAACTAAATTGTAAGTTAAAGTTTTCTTTTTTTTGAAAAAATAAAAATCCATGGGAAAGTTTTAGTGTAAATAAATTGAAAAAAAAAACATATAGTTTTTAGCAATTCAGAAATTTTATAAATTTACTACAGCAACATGAAACATTTACTGCAATGTACTCAAACTTTTGTTGGTTTTGTTTTATAGTTTTTTTTTAGTTAAGAGTATTAAAAAATATAATTAATGTGATGTTTTTTTAACACAAGCGATCAATTCGCCTGGAACTTTTGTATCAAAATTACTCGAAGTAAGAAGTGTTTTCGCTTGACTTATGAAAACAACACATAAAACTGAAAAAGTACTGGTAAATAAAAATTTAATAAAAATAATTCAAGTCCAAATCGTGGTATTTAATATTGAGCAACTGCAATCGAAATTTTTAAAATGTTTTATACAAAAAAGTAAGTTTTTTGTTTTCTTTCGACATCGAATTCTATTATTGTAACCAGAATCTTATAAATTACAATTTTCTTAAATTGAAAATAGTCGGAAAGCAGAATTTTGTATTTTAACCTTGAGATTACTGGTTATTGTTTGATCTGGCCAAGCCACAATTAAAATAACAGAAATTGAAAAACTAGGAAATAACTTTTTTTCTTTCTCTTTATAAATAACACAAATCCGTTTTTTTTTGTCTGAAGAGAACACCCAGGGTTGAAATCGAATCTGCGACCCCCAGATTTTTAGGTTAGCACACTACCTACCAGTCTATTTATAAAGAGTGATTTTTTTGCTATTATCTTTTTGGCAACACTAGTTTTGACAGCTCACGCACGTTTTGTATCTTGTGTCACTGTCAAACATCTTCAGTTTGGTCTATAATTTAATCATGAATCGTCTTACAAACGAACAACGCTTGCAAATTATTGAATTTTATTACCAAAATGCGTGCTCTGTTAAGAAAGTTCATCGCGCGCTTCTTCCATTTTATGGTCAGTTTAATCGACCTACTGAGGCTTCTATTCGGGCTATTGTAACAAAATTTCGCACCAAATTTACATTGTTGGACATTAAACCACCAACACGCTTACGTAGAGTGCGAACTGAAGAAAATATCGCAGCCGTATCGGCCAGTGTTGGTGATGACCGTGAATTATCGATTCGGCGCCGTTCGCAGCAATTGGGCCTCTGTTACTCCACTACGTGGAAAATTTTGCGGAAGGATTTGGGTGTGAAGCCTTATAAGATACAACTGGTGCAAGAATTGAAGCCAAACGACCTACCACAACGCCAAATTTTTGGTGAATGGGCTCTTGAAAAGTTAGATGAAGATCCACTTTTTTATCGAAGAATTGTGTTCAGCGACGAGGCTCATTTCTGGTTGAATGGATACGTGAACAAGCAAAACTGCCGTATTTGGAGTGAAGAGCAGCCAGAAGCAATGCATCCACAAAAAACAACCGTTTGGTGCGGATTATGGGCTGGCGGCATCATTGGGCCGTATTTCTTCAAAGATGATGCGAATCACAACGTTACTGTGAATGGTGAGCGCTACCGTGCGATGATAACAAACTTTTTTTTGCCCAAAATGGAAGAGCTTGACTTGCATGACATGTGGTTTCAACAAGACGGTGCCACATGCCACACAGCACGCGAAACAATGGACCAATTGAGAGGCGAGTTCGATGAACAGTTTATTTCACGCTTGGGACCAGTCAATTGGCCGCCCAGATCGTGCGATTTAACGCCTCTAGACTATTTTTTGTGGGGCTATGTTAAGGCTAATGTCTATAGGGACAAGCCCGCTTCGATTGACGCACTGGAAGCCAACATTGCCAACATTATTCGTGAGATACCGGCCGAAATGTTGGAAAGAGTATGCCAAAATTGGACTAAGCGGATGGACCATTTGAGGCGCAGCCGCGGCCAACATTTGCATGAAATAATCTTCAAACATTAAATTATATCGACCCAACTATCGATCCAAATAAATATTTCATGAATTTTTCTGAATTTTATGTGTTTTTTTTTTTTTTTTAATTTCCGATAGTTCTTATAAAATCACCTTTTATTTATTTATGCGACTCAAGCACACTCAAGTTCTAAGCAATTTTAGTGCAAAGTATGGCAAACTATGGCGCAGTTGGAAATACAAGATTATGCCATCCCGCACATAAAATTTAAATTTTCTGCTCATGTAGCACAAATGAGGTAACGCGATATGTTTCTTTTGGCTAATAATTTAAAGCTAAATCAGAGAGACAGAGAGAGAGAGTGAGAGATCGCGTGGTTGAGAAATGTATAATTTTTCTGGTGTAATTTTGTCTTTCTATCATTCTTGTACTTATTTTTGTTGATTGATCAATTAATTAGAAAAAAATTAAAATCATTTTAATTTTGATATTAAAAAAAAAATCAAGACTTTAGCATTTAACTTCCGTTGCGTTAGCATTAGCTTTTTCGTATTTTATTTTTTTAAGTTTTTGCTTATTTAATGTAATGCAAATTTTCCTACCAATTTTGACAAAACTTGGGCTGCCACTACATATCTCAGCTGGGTGCTCTGGAGACCCAGTAAATTCCTATTGCGATTGCAGTCCAAATCAATCTCGCTATATTGCATGTGCATCCTTCATCTACACTTTACTCTACACAAAAACATACTCTCGATTTGTTGTTTGTAGAGTGAGACAGGGATGACGGAGGGCATGTCGATATTCTGGTTTGGCAACCTCAATCATTCGGCCTAAAGTTCCTTACAATGGTCTCATGTTCACACACCCAAATAAGAAAGACTATCGAATTCTCGAAGCAGATCGGATGTAGAAAGGCATAAGCCAAATATTTCTTAATACCACAGCCAGCCTGTTGCTTCTTATTGTCATCAATTCAGCTGCATCGGGGAGTATGAAGGATATACTAGTCCCAGACTCTTCAATATAGACTCCACCACTCATTCCAGAACTATTCTAAGACATCTGAATCTTTTCTTGTAGGTGAAGATTTTATTGAAATCCCCGTAGTCAATGAGATTACGTTAACAATGATAAGAACTCTAAAAAAAGAAAGGAACATTTTTTGGTTCATAAATACTTTTTAATAAGCGGCAGAAAACACCACTTAAATTAAAGAAAAGGTATTCGATTGCTTTTATGTCATTTAATGTATTAAGAAAATTAAAAAAAAAACCTGTTGCTGCTTTAAAGTTTTTAGAAGTTTATCAAATGACACTTTAAAATGTTTTTTGTGTGTGTGTGTTTAATTTCAATTTTAATTTATTTGAATATTTAAGATTTAAATCTCTATTAAACGAATAGCTTTTCTAACATGGTTTCTTTTTTTAGAACTTAGAATTAGATGTAGGAAAATAAAAAGAAGTAAATAAATAAACAGATGAGAGGAAGACAAGAAAAACAATTAAGTTAATTTATGTAAAATACTTGGTTATCTGTAGACAAATAAGTTGTTTAAAACGTTTAATACTTTAGAGTCTTTAAAATTAAATCATATTAAACTGACAAATTTATTATTAAATGTTTAATGAATGTTAGTTGATATTAAGATAAAAAAAAAACTAAGCGGGGTCTTTAAGCCATAAAAAAGTTAACGATACGTTAATAATGATCAGCTCAAATGAAATACTATACAAAAATATAAAGAAAAGAATTTAAAATACGTAAAGTGCACACTCCTAAACTAAAACAAATAAAATTCTGCAATAATAAAATTAATTTTATTCATAAATCAATCAAAAGCCGTTATGAAAAATGAAACAAACAAATTATAACTGATATTTTTCGTTTATTGAGGTTTTTTTATAACTTTTTGTATTAAGAGTTAAAAAAAACTTATGTTTTTTTTTTCATTTTCGTTTGTTTTATGTTGAACATGTTGAGAATTAAGTCATCAGCAGCCATCATTACAAGACCAACATTGTGCATTTTAAAGTTTGTTGTCAATAAAAGTCAAATTTTTTCTCTTTTTTAACCAGAATTTAATTTAATATTAAAAAAACAAAAAAAAAATTTTTTCAATAAATAAAAAACCCGAAACCAATGAAATCAAACGAAATTTTGGAAGATATTAAAAATGTATTAAGAAATACCCTGTAGAAATTGTAGGTAATCCACACAGGCATTCAGCATGCATAAAGATAGTATCCAGGCTTAGATCAAAAATAAAAAATAATTAGATAGAAAAAAATTTGTATCCATAGCAGACTGTCAATAAGGCTAGCAATGATGTCAACTTTTCTATTTGAAAAAGCACCGAAAGCAAGTTAAGACCTCGTATTAAATAAAAACACTAAAAGTTAAACAACCACTAATTCAAAACACAATTTTTTCGCCCCAAAAAAAAAAAAAAAATTTTGCAAAGAATTTATCAAAATTGCTCTTAACAGCGTTACTTTAGCGATAAATATTTCGTCAGACGTTTTATAAACGATTTATTTCATATTCTGTCAAATGACTTGATGTAATATTTCGTCATGCAAAACTATCCTGTTTCTTATCTTACACTGGTGATATCTAAAATCACAATGTTCCGACCAACCATAACCTGTGGTTACTTTTTTTAAGTCTTACTGCTTCGATAGCGTGATAAAGTGTTTCGCTTCTCTCGGAATCCAGTGAGTCATTCCAAATGTTTATACAAACAAATATTTCTGCAGGGTATTATAAAACACACACAAGCCCACTCATTCACTAAATTGTCTCTGTGCACCATATAAACGTTTTTTATTTGTTTATTTATTGAATGAATGAATTTAATAGTTATAAATGCAAAAACTTTCAAATAAGCGTATTTTTATTTTTATCTATTAACACCCAGCAGTCATAAGCTTTTCACTGAAAGAATTTTGTTCAATAATCCTGTACATGTAGTAGGTACGTAATTTACTCAG
The DNA here is from genome assembly GCA_947397855.1 of Thelaira solivaga. Classification (NCBI taxonomy): domain Eukaryota; kingdom Metazoa; phylum Arthropoda; class Insecta; order Diptera; family Tachinidae; genus Thelaira; species Thelaira solivaga. Next base: position 49,738,078 of record OX377613.1, on the reverse strand, counting down.
AACAAAAGGGTATCGCTAGTGCTGATTTCAATAACCATTTTCTGTATGTGCATTCATGTACACAAGCCATTTTTAACAAAGTGTATTTAAACAAAACAAGCAAAACCTATTAAAAAAAAGCAAACCAATTTATATTTTTAACACCATTTCTACCACAACTAGATATATAGTAGGCTTTAGCCCAATAGGGAGCTCCAGTTTTTTTTTTTCAAAACTGAGTACTTCTACTTTAACCCTTGGATTTTGATGTTTTATAATTAAATTTATTTCCATTTTTATATAATTACTAGTTGACCCGGCAAACTTTGTCTTGCCTTAAAATTTTTATATATTCGATCTTCTTACACTAAGAAATCGTACTCATAGAGTAAAGAACCGTGCGAAACCGGGTAAAAACAGGTAGTCGGCAAATAAGTCAGATACCGACTATAGCGCTCCCTGCCGGGCGGAGTTATTTACCCCCTTTATTCAAAAAAATTAACGTAGACTTTAAAGTCAACGTTATCGAAAATTTTCATATACATTTTTCATAAATTTTACTTTAAAGTCTACGTCAAATTTTTTTTTTGGATAAGAGCATTAGACTTTTATTTTTATATATAATTTAGTCTTGTTTTTTTATAAAATTATTTATTATTTTCAATATTTCGGCTTCCTGTGGAAAGCTTCTTCAAGAAAATTATATTAAATTGATTATTGATATTTATAATTTTCCTGAAAAAGCTTTCCACAGGAAGGCGAAATATTGAAAATAATAAATAATTTTATAAAAAATTTTAATAAAAAAAAATCAAAATTGTAATAATTTTTAAAATTTATTAGTAAATATTATTCAAGCTTAAGGTCTCAATGAAAATTGTTTTGGTTTTAATTTTTATTGAGATCTTAAGCTTGAAAAATATTTTAATTTTAAAAGATCGAATAATTTACTAAAATTTTTTTAAAACATTTTTCTCTATAATTTGGAAAATAATAATTGCACTAAAAAATTAACTAAAAACAAATTAAAGCCAATATAATTCAGAATTTGTTGAGATATTTTAATAACAAAATCGAATAAGTCGTTACAAAATTATGATCGCGTTGTTTGAAGCAGCCCTTTTTAAAAATGTCTCTCCTCAAGAAAAAACTTATCCGTAGAATTTGAAATATTGTTGAGTTTTGCAGTTAGGTGATGTGCTCTAGATGGGGCGGTGGGGGCCTTCCCGGTGCCCCATATCATTTGGGTCCTCTGATATGGTCCCCTTTAGCGGATGCTAGGTCTTCCAAAAAAAATTTGTTTCCTAATGACAGAAACATTTTTTTCGTTTGTTGCATAGTGTAATTGTTAACTACATTTTAAAAAATAGACACCTGTTTTTTTCTCTTTTTACAACCGACAGACTTATCTTTGTTTACTCCATTGCATATTCAAAAAGCGAAAAATAAACTACAAACGGTGTATTTTGTTTGGTTGAAAATAAAATGACTAAGATCCAAAGCAAGAATTAATATTTTTAACAAAAAATTTATGTTTGAAAAAAATGTTTTCATTTAATAAATATATTTGCTCTATATATTATTTTTTTTTAATAAATAGATAAGGCCTTTAACATTTTCATATAAAAGTTGTTTTTTCTAGAAGGAATTTCGTACTTCTAATAAAACGCAACTAGAGTTTTTAAAATAACTGAATAGTAAGAGAATTTTGAAAAGTTGTATGGCTTTTTTAAATTGATTTTATTTTTTTATTTTTCATTTAATTTCATTTATTTACAATAACCTAGCCATTATAGGCCAAAATTGGTTAAAAAAATTCTGCGAACGAAAGCTTCTTTAGCATTTAGCTGAACAGGTCCTTAGTACTAACACAAAGAATGCTGACGAAGTGTTTCGTTGTAAAGAAAAAAGTATTCAATCCCTCTTGTCTTTTGATTATTTTAGAAAAATACTGGTGATTGAAACCCAAATTAATGCCACATTGCTAAACTATAATTATTATCACTAGGCCATATGTAACGCGATCCAGAGGATCTTTTGTATAGCTCATGTGTTCACTGTTCGAGGTGTAGGCTTTGAATGAATTTAACCACCTTGCTTGGTGAGATCTTTACTTAAATCGTAATTAATTTGTAACTAAAAATCATGAATAATGGAGTTCTTAAAAAATATTTAAAAAAAGGGCATTTAATTCAAAAATAAAAAAGCTGACCTTAAAAGGAAGCCATCCAAGGTGCCTTATGTAGTCGTATAAGAAGTTGTTTTGAAGTAACTTATCAAATTTCCATTTACCAATAGTAGGCCCTCATTTATCTTAGACGGTATTCTCTTATGACCTAATTTATGCTGCAGCAAGACACTTAAACTGATAAATTTGCGTGTATTGCTTTACTCTATCACAATTGACGTTAAGAGTTTATTTTTGAAAGAATTTAAATGTTGAACAGCGGAAAGTTTTCTCTAATTTTTTAATCAAATTAAAAAGTCTGATTTTATTTTTTTTTTCATTCTTGCGAGAACTGCATACGATGCAAATGAATACAAAATTAACACATTTGAACTCTGCTGCATTTGCACTAAAAATACCTTGAGCAAACATCGCTGTGCATATTTGCTCAAATACCAATAAAACGAAAACAACAAACACATGAAACATTGACAGATTTTATTCGGAATTTTGTGATCTGGTAGCATTGATTATGGTGTTTACAAGCAAAAATTTGGAAAATTTTAAAACAAACACCCAGAATCTATGTGCATAATGCAAATTTGCACAAATATTGAAGTGGTTTATACTGTAAAACCGAATTCACGACCTTTAATGATAATAACCAACGTTGTCTACTTCCCCATTTCAAAAAAGCACCGAAGCCAAGAAAAAATGGGTATAAATAAAGGACTAACATTTGAACAAGCACAAGTCCAAAAATATTAAATTTTTTTAACTAGAATTGTATTCAATTCAACCAAAACAATTAAAATATTCATCCCCTGATTTTGTTTATGGAGGTTTTACATTGTAATAAATATAAGTGTTACGATTTTCTTTGAATTTTGGCAGAGCAAAATCAAATGATATTTTATGTCACTCTCAAAAAATCTTATGGGACTTTTACCCTGTAATACAAAAACCAAGATTTTCTTTGGATTTTCTCAGCTATTTTTCAAAAAATTATGAGAGCCATGCCACGTTAAATTTCTGTCCGTACTTTCATACTATTGTACCTTCTCATTTGATTTCATTTTGGTACAAGTCGTTTTATTCAATATTACAGAGTAAAAACCCCATTATTAAATATCATCTCGTTTTGCAATTAATGAGGAAAAAAGAGCACCAAAAAATAAATTGAAGACTGAAGAGAGTGCCTCTTCAGTCATATTTAAATTGGTGCAAAAATTCTCATGCCCATACAAAATATATAGAGATACTGAAATAGAGCGGCGACAATTAGAAAAATCAATTTTAATGACTCGTTTTGTAGTGAAGTAGGCTGCAAAACAATTGTTTTTGTTTTTTTTGTTATTGTTGACAAGTAAGGACATTTTAGCTATTTTTTTGTCTAGTGTTTTTAACTCCATTTTTGCTTGTCTTTGAAGCGTTTTATTAATCGCCAGCGTAGTTCGGTAGATATGACACTTTAATATAAATAGAGATCACTAAAAAACGATCATTACCGTTCCAATTTAGGTTGGAAAAATTTACGTATATAACAAGTTAAAAAGCACACCCAAAGTTGACAGCGCTGATAGCAACATTAGCTAAACTACTGCTGCTACTTAACTAGAGATGGTAAATACAGACTTTAATCTGTCTCTGTTAATAGAAGTAACTTTTAAAATAAACCAGTAGTTAGCTGAAATCACCTTCTTTGAAAAATATAAAAAAAATTTAAAGGCAAAACTATGTAAAAAAGATTTTAATAAAGTGAAACTAAACAATAATATCACGCGTGACCTGTGCTCTTGTTTTCCGTTTTATAAAACGGGTTGTACAGACAATATTTTCAACAACATCGGTACTTGATTTCCAGGGAAATCAACACAACTACAACAACACTATAAATAATGACAACCATGACCGCAGATAATGATAAAAGAACATGTTAAAGTTAAAAAAAAGTAATGAGGATACATTATTTATATTAAAGTTAAATAAAACATGAACAACAACGCCATAACAAACAAAGAATAATTTATAGCAAGCAGATGTTGGTATATGAGTACGTCCTAAGTGTTTTTTTTTTAGCCAAAACTTTACTTATTGTCATCATTAAACGGCCTTGTTCTGTTAACTGAATTCGAAAAAATTCTAATTTTAAAACGAATTTATAGGCTGTTCAAACATACACGTTAATTGAGCAATTAAGCATTTTACGCAATTATCGAGCTCAATCTACCATACAAATTTCCATTAAATAATTGCGCAATTAAAAATTGATTGCACGTTAATGAAGTCAAAATCAAAATGCAACTCTTTGTTGTGCCCTTAAATATCAACTCAAAAGTGAGAAAAATTGATATTTTCAGTATTAAAAAGAGAAAACGTAAATAAATTTAAAAATAAATGTCATAAAAAGGATATGGCAATTTTATAAAATTGCTACTGAAAATAATTTTTAAATAACTAATTTCTTTTAATCAATAGCTTGCCTTTAAAACATTTTTTTTTTTAAATTTGACTTTCTTTTCATTGTTTATTTTATAAGTACTCAAACATATTTAAAAAAAATTTAACAATATTTTCAGTTGTCAAATGCTTAATTGCGTAAACTTAATTAAATATGTGTGAACACCCAAATCAGTCACACAATTTAAAACTTAATTGACTTCATTAACTTTTATGTCTGAACAGGGTATTACATTTTTTGAAGTTCTCTAAACCGAATTCGAATGGTTTATTTTTGTACTAAAGGACTACAAAAACATTAACAAAATTAATTAACACAGTCTCTTTTGTTTATTTTAGTAATTTGTAGTTGCACTTTAATGCGTTTAATTAAAAAAATATATTTAAAAAACACTGAAATTTTCCTAGAGTTTCGCTCCAAGTATACCATCAGCTTTTTATTTTTGTAAAGAAATAAATTTCTAATTTTTTGAAAAATTTTATTTGTATAGCAAACAATTGGAGGACTCACACCGGAGTTCCATCAGTCATAAACTCTTAAAGTTATATTATTTTGATATTTTCCAACAAGTAGTCAATAGACTGGTACAATAAAACCAGGTAGCTTCAAAAATAAAAAAATTACAAAAAGCCCATATATTTTGTTATTGCTTTTCAGGCTCCTCCTGTTAAAAATTATTTCCTGTGGTTGATATTAAGAAGTGTGCTAGGTGAAACAAAAAATTTGTTTCCTCTTTACCACATTGATATCTCTTAGTTTTTGACAGAACGAGCTTCAATCATGCAGGACTCAGCTGCCGTCTCAGTGTCACCTGGTTTTCTCACACCATGCTGACTTTGAATTTGAAATAATTAGCAAACAAAAGGTTTGAAGGGTTGCTCACAGCAGTTATATATTTTCATGTTATTTTTATAAAACTACTGTGTGAATCGCCTAAATGTCTATTCATTTCAATAACACAAAAACTTGACAAATTTGAACTAAACTGCGAATGATATCAAAACGATCCGATGTAAAGAAAAGCAAATAGCAATTTTTTGGGTTTTAAAAATATCTCATTTCGCAACGTTTCTATTTACAAAATAAAGCTGAATAGTTCTTGTGGATCCTCTAAGATGCTGGACAAAAATTTTATTCGAAAAAATTAGGTGAATTCAGCTTTAAGCTCAATCATCGGAAATTTAAGTTATTTGCATTTTTTTAGCGTGATTAATTGTGTCTTATAATAGCTTTTTTCAACAACTTCTGATGTGAGGCAGCATAGTTCTGCTTAATTAAAGCAATTACATTCTATCGGCTTCTTTATTAAATTAATAATTTTTTATTTTATTATTTAATTTGTAATAAGTAATTCTATTTATTGTAAAATTTAAAATAATTTCTTTTGCAAAACTAACAATCGATCATATGAGCTGTTATTTTTGAAAGTCTTATCAGTCCAGTTAAAAAAAAATTAGTCAGCGGTAATTTTAATAATATGCTTTCTATATCGTACTAAAATCATTGCTAACAAATTTAATTAAGAAAAGCAGCAATTTTATATAAAAACTACTTGAGTTACTACACTGAAAGAATTTTGTTATATCAAATGAATTATATCTTTAATCCAATGAAAAAATTTATTATTTTTCAACCCATAAAACGCTTCATTAGATCAATGAATCAAGTTTCATTAAAATTATTTTAATGAAAACTTTCATAAAATATATGAAACGTGTTCATTAAATATATGAATTTTAAAAATGTCTTTCAACTGCGGTTTAACCCCCGGTTAGGAACAAAAAAAACTTGTTTTATTAAATATTTTTGAACGACACCATATACTTTTTGATAAAATTTATTTTTTGTTTGAATTATTTTCCAATTTTTCAAAGGAACAACGTGAATAGAAGCTCTACACAATGGAATTTGCTTATTTTTTTAATTCCAGTTTATTTTATGTTATTAAAAGATAAATTCTTCAAAAAAAAAAAATAAGCAAATCAATTTCAAAAAATTTTTATATTTTTGAGTTGATCTGCTGCCATAAAAAAAAAGAGTCTATGACAGACGTATTTGTGCATGTCGTTTGTAACCAAAAATTATAAACCTTTTGTAAAATAAAAATTTTTTACAAACATGAAGAAAACATCTCGTCTATTAGTACCTTTTAAAAAAATTTAGTGTTTTTCATAAAACTTTTCAAGACGAATTAAAAAAAAAATATTTAAAAATTTTCCAAATAATCATGTCGCAACTTTTGTCATCTTATTCCCTTTTTGTGACATTTAATTTCAAATGAAATAAAATAAAAAAGAAGCTTTTATACATATAAAACATTTTTACAACTTGTTCAATTGTTGGAAAAAAAAATTTAAAAAAAGAAATCAAACACAAAATATATAGAGTAAGAAAAAGTGAAATAAAACCTCACATTGGTTTTTATATGAAGAAATAAAAAATAAATAAATAAAAAGAAAATGATTTTATAAATACAAGCAAGAACAACAACAACAACAAAATTCAAGCCACAAAATAAAGAGAATCATGTTGAACGACGTAGAATGTGTGGCTGTGGCGGTGATGATGACTACGGCGATGAACGATGACTATGACAATGATGACATACAGCCTGCATGTGTTTCACAGTAAAACGACACTTTTTAATACACAAACAAACAAACAATATACACTTTAAATGACAACAACAATTGTGTTTTAGTTAAAATATGAAACTGATATAAGAGACCCCTGTGTAAAAACACGCACACCCATCACAGATCTACTCATACTTATTTACACTTTATACATGCATATACTAAAGGGCTGCACAAACATACTTGAAATGGCTTACAGGCACTTGTTATTATAAAATATTACAATGCTTGTAGTTTTTTGTGGCTTTCAAGTATGCTTGTGCAGTCCTTTAGTATATATGTATGTACTCGTACATGTTTACGTGCTTAAATTCAACGACCCCCTGTTGCTGAATTTTTCTTTTGCACTTTTCTTTTAAAATTTAAATGATTTTTATACACAAATAAAATGCTAAGAAAATTATTTCTTTATTATGTGTTGATACATTTTTTAAGAATTTAAAAAGCAATAGTTTTTTTTTATTTTATTTTTAAAAATTTTTTTTCATGTTTTATTTTATTTTAGTTATCACAAAATCCCTCCCAAAAATATCATCATAAAGTAGGCGAGGTGCAAACACATCATATGAAATTGTTGTTGTATGAAACATCAACCACAAATACACCCACTTTACTATCTACATCACCAGTAGCGGCTGTAGCAGCAGCAGTAGTAGCACCAGCAGCAGCACAATATTCTTCTACACAAGATTTAATAGCAAATCCTGTACATATCACTGTTAATCAACCAACAACAGTTATCATACGCAAGGATATACACAGTTTTAATTTTTCAGATATTGAGTTGCCTATTGAAAGACCCACAGCTTCAGCTCACTATCTACGCAATAAACATTTACTGCGGGATCTATCACAACGTTCGGTAACGGGTACACCAAAACCACCCAACACTGAATTGGATGATATTTTCATTAGTGTTAAAACAACGAAAAGCTATCATGACAGTCGTTTAGCTTTAATAGTTAAAACGTGGTTTCAACTGGCCAGAGATCAGGTAAGTTTAAATAGAGATACACACATTAACCATAAAAGATAACATTTTTCAATTAAAACAAAGTGTAAGAAAAAAATTAAAGAAATGTTTTTTAGAATGAAAATTGTTTGAGCTTTCAATAAAATTGCATGTTAAAAATGGAAATTTCCTTATGACAAAGTAAACTTGTCACATAACATGCCATGGAACTAATTCTTAAGTTTTAGGGTATCAATGTACTCGTATTGCATATTTTTTAAGTGATATTTAGCTAATTTAAGCAGATTTAATGTATGATTGTATATTAGTAAACCAGTGCTATTTATTTTCCCAGCAACATATCCTAGAAAACTGGTTCCAGAATGTACATGTATAATACATTCTGGAACTAGTTTTTAGCAATAATTTATTTTGACAAGTCTTGGGACATGTTCATTGAAAATAATTGCTTCAGTGTATCCCACAGGGATGCTGTAATTTGATTTCTACTCTTTCATTGTGGTATAGCTGTTTTCTACTACTTTAGAGTTATAAAAATGTAAAACAAGAAAAGCTTGAGCCTCAATTAAACTTTTTAATTAATGAAAAAAATGTGTTGATTGAATGCCAGATTCCAAACCAAAGCACAACAAAAAAGAGATCAACAGAGGAAAAAAAATTGAATTTCGCTCTAGCACACTTTTTGAAATAACTTTTGTCAGAAGGGAGCTCAAACGTGTATGGGCTTTTTTTAATATTGTTATTTTTGTATTCTTGCAGTCACCTGCTTTACTTACAGCATGAATGCTAAATGTCACTTTTCTCCTAAAACTAATGAATGGGGATATTGTATCCGGATTTCTACTAAGCAACATTTCCTTCAATATACCGCAACGCTATTCACGCCATTATGAGTTACTTTCTGTTGAATATTTTAGAACAAACTACGCAAATGCTGATCCGTTCAGAAAAATATGCTATCAGTTCAATAAATTAAGTAATTGTATTGACTTTTCGTTAAATATCAATGTCATTAAATGTAAAATTATAATGTATTTAAATTATAATGTATTTAATCAACTTCAGGGAAAAATTTATTTTATTAATTGAATAGTAAATTTCTTCAATTAAAATGTTATTCAGTACTAGCATTTAACTCGCAACTTCGTCAGCGAAGTGCCATACTGTCACTATTATAATTTTGTATTTCTTTGTAGACTTCGTAATACAAATAAAATTAAAAGGTATCTCTAATGATTTTTCACTTTGCCAGAACCGTTTCAGCCTAACCTTGTACTTCTAGTTTCGTTTTTATTAAAAAATCGAAAAGTACCGTTACAATGTATAAAAAGTACAATTTTTTGCCCTAATGATTTTTCACTTTGACCTGAACCCTTTCAGCTTACTCTAGTAGTTCTTAGGTTGTTAATATTGAAATATAAGAAGTACCATTAAAATCAATAAAAAGTACCATAATGTCCCTTTTACGATTCCTTATTTCATTCAGTACTGTTTAATGCTACTGTCATAATTTTAGGTTTGCACATAAAATAAAAATACCACTAAAGCTATTTAAATATAGAGTAGCATTCATTTATATCTCCCTTTTGGTACTTTTTTTCTCCCTTGATATTTTTTTTTAAATTGATTTTTATTGTACAATTGTTAATAGAATGTTCATATGCTGCATCAATTTACATAAAAGTACATATTTAGAAATAGTAGCAAAAAGGGGTACATATTTTACCCCTTATTTGGTCGAATTTTAAAAAAAATGCCAATATACATTGGAGATCTTTTTAAGAAGAAAAGAATACAATTTAGTTATTATTGCTGTGATTGTTAATTTGAAAGATAAAAGGGGTTAAAAAAACGTACCAACATTAGTTTTACCCCTTCTTTTGCCGCAAATGTACAAATATCGAAAAAGTACCAAATACCCATCCGCTTATTTTTTTAGTAAAATAGTTTGAACTTAGGCTCTTTCTGTAGTAGTTGCGGAAATATAATAAGTTCGATTTTACCCGTTTTTACCCTGTTTTACCCTCTTAATATTCGAATTTCCAAAAATCCCTTTTTATTCGTCCTATACCTTGGGACATGCACCTGCTTACCTAATTTCAAGGCCGTAGCTTTAGCCGTTTGGGATTTGCGATCAGGATAAGTCAGTCAGTCAGTAACGTTACTCTTTTATATGAATAGATGAAAATTTTAATTTGAAATGAAATATTTAATTATTTTATAACTTTTTTTTTTGTGAACTGTGAACCACCTCCTGGTGCTTAAATTATTTCTCTTTTTCCCACAGTTTCTGTTAAGCGAACCAACAACAAAATATTTACATAAATTTTTTTTTTTTTCTTATGACTTTGTGTATCCTACACACTACCCACTTTTAGTTTCATTTCAATTTTAATTGAAATTTTATAATTCCTTAGGGCAATCTTTTTTCTTTTGGTGCTGAATGTCTGTCTGACTTCTTTCTTATTAAATTTTATGTTACTTTGTACATGGTACATGCATCGTATGTGCAAGTGAGTAAAAGAATAAATAAATATTGGCAGTCATTCATGAAATTATATCATTTTTAATAATTTCCCTCCAGCTATAGCTTAAGCAGTAAACTGTGAGTGTTTCTTACCCTACCAGCTACTTGTACTTAACACTCTCTGACACACATCCAAAAAAAAAAATTTTTTTTAAGGGAAACAATTTCTTGTTGGTATGTATTTATCAAGAAGAAAAAGTAAAAAGTACGTGTTTAATTGTGAAATACATATAAAGGGGTGTAATATAGTCTAGGTTTCTTTTTATTTTTTCTACTTGCGCTTTTATTCTATCCCCCTTTTTTTAAATTATAAATTACATGCACATTTTTATTTCAGTTTCGAGATTAAATTGTCGTCTTTATGTTAATATTTTTCAAGTCCGTTTATTATAGTTTTTATCTGCTTAAGAGAATGTTAAGGAGAAGGGGAGTAAAAGAAAAATTTAATGCTTTTAAAAGGATTTATGTAATTTTTTAAAATATTTTTTATGGCTAATTTATTACAACTCTATGGAAAATATCGTTACCTAAAATGCCAAATGTTATAAATAATAAAAATTTTAAATTAATAATAGCTTAAATTTTTTTATTAAAAAATTTCCTTTAACTATTTTAAATTAAAAAGTTTTTTATTTAAAAAACAATACTATTAAAAGTAGTTACCCCTTTTTGAATTTTAGGTGACTATATGTATGTAATTATTATTTTAAGTTCTTCAGGCATTTAGATTTTCATTTAAATTAAATATGGTTTAAATATAAGTTGTAGCACAGTGGTGTGGCTCACACAAAAAAAAAACTGAATTATTGTAGATGAATGAAATTTATAAAAAATTAAAAAAAAAATTTAACTTAGCCAACAATTAGCTTATATATTTCATAAAATTTTTAATAATTAAAATTCCTAATTTTTTATTTTTATAACTATATTTCGCTGCCACTTTATATAGTTTCTACAGTAAGCAAATATAATTAATTTATTAGTTTGATTCATTAACTTAGGCACGTAGGCAAGGGGTATAAAAGTAGTAAAAATATTCATGACATTTTAGACCTGACAGAACATGTACTGTGTCACTGTACTAAATAGCCTAATTTCGTTATTGAAGACTTCATTACCTGCAACCGTCTCGAGGAAGTCTTTTGTTGGTGCCTTTTTTAGCGAGATATTTCGCTTTTTTTTGCCAAACCATAGAAAAGTTTGCATCAACACCAAACCAATCGCGATTGGCAAGAGGCACTTAGAGCTGCTCCCCGAAAGAGTATATATTCAGTTGCCATAAGTGCCGCTACGTAAACACTCTGTAACTCAGCCTTAGCTTAGTTTAGCTCAGCTTAGCATAACTGAACTAAGCGTAAATACTTTTTTTATAATATTTTTACTTGTAGAATGTTTTTTATTTTTTCCAATTAATTTACGTTGTACTTGTTACAAAAACAAATTAACTTTCTTTTTTGTCATAAAAATCTGTATAGAATTCTACTTAAATTGAAGTTTGATGTGATGAAAAGTTTTAGGCTCCTACTTTTTGTCCGTACAATTTAATTTTGTAAGTAGCTTGAGCTTTATTAGAAAAACATTTCTTGCGGTAAAAATTTTTTGCTTACAAAAGAATTTTTGTTTGGAAAAATATTTTGTTCAGAAAATTTTTTTTTTTCAATTTAAAATTAATTAATTTAAAAAAAAAAATAATTTTTTCCAAACAATTTTTTTCCATAAAAATTTTTTCCAAATAAATATTATTTTTGCTTAAAATTTTTTTTTTAAGAATTTTGAAGTGGACTTATACTACTTTTAAAAATAACAGGCGATTTATTAAATTAAATATTTTTTTTCTTACAATTTATTTGATTTACTTTTACTTGTTCATAAACAAATCAATTCGCTCTTCCAATTTAAGGTTTTTATCTTATAAATCCATAAGATTAATCATGCCAGCCAACATGACTCGAGCAAGGTGGTCCTGATTTTTTAATTTTTATTTTTTTTTTTCATTTGTTACAGACAAAGAACAATTTAGTTGTTGTCGAACCCTTGTTTTATTATAACTTTACGGGAGATTCTTTTATTATTAAAATCTTCCACAATACGAGTATAAGACAGCTTGGCATGAATGGATTGTAAAGATTTTTCAAGATTTTGTCATTTAAAGGTTTCTGTGTGTTGCTTTTAATGACATACATATTTACATAATGTGTTTTATTGTTGTGTTAATTACCTTAAATGGTCTCCCACATTAAAACAATAATAAAAAGAAAATTCCCCGTGTAGATGAGTATTTTTTGGAAACTGCGTTTTCGTGTAAAACCTAAGATTTAATTAATTAATTTTTATTATTAATTTTATTAATGCGTGTGTGTGTTTCAAAGAGCAGCTGTTGCACATGATGATGAAATTGATGATGATGTTGGCAGTCACCTTTCTTTCATTTTTGGTTGTTATACTCGTATTCCTTAAACTGGTTGGTTTTATACAAACATTTGCAATTCAGGTTTTGTTTAATAATTAAAAAAAGGATGTGTTGTTGTTTTAAAAAGAAATTTTTTGTCAAATTTTTATCACGTTTTTTTTTTAATGAAATTTGTATAGAGAAAAAAATTTGTAGTCTTTGTTACTTTTGCTTATTTACATTTGACCAATTGACAGGCAAAGACCCAATTTAGAAATATTTCACTTAGGCAGGATTAAAATTTCTTGTTCTTTTTTTTACCTTTAGCAGCTTGAACTCAGACTTTTTACTTTCCAAAAAGAAATTAATTTTTTTAAGTTTTGCACTTTAAAAAATTTTTATTTCCCCTGTTATAACTGTCAAATTATATAAGTCTGTTTTCAATAACAACTGACAGTAAATTCGTTAAATTTTTAAAATAATATTTTTTTCTTAAGGAATTTATTTGCCAACAAAAAAAATTTTTTTTAAGACCGCAACGTTAGCAAAAGAAAAAGAGAATTCCAGCGTATGCTAAAGCACGTCCAGGATTTATGTGTTCAATTCTGTTGTGATGATTTACCATACAGAAAAAAAAAATTAACTTAAAAACAAGAATTCTTTTTAAAACTAAAAAATAAATAAAGAAAAACATACTCTTAAAATACGTAATAAATTCTAATAAAAAAATATATTAAAGTCAAAGAGAGCTAAACACAACCAAAAACAAACAAAAACTGGTGTTTAACACATCTAGTTAAAAAAAAAGTTAAACTGCTCGTATAAGCAGGCAAAACTGTTCTTTGGGCACGTTTCAGTCATGCATGACAATGACACTAAATGCGGGTATTTTGCTAGATGTTTTCAACAGCTAAATTTTATTTTGAAATAAATATTTGTTTGACTTGATTTTATTTATTATTTACATGGAAAATGTACGTCTGTGTAAGCTTGCTTGAATTTCATTTTTATTTAAACAAATTAAATTACACAATAATGAATAAAATTAAAAAAAGAAAAGATTTTTTGAAGAAATCAAACGTGTTTCATTAACTTAAAAAAATATCTTAAGCATTTTATTTAAGGATGACTATAAACAATTTTAAAATGAGTGAATAATTTTACAAGTAAACAATTTTTCAACGAAAAAAAGAAGATAAAATCAGTCAAGCATTTTAATTTTTGTTTTTAAACTTAGGAAGGTGAAAAATGAAAAAAAGATCTGTCAAGTATTGTTTTTTCATGCGCATTAACTTAAAAAGATAGCTTTTGATCATTTTAATTTAATTTTTAAACCTAAAATGTTATACTACTCAAGGTGGGTCTGTTTACTAGGTAAATCAGAATTGTTAAACGATGCTTGCCAACACTACGACCGTAACATAAAGTAAGAGAAGTACTTCGTTGAAATGACTATAATGTTATTCAAGAGGATATCTGTAAACAGAGTCCGCAAAGAAACGAAACGAAACAAATTCAAACGTTTCGTTTTGTAGTTTTTTAGAGTATTATTATGGAAAACTACAAAACGGAAACGTTTACAATCGTTTTCTTTCTTTTGCGAACTCTGGCTGTGAACAACAAAAAAATCAAGTTTAGCTTTTTCTTTTTAGTTCTGATTACGCATATGCGAGAAAAAAAAATAAAATCCTCCAATGCCTAGAAAGTTCAACGAGGATATGCACTACAATAGCAATGACTGATGCTGTACGGAAAATCAAATTTAAAATACTACAAAAAAACAAAAAAGTTGTGCTTGCCTAGAATTAATTTTATAACGTATAAGGGAACCATTTACAATAGATTTTGTTCGAAGCAAACGTTTAAGATGCCAAATAATGACTCGTACTATTGATTCCGAGTGGAAAAGAATATTTACAAGAAAGCAATATCGATTGATATGAAAATTGCTTCCTGCAGAATAATCTTATTATTTTGAATTATTTCATTTAATTGTGAATTACGAGTAAAAAGTGATCTATTATGAATGAATTGGGTTAATATTTCAGCTGCTCTTTTGTAAGGAAAAAAATGAAATTTTTAATATCACAATAAACTTTAAATAAACAAAAAGAAAATTAATTTTCAATAAACAAAACGAAATTATTTTCGAAAAATAAAAAATTAATCACTCAAAAACACATTTTAATTTTGGGAAATTTTTTGATTTTTTCTTACATTTTTGATCTCTCCGCAAAATTTTCCGCAATCGCGGAACGAAATGAATAATTAGACCCACTATTCATTTTATAGGCTATTCAGACATACACGTTAATTGGCATTTTACGCAATTATCGCCTTTATTGAGCTCAATTTACCATACAAATTTGCATTCAATAATTGCACAATTAAAAATTGATTGCACGTTAATGAAGTCAAAATCAAAATGCAACTCTTTGTTGTGCTCTTAAATATCAACTCAAAAGTGAGAAAAATTAATATTTTCAGTAATAAAAAGGATATGGCAATTTTATAAAATTGTTGTTGAAAATAATTTTTAAATAACTAATTTCTTTTAATTAATAGCTTGCCTTCAAAACTGGATTGCATTGATCGGAGTAGTTCAATATTTTTAGTATAAGCTACCAAAAATTTTTTTTTGAATTAACTTTCTTTTCATTTTTTATTTTATAAACACTCAAATATATTTTCAAAACAAAAGTCACAATATTTTCAGTTGTCAAATGCTTAATTGCGGAAACTTAATTGAATATGTGTGAACAGCCAAATCAGTCACACAATTTAAAACTTAATTGACTTCATTAACTTTTACGTCTGAACAGGCTATTATACCTTCAATGATGTTCTATAGGAAAAAAAAACTATTTATTTTTTCAATTCAATTCATACTACTAACCAGGATTCGAACCAGGGTATGTGCTGTTAAGAAGCATTAGCTGGCCACTCAACTGCTTTAGCAAAAAAGCTTTGTTGAGTATGAAAACTTGAGTCTTTGTTTTACTTCTACTTTAATGAAGGAAATTCAGTTAAACAAAAAATAATAGTGCGTAATATGTATGCGGCCATAAACTAAAACAGGGATTTAGTAGAGTTGAGCGTCCCCTTACGTTAGTGCTTCTAGGAAGCAATACATTTTAATTTTAAACTGATTTGTTTTTGTGATAGTATTTTTTATATACAAAAAATATAGAGACCCTGTTTAGCTAAATACGAACGAAAGCTGCTTTCGCATAATTGTATTGAAAACACATTTTCGAAAGCGCGAGCTTCCTTTACATTTAGCTGAACAGGCCCAAAGCGTTTTGACGGCAAAACATTTGTTTTTTTATTTTGCAAAGTAATGACATGTTAGTATTTTTTTTTAAATTTAGCGCTTTTAACTCTATTTTTGTTTGTGTTTAGTGGCTTTTATTAAACAAAATGATTAACCCTACGCACCACCAGCGCTTTTATTTAAGAATGATGCTCTAATATAAATAGAAGGCGCTAAAAAACGCTCCACTTGCCGCTTGAATTTAGGTTGAACTGTAACTTGTGCTTATAACTCTTTTAAATTATGCAATTGTTTCTAAATTTTTTTTTTTTAGAAATGATTGTTATACGAGTATGAAGACTAGAACTGTATAATTTAAATAGTTAAAGTTTTTAATTTTTTGTTGTAACCCAAGTCATAAAATAAAAACAAAACTGAAGTTGTTCGCAATTAAAATTAAATAAAAAAAAAAATAACTGAAGTAAATGAAAAGTTGTTTTTAATTTCAATAACAAAATTACTCACCATCACCACGCACACCTTAAAAATTTTAATTTGCTCCACATAAAGTAGTTTTTTTTTCGCAGTTTTTTTTCTTGTTAACTGAAGCAGTTATTGAAAATTGTTTAATTTGTAAAATGAAACTTAAACTTGTTTTTGACTAATTACTTTACATTTTTTTTAGCAGACAAGATTTTATAAATGCAATTAAAGTGACCCCGTTTTTATGAGAAACTTTTTTGATTATTATTAATTTAGCAGCGCATGTTTTTTGCTTTTCGTTTAATTCTTTACAATTCTTTTTTTGTCTTTATAGAAATATTGTTAATTTAAAAAACCAAGTTACACCATTTATAGCTCACTGTTCGAACGTCTAATTAAATTTTAATTAAATCTGAACTGTTGAGGAAGATTCCTTCCCTAGAATTTGAACGATTGCTGATTTCCAAATTTTTGGATTTATCCTCCCCTCCAAAATGCTATTATATTATGCTGGTCACTACTAAACAATTTTTCGTTTTCGTTTAATTAAAACACGCTGATTACGAAAATAACTCTGGTTTTTTTTTTCTAGCAGCTCTAGTTTTTAATTATGAATTTTATACACTTTATTTCATACAGTTAGACACCTCGCCATATGATTTATGAAGAGGTTACAGCTTCTAAAGAAATTGTTACAAACTTAGATTTTATTTCTATTTAAAGGTAATTTAGTTGTTATTGAACACTACAAATATTGATTCAATATATACACTGGTTTTGTTTTTATGACAATTTTTGCAAACCAAGTAAAAACTATGCCTTCAAAATTTGCTCCACATGAATACAACACTACATTAAAAAAACAGTTTATATATAGTCTTCAGTAAAAATTTTTAATTTTCTTTACATTTAATGAAAATTTTTACATTTTAAAGCCTTTTGAATACCGCATAAAGCCTCCATTTTTAGAAATTGGGTTTAGAACCATCCAATTATTTAATGTAATGAAGCGAAATGGGGGATCAAGTTACTTTTGTGCCTTCAATAAGTTCTTCCTTGATAGCATACTGCTTTCCAGTAGCATACACTTTACGAGGTAGCTATGCCCAAACATTTTCAATGATGCTAAGATCCGGTTAGTTAGGGGGCCAATCGAGCACATTAATATTTGGATTGCTTAGCCATGACTTTACCACCCAGGCAGTATGCATTTTTTGCATTTTCATGTGGGAATGTCCACGACAAACTTTCAAAAATGTTCTGAAAGTAGGAAAACGCTTCTTATAGCACTCCAATACAGCATTTACCGTTAATGGTGCTCTCAGGTACTATAGGATATGGCTTCTCAAACCTAACCCCTCGCAGTCTGCTATTCAAATAATCCAATAGATGCTCCTTTTTTCGGTGATCGTTAAAATAATAATTGAAGTCATTTTTTTCACACTGTGGCACTCATTATCCTACGTCTGTGAGTTCAACAAAAAACCCAAGTGCATATTTTTTCGAAGCGTTGTTTAAGTGAATACGTAGAATTTGTGAATGTAATGCTTGAGTGTGAGTTATAAAGTAAAATGTTTAGTAACATTCATGTTAGTTTAAGTTTTATACAATTAGCTAGATTTAAAATGACCGTTACAGTTTAGTTTTATTACTTGATAAATCCCAAAGGTTCTAGGCTAAGCTGAAAAGGTATATAAAGCTGATGACATTGCCAGAGATGATCAATTTTAGTTGAGAGGTTAAACAGTAAAATAAAAAACTGAGACGGTTACAATAAGCTCTAAAAAAAGTGTATTACTTGTGTTTTATTTTCGACCTGTAATAAATTAAAGGTTCTTATAAAAGGCAAAAATTTAATAATATTAAGCATAAAAATTATGCTTGTGTCTTTAAAAAAAACCCCCATTTTTTAGTAAACTTAAACTAAACCTAAATAAATTTACTTTTTTTTAAGGTTTATTACTAATTTATTCTTCAAAATATATTTTGTACTTTATTGAAAAATTATAAAATTAAATAGAAAAATATTGCTTAATAAATATTTATTTATTGAGACATTTCTTAAAAATAAACTCTCTCTGATCCATATCACTATCAAATGGAATGAAAAAAAAAAAAAATGAAATAAATATAAAGATTTTACATTGACATTTTAATATAAAAATTGTGTCACATGTCATATAAATGTATTTTTGTGTGTAAGTTTGTGGGGACAACTATGTCTGCACATTTTCATTTAAAAATTTTATATTTCTTTTGGCAATATTGACTGTGAGGTTGTCAGTGTTGAAACTTTATAAAACAAAAATTTTAAAAAGTGTGAGTGAGAGAGGAAACACTGAAACTATAACTGTAACTGAAATTGCCAACAGAAAAGTTTTATTTTTTTTTTATTTAAGAGGTAATTGGCCAAACTTTTGCTATAAAATGACATAAAACTAACTAGTCTTTGATTTAACAGAGATTGTTTTCTCTCCCCCATTTTTTTTTTGGTTCTCAAATTAAATCAAATGTTATATTAATATGTATGTATGGCTGTGTGCTTGTATGTTTTTATTAAGTAGAATTTTGTAAAGAAAACTTATCATATAAATAGATTAAGTTGTTAAATAAGTGTTGGCTAAACTTCTTTCTTTTTTTCTTTTTGCCTTTGCAATGGACTGACTTGAAATTTGTTAAACTAAAGATAAGCACCTAAGCAAAGTTCTTAGATAACACTGGCCTACAAAATTAAATTTCTTTTTGAGCTCTCTGAGGTTTCATAAACAATTTAATATCTATGGTGGTGAGCCCTAATCGCTATAAAATACTTTTTTAATCCTACGTGTAGTTCTCGACATAGAAAAAAACAGGTCCCGATATGTAATATGCAATAACTAGATAATTAGCTCTCTTAAATGTACAAAAAATGTGAGTATCGGAAATAAAATAGCCTTTAAATTATTTGTCCATAAATGTTTTAAAAGCATACATTTTTGTAAAAAAAACATATTTTTCGAAGAGAATTTCAAAAAGTTTCTTTTTAAAAAACTTCTTAAAAATATAATATCAACAAAATCTTAAATATTGATCCTAATGTTGATGACTAAATATGTTATAAATAAGCTAAACCATATTTCATAAAATTCCATTCATAAGCTTACAATTTATTAATAATTTACTGGTAGCACTAAGACTTTATCCCATATAATTTTTTATATTTTAAGAAATTGTATGACATATAGGTGCTACCATTTAATTATCAATAAATTTAAATTTAAGCATGAATTTTGCTTAAATTTAGCTCATTTTATTTGTTTCATTCAGCATAAAATTTTAGATTTTGTTCATTAAGAATTTTTAATGAATTTTTTAAAAACAAAATTGTTAAATTTTTCAAAAAAAAAGAAAATATTTTTTTTGATAAATAAACTATACGACTGGTAAAAAATTTATAGTGTAATTTTAAATTAATTTTTTCCCGATTCTTACATGTTTTTGTAAATTTATTAAGAGAGCTCATTTTCGAGTTATGTCGTGATCTCCTTTTTTTCTGTATAATTATATATCTCCACAGCTACGAGGGCGGATTGATATTGAAGCTACCTAGCGCTAGATGGCAACACAAACACAAGAACTTTTTTTTTAAAAATTACGATCTGTCAAGCGTCAGCTGTTAAAATTTCATCCCAATTCATCGATTAGTTTATTTGTTGTAGTCGTTTGAAGCAAGCAACTTTTGTGTTTCTTGAAAAATGGAAAAAAGTGAATTTCGTGCAGTGATTAAACACTATTATTTGAAAAGGAAAACGGCGAAAGAGACAAAAGAAAAGCTCGATATACATTACGATGAGTTTATCCGTCAGATTACATGGTAAAATATTAGAGTGCGGCCGAACAAGCACTGCAACAATACCATCAACAGGAAGGCCAAAAGAGGTGGTTACGGAAGAAAATATCAAGAAAATCCTGGATGTCGTTGTGAATGATCGCCGAGTCAAGTTACCTGAGATTGTTGAAATGGTAAACATATCATATGAACGTGTGTTCAACATTTTATATAAACATTTGTAAATGAAAAAGCTATCGGCAAGATGGGTGCCGCGTTTGCTCTTCTTCAAGACAACGCACCGGTTCACACAGCATTAGATATGTTGCTAAAATTACGTGAAATACATTTCGAATTGGTTGATAATCCACCTTATAGTCCAGATTTAGCTCCTAGTGACTTTTTCCTGTTTCAAAACTTGAAAAAATGGCACGCAGGAAAAAGATTCATCTCAAACGAAGAAGTGTTTACCGAAACTAACGTGTATTTTGAGGGGTTCCCAAAATCATACTACTCAGATGGTATAAAAAAGTTGGAATATCGTCTTACTAAGTGTATTGAGCTAAAAGCAGACTATGTTGAGAAATAAATGCTTTTTGAAAAAAAAAATGTTTTTTTCCTACTTAGGTAGCTTCAATATCAATCCGCCCTCATACATGTAGGGTTAAAAACATTGTTTTATAATATTAATCAGGATATTGAGTTAATTAGAAACTAGGTTTAGTTTTGGCGACACCAACATCATTGTAGACCTGTGTAATCAACAAAAATAAGCTTATAAAAGTTTTGTCAAAAATTTATACTCGTACAACTAAATCGATATTCTAAAGCTACGGTCACATTACACAAACATTTGTCGAAATAAGCGTAACCACTACTTTTAGGCAAATGTTTTTATAATCTAACATAAATTGTATTACATGAAATTAATTAAAATAATAAAATAATGCAAGCATGTTTTACTTTAATTAAAAATTAAATTAATCTTAGCCAATATTTCTTCAAAATATATAAACTTCAATATAGATGACTTAGTGGTCACGCTTATTTCGACAAATATTTGATTAATGTGACCATACCTTAAGTTTTGTGATGTTGCATTTAATTTCTATTATTTTCTTTTTCATTATAGACATGGTTTTTTACGGATACTGATGACCCATATTATCAGCAAAAGACAAGTAAGTTTATTTTGTATATAAAATTCAACTACAAACTTATTTTATAGAAATTCAAAAAATTTTTATGTTAAAGCGGCCCAAACACACTCAAGCTCAATTTTATTTTAGACCAAAAGTACAGCAATCTTTACGCGTTTGTGTAGTCTATGTATCTGATTTTGTTGATTAAGCACTCATTGAAAAAAAAAAATCATTTTCATATTTCTTAAAATTTTTCTCATTGCCTGACTTTAATATTTAACTCTTTTTTTTAATTTGAGTGTGTACCCACATAACTGAGTATAGAACAGTGAGGATTAAAAAAAATGTTATGATAAGCCAGACTCGGTTTATGTAATATTTTAAAATAAAAATTAAATGTTTTTATATTATCAAAATATTTCATTAAAAAAATCAATCGTTTTTATTCGATATCGCTTTTAGACTTGACTTTAGATTTAATTTTTTTAATTTTTCTAGTCTCAAAAATGACACCTTTAGTTGCTCACAGCACGTTTTCCTCTTTTTTTAAGGACTATTGTTTTTAGTTGGTAGTTTTTTTATAACTTTCTCACACACATACACAAAACCTGTTTAAGAAATGTAAGTGCAAATAGTGGCATTTGATATGGAAAGAAATCAGTCGAAATTCTAACCTTCTTCTATGAAAAAATTTTTAAATTTCCAAAAAAGTTGCTTGAACGCCATGATTTGGCATCTGGTCAGGTGTTAATCAGAATAGACTCTGATCCAAAATCTTGACCTTCGATTTGCCCCAAAATTTCCACTTTAGTGAAATTAATATGGAATAAAATTCAAACTTAAATTGAATTAAAATTTCTAACGATATCCAGTGCCGTGATTTGGGCCCAGTTCTCAAAAAAATATGTATTATAACATTTTTTACTCCCTCTATTGTGTCAGTTCTAATTACATTAATTTTTTGGTTGTATTAATTTTATGTAACCAAATTATTTGAGATGGAATGGCAGTGCCAATTTTTTAAACAAAACCAAGATTTAGAATTTGAATTAGGACTAGAATTAGAATCAGAATTTGAATTATAATTAAAAAAAGAATTATAATAGGGGCGAAAACTAGTCACTGGGTCACTGGGCGAAGAATAGACCTGTTGTAATACAGCTCTCAAGTTACAAATTCAATTTAAGTCTAGTATTCATTAAAAATTCAAGAACTTCCTTGGGTGATGTGTCTGCCATATCAGACGGTTGTATTTAGCTGAGAATGCCTTCGTTTCGACTGATTCTCACATTTGCCAAGTGTTTCCATACGCTGCAAGGTACAGTTAAAAATCCCGTGACAAAGCATATTCCTGGCCGAGTTAGGACCAGTAAGTCTTTTGTTTTATGCCAAGAACTCAATGGCATGAATGTTTTACCGTGTATTGCGATTTATTAAAATAGTGAGCCATAAAAGCGGCACTAAAGTCAATAAAAATATTTTTATTTTTTTTTTTTGTTCTACACATTCTTCTGGTAAAAATTTCTTAGCCATCAGTATATCTGTTACTTTTAAGAAACATTTAAAAAAAAAGTTTATTTAAAATTAATTTAAAACCTTCAAAGCTTAAAAAAAAATAAAAATCACAAAAATAAAATTCATTTAAAAAATGTAATTTAAAAACACGAAGTTGCTAAAAAAAAAAAAAGAAACTGAAAATTAATGTGTGAATATTGAAACCGAAAAAAAAACTTTATTTAAATCAGTGCTAAATTAAACTAAAAACAAAATAAATTAAAAAATGGGTTTTAAAGAACTAAAAATAAAAAAAATAAACACAAAACTAATTTTGCAATTCAATTAAAAATGCGGGCGCGCTATACTATTCAGCAGATTTTAAAACACTCAACAACTAACCATTCAGTCAGCCAGTGAGTTATTAAGGGTACCAGGCCACCACTACCACCATCACACTCAAAAAAACAAATCACTTATGAAAGTTATGAAAAAAAGGTTGCTTTGTTAAATTTGTTTTTACTTCACTTTAATAACGCGCGTATGTTTCTGTGAAAAGGATCGTTTATTTTATTTTAATAACTTTTTTTTTTTTGGTTTGTATTAATGAATATCGGTAGAAGATTAAAGTTTGCAATAAACGAAATGAAAAAGTAATATCAAGCACATGAGTGTGTATGTAGTACATGTAGCACATGCAACAGACGGCAGCAGCAGCAACAGCCCAGCATTCAACAGCCAACAAAAATAGCCAATAATAAAAATGAAAAAAAATATTAGGGGTAGTAAAAAGCAAAGAGTCTGAAAACACAAAGATGTGAATTTGCTTTAAAGCTACAATTTGAAAGAAATTACGAGGCGAATTCATACAAGGTGAAATCATCAAGACTGTGTGTCTGTGTTTAAAATATTATTGATTTGTCAAAAAAGATAGAGATGGTTTATGAACTCCGATTACACTGGTCAACAAAATTTTGTAACAAGAAGGGTACTTACCAATTTGGAATTACCTAAATACCCTCATTTTATCACCGTATTTATTTTGATTCCATCAGTTCTAGTTTTCGTGTTACAGCTACTACCCGTAAAATTTAAAATTAACCATTTTTGTTCCACTTTTGCATTCAGAGATTTTATTTATGTGAATAGTATAGTGTTTTTTTCTATTTATTGAGTTAAGCGACTGTTAAATAATGTCAAGAAAGTGCAAAAATGATCCTGACAGGTTTTGTTATATTTGTGGTAACATTACTTTTAAAACTCAGCGAAGGAATTTGACACCATTAGTGACTAAGCTATATGAACAGTATTTTGGCTTTGCCGTCGGACAGCAAGACAAAGCGTGGGTTCCACACATCTGCTGTGTTACATGTGTCGGTCTTCTTACTGGATGGGCGAGGAGATCTCGATCTATGCCATTTGCAATCCCCGTAATTTGGACAGAACCAACGAATCACTCATCTGATTGTTATGTGTTACTGATACGAAAGGTATCACAATTAAAACAAAAAATAAAATAACATATCCTGACCTGCCATCTGTTAAAAGACCGATCCCTCATAGTGAGGAATTACCTGTACCAGAACCACCAGAAAGTTATGGACAGGAGTGGTGACGGCTTTTTATATTTGAAGGAAAAGTTTCCTAAATTGAGTGAGGCAAAAATTAAAGAGGGCATATTTGTTGGCCCACAAATCAGACAATTGATGAAAGACGACATATTTAAAGAAAAACTCAGGGATTTGGAAAAATCTGCTTGGGAATCTTTCAATTTTCTAGGAAATCACCGATCAAATGACTATAAAACTATTGTCGCGGGGCTGCTATCTGCTTATAAGGCTTTGGGTTGTAATATGTCATTGAAAATACACTTCCTTCATTCACATTTAGACTTTTTTTCTGAAAATTTGGGCGCCGTCAGCGATGAACATGGTGAAAGATTCCACCAAGACATTTCTACCATGGAAAAACGATACCAGGGCAAGTGGAGTCCACGTATGCTAGCGGATTACTGTTGGACATTACAACGAGATGTACCTGAAGCAAAATACAGCAGAAAATCATAAAATTTTATTTAAATTAATACTGTAACATAATAAAATAACTTACTTTTGTTAACAAAATCTCAAATTTTCTAAATTTATATAACATCTAATTACAAAAAAATTATTCGTATTGGAAGCATTCTAATTCTATTTATATTATCCATATCCTTGTCCTAAACATAGCAAGACAAAAGTTTTCATGTTACACACAAAAAGTTTTTTTTTGTCGACCAGTCTTATGTAACTGTAACAACTTTGACAAATCAGAAAAAAATCTTGAAGCGCACACATGCTTTCTTGATATCACCTTGTATGAATTCGGCTTGGAAAATTAGTTCGTTTTGTGGGATGAATTACATTCGTTTGAATGGACGATTGTGTACGCCAAATTGTTCAGACGGGCAATTATCATATATCTACTCATATGGGCTTTAAAATCGGCTTATACAAAAGCACCTTAAAAACTATGCATAGTGCAGAGTGTGGTCCTTTAAGCCAGCAGAGCTGCACTGGTTTTTAAAGTAAATTTTAATAATTTGATATCATTGTTAAAGCATCAATCTATCCCTGATAATTTGATTAATATATTTATCACAAATGTCAAAAAGTGAGTCAGTAAACCTTTTCCATCGAGTTTAAAGATGGAAGAAATTTAAAGCTGCTAATGATTTGATTAATTTTAAAATTTTAAATCACATTTAGCAGTTGAAATTTTTAATACAAGTGGACTACAGTTCAGGAGTCTGTCATTAGCATTACACTTGTTTCTTTGGCAGCTCACGTCCGAGCTTAGTTTCGTATTTAATAAAAAAATTTGTTTATTAATTTATTAAAATTAAATGATTTTTTAATATAAAAAATTTGTTTACTCATTTCAAAGAAAAACAGGTTCTAAAATTTGTTTTACAACCCCAACATGAGTTGCATTAAACATCTTCAACAATATATTCAGTGGCCCAAAACAAAGTTCTGGGAATTTATGGCAGCTTATGAAAAATACAATAGCGTTAATGCTGATGATGATGATGATGCTGACGATGATGCTGACGATGATGATCTTAAAAATCACCATTGACGATATAATACATTTACTACTGACTACTCTTATTGTTTAAATGTTCGCTTAATGTTGGTGTCAGTTAAACGAAAACAAAAACTGATTGTATGCTTTAAATTGAAGCTGGAAAAGTGAATAGATTATGTGATATTTCAAGTGAAAGAAAAGGCTCACTTAGTTGGGGAAATGTTGGTTTTGTTTTTATGCCTAAAAATTTAATTTTTCTTATTAATTCAATGAAAAATTGTTTGATTTTTTAAATGAATATCACGTTTCATTAATTTATTGAACTGTTTCAATAATTAAATGAAATATTCGTTCATTTAATGAAATAACTAAGTTAATACATTGAAAATATTTCATTAATTCAGTGAAACCATTTTAATGAAATTGTTGCATTGAATTTATGCAACCTTTCTCTTCCAGGGCTGGGAAATTATTTCTATTTTTATTTTAAATAAACCAAAGTTTCTTCTAACTTAAACTTCGTAAACTTAATTTGCACTACACTAAGAAAATTTTGTTCATATATTTATCATCTACATTTGGTTATTAATCCAGTGAAAAATTCATTATTTTTCAGCCCATGACACGTTTCTCTAATGGCTAGTCAAATATTTGATTAATTTAGTGAGAATACGTTTTAAAATTTAAATATTTAAAAAAATCATTTATGTAGATTTTTCTTTCAGTGTTAAAATATTTTTTTTATATCACACAAAATTTAATATTTCGTCACCTTAAAAAATTTTATTGTTGACTTGCAAAAGTATATAAAAAATCTAAAGCAAAAGGAAGTCATGTCTAAGAATATTTGATTTGCTATAAGTAAAATTGTTCTTCTCTAGTTTAACATAAAATTTTAATTTAATGTAAGCGTATAAAAAACGCTGTCAAAAAATCTTCTTGTCCATACAAATTGTAAGCAGTGTACAGAAATAGTGCTGGGGCATTACTAAGCAATTCGAAAATCTAATATTGACAGCGCGTTTCGTAGTTAAGTTAGCTGCAGAACAATTATTTTTTATTTATTTTTGTTTTGTTATTTTTAAGCAGTAATTACATATTACTTTTTTTTAATTAGCGTTCTTAACTCAATTTTTTTTTTTGTATGTAGTGGATTTTATGAACTAGCTGGGGGGTTACTCTCTATTGCGATGCGAAAGAAAACGCATCGCAACTCAATGTAAAAATTATACAGATGGGAATGGTTTTTCTTTCGCATGGCAATAGAGAGTAACCCCCCTGATTAATAGTAGCAGAGAATACGCACTCTTAGCGCTCTTAATTAGTGCTGGGCGCTAAAAAACGTTACGCTTGCCGTTTCAATTTAGGTTGGACGGTAAGTTAAAATGCAACAAATTAACGTATTGCTGAGAGAAGGTTTTAAATATTTATTTCAAAAAATAGACGAAGGTTGAAGCTCTAAACTGAGCTACATGCAAGCCAAAAGTGAGTTTTTTTCTATTTTTATTAAAGCTCAATTCTGATATTAAGTCACATGACTCAAAAACATATTGAATAATACTTGTTGTATAAACTTACATGCCGCTTTACTTTTATTAAACAACAGGCAATATTTAAACAAATGTAAATGCACTCACTCACTCCTGCACTCACTCACAATGATAGACAGATAGTCAGAGTTGCAAACAAACACATTCAACTAACAGCCATGTAAGTTAGTTGTAGGTATGTTTACCTACAAATGTTTCAGTAGTTATTGATGCTGATGACTGGCGGTGGTGGTGGTGCTGATGATGATGGCGATTGTTCATTTATTTTAAATTGTTTTTTACTTATTCTGGTTTAGTAAAAAATACATATTCTTTTTACGGGCGCATTCTAATGATGATTATACTTCATCATTATTATGGTTGTCATAACCATGATTGGCTACACCAACCATAACAGTCTTTTTAATATCAATTTTAGCTCATAATCATGTTGCGTACATCAACAGTGGCCATAAGAAGGTGGTCCAGTAGGCGGAGTGGTTTGATGTGCGACTAAATTGGAATTTTTTTTTTATTTTGATTTTCTTTATTTTCATTTAAAATCATTCAAAATATTTAGGCGCAACATGTTATATGCTTTTTTAAATGTTTTATATATTAACAGCGTTTAAAGGAAAAAATTAATTTTGATATAATTTTTGGAAAACAAAAAACTAACAAGCCGTATAAGGTGTCAACAAAATGAGCATGTGCAGTTTTTACGGTCTTAATTGAACAGATTTCACAAAGAAATTAAACAAAACGAGTGTAAATGTTTCGTTTTGTAGTTTTCCATAATACTCCGAAAAACTACAAAGCGAAACGTTTGAATTTGTTTCGTTTCGTTTCTTTACGATGTCTGTTTTTGAAAATGGTATAAGTGCACTTTAGGAAAGAAATTAGTCAGCTGTATTTTTAGTTAAGTAGATGGTGTCTATATCTTATTATAATAAAATTATTGTTAACTGATATTTTCTAAAATGAACATAAACCTCGTCAGCGTTCTCTGTTAGTGAGGCTCAAGGGTGTATAGATATTTTTATTATTTAAATTTAATAAATTAACTTGAAAACAAAACACAACACACTTTATTAGTCAGGCTCAGTATTTAGAAAATAATTGTTCGCTTATATGGCCCATTTGCATTCATAGTGTCAAGGTAAAATTTGCTTGCGATATTTTTAATCAATTTAAGTTGAAGAGTTAGAATCTAAAAACATAAAAATAAGTAGCAGCTGGAAAGCCCATATAGAAATCGGGCTTAAATGAAGCTGAAGTAGTTGTTTCTTATTTAAAACTATTACGAGTATATAAAATAAATAATAATTGATTAAAAGTAAACCAAGCAGAGCGGGGTCCCTTGTAGATCCTTAAAAAAAAAAAAAATTCATAAAAACTGCAAAACTTTTTGCACAAATTCTGATGCTTCTATATCATCTATGTCAGTTAGTGTAATTGAACCACCAATTTTTTTGTGCAGCTACGTGCTCAAAGTTCTTGCGAAAATTGCCCAAGTTTAGTTAGAAAGCAATTAGAGTCTTTTGATGAATGCTTCCAAAATTTAAATTCATACAACGTTTGTATGGCAGCATAAGCCTGAAAACGTAAAACGTTCCATTAAATAAGATAAAAAAAAAATAAATCCTGCAACACAAAAACACACAACAGCCATTTACATTTAAGGCTTAGGCACACGCAATATAAATTTTGTTAAATTTTTTTCCCTGCGGACTGGAATATTTATTTTAATCTTTATTTTCTTGCTGAATTTTTGAGTCATTTTCTGCAGCTGAAGCACATCATTTTTTTCCGTTTTAATGTATGCAAAAATGTTTTTGTCTGAAATCTATAGATTGCTGATTGCGTTTTAAGTCTTTTTTTAAACTTCTTTTAAGGCTAAATTTCTTTTGCTGATTTACCACATTTATGTGAGTCTCTCTCTGTCTGTCCCACTTACACATATACACTGAGTTTATGTGTTCCCAAGTAAAAAACAGGAGAGGGTGTCAGTGTTTTAAAAGTGCTTGGCACAGGATATTGCATTTATTTTGATTTATGTTTGATTTTTATAGCTGTCAAATGCTATTCAAGCAGACTAAAACGTCTTATATTCCAAGTAAATTTTTTTGTTTCTTCTCTTAGCGAACACGAAGTTTATTAATTTTTATTTTTGTTTAAAATAACTAGATTAAATATTTTGTTATACAAACATTAAAAATTTATTACTGTGGCCAATTACTTTTATCTTCCTTAAAAAAAAACTCAGTCTTTAATTTAAGTGAAAATTATTAAGAAATTTTAATAAAACTAAATTATTTGAAATTTCCTTTTTCAATTAACAAGCATGAGAACATTAACTGTAGCCCAGGACTATTTATTAAAACTAAAATCAAAATTTTTCTATTAACTTCAAAAAGGTAAAGATAAAATTTATTTCTAAAATTTAAAAAAAAATTTGATTAAAATTCTAAAAAGGTAAAACAAATTTATGGAATAAAAGCAAAATTACATACAGTTTGTGTCTGAATTCAGGAAATTGTTTTGAATAAAATTTTTCATTTGATTAATTTTTTTTTGTGAAAGAGCAAGAGAAAGCTTAAACTAAATTAAAAAAAATTTCTGTGAGGACATAAAAATGTTGTTCAGACAAAAATTTTTATTCGCAACTAGTAAGTGAATTTTGTCTTACTAACAAAATACAGCATTTGCCTCAAATTTCATGTTAAAAAATGTATGCGGACAAAAATTTTTATTCGTAATAAGAGCTTGACTATAGTCTTACTAAAGGCAACCTGAAATAAAATAATTTGTGTGGCCAAAGTTTTTGAATTTAAACTTACTAACCGAATGAAGCAGCTTTCAGCAAAGGAGATGTGAAATTTAATAAACAAATATTGTGGAGACAAAAATGTTATTCACAACAAGTAGCTGAATTTAGCCTTACTAACCGAATGAAAAATTTTTAAGCAAAAAGAAGCTCAAAATTCATATAAAAAATATATTTGTTTGAACAAAAATTTTTGTTCGGACAAGTGTCTGAATTTTGCGATACTAACCGAATGCAGCATTTATCAGCAAGGCAGAGTTTAAACTTCATATACAAAACTTTGTTCAGACAAAAATTTTTCTTCACAATTAGTAAGAGATTTTAGTCTTTAATACAGAAATTGTTTTTGGATAAAATTTTTTAATAGCAAGAAGTGGCTGAATTTAGACTTAATGACATTGTTTTTTACGGACAAAAAATTTGATTGTCATTTCTAAGTAAGAAAAAAATTTTTTTGTCATAAATATTTTTGTTGGGACTATAATTTTTGTGCGGAAAAAGTGGACGAATTTAGCCGTACTAACCGAATGTAGCATCTATTAACAAGGGAGAGTTCAAGCTTTATGAAAAAAATTTTGTTCAGACAAAAATTTTTCTTGCCAACTACTACTTGGATTTAGCTTTACTAATCAAATAAATAAAGCATTTGCCAAAAAGAAGGAGCTCAAACTATATATTATATAAAAAAAATTTTCTTTGCAACAAGGGGCTGAATTTTTCTAAGGTTTATTCAGATTGTTTGTAGTTTATTTATTTACACTTCTTAGCCCCATGTTCATAACTTAAGTTAACTAATGCCGCAGGTTATGATCCTGCTTAAAGCCAATTCTTTTATTAAATTCATTTCAAATAAGTTTTATATTTTTTTTAGAAAATGACAGATAGTCAGTGTTTGACCAATTTGATTAAATATAATTGTTTTTTTTTAATTCCCTCTATTCTGGTATCAACAACACCTGGGTGTTCTTTTCTAATTACATACACAGAATTTAACTTATAAAATCTATTTAATTAATCTTAAATTAAAATTTAAACCATGTGACTTATCATTCCTCAAGTAGAGTCCATAACTTATAATAAAAAACAAGCATACATGCCAGAGTTTATAAAAAAAACCATGGATGTACTATGTGGCCTGTTTAATTTAAAATCTTTCGTGTGTTTTTAGTAAGAAATGCAGCAACGCTGGCTACAAGCAATTTATCCTATTTGCCGCATGTTGACTTTGAAAGGCATCATCGAACGAACACATAACATGACTACTGGAATTTTGATTAGGACCAAATACCAAAACCGTTAAGAACCCAAAGCAAACAAAAACCATTTATATATTGATGGGTATGTGTGTGTTTATGTTTGCTTCTTATGCTTTTGCTCCTTTTATAAAAAAAAAATTGTTTTTTGGTCTGGACCCTTATTAATGGATTTTGTAGCCAATTATATAAATAAAAAGAAAATAAAACAAAAACTGCGTAAATACTCGTGTGTGAGAGTTAGTCAATTTCTTGTTTTTTTTTTTTGTTTATCTTAAGCCTTTTTGTTGCGAGTGTGAGTTTGTTTTTTATTTTTTTTAAATTGATAAAGCGATAAAACTATTTTAAAAATTTCAATAATTTTTGTCTCATTAGGACGCACCTTTGTGGTTTTTATGTTTATATTTTTTATAACATAAAAAAGTAAAAATAAAAATAAAAAAAAAATATTTTGTGGTGGCTACACTTCAAAAATAATTCTATAATAAGCTGTTCATATCATTTTATTTGTTGGTATTTTTTTTTTTCATTCCATTTCGTTTAAATGTTTAACAGAGAAAATTGATTGTGTTGATTGTTTAAAGGAATTTTAATGAATGACTTAATGTAACATTAAGTTAGAGAAGCATTTTATTTTTATTATTTTTGCATTTAAAGCTTTAGTTATGTAGCTGAAATTAATTTAAGCTGATAAATAATGTGTAAATAAATAGTTAAAAATTTATAGTCTTTGCTCTTTATTAAAAGCTACTTGCTATGTTCCCCCTCTTGCCTACAAAATACCAATTCATGCAATAAGACTTTTGTAGTCATAACGGGAGACTAAATAAAACGTAATAATTTTCGAAAAATAAAACAAATTAAACTAAAACACATTTTATTTTTGCGAAATTTTTTTTATTTTTTTTTTACAATTTTGATTTTTCCGTTTGCTTTCAGTGGGAAAATTTAAGCGTAAGCGTAATTTAGAAATTTATCTATATTGCGGAATCAATACTATGGTAATAACGCTACGGTAGAGATGCTATCGCAGCAACGGAATGAATAATTACAAATATTTGCTTCCGCACAAAAACTGCTTTAAACAATCGCGGAAAGGAATGCATAATTAGAGCCATTCTCCTAGACCATTTTGATTTTGAAATTATAAAAATTTCAAATAAAATTAATTTTTAAATTTTCTTTTTCTTTGCAGATGGCCATTTAATTAATACCAAATGTTCTCAGGGTCATTTTCGTAAAGCCCTGTGTTGCAAAATGTCCGCAGAACTAGATGTTTTTCTGGAAAGTGGCAAAAAGTAAGTAAATTGTCATACACAAAATATCATAGAAGTACCAAGTACAAAGTTTAAACATACAATTTTACAGCAATCGTAAAAAAGACTTAAGATGCAAGCTTCAGTTTTTCTCATAAGTAAAAGACTTGGAACATAAACTTCCATCTTATCAACAATCAAAAATTAAATTAAATTACATTTTTGTAAATGCTTGTGAAGAAAAAGTGTTAGAAGAAGGGTATGCCTGACTTTTAAAACGTTAAAAGATAATGCTTACGTACAATTCGAATGCGGTACTTAAACCTTTTATAAATGTGAAACAGTTCAACTGTATTGTTGATTTTTACAACATAAGTGTTGCGGGACTTCTGTTAAAAGCATCCAGTTTGGAACTGATGCGCCTATTTTTTTTTCGGTGTTTCTTATACTTGTTTACGAAGTTTTGAAATGTGATGCATCGTCAATGTTTTGTACTTCGATGCTTTGTTCGAGTACAAAGCAATTGACGTTTTAAAAGTCAGTCTATATCTAAATTATTAATTCTTTTTTGTAATTTCTACACCGCGCATAATCTACCCTATATAAATAGCGGACTCGATTAAACGACATACATCTGTCTGTGTTGTCGTTGAAACCAACTTCTTGAAGTTGCTAGACGACGTACAGACCCGTTTAGCATATTAGTTTGTTAGTTGTTGCTGTCTTCAGGATGCTATGGATGAAAAACCATTACTAACTCTATTTTTGATTTAAAATGTAACCAACTTTTATTTTTAACCATTTTTCTGAGTGGGTTTTTCCATTAAGTATAGAAAGTTGTATAAAGTTTTATCAGAAAAATCAGTCTTCAAATGGCCACAAATAATCAAAAATTTGAGTGAAATTTTAATTCTTTATTATTATCAATTTTGTTTTTTTTTTTTAATTTTTTCAGTTATAAATGAGCGTAATGTGTGTGCACACACTCCTACTAGTGAAAGCAGGCATACATTTGCGTAATATGTGTGTTGGTATGAATTCCTTTAACTGAAATTAATTATTTATTTAAAGATAAATAAAAAATATTAAAAAAAAATATTTAAATTAATATTTGACATTTTTGTTTTGGAATCCTTTTTTTTTAATGTTTAAAATTTTAAAATATGAATATTTTGACTATTACAGTTAAGGGCTTATAAAACTCGTCACTGCTGAATTTAATTTGCTTTTTTTTATTCCGTAAAAATATTAAAAAAAATATTTTAAATTTAAAAATACTTTAAACGCTCTTTAAAAAAGGGTGTTAGAAACTAAAAATTTTTAAATGGTTCTGTTGTAAAATCATAACTTTTGAAATATGTCTCTACTGAAGTAAATGAACGATATTATAAATTGTAATTTTAGTGCCATTTCTTGTTACTGTTATTTAATAAAAAAATATTTTTTTTTTGTTTTTTTACTTGTTATAGTCAACTCGTAGAAAGAATACAAGTTAAATGTCTTTAAAATTTTTTTTCTATATTTCCCTTTAAACATTTACTGCACTTAAAATTGTGTGTTTAAAAATCATATATAATTAAATTTATGTTGCTCTCTTTTTGTTTTTGTTAAAAAAAAACTTTTTAAAAAGTTTCATAGAAAACAAGATACACATGCAAGATATGCTTACATACAGACAACAAACCTACATGTGTAAATACAAATATGGGTATTTCCACAGAAAAGTGCACTGGACAAGATAGGAAGCACTCACGACGGTGCTTAGAACAGTGCAAATGATTACAAAAAAGCTTTATTTTACACATTTGCTTTTTTTTTTAATTTTGCCTCATTTGCACTTAAAATACCTTGACCAAAACACTTTTGCTTAAATTTAAATAAACCAAAAACTGCAAACACAAGTACAGTTGATAGATAAAGCTTAAAATACCCGATTTTTTAGGGAGTTTTGTTATCTGGTAGCCTTTATTATGCAAAAATTTAAAGATATTAAAAAAACACTCATGACCTATAATTCAATATGATCAGGATATTTACAAAATGAAAACTTTGCACTTATATCGTTGCGAGAACCCTTCTAATTTTAATGAGAGAAAATTGAGTACCTTTGGATATATTCCTCATACCGCCACTCACAGTTGACCTAAACGTCATGCAAATGCCCGTATTCATGTTTGTGAAATGAAACTTAAACATGACGAGTTTTTATATTTGTTTTATAGTTTCAACATGTTGTATGTTTTTTTTATGTACGAATACGACAAATAAAAGTCGGGCAGCAGCATTTAAATTATGTCAATTTTATTATAAATTTCTACACTAAGTATTTTTTTTATGTGTGTTTTTGTTAAAAAAATATGTTTCAGTTAGAAACATGTTTTCAACGAAAAAAAAAAAAATTACAAAGACAATAAAAAGTTTTCGTTTGTAATAAATAATCTTGCTATTTTCATAACAGGCCTTGTTCTCAATTCTTTCTTTATAAAAGTAGAGTTAAAGGGCGTTTACAAATTATCACACACAGTTGTCGCAAATAAATTAAAATTCTTTTTCTTTTACAAAAGAGCAAAAGAGACTTAAAAAAATCATTATAAAAATTAAAAATATAATTTTCACACTAATTATGCATTTAATACAATAAGTAAGAAAATTTTAAAATCTTTATAAAAAAAATATATGAATTAATATTAACAAATATTTTTCAAGCTTAAGATCTCAATTAAATAAATTTTAATTAAGATAATTGAGCTGGTATTCTTGTTAGTGGTTAAGTCTACGTAAAAATAGGAGTATTTTTAGTGAGACCCCATCTTACTATTAAATTTTTTTGGTAAAGTGGACTTATACCACTTTTCAAAAAATAACAGCTCGTTTGTTTTATTATTAAAATTTTTAATTGATTAAAAGAGATATTTATTTTATATGGAATACGGACCACGTAGGCTTTACCAAGATTAGAAGAAAGTTATTTCTCTTCTGGCCAAATTCAGCTGTATAGGGTGGTCCACCCAAAATGTACACAGAGAAAACTGAAAATCATATTCAATTACGAAATTCATTATTTAATTTTTTAACTGAAACACACAATTAATATTTGCTTAATAGAACAGCGAATAAAAAAAAATAGAATAAAAATAATGGAATGAAACATAAATTTAAACAAAACATTATTAGCAAAAAATTTTGTTCATAACTTTTTCTGTATACGATGTGAATTGTAAATAAAACAAAAGTTTTCAGAGAATTATCTTCACATTTTTTATTGTGATCTATGACAACGATGTGTGAAATGAGCTATCAGTCAAATGTCAAAGTTGAAAACACTGCTCACAACAGCTGTTGCTTCCTTCTCATGAAGTTCCTTAAGTAATTCCAAACTTAATTCATTATGAAATAACTTTGTAGATTATTCCTCTAAATATTATGCAAGAATTTTCGCCTACATTTTTGCAGTAAATAGAGTGTTAGAAAATGTATTGAAACGAAGCCGTTGTAGGTCATGTTTTGGACTAAAAAGTCACTGAGGCTGGTAGAAATCCTTTAATGCAAAAAATAAAGAAAAAATCGTTAGTGGCTTTAAATCACTGTGATTTCTCATCACGTCTGATAAAAATGTTTAGGCTGTCATCTTTCCAGTGGATTTTATTTTCAAGAAAATGTTTTAACTGCCTAAAATAAAAATTCTTGTTTTCTTTTTCAATATAAAAATTTAGTTACATAAATTATTTAAATTCTAGAGTGTTGTTTAACCCTCATCTCGTCTTCAAAAAAAAAAAAAAAACTTACTTTGTTTACCTTCATGTGTGGTTTTCCATATTTCTGCCGGATTTATTATAGATAAGATTCTAACTTGGAATTAATTTCTCTTTATTTCTCTGAGAAGATTTAGTCACTCTCAATGAGATTCTAACTTGCAATAAGGCCAAGCTTTTAAAAGTAACTTTAGCAAGTCAAAGGTTGTACAGCAAATCATTATAAAAAATGTTGAATTGTTTCTAAAAAGCTATAATTTGCACGATGGTCACCTATGCCGCCTGAATAGGTTGCACAGGGCGCCCCAATAACAAAAATGAAAGAAGTCCCATTTTTTTTTAATTTTAAAAAACAATTTTTATAATTCGTTATATGTAATTGACTATTTTTTCTGTTGCAAATTTCCACAAAAAAAAAATGTTTTTGTGTGGTTGTTAATAAGAATGAGAGGAAGCTTAATTGCGGTATTGTCAGCTGACAAATCATAAGCAGTTTTATTGCCGTCATTAAGACAGTGTCCATGCTGTTGTTACTCTTTTATTTTATAAAATTTATCTGGACCATAACATCAAATTTATCTTTTACAAGACATTAATTAACAGCTTCTGTTTAATATTTTTGTGATAAAAGAGACTTAACTGAAACTTATTTTATTATCATTTCTTACACTTCACCTCTTTCAGTTAAAACTTATATTAAAAAGTCCAATAACACAGTAACAATAACAACAACATTAACTAAAATTTTAAGCCCTATTAAATAACTAAAAAGAAATTCTCATATTACCAAAAAAAGCTCATATTAAGGATGCTATTTTAGGTTGAAATTAAATATTTAAAGCTGACAAATGCAAATTTTAACATAAAATGTTTAAGCTTTTTAAAGATGTTCATGTTGTTATATAAAAAAATAAAATTCTTGCAGATTTGAAAGAAAAAACCTGGAAAGAAGAAGAAGAAATGAAAAAGCAAGAAATCCTAAAAAAAATATCAAATAACTAAGGGTTGAAACTAAAAGGACTTGACAGTCTTAGACACAGAAATAATGTTGGTAGAAGAAAAAAAATTAAAAAAAAACAACTAAACGCAAGAAAATAAACTTAAATGAAGCGTTAAATTGAAAAAAAAGAAAAGGAAAAGAACTATAAGTAAAAGTTATGAAAATAAATCCTTTTTATTTTAAAAAAAGGAAGAATAAATAAGTTTACTTATGCGCACGAATAAATATAATGTAACATGTGCATATGAAACAAAAATAAAGGGTGATACAGCAGTTGTAACAGATATAAAAGATGCTGGAATTTTTGTAATTTTTTTTTTGTTTTTTAACTCTTGTAAATTTATTTAATTTTTAAACGTTATTGAAATTTTCGAAAGTGATTTAAATAAAAAATTTTTCTGCAAAACTAGGTTTGCCAAAATTATAATTAAAAAAGAGTACACACATCCAGAGACTTTGGTTGTGAGAACCAATTTTATTACCAATCAAAAATTCAGTTGTAATGATTGAATTTTTTGGTTATACCAATCTAAATTCAATAGCACAGTCCAAAATTTAGTTCACTTAATAATATTTTGATCTCTATTACCGTATTTTTATTGTAACAACCAAAAACTTCAATTATCACAACTGATTCAGTTCTCACAACCAAAATTGTTTTCTTAGTGCATCTACTTTAATTATTTCAGTTAATAAAATTTAATTTTCTCTCTTGCAGATGGTTCTGTCACTTTGATGATGACAATTATGTGAATGTGCCCCGTTTGGTAAAACTTTTAGATGAATACAGTCCCTCAGTTGATTGGTATTTGGGTAAACCCAGCATATCTTCACCCTTGGAAATTCATTTAGATAGTGTAAGTATTTTTATTTTCATTAGCTTTTCTTGCTCTTCCTTTCAAAATTACACCTTTTCAGTTGTTTTTATTGTTTTACTTAAATTCAAATTTTATTAATTGTTTTTGTACAATTTTCAGCCCAATTAGTTTTGGGCTTTACAAAGTAAGAAAAAAATATTTTGTTGTATCATTTTGTCTGGTTACCAAAAACTGGTAATTTAAAGCTTTCATTTTGTTGACGTATTAAATTACTTTAATTTAAAAAGTAATAAAGAGAAACAACCAAACAACGCACTTAATGAAGTAAAACTTCTGAATGTTTGGTCTTAATTAAATTTGTATTCGTTTAAAGTGACTTGAAAATTTTGTTTCTCATTTAACGTTATTTCAAATCAAAATTATTTTTATTTGATCACTTCGTCCTGAATAAACCATTTAATTCACCCCTGCTAGTAGAAACGACATAAAAATGGTATTGACGAAGTCGCAGTTGACACTAATCGATTACTGTTGATGGCTTTTCATATACAGGGTGGGCCAAAATAAACCAAGGGGTGTAAAAGTTTAATAACTTTTTTGTTTATTAACTTTTTTTTATTTTTTCTTTCAGATTATATAATATACAAAATGGAAATTTTTTTACACTAAGTATGAAAAATGATGTCTCTTAAATGACCACCGTTTTCAGCTTCGCACTGATGGGCTCTTTTTAGAGCATTTTCCATAACATCTTTCAAAACTTGTGGCTGTAGCGTTAGAATTTCTGCAACAATGTTTGCCTTGAGTTCAAGGATTGTCTCTAGCTTGTTTACATACACTCGCTCCTTCAAAAAACCCCAA
Source organism: Thelaira solivaga (assembly GCA_947397855.1). Taxonomy (NCBI): domain Eukaryota; kingdom Metazoa; phylum Arthropoda; class Insecta; order Diptera; family Tachinidae; genus Thelaira; species Thelaira solivaga. Next base: position 49,698,401 of record OX377613.1, on the reverse strand, counting down.
AGAAAATAGTCGGGTGCTGTCAAATCTGGCGATCGCGCTGGCAAAATAATTTCCGAATTTCGAGAAATTATTCGCTCTCCAAAAATTTGACTTAAAACAGCCATTGTGTCTCGGGCAGTATGGGCAGTGGCTCCGTCCTGCTGAAACCACATACCAGGTCTGTTTTCAAGAGCAGGACGTAAAAAATTTTCTATCATAAAACGATACCGCTCTCCATTTACGGTTACAGCACTTCCATCTTCATTCTCGAAGAAGTAGGGCCCAATGACATTTTCAGATGTGATCCCACACCATACTGTACACCTGATGGGGTGCAATTGGCGTTGATGAATGGCTCTTGGATTTTGAGAACCCCAGAACCTACAGTTCTGCTTGTTAACAAAGCCATTCAAATGAAAATGAGCGTTAAAATAATTGATCTCTGGTTTAAATAATAAAATTCTATTATTCTGGTTCTCTGTTCAGTTGTGAACCTCTCCATTATAAATTCTCCAAGTGTTGTCTATATAATCTGAAAGAAAAAATAAAAAAAAATTAATAAACAAAAAAGTTATTAAACTTTTACACCCCTTGGTTTCTTTTGGCCCACCCTGTACATATATTTTTAAAGCAAATCATAAACTACAAAATGTGTTCAGCCTTGCCACAGGAAAATTTTTGAAAATTAAAAATTAAAAGTTCTAAAAATTTAAAATTGAAAAAAAAAAATTTAAATAAAAAAATATGAAGCAATTTTAGCTAATTGCTGAACAATAAAGCACGCAAAGTTTACCCAGACGGTTTTATAGAGGCAGAGCCAAAATCACTACTCAGTTGAGTTGTGATTGAAACAACTGCTTTTGATAAGTTGTCATTTTTGTATATTTTTCTCAACTGCTCAACACAGAGTTATAATCACAAATAGGTTGTAGTATCAATATAACAACTAAATTAGAGTTGATTTGTGAGCCATAATAGGGGCATTAATGTGAAATTAAAAAACGCACAAAAATAAAAAATTTCCCACAACTATGATTATTGGAACCTATAAAAGGGAGCTTACTGGAATCATAACCAGAATTCAGTTATATTGTTTTTCACTCTTTCGCAACTTTCCTTAACTGAACTAATTTCGTTATACACAATTTCTATTAAATTTTTTATTTATTTAGGTTTCTTATTTAGTTTGTAATAAAGAATATTGTATAAATTTTTTCTTGCTTAGGAAAAAGAAATGGGATTTTCATGTCAAAACTAATAATTTAAAAATTTTGCAGCAAAAAGTATTTACGTAATTGCAGCAAGAGTTTTAAAATAATTTAAATTCAAAATGCTCAATTTGCAATTTTCCTCTTGTGGAATTTATGTTTTAAAAGCTCTGCCGCACTTTTATTTTCTAAACACACACACACACACACATTTAAGCAAAAATAAAACAACACAAATCTTTTTAAATCTTAAACACACACACAAAACACATACTCATTTAAATTTCCTTGTTTCCTTTTTTATAAAAATATTGTTTTAAGATTGTCATGTTTACATTTAATTTAACCTTTTTTTGTTGTTGTTTCTCTTTATTGCAGAAAAATACTTCGTTAAATAAAAAGATTACGTTCTGGTTTGCAACAGGTGGTGCTGGTTTCTGTTTAAGTCGAGCACTGACATTAAAAATGTTACCCATAGCAGGTGGTGGTAAATTTATAAGCATCGGAGATAAAATAAGATTTCCTGATGACGTTACTATGGGTTTTATTATTGGTAAGTTGAAACATTGTTAACAAAAAATTAAAACAGATAAAAGGAATTCACTTCTTTAATGTCTCTTTTGCAGAACATCTTTTAAAAGTACCCCTTACGGTGGTTGACAACTTCCATTCACATTTGGAGCCCATGGAGTTTATACGTCCGGACACTTATCAAAATCAGGTGTCCTTTAGTTATGCCCTCATGAAAAATCAATGGAATGTGGTTAAAGTGGATGGCTTTGATACAAAAACAGATCCGCGTAGATTTTATTCGTTACATTGTAAATTATTTCCTTATTTTAGTTACTGTCCCCACAGATGATTTAATTAATTTGGCAGAGCGGGTCAGCGTTTATGAAAAAAACTTTTTTAATTTTTTATTTTATTTTAAACTTTTTGTTATTGTTGATTTGAGGATTGCAGTTGAAAGCAAAACGAAAATTTTGTGTTTATTTTTTTTAGATTTTTTTTTTTTTTTTTTTTTGTTGAAGATCTGTGATGTAGTCTATTTAATAATAAATATTCTTTTTATTTTAATTTTTTTATGAAATATTTTTAGTTTTAATAATTCGCTTCCATTTAATTTATTGAAATTTTTAAAATGTAATTTTAATGAGCTGATTCTCTAACACAAGCGATCTATTAACTCGACTAGAAATTTTTGTGTGCAAAATTTTTTACCAAAAAATTTACGTCAAAACATAAAAAAAATCATTTAATAAGAACTAATTAAGCAAAAATTTTCTACCGCAAATTTGTTTATTAATTGCTTGTTTTTTTATGAATTTGACTGTTAGTGCTTTTCATAAAATTTTTTTAGACCAGAAGGGGGTTATTATGTATTTCGATTCGAAGACTTTAGAAAAAAAGTTAACTATTTGAAAATTACCCTTAAAATTGTTAATACAACTTTGCTGGATTTTCGAAAGGTCTATATATTAGCTTTTTCTTTCGAATTGAAAATTCTTTTCGAAAGCTATTTCGATTCGAATCGACTCCCCAGATTTGAACGCTTGTGCTATTGAATTGTTTTAGCGACGAAAATTTAAGTTTAACACTCATTGTTATAGATTTATAGTAAGCAACCACTAAATTCTCTTTGGAGTCTTTATACTCTGTAAATTTGTTGAGTTAAAGGCTTAGCCTAAAATTGCTTTATAGGTGGCTAGCAAAAATTCTTTGGAATAGCGTAATTGGCGCTTTCAAAATATATATAAAATTGTTTTGCTGCTAGAATGCAGAGCCCAAAGCACCAAATTCAATATGGAAATCTGACAAAAAATAAAATTGCCTTTAATTTCTTTCGATATCGAATATAACGATTTGGGTTGATAAACAATTATTAAATAATGTCAGCAATAATTTCATTAATACAGGCGTACCTCGTTTAGCGCTTATACTGCGTTCCTGAAAATTAAGCGTTAACAGAAACAGCATTAAAGGAGGTGCTCTTTACACTAATATATAGGGTTACGTTCCTAACTAAGACACTTAGGACTGCCGTTCATCGTTCTCATTTATTTTCATCTCAAACGTCAAGCATTTTCTAGATTGCTTAGCAACATGTGTCTGTGGTTCAATTGATTTTTTAATTTAATGAATTTTACTTATTTAATCAAAATTACTGAGATCCATATCAAAGCAAATCAGTATTTCGAATGAACAATTTAATACAAAACTTCACATTATGCGATTCCTTAAATTAAAATTATTTTTAATATTTTTTTCTTTTAAAAAAATAATTATTCCAAAAACTGTAAATTAAGTTTTAATAATTTTTTATATCAAATTATAAAAAGGAAACCATTTAAAAAATATTTTTTTCAAAAATTCAAAAGAGCTTTATAGCGAAACAACGCTAAAAGAGTTAGCGTTAATATCGAGGTATGCTAGACTGTAAATGAAAAATATTTTCCATGTGCTGTAAAATGTTTACTAATAAATTATTAATTAAAAAAAATCTTTGTTTCGATATAGAAAGAAATTTATAGAAATTTTAATGCTGTTTTTAGAAAGCCAGTAATCATCTAGTTGTCTAAAAAATTTGTTTCAAAAACCTTGAATTTTTTCAAAATACTTTTCAGTATTTTCCTAAACATTTTTTAGACAAGTGGATTGCTTGTTTCCTGTAAACAGCACATTAATTTAAAAATTTCTATTGAAGTTGCTCGGAATCAAATACGACCACTTCACACAGTTTAAAAAATTTCATAAAAATTTTCCTGAAAAAACTTAAGCTCATAATTACAAGTTAACAATTGTTAATTTAAGGATTTTGTAGGCCACATCGAAAGAAAAATAAGCCATAAATCCCCTGAGAGGGTGCCTTCTTAGATTAGTGGGTAGTGTACTAATCTCACAATTTAGGGATAGCAGATACGATTGCTGCCTAGACCTTGACCTAGGTTTAGCTGTATAATAGGTCCTTTGGACTGGCTATAAAAAAGTTTAGGAAATGATTTTATTAAATTTTTTTCATAAATTATGTAAAGTAATGAACAATTTTCGATTATTTATTTATAAAATTAAATAATATTTTATTAATTTAATGAAATATTTCATTAAATGAATGAATATTTCATTGAATTAATTCAATACAATTTTTCATAAGTTTAATAAAACGTGCCATTGCTTGAAAAATTATATATTCCAACAATGATTTTGTTGCCATCAAATCCTAATTCAAATTGTGTACCTATTTTTTTAATCCTGCCAGTAGCTTTCGAAATGTATCGTTATAAAGAAAAATGCCGAGACTACGAATTATAATTTGCAATAACTCGAGAACTAGCTCTGTGATTAATGCTCTTATTGTGATTCACAACTCAGCTCAGTTGAGTTGTAATTAAAGCAACTTTTATTGATGAGTTGTCATTTCTGTATGTATGGTATTTTTCAACTGCTCGAACACAGAACATAAATAAGTTGTTATATAAGAAGCACAACTAAAGCTGAGTTGAGTTGTAAACCATAATAAGGGCATAAAATTACATATATTTCGTTATTATTAATTTTTTACCTGTTCTATATTCCACACGAATTTAAAAAGATGTGAAAGTACATTTTTTTTTATTAAAAAATCCTTGCATGGACCACTGATTAGTGTGAGATGCTGAATTTTTCAATTCCGAATAAAATATTCGGATTCGGATATTCTAAGATATTCACAAAATTCTATTATTTTTATTTCAAGAAAATTAAAAAATTGGTTTCTTAAAAAATTCATTAAAAATCTCTAATAAAGAAAATCATAAATTTTGTTTTTCATGTTGGTACCTGCATATGATACAAATCAAAGTGAATCATATGTTATTAAAATCTCTTAATAAGTTTGAAATTTATTCACAATTTGGTGGGAATACCTCCGCTATACAATTATTTATATTTTAAAATAAAAAAAATATTTTTTGATTTTAAATTGTGAATAAATTCAGAACTTTAAAAAAATAAAATTTTCTTTATATTAAATTTTTAAGTTATTTTTAAGAAAAATATTTTTAAATCTTCTTAAAAAAATTGGTTTTAATGACAAAACTTAGTGAATATCTCAGAAACTGATAGACCGATAATAAAAGCGGAGTTCACGGTTCAGTGTAAAGTCCCTAGTATCTAGTGCTAGTGTACAAATGTTAAAATAAATCAAATGTAACATATTTTTTTACGCACAACAACAAAATACCTTATCCCATTATTTTCTACAACACTTCAGAACTACACTACGAAAACCCAATGTAAATACGTTCTACAATTAAGTACAACAGTGATGCCAACTTTTAGTTAGTGTAGTTTACATTTTAAGTGCTTGAAAAATAGATAATATAGCTGTGGTGCTAACATTTAATTAGTTTACAATTATTAGAAAAAGTCGATCCAGCATAATACTTCAAAGCGTGAATCCTGCTAATATAATTTATATTATTTTTTATTCCCCAACCTTATATGTTTTTCTAAATGTAATCAGAGAGCTAGTTTTCGAGTTATTAGGCCTGATTATGAGTGTCATTGTCGTGACGAAAGCAGTGATATGTGGTAGCGTGAATTCGACGACGACAACGACACTCATAATAAGGCTGATTGCAAATTACGTGGAGTAGCCTACTCTTTTTTCTATATACCAGTATATCTCGAGAACTAAACCTAGGATTAAGAAAACTAATTTATAGCTATTGAGATTTACTACAAAAGGTATTTAAATTGATCATAAGACTTCATTTGTGGTGACAAAAAAAATTTAATTTCATCGGCTTGTAAAATAAAATTTTCAATCAATTATCACAAAAACCAGAGGATATTTGAACAAATTCTCTAAAATTAAATTATAACTCTAACTTAGAATAGTCTATCTTTAACTCAACCTTAAAATTTAGTCACCCACTATATCCTCCCATAAAATCTTCTTGTTAACTAGTAATAATGGGCTCTAATTGTATTTCTGAAACCTATTCCTGATGAAATCTATTTCTTTGTCAGTTACAATATTTTATAAATTTTGTGATAAAATTTTTGAAAAAAAAAAAACAAATTTTAAAGCTGTTACTAAAACTTTATTTGTGAGTGTTAAATTAAAAGCAATTTGTAACATAAAATCTTCCATTAATTATGTAAAAGAAAAGATTATTTAATAAAATAATAAAAAAATTAGTTCTCTTTATGAAATCTAGTCTCTTTAAGAGCAAAACTAATTTAACCAGAAAGGAACAATAAAACAATTCGAAATTAAAAAAAAAAATTATTTAATCAGTTCCTAAGAATGTAAATATTTAAAATTATATATGTACGTATGTTTATGTTAAAAAAATATATAAAATAAATAAAAAAGAATAATTGAATTTTTTAATGTCATATGAAATGAATTCGGCCCATAATCATGGTCACACTAAAATTGATATATTTTTAAAAATCATTTTGAACAACAAAAGTAAGCCAATTTTTTTGGGATTATGATTATGGACCTTCGATTTTTATTAATGCTGAAAATATTTGTGCTGCCATCATTACAAATCAAATGGTGCATAAATAAGAATATGGTGATAGTACTCGGTAAATAAGTATTAAAAAATTCATGTATTATAATTTATTATAAACTAAGCTTAGTTTAGACAAGCAGTTTTAAACTACATTAGTTGCTATGTAATACAGTTAAAGGATATGGCTTTAGCCGTGAGTGTGAAATGTGATTTTAACATATTTACGTCCAACTTTAAAAAAATTAAATAAAATTTTTTGTTTGTTGAAGAAATGGTTTTAATTGGAGCAAAATAATACAAAAAAATAATTTTTGTTTTACAAAAATTTCTAAATTGTACACTAGGACTTTGTCATATCAAAAGTATTATAGGTGAAATTGAAGAAAATATAAAGCATTTGTTTTGTTAATGGGTTATAATGAAGATTACTTTGTATAATAACGAAGAAAGCAATTTTTGTATAAAATCAAATCACATTTGGCGCAAAAAAAAAATTGGCTTAGATACACAGATTTGTTCCTGACAACTTCTCTGTTTTTCTTTTATCTTCAAAAAATTTATTTTATTGTCGTACCATGTATCCATAATTCTTTTTCTAAGGACTTTCTTTGGCCTGCCAACATATGGTTTTGAGTTATATTCAGGTAAAAGTTGGCGACAGATCATCTGTAACAAACTTTTGTTACTTTCGTTTACTAGTTTGTAAACGAGCCATGAGTTTGCCATGGCCATGTCTATTCTTTCCCTCTAATATTAGTTGCATATTTCCACCAACCAGCCTTTTTAATTAAACAAAAAAATTTGTAAAATAAATGTGCCTCTTTAAAAGTGATTACATCCTTCCCTCCTAGTCTATGTGACTATTAAATAACAAATAATTGTCTGACATTAAATATATTTTAACTTAAATGAAATTTATATTTGTAACAAACAATATGCTACACTCAAACACCTGTACAACTTGTGGTATAGGGTATAACAAAAAAAAAAAAAAAAAGTATTAAAAAAACCTCAATCAAAATTCACAGTTTAAAAAAAAGAGGATTAAAATTTACTTTTGTGTAGAGTTTAAAGTTGTTGTTACGCGGCTGGTGAAACGAGTTTTAGAAACACACTCACTCACACGCTAGCCCACTAAATCATTCAACTTTTTAAGCGTGTATCCCAAAAGTAGTCAAGGTTGATTGCTGTCGCACCTGGTGTTGTTTTTTTTAATTTTTGGTAAATATTCTGTATAAGATTATTTAGAAAAAAACCCTTTTTTTACTAACACAAACGTATTTATATGGACTATCAGTTGTATTGGTCACTGACTTTTATTCAAAGAATGTGTACTCCTACTTAACTTTCGTTTCTTAAAAATAATTCGATTATTTTTAAGTTATTGTACGATTATGATTGTTGTTTATTGTTAGTTTTATTTGTTAAGATAAATAAGTGCCACAGCTGTTAAAAGAAAATCCACATCAATTAAGTTTAGAATTAATTTTTTTTTTGTAATAAATTAAAAACATTGACTAAACAATTAATGGGAAATAATAGAAAACTTGTGAACAATAATCAGTATCAATCAGATATAAAGGTACACTTTTCATTTTAATAAATATAAAAATACGTACTTTTTAAGTCAGTTGTGATTTTTTTATAAGATTGTAAAAAAACACATGTTCCGATTAAATATGGAATAAAATATCTGAGCTGGCAATTGGTCTAATAAGTAATTCAGCAAAGTGCACTCATGCCAATTAAAAAAAAATCAACTTCTGCGATAAAGGGCATACCCATCTGAATAACTTCGTGAAGAAACAAAATTGTAGAATTTGGGGCTTAGAAAACTCTTAATGAGTAACTATCCGGAACGGATTTTGCTCAAGCTGGAATTGCATTTCTTACAAGAATTGATAATGGAATTCTTGAAGCCTCTACTAGATAAATGAATCTGGACCACATATGGTTTTAGGAAAATGCCTCCACTTGTCAAAAAACACGCCAAATAATAAATTTATTGTAGCGTGAAATTAAAAAGTGCATTCTAACTGAGTAATATTTTTGACTAAAAGACTGACTGACAGATTCACCATTGTCCAGCCCAAGCGGCTAAAACTCCAGACTTGAAGTGCGTTGCATAGGTTCCTCTTACAATTCGTAAAAGGAGCAAATAATATAATATTTGAACATTCGAATATCAAAGGCGTAAAAAAAATAAAGCAGCGTAGCAATAATAACTTAATACTAATGAAACTTATGCAGATGGAGCTAAAAAAATAAAAACTGTTTTTTTTCTAAAAAACATTTTAACAATTGTGAGGTAAAAAGGGTAAAACACAAATTTTTTAAACTTTTTGTATTGTATTCTTCTCTTCTTTGAAAAAAAAATTTTAATAATCCTTATCATGAATTTTGTTCCTTTTCACTGTAATATCAATCATGAATGAACTCCCTGCAAATTTCCCTTACTAACTAATACAAAAATGTAAGTATTTATTATTAATTTCTTCTTAAAATTAAATTTTTAATAAAATATTAATCTTTATTTGTGCTTAATTCCAGAATTGTGTTGGGTTATTTTAAATTTATTGCTTTCCTTATGATATTCTCATGAGTTATTTATTGAGTACAACACGTACCGAAGGGGATATCATATTTATATGAACCATTTCATCAGACACTACTCTGAATCCTCAGTAAATGAGAATTATTTGTCAATAGTTCCAAAAAAAAAAATTCAAATATTTAAACAAAAAACTCAGTAAGCATTGAAGTGAATAAACAAACTTCTCAACCAACATTTTACTATTGAAAACTATATATTCTATTTTAAAATTTTTAATTTTATGCATGTTTTTGTTAGGGTTACTAAGATAAATAAAATTAAAAGCGACATTTTAATTGATAAAACTCAAAGCAATGGATCGATTGCCTGCGATTGTTTGCTATTTTTTGACAGAAACCAGAGAATCATTCAAGAATATACAGGAACGCTTTTTTATTTAGCCTCTAATGCTGAATAACATAAATTTTTTCCCATCAAGAAGCAGTGTAAAATTAAAAAACGAAATTGTTTTGAAAATAACAAAAGTAGCGTCACTCTTAGCACAATAACTCACAAACTAATGAATAAAATATCATGAAAATCTAACAGCTGTCTTTTGAAGGTTAGTATTATCTAAAAAAAAAGGTGACTGCAATAAAACTAGCGCCATCTATGTATTAGGCCTGGGACTTTTCAGCCCATGTGTTAAATTTAAATCAAAGTTATTGCAAGAAAAACATTTTATAGCATTAAGTTACTAACAGAGAATGCTGTAACTCCCAGGAATTAAAAACATCTCGCAAAGACCGGCGACTCGATCTATTTTTTTTTTATTTTATTGCTATTTTTTTGATTGTATATTTTGAAAAAAATTTAATTATTTCCCGACAAAATCGTTTATCCACAAAAGTTTACAATTTTACTATTAGAATCATTCGTCAATTTTTGCAGCAAAAGTTTGCTTTTTTCTTTTTTACATGCACTGGGCACTAAATTATATTCGGGAGACTGTTTATTAATAGAAGTTGACATCCTTACCAGAACAATTGCTACAATAAAAAAATAAAATTTTTTTCTCTTAAAAACTATGAAAATCTAATAAATTCTTTTTTATCTTACATTCATTCTGTAGTGACAACGAGAAAAAATTTCACGTAAAAGTTGCAATAGCAATTTCCCCTCGAAGGGAATGAAAATTTCACTTGAACAAGAATTTCTCTCTTATTCACGATTGGAACTTCTTTAAGTTTCAAAAATAAAATTAAAAACTGTGTTTATTTTTGCTTAGATTACTCCAAGCACATTTTATGAATGACTTGCCTAAGGCGAACAGGACTAGATTAGGTTATCAGCTTAGAAATCTTAATGCAAATTTCTTAATTAAATTTCTAAAAGGAAAATGAAATTTTTTAACAAAAACATAACTTTAACTAAATTTAAGGCAGTTTACTTTGTAACAAGCAACACATATTAAATTTTTAAACAATTTATTGTTGTAAGTTGTCTTGTACTGGTAATCTATTGCAATTGGTATTGACAAGGCATTATTTTAATTAAAATGTTTGTAATTTTCTCTCAATAAAAGCATGTGTATAAAATTCTTTATGTTTGGTATTACCTGTGAGTTGTGCAATTTATATGTTGCTGCTGTAATTTATTAAGGTAGTTCAGCAGAATATTATAATGGGTAAGTACACTATGCAAACGGCGGTTTTAATCGAAAGTGGTAGCAGCTTTTTGTTCGCAACACATAAAGAATTAATCATCCCTATTCAATTTATCGTAATCAGTTGTTTTTGGACGACAGCTGTCGTATCAGGTAACGACTAAAAAGGTTTAAAAAATAATAAAATAAAAAAAAATATAAAATAATAAGCAAATTAACAAAAAAAAAAAACTTGTGAAACTGTACGAAAAATACTTCTCTTGGATTTAATTTCAAAGCAAATTGACAATAAATTGCTACAAAATGAAAATCACTTTTCTAGAATTAGAAAAATAAAATTGTCCACGACAGTCCTAAACAAAAGTCATTTCCCACGCTACGTAGCTGCCAAATTATTTTAATTTTATTCAATTTTTTTTTAATGAATATAAGTCTGACTCTTTTATAGTGTTTTCAGACTGAAAGTTAAATACTGAATTAAATGCATCAACAGATGATTTTGCGTTCACACTGCAAATTTTTTAAATTCAGTATTTAACATACAGTGGGTCAAATAAATTTCTATAAAACAACAAAAATTTCCCATAGGAATAAGTGTATTTGATGCGTTACTTTGCAAAAAACTTATTTGACAAACTGTACAGCAGCCACAATATGTGTGACCTTTGATAAACCCACTTACGAGACACATATTTATTTTGCCTTTTGTCCAAAAACTTTGTTTTCTTCAAAATTCTTTTATTGCTGCTGCCATGGAAAGCATTTTCTTTTGAAAATATTTCAAATAGTTTTTATTTTTTCATTTCATTGAATAACATTAGCAGCTGTTGCTTTATTTACAGATCTTTTTAACTTGGAAGCACTGAGTTTAACGGACAAAAACAGTGTTGTATTTCATAAATCCAACTTAAATTCAATTCCAAAATAGCATTTAATGTGGATTTATTAAAATCACTTTGTATGGTAAATACAGTCTTTATGAGTTGGATTTAACGTCAAAACCGCATTTATGTTAAATCCACTCAGTCTGAAAACACTATTATTTAAATCACATGCTATTGCCTCCAGTTACTATTTAACAAAATATATTATTCTATTTGGACGAACGACTGTGCGATTTTCGGTTAACTTTGAAAGTTAAAAATTCATTTTAGCCTCTTTAGGCTAGATTTAGCCTTTTTTTCTCGCATTTAGCAGTGAAATTTGTGACTAGAGACTAGCTTCTTTCCTAGCCTTGTGTCATTTTCAAAATAGCCTTAAATAGCAAAGGGGGTATTTCGTGGTAATTTTTGGCGAGAAACATTTTTTCGCACTATTCGCAAAATAAAAAAATAAAAAATTGGAGTTAAAGTCAATACGTTTATCTATTCAACGCAATAAAAATCAATTCGATATAAAACTTAGCAAGTTCTGACCAAAAAGCAACCTCGTTTCTATAACTCTCGCATCGAAAATATGTTCACAAGAAACAATAGAATTGAACAAAAAACAATGAAAATCATTTATTACACAAAATTGTTTCCGCAACTCTCACTAGAAATATCAAAACATCTCACATTTGAAAATGCATGAGAAAAGGGTGCGAAAGTTATGACAAGATTCTGGTTTTTGATTGCTTTAGAGGGGACCTAATTTAAAATCAATATATTGATAAACTAACGGTTTCTTTAAAATTATTTTTCATTTGTTTTCTGTCAATTGCATACAAGGTTGACATTTAAAAAACAGTAGATTTTTTTCGTGGACAATCAAAAATTGATTTATTACATTTTTCAAAATAGGCCCCAAACTTAACAGCTGTCTAAGAGATTTCTTTGTTTTAATTTTTTTGTTTGTTTAAAAGCAATTGTTTTACACTGACCCTGCTTAGGCGAGTTCAGGTAACCGGATTAGTTTATGTTTGCCTAAATTAGTTTAGTTCATGATTATTAAAGTACCTCAGGTATGCGATATTTAAAGCACATTGTACTTCTTAGGTAGTACATCTCATAACAAAGAAGTAGGTACATTCTAGGTTAATTTTAAGATTTTCAAAACATTGTATTTAAACTAAAATATTTGCTAAATTAACTCAGTGTCTTACAAACAGTCAACTACGGCAATTTATACACAGGATTTTAATACAAAAATTTTTGAAAAAGTCAAATTAATTAAAGTTTTTGAAGACTTCATTTTTGTTTAACAAAGACTTGTTCACTTGCAGCCATCAGCAACAACTGAATTCATTCGAATAAACCACAACAAATGGCCGACTCCATATTTATATTATCCGATGATTGTTTGGCAAATATTTGCCAAATGTTAGCGCCAATTGATCAAGCTAAATTTGCTACCATATGCCCACGTTTTCGTGATATTTTCACAATGACTGCCAGAATTCAATACAGAAAGTTTTTTTTAAATGCAAACAATTTTGAAAGGTCTCTATTGAATTCCAGCATATTTTATGAAATTGTGGGACCACAAATTAAAGATTTATACATTGTTTGTCAATTTGAAACTATACAAGGATTTATAAAAATTTTTTCGTTTTGCACAAATGTTGAAAAATTAACTATAAGTTCTTGCCGTGATAGAGTCGAGGAATTAGCCGAATTAATGGAAAAGATGCAAAATCTGCAGGATTTGGAAATATATGCCTTTTATATAGATAATGACTTCATAAAATTCTTAAAACGTTTCAAAAAATTAAAGAATTTAAAGATAAGTGGTAGCCATTACATAACAGGCGAACAGATTGAGCAACTTTGTGATTTAGAAAAGTTATCACTTGTTCAGTGTTACAAGCTTACTGCTGTCAATTTAAACAATATTTGCCAAAGTCTTAAAAACTTACAACATTTAGATGTTAGAAGTCAAGTATTCAACAGTGAAGAAAATTGCGTATATATTTCGCACCATATGCGGCAACTCAAGGTCCTAAAAATCGGCTTCCAAGATGAACATATCAATTTCATAACACAATTGCCAAAACTGGAACAATTGGTAATTGAAGTTTTTGCTGGCGATATAAAAGATGGCTTTTTTAATAATTTAATAAACGATGTTGGCATACGATGGGATAAACTTAAACTTTCTATTACTGATTGCCCAGCGTTCGACTATAGATTATATGAAATCGCTAAATTGAAAAATTTAAAATTCCTTGAGCTTAAAAATTGGATCTTTAATGAAAATGATTTTTTGGATTTATTAAAACTCTGTCTACAACTGAAATGTATTTATTTAAAGGGCTGTCAAAATTTCACAATTAATTCAGCGAAAAAAGTACTAAAATTATTACGTGAACAGCGAAATCAAGGTCGTCGCTTGGATTGTGTCCATTTGGAAATAGTAGATTACTTTATGGGTCTCAAGTTAAATAACCCTACATTGAATGAGTTTCCGGATATTTTTAAAATAAATGTGATTGACCGCCGGTCGGAATATGGAACTGCAAGTTGGAGAAACTCAGGACACTCACACTATGGTGCTAACTCAAACTCAATCAGGCAAATTTACAGAGAACTATTAATTTATTTATTTGTTTATATATTAATTTTTTTAATTTAATTTTAATAAAATTCTAACAGATTACTAATTATAATATTTAAATAAAAGTAAGTTAAATAAACTATTTTAAATTAAAATTTAAAATCGGCTTAAAGCTATTAGATAGGTGCAAACACCGTGCGATAGGCTCATTTAAGGAGGAATTTGATTTATGAATACCTGCCCCAAACATGCGATTATTTCGCAAGACTCTTTTAGGGTAATATAATGAAAAAAACTCTATTATTTCAAGACAGTTTATATTCCCAGATATTATGTTATAAGCAAACATTAAAGCCAAATAAGATCTGCGATCGCTTAACAACTGAAGACCAAGTAATTTTCTTCTGATGTTGTACGATGGTAGTTCATAAGGCCATATTAACTTTAAAGCAGTTCTGGTAAACAGTTTTTCAGCACGCTCAAGACGATCTGAATGGCATGCGTAATACGGATTCCATACAATTGAACAGTATTCAAGAACACTCCTTACTTAAAATATAAAAAGCGTGATCATTTCGATGTTCCCTACTTAAAAAAAAAAAAAAAAAAAAAAAACACAGAAAATTCGAATTTAATGGAGAATGTTTATTATTATTTGAAAGAACATTCTTTGGCATTTATTTTTTGAAGATTATGTCTATCAAATGTTGGCCGTTGCTACGTCGCAGATGGTCCATCCGTTGAGTCCAATTTTCGATGACTCGTTCGAGCATTTCGACTGGTAACTGGCGAATGACACACGTGTTTTCTTCCAAGGCCTGAATCTAAGCGGGTTTGTCCGCATAAACTTAAGGCTTTAAATATCCCCACAGGAAAAAGTCTTACGTGAAATTATGTGCTCACGGAAATGTTCTCTCAATAAATTCATTGATTGATGCGATGTTTGGGAAGTGGCGCCGTCTTGCTGAAACCAAATGTCGGCGGGATCACGAGCTTCAATTTCAGGCATCAAATAGTCGGTTATCATGGCACGATAACGGTCGCCATTGACGGTTACGGTCTTCGTGTACACTATCAGCACCCCCGGGGTGTGTCTTCTCGGTGAAATTCCACCTTGATGTATCACTACCGGGGAATATAGGTGCGCCAGCACCTGGAACTGCCATGGGTTTGAATCTGGCAGAAGGAAACCTGAGGGTTTACCTAAAGGATACCTTCGGGGTCCGACCAGTGACTCTCAACACTGGTACCACGGGAGCCGGTAGCCCCACAGAGGAAGCACTAATGTCCGAGCAATGGGTTAAGAGCTGATGCTCACTAACGATTGAACAATGAGTGCTCGGAGTCTGTGGACCGAACTTCGTTCCAACCCCACGGGGTTTAATGGATGATGTTCTGGGGACAACATCCCTGGTTCGTTGTTCGGTCTGTGGACTTCGTGCACACCCAAATGCTCGGACAGCGGAATCTGTGACCGGTTATTGGTGAGGTCCCCTTCGGGGGTTCACGTGGTGGCTGTGGTTGAGACCAAAAGGTACGCTGGGAACGGAGTTCATGTCACCTTTGGCAGGGTGGCATGTTCTTCGATGTGCTGTTTCATTGAAACAGATGTCACTCGACACGGGTTTAGGATAGGCCCAACTCCCTAAACAAGGGGGGTGTGTGTGACATGGCAGAAACACACACAATTTGCTACCTGTGTCCTTAATTGGTCACAGGGGCTGTAGTGGTAGGCACGGATACCACTCGTGGTTTGACCACGGTGAGATAAGGCCCTAGCGGCAGGTGCTCACCTAAATCATCCACATGCATTGTACACTATCAGCTACGGACGCTGTATTTTTATATTTTCTCATAAGAATGAGAAATTTTAGCAAACAATTTTAAATCGTCGGCAAATAATAGACATTTTGCAAAATCAAATAATAATTTCAAATCGTTGATAAATATTATTAAAAGTAATGTGTTCCCTGAGGTATACCAGAATAGGCATTAATTGAAGAAGAGGAGAATGTATTCCAAATTTTTACACTAAACTTTATGTCAGAGAGAAAACTTTTGAAAAATTTTAAAAGATTTATGGCTAAACCTAATTTTATTAGTTTTTGTAGCAAAAGATCATGACTATCGGTATCGAAAGCCTTAGCGAAATCTGTGTAAATAACATTGCATTCAGCTCTGTGCTCCATAAAATTTACAATGTCCCGAGTTAATAGTAATAAATTTGTGGTAGTGGATCTGCCTGGAACAAAGCCGCGCTGACGAGAAGAAATATAGGTTGGAACATGAATAAAAAGTATTTCTTTTAAGATTTTATCAAAAATCTTAGCAAAGGAGCATTGATGAACAATAGGTCTATAATTGACAACAGATTTAAAAACTGGCATAAGAGAACTAAGTTTCTAACAATCTAAGAATTTTCAATTTTTGAGACATGAATTAAAAAGAATTGATATGGCAGGTGCAATATTGAGCGCACATTTTTTAAAGAAAATAGGAGGATAGGATCTAATTGGACATTTATTATCGTTAGCCAATGACCTGATAGCATCTCAATGCTTTTGGATATATCTATTATCGGATTGAAGGCGGCATATAATGGAATTTTAAAGCTTTCTGTGGCTGATTTTACAAAGGTTATTTAGAAAATAGGTCACATGAATCAAATATAACATTTGATATCAAAATACAGTCGTTTACGAATACCATTACTATCTCTCTTACTATTCAAAAAATGCCAAAAGGCAGTAGAGTTCGATTTTATGCTTGTTTTAATGCTAAATATATATTTTTTATATAGAAAATTTCTTAGAAAATTAAATTCTTTTCGTGCCAATAAAAATTTGCTAAGATCAAATTCGTTACCGGATTTCTTAAAATTTATTTTTAATATTTCTTTTGTGACATAGTTTTGAATTAAACCATATGGGCTTACTATTGCGTTTAGGTTTAAATTTAGGAACATTTGTACCGATAGCAAAATCAAAGTGATGACAAATAAAGGAATATATTTTATCAGCGTCATTCAAAATTGTTATTGCAGACCAGTCTACTGCTTTAAAGTAATCATTTAAGCCATCAAAATTAGCTTTATTAAATGCATACTGCATTGGAAGATCAGAAGCTTCAATGTCATAAGCAAAAATTCAAACTTAAAGTCTAAAGCCCTTTAGAGGCAGGATTACAAGCTAGAGTACAAGAAGCTTTTATATAATTACAAAAAATAAGATCAAGAATTCTTCCAATATCATTTTTATAGCAGTTGAATTGTTTAAAATCATTTAACGTAAAGAAGCTTGTTACATAGTCATCTATAAGAGTATTATTTCTTTAATACTTTAAGAGGCGGGTATAAAAAAGAAAAGACAAAAGTTTACCTTAAACTACAGGGTGGCCCAAATAAGACCATCTGATGTGAAACACAAATAACTTTTTTAATTTTTTAACATAATTTATTTTTTCTTTTTGCAGATTATAACTTAACTCTTGGAAATTTAAAATGAATATTATTCTTCTCAACGATCAATTGATCTGACTCAGCGAAATTATCGCCGTTTTTTTTAACGTAAGATCAACGCCCACATCTTCCATGATTACAAGCTTAGTTCGCCGTTTTGAGGAACTGGGTTCAGTTGCCGACCGTCCAGGAAGAGGTGTTCATCGAAATATTCGTACTGAAGACAACGTGGAAGCTGTGCAGCAGAGTGTTGCAAATGATCCATCTGTTTCAACTCGTCGCCGTTCCGGCCAATTGGGTATACCCAGAACAACATTACAGAGAATTTTAAAGCTGGATCTTAAGATGTATCCATACAAAGTTAAAATTTTGCAACAGCTTCTACCGCAAGACCCCCAACAACGACTAAAATACGCTCACTAGGTCTCATTTGGACCACCCGTTATTAAGCGGCCCATGATTGAGTAATTGGCAAATCAAATTATCTAGATTTACTTTAATAATCCAACGACAATTCTTGCATTTTATGGCTTTTTTATATTAAACCTAATTTTAGTTTATTTAGTTAAATAAAAGATGTTAACAAATTGAAGAAATTCTTTTTCTAAAACTCTGCGAATTATTCACTTTCGTTATTTATTATTGTTGGCGTGTTAATAATTAAATTTTTTCTTAAAGAAGCCAATAAGCGATGTCCGTGTAGTCGTTGAAATCAAGTTTCTAAAGTCCCAAATCTTTTTTTTTACAAATGTTTAAGAAGTATGTGCAAAATTAAAAAATATAAATATTTGGCTAACACAGTGAAGGTCATATAAGGCTTGCGACAATGCATGTGGATGATTTAGATGAGCACCTGCCTCTAGGGCAGTGGTAGGCATGCCTACCACTATAGCCCCTGTGACCAATAAAGGACACAGGTAGCAAATTGTGTGTGTTTCTGCCATGTCACATACACCACCCTTGTTAAGGGAGTTGGGCCTATCTAAAACCCGTGTCAAGTGACATCTGTTTCTATGAAACAGCACATCGAAGAACATGCCACCCTGCCAAAGGTGACATGAACTCCGTTTCCACCGTACCTTTTGGTTTCAACCACAGCCACCACGTGAACCCCCGAAGGGGACCTCACCAATAACCGGTCACAGATTCCGCTGTCCAAGCATTTGGGTGTGCACGAAGTCCACTGACCGAACAACGAACCAGGGATGTTGTCCCCAGAACATCATCCATTAAGCCCAGTGGGGTTGGAATGAAGTTCGGTCCACAGACTCCGAGCACTCATTGTTCAACCATTCTTGAGCATCAGCTCTTAACCCATTGCTCGGACATTAGTGCTTCCTCTGTGGGGCTACCGGCTCCCGTGGTACCAGTGTTGAGAGTCACTGGTCGGACCCCGAAGGTATCCTTTAGGTAAACCCTCAGGTTTTCTTCTGCCAAATTCAAACCCATGGCAGTTCCAGGTGCTGGCGCACCTATATTCCCCGGTAGTGATACATCAAGGTGGAATTTCACCGAGAAGACACACCCCGGGGGTGAAGGCTTGGGACAACCGAATTTAACTTGTGCACATTTAATCCATCTTCAAATTTGGGATTTAATGCCTGCACACAATAATGAGTTTGTAAAAATGACGCCATGCGCTGTGAAAGTGAGCACTATTAACACCGTGTGTGGTCATTTTGACAACGGATGGTGTCATTTTTTTCTCTGGATGTAAGCTTTCACTGGTTTGTTATAACTTCTGAGCAAGTAATCCGCATAGCGGAGAACGATTAACTTTTAAAAATTAATAAAATTATTAATTAATAAAAATTGGTTTCAAAAACATTGTGTTTTCATTAAATTGTGCACGGTTCTATATTTCATTAAAGAAAAAATTAATATTAAAGAATTAACAAAATATTAATCTTTATTTGTGCTTAATTCCAGAAATTGTGTTGGTTTTAAAATTTATTCTTTTACTCATGATATTCTCATGAGTTATTTACTCAGTACAATAAGTACTGAAGGGGAGAGCATACCTATATGGACCATTTCATCAGACGCTACTCCGAATCCTCAGTAGGTTACTCCCAACGTTTCTTGCAAACATTAGAACCTTTATATTGTAAAAGCAATTGACTAAATAAGAATTATTAATCAAAAGTCACAAAAAGATTCTCAAACAAAAAACTCAGTAAGCATTGAACTGAATAAACAAACAAATTTCCCAACCAACATTTTTAATATTGAAAACTATATTCTATTTTTATTCTTCTCTTCTCTTTTACATTTGAATGCCCGTTGGGTATTACTGAATGTAATTAAAGAGTATATGAAAAACAAAAACAAAAAATTATAAAAAATAATAAGAAAAACATAGGGTTTTCCTACAATGAGCACTTGTATTTGTATATGTAATAATTTCTATTTGGAATTTAAAAGTTTAACAAAATATTAATCTTTATTTGTGCTTAATTCCAGAAATTGTGTTGGTTTTAAAATTTATTCTTTTACTCATGATATTCTCATGAGTTATTTACTCAGTACAATAAGTACTGAAGGGGAGAGCATACCTATATGGACCATTTCATCAGACGCTACTCCGAATCCTCAGTAGGTTACTCCCAACGTTTCTTGCAAACATTAGAACCTTTATATTGTAAAAGCAATTGACTAAATAAGAATTATTAATCAAAAGTCACAAAAAGATTCTCAAACAAAAAACTCAGTAAGCATTGAACTGAATAAACAAACAAATTTCCCAACCAACATTTTTAATATTGAAAACTATATTCTATTTTTATTCTTCTCTTCTCTTTTACATTTGAATGCCCGTTGGGTATTACTGAATGTAATTAAAGAGTATATGAAAAACAAAAACAAAAAATTATAAAAAATAATAAGAAAAACATAGGGTTTTCCTACAATGAGCACTTGTATTTGTATATGTAATAATTTCTATTTGGAATTTAAAAGTTTAACAAAATATTAATCTTTATTTGTGCTTAATTCCAGAAATTGTGTTGGTTTTAAAATTTATTCTTTTACTCATGATATTCTCATGAGTTATTTACTCAGTACAATAAGTACTGAAGGGGAGAGCATACCTATATGGACCATTTCATCAGACGCTACTCCGAATCCTCAGTAGGTTACTCCCAACGTTTCTTGCAAACATTAGAACCTTTATATTGTAAAAGCAATTGACTAAATAAGAATTATTAATCAAAAGTCACAAAAAGATTCTCAAACAAAAAACTCAGTAAGCATTGAACTGAATAAACAAACAAATTTCCCAACCAACATTTTTAATATTGAAAACTATATTCTATTTTTATTCTTCTCTTCTCTTTTACATTTGAATGCCCGTTGGGTATTACTGAATGTAATTAAAGAGTATATGAAAAACAAAAACAAAAAATTATAAAAAATAATAAGAAAAACATAGGGTTTTCCTACAATGAGCACTTGTATTTGTATATGTAATAATTTCTATTTGGAATTTAAAAGTTTAACAAAATATTAATCTTTATTTGTGCTTAATTCCAGAAATTGTGTTGGTTTTAAAATTTATTCTTTTACTCATGATATTCTCATGAGTTATTTACTCAGTACAATAAGTACTGAAGGGGAGAGCATACCTATATGGACCATTTCATCAGACGCTACTCCGAATCCTCAGTAGGTTACTCCCAACGTTTCTTGCAAACATTAGAACCTTTATATTGTAAAAGCAATTGACTAAATAAGAATTATTAATCAAAAGTCACAAAAAGATTCTCAAACAAAAAACTCAGTAAGCATTGAACTGAATAAACAAACAAATTTCCCAACCAACATTTTTAATATTGAAAACTATATTCTATTTTTATTCTTCTCTTCTCTTTTACATTTGAATGCCCGTTGGGTATTACTGAATGTAATTAAAGAGTATATGAAAAACAAAAACAAAAAATTATAAAAAATAATAAGAAAAACATAGGGTTTTCCTACAATGAGCACTTGTATTTGTATATGTAATAATTTCTATTTGGAATTTAAAAGTTTAACAAAATATTAATCTTTATTTGTGCTTAATTCCAGAAATTGTGTTGGTTTTAAAATTTATTCTTTTACTCATGATATTCTCATGAGTTATTTACTCAGTACAATAAGTACTGAAGGGGAGAGCATACCTATATGGACCATTTCATCAGACGCTACTCCGAATCCTCAGTAGGTTACTCCCAACGTTTCTTGCAAACATTAGAACCTTTATATTGTAAAAGCAATTGACTAAATAAGAATTATTAATCAAAAGTCACAAAAAGATTCTCAAACAAAAAACTCAGTAAGCATTGAACTGAATAAACAAACAAATTTCCCAACCAACATTTTTAATATTGAAAACTATATTCTATTTTTATTCTTCTCTTCTCTTTTTTTTCAATTGCTTTTACAATATAAAGGTTCTAATGTTTGCAAGAAACGTTGGGAGTAACCTACTGAGGATTCGGAGTAGCGTCTGATGAAATGGTCCATATAGGTATGCTCTCCCCTTCAGTACTTATTGTACTGAGTAAATAACTCATGAGAATATCATGAGTAAAAGAATAAATTTTAAAACCAACACAATTTCTGGAATTAAGCACAAATAAAGATTAATATTTTGTTAAACTTTTAAATTCCAAATAGAAATTATTACATATACAAATACAAGTGCTCATTGTAGGAAAACCCTATGTTTTTCTTATTATTTTTTATAATTTTTTGTTTTTGTTTTTCATATACTCTTTAATTACATTCAGTAATACCCAACGGGCATTCAAATGTAAAAGAGAAGAGAAGAATAAAAATAGAATATAGTTTTCAATATTAAAAATGTTGGTTGGGAAATTTGTTTGTTTATTCAGTTCAATGCTTACTGAGTTTTTTGTTTGAGAATCTTTTTGTGACTTTTGATTAATAATTCTTATTTAGTCAATTGCTTTTACAATATAAAGGTTCTAATGTTTGCAAGAAACGTTGGGAGTAACCTACTGAGGATTCGGAGTAGCGTCTGATGAAATGGTCCATATAGGTATGCTCTCCCCTTCAGTACTTATTGTACTGAGTAAATAACTCATGAGAATATCATGAGTAAAAGAATAAATTTTAAAACCAACACAATTTCTGGAATTAAGCACAAATAAAGATTAATATTTTGTTAAACTTTTAAATTCCAAATAGAAATTATTACATATTAAAGAATTAATTTATATAAAATCGTTTTGCTTTTAAAATTTTTATGTGGACAATCAATGACTGAAATAAAAAACAAACAGACAAGCGCTCATCCAGGCAGGCGTTGGGTGTTTGGTTGCCACGCAGGCATATTTTTTTTTATATTTGCATCTTGTGTATGTGTATAGGATTGTCTGTATGATCAATAAATTTATAGATACTCGTTGACACACACTCATGCAAATTGTATCAATAAATAGAAATATAAGCAACGTTGGTTATTTGATGATGTTTTCAATTCAAAATGTTTTTTTTACTCTTGTATCTACTTGTATTTTGAATTCATTGTTTATTTTTGCAAACTATTTTTGCAATATTTCAAATCTAGCATTTTCTTTTAAAATAAAAAATTTATAAACCACAAAGTCCCCCTACATCCTCATTTAAATATACCTGCAGTGGCTCAAAAAGAGAGTTCTGCGTTATTTGTGAATGTGGGTTTGAGAGCCGAACGAACGTGTAATACGATGATCTGGCCTAGGCTAGATAGCAATCGCACCAGAGTTTTTCTAGGACTCCAGAGAGCTCAGTGTGGTGGCTGTAGTAAGAGATTACTGCAATTTTGGCAATCACGATAGGTGAATGGGTTTGCCATCAAACGACTACCGTAGAAAATGTCAAGACCAGGAAAAGGACGAGACTGTAGGACACATTTTCTGCCAGTGGCCTTCCCTGAAGGAACTGCGCAAGATTTATTAGTGCTATCTGCAGGGTCTTACTGCCGTTTCCACTAACTTTTCTATCCCTATTGCTGTGTTTCTTCACTTCCTCTTATACAGGTATTAAAAAGAGACCCAAGTGATCCCAGCTTCTGTTTTCTAATTTGCGCGCCCTGTGTAACCTAATTGATAACCATTTGTTTGCTTTTGTTTTCCATTCTATCTCCAAAATCACATCTAAATCTAACTAAGCTGTTTAGTAAGAGCATCTTTAGAACAATATTTGGGAACAGTTGTCTCATACACTTACTAAAATGAAACAACATTTTTAAAACTTTTTAAATGTTTTGACGAATACACTTACAAGCATGTATGTATATGGAATCTATGTGTGTATGCATATGCAGTTCATCATCCATTAACATTTTACAATAGTTTCGTTGTTACATGTCCAACAAGATGTTGCATAAAAATAATTTTTTTTTATAAAAACGAAAATACTAAAATTGAAATGAATTAAAAATAAAATTGCACAACACGTTTGAGTGTGTATAACGTTGCATAAAAAATTTGTGTTCCTTTGGTTTTGGGCAGTGTTGCTTGAATTAAAAAAACATATTTTGAAACTTGAACAAGCACGAATACAAACCTCTATTTTTCAAAAGCCTTTTCCTACTCTCCTATTTTTAGCCGGAATTTAAAGTCAGCTAAAAAATTTCTAACCTCCACAGCCTTTTAATCATCTTAAAAATAATTTAATTTTTATTTAGTGGCACTGACGAAAGAAAAAAATGGAAGAGCAAGGACTAAAAGACATGTGATCTCAGCAAGATGGGGCCGCAGTACTCAGCTCGCTTAACAATTCAACTATTGAATGACGTTTTTCCGCGAAGACTAATTTCGCAAAGTGGCGATTTAGCATGGCCAGCCAAATCTCCGGACTTAACAGCACCAGGTTTTTTGGTATGGAAAAAAGTTTATGTGAATAAGCCTCAAACGATTCGTCACGAAATTGAAGAAATTCAGCCTGAGATGTTGCAAGATGTCCTGAAAAATACATTAAAAAGAGCCACAAGCTGCATAACGAATAATGATCACCATTTAACCGATATAATTTTCCATTCACAACGAAGAAAAATGTAAAGACCAAATACACTTTCTATGAAAACCAAACTTATTTATCTTTTCTTTGAGCAAAGTTATAGGCAATAAAAATAGTAGCAGGACGTTTTTCATTTAAAATCTATTGTGCAGTTCCATACCCAGCTACAAGTCGACACTATTTACGAATCTTTGGGGGAAATATCCCCCAGGGAGCTCATTCTACATCTTCCTACTGCTGTGGGTTTACAGAATGATAGAAGCGACAGTTAAAGTCCTGCACCACATCGATTTTGTTTAAGTATTAGTTGAGTCTACAATATTCTGTTAGCAGTTCAATGTAGAGTTTGAAGTAATTTCTGCTGAATCTCAAAATAACTTCTGTCCTAATGTGTTTGACATTAATGAGTCTCCTTGACTAACGCATGTCCACACCAGCAGTCGTACTGACTTCGTTTCTCTTACTTGGATTTTTTATACTCTTGACCGAATACATTCTTCTAAAGATTTGTGCTAGCAATTAAATTATTTGCTAATAAGATTTTAGAGGTCTTTTTGATTAACAATTGTCATTGAGGCGCTTAAAATTTCTTTTTTTTAAATCAGACAACTAATTTTTTTGTGCTGTAATAACTCAATATGTTACTCTACAAAAATATATTTATTTAATCCTTGTAGTTCGAAGCCAATGTTCTGGCATATGAATTTCACACAAATTATTAGATTTTGCTTGGGGGTAAATCTAACTTAATGCTTTTATATATCAAATCCGACAGTTATCGATTAGAATAACAGGTTTTTAATTTTTATATTTCGTTAGAAATGTAAAAGTATTTATTTTCAATGTTTTATAAATGTACTCGTGTGATAAATATAGATTTATTTCTTGTTAAGCTTTTGCTAGAAAACGTGCATCTCATTATACACAATTCGTTACACATTTGACCCATTTGAAAAAAAGGCAATGTGGCTGATGGAAGAACAGCAAAAAAATAAAACAAGAAGACAAAAAAGACTTTAAATAAAAAGTACAATTTATATAGAAAAAACAGTTTACAGCTACACGAAGGCAAATCAACGCTAGGATGGCCTTTTGGAAAGACACAGAAAAACAACTTCGACTGTGACAACTTAAAGTCAAAAGTTCAATCATAACGATTGAAGTAATTCTGTTTTATAGTTTAAAATATTATACTTTTAATATCGCAATTGCACTATTTACTGGTAAATAATTCTATTCCTTAAACTGAAGTTGCTTTCTATGTGTGTAGAAGCCAGAAGCTGTACTAAATACTTTCTAAATTGAGTACCTTTTTGCACATAATGTTATTACCCAGCTAAGATCATCTCTACTCTCTTCTATTTAAAGGTATCTTATTCATTATTTACTTATTTAACAATGACTGTTTACTTTGTTCATTAGGAAGGAACTGAACTTGCGATGCACACTACACCCTAGTCTGTGGTATACTCGACATATGCTTACATCAGCTAATTAATCGAAAAAAAAAATTTCTTGGGTGTAATGGAAAAGCGTACTAACCTTGGGTGCAGAAAAGCTAAGAAGCTTCGAAGATTTGTGTAGTTAAAAAAAAAAGAATAATAGACACAAGACTACGTCATGCATATGACTTCCCGTTAGATGAGTAAGTTTGCCCACTGTTTGAAGAAAAATTATTACAATTCTCTCCCTCTCTTTCTCGCTTTCTCTTATTTAACTGTAAATTATTAGCCAAAAGAAACACATCGCGTGACGTCATTTGTGCTTAATGCCGAAAAAATTTAATTTTACGTGAGGGATGGCGTAATCTTGTATGTATCATTCTTAACTCTAAGTTTATTAATATATTAGGTAAGCGCAACAATACGAAAAAACAATCAGATCAATCGTGAATCTTATCCAGGCACCAAATCGTGGCAATCGATATCGAAAATTTTCAAATGTTTTCATATTTATTCTATTTATATTGAATGTGACGAGATTCCCCCAAAGATATTTTGTACAAATGTTTCTGTGAAACATATTTCTTAACCAGACAACAATTTTCAATTGTTTAAAAAGTGAGCAATTTTATTCATAATAAGAGAAAAGCGAATAATTAAAAATCCTTTTTTTAGATGACAGAGTTACATGCCTCTAGTACTAAAACATAATTGGCTTTTCACATGAAGTGGACAGCGATAAAAAAGTGAGCCGTAGAATTTGTTTATATTTTAGTTAATTATAGCTCTAGCGTTCATGAAAGCAAATACGTAATACTTTTTTTAATGATGTTTATTTTTAAATTCAAAGGAGTTTTTCAAAAACTTCGACCACTTTTTTTATTTCACAAAATAGATCAAAATATAATTTAAATATACTAGAAGTTTCATAGTGGGATAGTTGCTAGTTAGGAAGATAGTTTCTTGAGACCGGCAATGTCAACTTGGTATACACTACCAAGCTTTCATAAAAATATTTAAGCAAATTGTGTATTACTGCTCTTATCCAAAAAAAGTTGATGTAGACTTTAAAGTAAAATTTATGAAAAAATTATATGAAAAATTTCGATAACGTTGACTTTAAATTCTACGTTAATTTTTTTTTTTTGGATAAGGGGGTAAATCTTTTATACTATTTGAAAAGCCCTTTAAGAAGGCCCCTTGATTATCCTTGCTAACTAAATACACATGTCGGCTCTTACACCTACCCACTACATACAAAATATTTATTTAAAAAAAAAAGCACAAAAAAAACTTGAGAGGCAAAAATAACTATACGAGTTCTACTTATAGTTTCTCATTAAAATGGGATACAAGTCATGTCAACAGTGTGTAATCAGTAGCAGCATGTAGCACATTGACTTTAATAAGAGAGTGGCAAGGAAAATTATATAAAAAGTAAAAAGGAGAAGAAAAAATAAATAAAATGAAACTGTAGGCAGAATCAAACTAAGCCATAATTATGAACTTATATTTTTTACAATAAATTTTATATGAGCCATATCACATGCAAAATGAGAGTAATTTTATGAACTGAAGGTTGTGATAACAAACTCAACCCAAACAAAAAGGATCAAACAAGCAACTGTTTGTTACTTCAAACGTAAAATCTATTGCTGAAGTAGTTTAAGATGCGAAAGTTTAAAAAAATTTTCCCATTTATTTTGTTAAACAAAAAAAAAATCTTTATTTCAGCATCCCGAAATAAGGATTATAATAATTTAGGTATTTTTATGACGTTACCATATGTTTGCACTGAGAGAATTTTTTGTTCATAGATATTCTCTGAACCTAATTCATTAAACCAATGAAAAATTCATTACTTTTATTTCATTCAATGCTACGACACGTTACGCTGGTTGCTGTAGCAGGTCAGCGACGACCAGGGTTTACATAAAACTTAAACTTGTTGTTTTTGTTGTCATAAACGTTATTTAATTAAAAAAAAATTTTACATAAGAGGCTGTCTAAAATCTTATCAAAACGATCTGGATTCCGGCACACAGCGATTTTATTGATAATGAGCAGGCAGATGCATTGGCTAAGGCTTCTATGTCAGTGACAGTCGCTGTATCTCTTAGTAGCATCAGAAGCGGCATTCTTAACTGTAGTAATCAAATCAGAATATAGAAACGTGCAAAGGTCGCACTATGATGGTGAACACTCTGCTTAACTTGTAAGCAGGAATAGAAGGGTTATTTTCAGAATAGTGGCTGTGATAACTGGCCACTGAATAATCGGCAAGCACGCCAGCAGGCTGGAACTGTTTTTCGATCAAAACTCTGGCAGCTGCCGGACTCTTACGAGTGCCCAGCTCTTATGGTTTTAAGACATAGATTTCTCTTTGCACATCTAATGAACGGACTACCTCAGATATTTTAATGTCACAGCATGGATCTAGATCATTTTATTAATACATAGTCTTGGCGAGTATGTGGTTCAAAACGGAATATTGCGATTCTACTTGAAGTTCTTTAGGTCGTCACGTGAATCAACCAATCAACCAACCAATGTGTTTTGAGTTTTACATTATTCGCTAATATCCCGTAAAAGTTGCCATACCGAAGTCGTTTGGGCGAACCGCTGTACTTCCCCTTCAAAACCGCTCTTGTGGAAGGATCGATTGTCCGCTAATCTGAACTTTCATATGTGTCGGAGGCAATATGAAACGTTGCTCTCTCCAATTACCCCCTGGATAGCGGTTAGGATTAAGTAAAACTGCTATACTAACAGGACAGTTAAATTTATTGTTTTTCAGCTTACGAACTTAACAAGATATGGGAAAATAATCCCATTACCCACTAACCAGCTGTTAATACATTTAAAGTCATTCATTTAATGAATTAATTTAATTGATTTTATGCATTATTATAATTAATTCACATAATTTATGAAACATTTCATTGAAATCATGAACAATTTTACATTGAAAGAATTTTGTTCATTAATAGAATAAAAAATTTCATAATTTTTAAGAAATGACAAAGTTTTAATAAAAAAAAAATAAATATTTTATTTTAATTCACTGAAGTATTCACTCATTTAATGAAGTAATATATCAATCAATCAATTCTACACTGAAAGAATTTTGTTTATTAATCAAATGAAAAAATTTATAATTTTTCAATAAAAAATTTAATATTTCATTCACTTAATAAAATAATTTCATTATTTTAATGAAATCATTATATTGATTCACATAATATATCAATTTTTTAATGGAATCAATGAAAATTTTTTAAAGAAACCATTTTATTGGTCTTATGCCAACATTTTTTTTAAGTGTATTGAACATCCCACTAATTCTTAATACCTCTCACTTTGAAATTTATATCTTTTTTTAGTGAATCAATATTTAGTATTAATTATGGTTTGAGGCAAAATAGGTTTTCAATAAAAAAATGTGTTTTTTAATCCTGATATAAATTTAGATTGGAGAATTCCACAGAAAAAGTCAAATTAAAAACATATATATTATTAACAGAAAAATCAAGCAGGAGTCAAGAAAAAAAAGAAAAAGAGTAACTTGATTGTGTATGCATCCACACAGAAAAATTTTATTTCGGCATTTTTAGCAACTTGATTAATATAGCAATATATTCATTGTTTGTGTTCACATTCCAAGCGTGAAATTTTTAAAATTGGAAAATATGCCCAAATCCTACGACTGGAAACGCAGAAATTGGCTTTTCCTTTGATGTGTTTAGCCCAACCAAAAATTTCAGTGAAAGCGGAAACATTTTTAAATCTTTAATCCTTAATAAATCATGTATAAATTAGCAAAAAGATAAGCAACGTTGTCAACACAGGTTGTGAAAGCAAAATGTCAAACTGTGGTCACAAAAGTCTCCTTTTTTCTCTGAACAGAAGTGAAGTTTCAACAAGTATTTATTTATTCATCAATAACTATCTTCTCCCCTTCAAAGTATTCCCCCTCAGATATAATACACTTATCCCAGCGTTTTTTCCACTTATCGAAACACTTCTGAAACGCGCTTTTTGGTATCGATAACAGCTCCTGTTTAAATTTTTCTTTTATCTCCTCAATCGTAGCAAAACGCTTTCCTTTCATCGGTGTCTTCAGTTTTGGGAAAAGGAAAAAGTCAGCGGGGGCCAAGTTCGGTGAATACGGTGGTGGAGGTATGATTACGGTGTTGTTTTTGGCCAAAAAAATTATGAACAACGACGATTTTTTTGGTCAAAATTCAGCACTTTTGGAACAAACTTCGTTGCCATATGCTTCATGCCCAAGATTTCCGAAAAAATTCCATGGCATGAGCCGAACCATATGCCAACATCATCAGCAACCTCTCTAACAATGATTCGACGATTATCCAAAATCATTTTCTTCACTGCTTCAATGTTTTCATCGGTTGTTGACGGGCTCGGGCGACTAGGACAAGCATCGTCATTGACATCTTCTCGGCCTTTCTTAAACCGTTTATACCACAATTGAACTTGTGTTCTGCTCATAGTAGACTCTCCAAACGCTACAGTCAACATTTCAAATGTCCTTACACACTTAATTTAATTTTTTACGCAAAACTTAATACAGTTTCTTTGATACATTTTTGAAATAGTAAAAAATCGAAGAGCACACCAAAACACGACTAACCTTTTTATCTGTCAAAAACAAGCTGACAATCCAAAATGGCTGATATTGTCAACATAAATAACAGACATGTGTATCAACATAAAAAAAAAATGCGAAAATCGAACATATGTACCTCACAAAAATTTAAAGTAACGGTTATTTTTTGATCGTACCTCGTACACCAGCAATTTTCTTATGAATAATTGTGAATATTATAAAACTTAAATCTAAATAAAATTATATCCTTTGAAAACTTAAACTACCACCTAAAATAAAGAAGAATTCAAAACTATTTACCTATGCTAAACCTTAAAATAATTGTTACTTAAATAAACCTTAAACCCTAGTGTTAAATTAGCTAAATTCTCAATGCTAAATAATAAATGAATATTAATATAAAATTGGAAATACACAAAATTATTCTAGTTTTATTCACATCACTTTTACGACAAAACTACTGAACCGACTTAAATGAAATTTAGTACACCCATAACACAGTACAACAGCCAATCTGGGTGGTGAGAAATTCCAAGTCAGGGTGATGTTACTAGGTCAGTATAGTAAAACCCTCAAAGGGTTTGGCGTTCGTATGTGTCAGTTTTTTTTATGACCTTTTAAATTTTTTCCTTATCTTGATGTTTTTTCGCTTAGTTGTAACATTTTGGCAAAAACGTAGTTTAACATAACTCGAGAACCACTTGTCCGATTTTGCTAAAACAAACTCAAAAAAATTTAGAATTACAGAATATGGAACTGTGCAAGCCAGATATATATGTCTCAACACATAAAAAAAGGGGAAATTTCAGTACTGATTTTGTTCAAACATACGAGATGTACTTCAACCAAAATGTTATAGTGAACGAAAATTGCGTACCAAATATAGTGTGTAAAAGCTGCTACAACCGTCTAATGGATTGGAAAAATAGAAGACGTGAAAGTATGCCATTCGGTATCCCAATGACTTGGACTAATCCTGGCGAAGGTCACAATCCATTGAATTGCTATGCATGTGCGAATAAAGGAGCCGCAAAAAGGATAAGAAAATCGTATAATTACGTTGGTGTTGCAAGTGCTGCAACACCATTGCCTCATTCGGATCACATTCCTGTGCCAAAAGCTTCTAGCCCAGATATTTTCTCTTCTACGACTGCTCCGACATATCATGCACGTGATGATCCCCCATATGAGCCATCAGTATCCAATGAGCCAATTTTAATAAATTAAAATAAGCTTGATTCAATTGTTGCCAAGTTGGAATTAACACAGCATAAATCGGAAGAGCTGGCTTCCATTTTGAAATCAAACAATTTGTTGGCACCCGGTGTGAAAGTCACAGCTTATCGAAGTCGTCAGGCAACACTCCAAAGTTTATTCCTTGTGAATGATGAAAAAACTTCTGCATATTGCCCGGATGTAGGAAAATTGATGGACGCAATGGAAATAAAATATGAAGCAGATGACTGGAGATTATTTATTGACAGTTCAAAACTCAGCTTGAAGGCGGTTTTACTGCATAAGACCAATAAAAAACCTTCAGTTCCAATCGCCTATAGTACAGAAACGAAAGAAACATATGATGCACTGGAAAATATTTTAAAAATGGTTAACTACGCCAAACATATGTGGCGCATATGCTGCGATTTAAAAGTTGTAGCAATGCTTTGCGGTCTTCAAAGCGGCTATATAAAATATATGTGCTTTTTGTGCGATTGGGACACACGATTTTCCGGTGACCAATATGCATGCCACGGATGGAAACTCAGAGAGCACAGCAGGTTACAAACGGCCAATATTATTCGTGAGCTTCTAGTGCCGAAGGAGAAGATATTGCTGCCTCCACTGCATATTAAACTTGGAATTGTTAAGAATTTTATCAAAACTGTCGTCAAAAGAGATGAAGTTTTCTTCTGTTTGAAACTAATTTACCCGAGACTCAGCGAAAGTAAAATTAAAGAAGGTAAGTTATAATATCACATTCATTTCCCATGATTTTCCATCTTAACAAATTAATTTTTTCCAATCAGGCATAGTAAATGGTCCAGATATACGAAAGCTGATTAAAAGTGACGCATTCAACAATATTTTGATTGACGCTGAATTAAATGCATGGCAGGCAATCAAAGAAGTAATAGAAAGCTTGTTGGGAAAGCATCGTTCTAACAATTACGATGTTTTTGTCGCAAGGATGTTAAGAGCATTCTCGGAAATTGGTGTCCACATGTCCTTGAAAATCCATTATTTACATCATCATCTGGACTACTTCAGCAAACAATTGGCTACCGAATCAGATGAACAAGGTGAACGCTATCAGCAAGTTGCTATGCCATTTGAAATGAGGTAATACTGATTTTTTATTTTTTCAAACTCATTTTAATAAAACAAAAACTTACAGATATAGAGGCAAAAAGTCGCCGAGTGCAATAATTGCGGAAATTTGCTGGTGGAGTAAGCTTGTGTGGCAAGACAAGGATGATCTTGATGATAAAGAATTTTCAGGAGATGCAGAAGGGCCAACAGTGGAGTCACACATTGACATTATGTGTGGTTCAGAAACTGATGATAGCGATGAATGCGATGCCACTAGTCCCGAACAACCACCATCGAAAAATTCTAGGCAATATTTATTAAAATAAATAAAAATAAATAAATAAAATAAAAATTAAAATTATAAAAATGTTTACTTAATCAAGATCAAGGATCAAGATAGGGAAAATATTTAAAAGGTCATAAAAAAAAACTGACACATACGAACGCCAAACCCTTTGAGGGTTTTACTATACTGACCTAGTACCATCACCCTGACTTGGAATTTCTCACCCCCCCCGACAATAATCCCAAAAATGTTCCATAGTGTAATTTAAAGCTGAGAAAGGACATATTTTTTCATTTTAATTGGAAAAAAGTGTTGTAAAAGGTTGAAAAGGGGGATGAAAGGTTTTATGAAAGTATTTTCAGACTAGAAGCATGAAATTTATATTTTAGAGTATTGATTAATTTTAAATAAATATGACATTCAAAGTTTGTAAAAATGTTAGCCTTAAGGGCGTAAAATAAACAAAGTTACAGATCATTACTTTGTGGAGCTAAATTTAGAGCGTTAAGAAAATCGCCAAGCCCACTTTGGTGGGCGCCTCTAATAATAATGCTACCAAAAACATGAGACACTTTATAAAGTGGTGAATGGCTGTATTATTTGGATTAACAATTCTATTTGTAAACGGATTTCTATAAAAATTTACACATATGCTTTCTAGGAATATCTACTCACATAATAAAAGGCCAGGCCGGGCGAGACCGGCCAAAAACATCTAGTTTTTATATTTTCGACATTTTAATTTGGCCTTAAAGAAAATTATTGTTCTAAAATAAAAATACTTTTTTTCTTTCTTTCTCTTTTATGGAAGCTTACCCCCTGTCCAGCTAAATGCGAACGAAAAGCTCGTTCGAATATTTGTATTGAAAACAAAAACATATTTTCGTGTAGTGTTTTTGTTTTCAATACAATTATTCGAACGAAGCTTTCGTTCGCATTTAGCTGAACAGGCCCTTAGTTTTTCGTAAGAAATGCTTTTGTAAAATGAAAAAAAACTACAATTTAAGAAAATATTTCAAACAAACTTTAATAATTTTAAGAGTAAATGAAAGTATTTTTGATAAAAGTAAAAAATTTTCCTCGTCTTTGTAAAGTTCAACTGGAACATGAGTGAATAATATTTTTTATTTTTTTGTTGCCGGTGTTATCTTTTGCATTTTTATGTTTTTCTAAACATGAAACACTAACACCAAAATGGTACCTTTTACCAAGTAAATGGAAAGCAATAACAATAACAACAACCTGTAGAAAAAAATTTTATTTTTATTTTGCCAAGTAGGTCAGGCCAAATCAAAAGTTATTATTATTGTTGTCGGTTTATTCATTTACTTTTTTTTTTTTTTTTTGGTTTGTTACACAGTGGACATTCGATATTATGTACTCATGCTTTTGTTTCTTATTTTTTTCCTCAGAAATCAGCTGTTAAAAGCAATCTTATCACTAATGTCATGCCGATAGAATTATGTAAAATGAATAATAAAATTCAATAATAAAATTCAATGTGATGTAACTACTCGTATTTGATGTACCGAAAACAACTCAAATTTTCAACAAACACTTTTACAAATAAAAAGACAGAACGTAGAACAAACAGATTTTGATAAAAGGCACGCCTAACCTTATTTATATCATTCTTGTAAGCATTAAGACCAATTGAGGGCACATAGGCTATTTTTACTGGCATAAGTGAAAATAAGTCTGCTGTCATTGAACAAGATAATTGGTTTCATTGAAAGCCTATATCTTGAACAGTAAACTTGTGCTCCGTAGTTAATTTTAGTGAGCGCTCTTCTTAGTTAAAAAATTATAAAGGAATAGTTCGTTCATTTGATCTTTTGTATCTCTATCACTTATACATACTTTTAATTGCCATTGAACGTTCTTTATTGTGTAAAATGATATCGAATAGGGGTTGAAAGGAATTTTTTTATGAAAATTCGAAAAATTTTTAAATTTAGTTTTCGATTTCTCTTTTAATAATTTAATTCAAAAAGTACTTTAGCCATTATGGCTAAAAAAAATTAAGTTTTAATTTTGAAATCTTAAAATTAAGCTTTTTAGCACACATAATATATTTTCTCTTCTTCAGTTTATTTGTTTTGAATACGATTTTCCTAAATGAAAATAATTTGTAACTTTCGTTGCTTCGTCATTGTTTTCGTTTAAATTTAGCTCGTTCGTTCATTTAAAATAAAGAGCAAGGAAATGAACTATAGGAATTCAAAACACGGACTAGTTCATTTCAAATAAGTGAATAGTACAATGTGAATAGCTCGTTCGTGTACTACCCAAGCCTATTGAACAGTAAATTTATGAGATTCACAAAATATGACTGGGTTGCTGAGCAACTTGCATAAAAATTTTTAATTTATTTTACATTAAAAAAAACTACAACTTCTGCTTGTGTGGCCAACTGATAGCCATCAGTTAGAATTGTCAGATTACGTTTTGAACAGCTTCAATCAATTTAGTTTAAAAGTATTTGATTTTAAATAATTTTTTCGTTTTTTTTTTAAGTTAATTAATTTATTTATTTCCATAAAAAAGGAATAACCCATATTGAAGACTTTCGATTGTACGAAATGTTTCATGTTAGTGAATGTTCACTGTATAAAATTTTATTTTATATCAGGGTATTTGTATTAGTGACCAGTAAAATTATACACTCACTAGTTCTTTTTCTACCCGTTCTAAAACGCTATTTTCTTTTTCAAATAGGCTACATCTACAACAAGCAGAAAATAACAGCTAGGAATCGAGTCTGCAACCCCAAGGTTGATAGGATAAAATACCACCCATCAATCTGAAGAGGCATTGTACTCGATATTTTGTTCTTTGTCTTAAATTACACTTACAGCCAAGGGAACGTGGTAAGCAATGAAAAACATTGACTTAATCAGGAGCAAACTATTAAAATTGTTTTATTGAAAAGTGGTCTTAGGTTAGGTTAAACAGGTCGCCCGAAAGAAAAAAACAAGAGCTGGGCTCACTTTGGTAATCTGACGTGGTCCCTTTGTGATAAAAGTGGCCTTAAATGGTACAAAATTATTTTTCAACCTCTCTTGAAGTATAGAAAGTGTATATATAAGATTTTAAAGCAAATTAGTTCTTTAGAAATTATAAAAACAATTAAGCAAATAAGATTCACATAAAAGATGACAATCTATTGAAGGTTAGGTTGGGTTGTATTTGGTACTCCTATATTAAACACAAAAGGGTATTTACAATTTCTTGAAGAACAAGTCAGGCAGGATACTAAAGTGCATAGTGATCGTCTTTGCAGTATAAAATTTCAGAGAAATTAGAGGGAAGCTAAAAGTACTCGTATGTATGGCGAACAAACAAACATGCAAACAGAAAATTAACTTTTTATTCGTACATATAGATAGAAGCACTTGTTATTGTGTGAGTAAAAATTCAAGTATTATTTATTCAAAAACCTTAATCTACAATAAACACAATGAACTAGATTTCTTTTTGCATTATATGATTTTGGTTTTAAAATACACAAACACTGACAGACAAATGCATGCACATATTTGGTAACATTTTTGTTTTTCGTATTTTCATTAAAGTCTTTTTTTTTCTTTTTTTTGCTTAGCTCTGCTTATTTGTTTTCAATTTCGCTAACAGTTTCTTTCATATAAATTTTGGTTTGCACTGATTATCCTTTTGCAAGAAACCAACATTTAAATAATGACTACAAGAGCGGTGTGTCTGTATGTGTGCATGTACCTTGAAACAACTATGATTTTATGCCATTTGTACTTGTACATTTTTATTTAAACCTAATTAAGGCTTTCTGTAGACTATTACTACGAACTTTTTTTACACTTTTCCTTTTGGCACTTTTACTCAACTTTCTCTGATTTGATTGTTTTGGCTGGGTTGAAAGAAAAGCCTAAAAATCTCAATTTGATAAGTGGCCAACATTATAAAATTAAAAAAAAAAAAAGAAATGTAAAACTGTCATAGAACCAGCAATAATGGTACCGAATCTTATATACCCTTTACTGCTATAGCCAAATATTTATATTTATATATTTTTGTTAAATATTAAAAAAAAATTCTTTTTTTCATTTCATTTAGCCAATTTCAAATTAAATAATTTCGGTCTCATTTTTAAAAAATAAAGATTAACCAAAATCCTCATCAGACATCTGCATTTGTTTGTTGTAGATTATATGATAATTTTCTGAGCCTAAAATTCTACAATTCATGAAGGCATATTCAGATGGAACTACGATTCATCGGAGAAGATGCATTGGCATTGACTTCACTTTGCTCCAAGCCCATTAACAGCAAGTTTTTCTTTCTTCAAGCGCTTCATTCTTAATAATCGGAATAAACATTTGTAATAAGCTATTCAGACATACACGTTAACTGAGCAATTAAGCATTTTACGCAATTATCGCAATTATTGAGCTCAATTTACCATACAAATTTCCATTAAATAATTGCGCAATTAAAATTTGTTTGCTCGTTAATGAAGTCAAAATCAAAATGCAACTCTTTGTTGTGCCCTTAAATATCAACTCTAACAGCTGCCAAGTTTCAGAGTTGCCACTTGCATATAAAAAAATTACACTAAATTGCAAAAGTGCACCTTTACTGGGATATTTTTGATATTTCTGTAGGTACTCAATTTAAGCAAAAACAAAAATTAAACAACAACAAAAAAGTTCACAAAAGATTTGCAATAAAAATGCAAAATAAATTTAAATAAAATTTGGCAAATTTTTTCAAATTAAATAAATATTTATTTTCAGATAAAGACAGTCAAATTATTGGAAAAACGTGAAAAATACAGAGAGAATTTTAAAGAAAAGCCATTTTCCCTGATAAAGCTCACTTTGATCTTAATGTCTTAGGATTAAGGGGCTGTCCCACAGCGCGTAAAACCATCAACTTATAGCAGCAATGATTTCCAGAAAATATTATCGCAAGAAATTCTGATATCAACTGGCCACCAAGACTATACGACTTAAAGTCGTGCGAATTTTTTTTTTTTTTTTTGACAGTTATAAGCGTATACAGGACGGACAATTCTTGAACTCAAATCCGAGATCCAATGCGTGAGCCACATCTCTGTGAAAAATACATTGAAAATTTAATAAAGAGAGCCATGGGCATCGTGACGGATATTTTATTCTATACTTAATCGGAATATGTCTTCTATTTTTATAACTTTAAAGTTAAAGTTTATAAGAAGCAAAAATCTATCACTTTTTACACAATCATTTGCAAGTGCTATTTATCTCTAAAGCCTTTTGATTACTGCGACACTGGAATAAAGTGCGTTTTTTACTTCTAAACAAAATTTTTTGTCTTAAGTCTTAAGTCTTTTGATCACTTCGCAATTGGGAATTCGTGTTAAAAGATTTTTACTTTTGTGAAAAACTAATCTTTGAAATTCTCTTCTTTCCAAAACAAAATATATAAAAATTTTCCCACAAGAGCATCAACAAATTTTAAACATTAAATGACTCTCTTGTAAAATAATGTTTTTTTTTTTTTTTTTTTTTTTTGATTTAGGACATTATTGAATTAAAAAAAAAAAAAATAATAAATGAACGATATTCAATATATTGTTTTGTTATTAAAGAATGCTTTTTGCTCTCTGATAATTCTAAGAATCATTTACCTTAAATGTTGCACCATTATGTATTTAAAGAGTTTTTTATATTTGCTTTCCTAAAATTTAATTTGTGTAAAGAAACATGTTTATATAATTTATTTATTTATTTTCATTTATTTTTAATTTAAGCCATAGAAAGTTATCCCCACCAAAATGCCAAAAATAAATTTGTATATGGATGTGTGTGTATAAATATTGTCTTTTTATATAAATTATAATACAACACAATTCATTGAAACATTAAACACAGAAGCAACTATGTGCTATATGGGAAACGACATAGAGTCCAACACATTTTTAATAAAAACATACAGACGAGTACATGGCAAAGCAACGCAAGATTTAAATTTGGCGCCATTCGAAGTGTCATTGTTGTACATTTGAACGATTGTTATTGTTTGCTAGTAGAAGGTACGAGGTTAGTAAAAATGGAGCGCTACACGAATGAACAACGCATTCTCATTGTGAAATTGTTTTACCAAAATGGTGAAAGTTTTGCGGCTACAGTTCGCAAATTGCGATCAATTTGGGGTCACAATAATGTTCCAAAAGAGTCAACTGTAAAGAAATTAATGCATAAATTTGCCGAAACTGGGTCTGTTAGTGATGTAAAGACAACAACGCGCCTTCGACCGCGCTTGTGGTTTCAACAAGACGGCGCCAGATGTCATACAGCCAGAGAAACAATTCAGTTGCTGCATCAGTCATTTTCCGGTCGTGTTATTTCGCGTTTTGGAGACCAGAATTGGCCGCCTAGATTGTGCGATTTAACACCATTAGACTTTTTTCTTTAGGGTTTTTTAAAGTCGATGGTTTACGCGAATAAGCCGACGACGACTCAAGCCTTAAAAGAGGAAATCGGACGCTGCATTAATGAAATACCGCAGCATTTATGGAAAACGGTCATTGAAAATTTCATTAAAAGATCGCGTGTGTGCCAGCAAAGCCGCGGCGGCCATCTGCCCGATATGTTGTTTCATACATAACCTCATTCTGTCTACTTTACGATATAATAAAGTTTTACGATTTTTTTTAATATCTGTGTTTTATTTAAAATTTAAATCTTGCGTTCTTGTTGGGACACCCTTACAATGTGCCCTGTTTTGAACAATGCAAAGAGCAGATTATATATTATGATGAAAGGAATTTGAAGGGCACAAATTGTTCCCTTTTAAATACAAAAATGCAAAAATGAGAGTTACAAACTAGTTTGTATATACGAGTACATACATAATATGTGAGAATAGTTACAATGGGAAAACAACTTAGTTTGTTCACAGAAAAAACTAAAATTCATAAACACATTTAATTATTATTAACTGAAATAGGACCTATCAGAGAATTTGTAAAGCCAAACACGCAATTAATACATATTTGCGTAATAGAAAAAAAATTTATTTCGCAGTGAACATGAGCAGAAGCAAAATATCAAACGAAAACAATTGTAAACTTAAACAAAAAAAAAAAAAAAAAAAAAAAAAAAAATAGAATAAAACAAACTTAAACAAAAGTTTGTTAGCAAAAATTTTGCTCTTAATTTTTTTTGTGTTGTAATTGTAAATGAATTTTTTAATGGTGAGAAGAGAAAATCGGCATTTAAATGTTTTAAAAACATATAAATTTTAAACTGTATTATCGAATTGGGGTGACAACTAAAAAATTTGATTATTGCAACAGAATTTTTGCTTAGTAACAAATATGTTGTCTGTGTGTATGAATATCCTAAAAAAGAGATTAAGAGAGTTCCTTGAATACCTTTTTTTTTTCTTTTGGTATAATTAATTTCCTGTTACAAATTCATTCTTTTAAGTTCTGGGGCTTTTAGCTACTTAAGCGGTAAATCACAAAAAAAAAAAAATAACTTTGTGGGCAAAATCACATTCGAGCACAAAAACTGAATTTACAGCAAAAAGCACAAAAACTTAACTATAAATACGAGTAACAACAGGAATTTCCACCTCATGGCAATGTAAACCCCCTAGAGTTTATAGATTTTGTTAATAAACAAATAAAACAAAGCAAATGGCATGATGGCACGTGCGTGTTAGAGACCAGCTAGCCGTAATATTTGTTTTCACTAGTCCTGTTGAATTTTATTTATTTTTTTTTAAATCGAAACCTTTAAAAGTTTTTTAATTAATTTTAAAGTAACATTCAATTCAATATTAAAATGTAAAATAATTATGTTTAATTTAAAACCTAAAATAAATTTGTTATTTTATGGTTTAATAATTTTTTGTTAGATCATATTTTTATTTAAAATTAAAAAAAAGCATTATAATTAACAAGTGTAATACTTTTACTCGCTGGCATTTGTGTGAACTTGATGAAAACTCTGCTCAACTTTTAAAGTGTTTTTTAGGCTTTAAAGCGTATTTGTTTGAAATTTCCTTGTACTGTGTTATAATTAACGCTTGTACTCATTTAGAAATATTTTAATTTTATTATTTGTACTATATATCGTTGTTGCTCTAACCAAAAGGTTTATCTGAAAGTTTTTACAATTTATTTAATACAAAAATTTTTTACAGTTTTTATATGAAATTTAATTCAGTCTAAAACTTTTTTTATACTGACTTTCAAATCCAGCAAAATTAATGCACGAAGGATTACACTGTGTTACAAAAACTATACTTGTGAAAAGAATTGTTTTTAAAATTTGCCAAACACCTTGAGTTACGATTAAATGACGGGTTTTTTATATCTTTATGCACTTATAAACCAGTAATTTAGTTGAATATTAACCGCTCGTATTTCTAAACCAAACGCTTTTTTTCACCATTTTTCAAGTTTGGAAACGTTTTTACACAGTCTTTTATAAATAAACCTTAAAAATTTTTAATTAATTTTCAAAACATGTTTATTTATAAGTAAAAATTTACTGAGTTATTCAGCCTATTTTTATTTAATTAAAATGTAGCTATTTTATTAAGTTTCAGGTGGTATTGTATAAATTTCTGTCCATATAAAAATAAATTTATATAATAATATCTCTTCCATTTGCTTTGCTATCAAATCTAGTAAAGCACAAGGATTATTCTTATAAAATAGCGTTAATTAAGCTAGAGACTACCTAATTTTCTAATGAATAGTTGGCTATATGTCGGCTACTCCAAATTTTTTATATATGGAAAAAAAACTTGAAATCTGAAATAAATAAAATTTTTCAACTCTAAACATCGTATTTTGGAATACAGGCTCTGTCGCTATGTAAAGGGTTTTTTTATAGACGTATAGAACTTTAAATTGCAATAAAACAACGATGGATTGATATGAATTTTATATATCCGAAAGATAATCTTGTGGTGATTTCTGGCATATAATCGCCACGGCTGTCTCGGATCTATAAAAAACACCATTTACTTTGCATATCCACTTTATTATTTTAAATTG
This sequence comes from Thelaira solivaga, assembly GCA_947397855.1. Lineage (NCBI taxonomy): Eukaryota > Metazoa > Arthropoda > Insecta > Diptera > Tachinidae > Thelaira > Thelaira solivaga. The sequence goes on along the minus strand of OX377613.1, from coordinate 49,655,873 downwards.
CTAATTTTTTACTAAATTATACATCTAAGAAATCCCGGGCGAGATCGGGTAAGAAACAGCTGGTTAAAAAGAAAAAGACCAAATGAACTAACAAATAATTTGTTATTATTTATTATTTAATTTTATAAATTAATTCTAATATTAAATTTTTTAACGAGCACGGGCGATTTTGACCATTTGCTCCCAGGGTCTAGGCAGGAATCGAACCTGCGAGCCTCAGATTTATATGTAAGCGCCTTAACCACCAATTTACAAGGCACTCATGCCTGCACAATATTTTTTTTTACTTTTTTCTAATTCGCTTTCTACGTAGTGAAACTGCTAGAATGATGCAGGTTTAGTTTTATTAAGACAAATCGGTCATAATAAAAAATTGCTACAATAGCGTTCACCAAACTATCTATTTTTTGCAGAAAAAAAAATTATTATTTTTTTGTAAAATTTGCATATTTTCGCACTTGCTTTAAATTCCATTTACTCCAAAGAAATAAATGATTTTTTTTCATTATGGGTGCTATATGATTTTTTATGTTGGTAAAAATAACTTTTCTCTTACAAACAGGTAAGCCGCGCTTGAAATCCGCAAAAAGATCCCTCTATTTAAGCGGTTCACTTAGTGTTTGCAATGTTATTCAGCAGCATCGTTTGCAATCAAAATAAAAATGTGCGGCAAACGTAATAAATTTTTTCTAAATAGGTCATATGCGTAATCCGCTAACTCTTCAGCTTTTATGGCTTTTTGTTTAATTAAAGGCTAGAAAAAGTTAAGTCCACTCATAAAAAATAGCTAGGAAAAAGTTTAAAATCTATAGCTTAAAATTTTAAATAATACTCGTAAATATGATTTTTATAAAAAATCAATGACAAAAACTAAAGAAAATGCTTTTATTTTTTGTCATTATTTGCTGATTTTTGAAAAAAATTATACAAATTTTTTTCGCAATATCTGCAAAAAAAAAATTCGAATTAAAGAAAATACGTTTAGAAATCAAGTCGATATATTGAAAACTTAGCAATTTATGACCAAAAAGGCAACCCATTCTACTAAAAAGTGGCCGGAAAGAGGCAGTAGTAGAACTGCTTACTATTTTGGTCATAGCTTGCTTACTTTACTAGATATCGATTTGATTTTTATTGCGTTGTAGAGATAAACGTATTGACTTTTTTTTTTTTTTTTTTTTTTCTTTTTTTTTTATATATATATAGTTTTTTTATTAACCAATTCAATTTCACAATTTCAAATGCCTCAGCGTCCAATGGACATTATTGAGGCCAGTTGACAATAATTATAATTCATATATACATACTAATTATAAGCTTAAGTTATTATAAATATAACTTTAAGTAATTGAGTAAAACTTTACAACTAATTTAACAAAAAAGAAAAAAAAAATGTTAATTCAATAGCATTTCCAGATTGTTCAATAAATATTCTTTTAGAGAGGACTTAAAATTTGATATTATATTTATGTTTTTTAAATTTTGAGGTAAGTTATTAAATTCCAAACTTCCAATATGTTCAACTCTTTGCTTAGTGGTTTCTAGTCTGCAGCGCGTTGTTCTAAGGTTTGAGTTATTTCTTGTGTTAAAGACTGTCTGATTTCTTTGGAACTTAATAGTATTATGACCAATGTTATTCAGCGATTTAAATACAAAAATTAGTAGTTGCAGTGTGTATAAGCCTTTTATGGGCAAAACGTTTTTAGCAACATCTTTATATAACGATAAGGTAGGGTACCTAAGCGGTAAATTAAAAACTGTTTTAAGTGCTTTATTCTGTATTCTCTGTAAAGCCTTCAATTCCGTACTATTTTTGCTACCGTATATAAAGGTTAAATAATTTAGGTGACTTTGAATCAATGCTTGATAAAGTATTAGTTTTGTTTTCTTATTAAATTTGTTTTTAAATTTATACAGCATTCCAATTATAGGGCATATCTTAGACTTAAGTTCTTGCATGTGCAGATCCCAAGATAAATTATTTTGCAGACAAACCAGTTTTTTCTTGCCTAGAATTGAAGAAATGAATGTGGAGGGCTTGTGGCTTCAACAAGACGGCGCCACATGGCATACAGCTAGAGAAACAATTCAATTGCTGCATCAGTCATTTATTTAAAACTTAAATCTTGCGTTCTTGTTGGGACACCCTTTATATGCCACAAAAATATTCCCAATGAAAACTTGAAAAACCAAAGAAACTTTAAAGTCCAATTTGACATACAAAATACTTGCAGAATGCAACATACTTGCAGAATGCCAAACAATGCCTTTTTTTTTGGTTCCCTCTAACGTATTTATTGTTTTTTTTTTTAATTATTTGATGTTATAAATAAATTAATTTTTGGCTTTCGCGAATTTTGCTCTTTTTCTTTTTTAAATTCACATGAATGGTTTTGTTGCCTTAATGAAAAAAATGTTCAGTTCTTTTCAATCATTGTAATTGGTTTGTGGTTTATTATTTTTTCAATTTTCATCTTATTATTTCAGTTTGAGTTTTATTTTCTTAAAATTGTATGTAAGCATTTTCCAATTCAAACGGTTGAATTTTTATCTCATTTTCTGGTAAGTATGTGTGTGTGTATTATTCAGATTTAAAAAAATGCATTAAAAATTTCTGTGTCAAAAGGCAACAAACGACGGTTGTCAGTGTGCATTACCAAACCAGAATTAAAAACTGGGTTAAGATAATTTCCCTTAGTTTTGTTTAAAATCTTTTCCTTTTCTTTGGTTTCTGTTTCTTTTCAAGTTTTTATGCATTAAAAATCTAAAGTGTTTAGCACAGCACACCAGTACGAGTACGACTACTAGTACCTTCATTTTCTTTTTCAATTTCAATTTCTTTTATTTTATTGTGTTCGTTTTCTTTTTATTATTTTTTTTTTTATTTTATATCATACTGACAGTGAAAGTTGTTCAACCATTTTGATTTAAACTAGAAAATGCCTAAAATTCTAAAGAAACTTAGTTTACGTGTTGGCCAAAACTTGAATAACAAAAAAAAAAAAAAAAAAAAAAAATATGAAACAAAAAAAAATATTTTTTATACATAAAATGAACAAGATAAAATTTTATACAAAGTTTTCACCTAAAATCTCAAAAGTAAAGAAAAAGATAAAAATTAAAAAGTTGTGTTCTAAGATCTGCAATTTTAGCGCAAAATTTAGGTAACTGGCAAGATATTTGTTTGTGTTGTTTTTAATTTTATTTTTGACAAGGAGGTCAAGGACATTTTAGACTAAATATAAAGGAAGTTGTATACATTGAACGCAAAAGGGAACAATTTACTTTAAAATATAAAAAAAAATGAAAAAAAAGATAAGCAAGTAAGCAAAAAGACTGCAATAGACTTCTTTTAAATAAGATTTTGTGAAGTTTTTTTCCTTCTTAAAAACTGGAAGCACAAATATTCAGGTTAAACAACAAATTAAAGTTTTGATTTAAAAGAAAAACATTGAATTTATGTGTGAAATGAAATTGAACTTTCTGGATTTAAGTTGAGAAAAGGAAAAATGGAACTGAAAGGAACTTACTGGATTTAAGCATAGATTAAAAAAAGCATGAAAATTTCATAATCATAATCACGATTTTAAAACCATAAAATCTTAGGAACAAAATTGAGCTCTTAATCAAAACCTACTTTTTTAAGACTATAATTATGCCTTTAAAAATTGTGCGTAATTTGAGGGAGGGAGTCAGAACATAATGCTGTGATACTAACAATAGCTACATGGCAAAGCTAAGATTCCACTCATAAAATAAAAAGTACGAATTTTTCAGAAAATGTTAAAACACTTCTAAAAAGATTAGAACCTACAGATTAAATTCCTTTTTGATTTCGGTAATTTTCCTGGGCAAAATCGGGAATGATATCTCGGCAAAGTGGGCAATTGTAAAAACCTCTCAAGGCAGTTTCCGTTTTGCATCATCAAATAAAAACTACAAATTTTTCAGAAAATGTTAAAACACTGCTAACAAGTTTAGAACCTACAGATTAAATTCCCTTTTGATTTTGATAATTTTCCTGGGCAAAATCATAAATTTTAAGACAACTTTTTCCAATATATTTTAGAGCGTTGGTTTCAAATCTTTATTTATTTTTCTCAAATTGGCTCTCATGTATGAAATAATTCATATCGCCTAAATGAATGAAAACTGTTGGTTTTATTTGTTTAAAAAAAAAATTTAATTTTGCAAACAAAATTTACTTTAAGTCGTTCTTATAATATTTTTAAATCTGCTCAGTTGTTTTAAGAATATCGTTAAATATGCGGCCTCAAAAGTTTCAAATAAAACGAGTTTTATATTGTTAAAATCGATGGCCAACTTCTATATTATTCACAAATTTTTGTGTTAATCTTTTCTGTGCATTGCTAGGAAATTCAGAAAGCTGATTTCAATGACTACATTGTCAAACAAATGGATACCACTTAATCGACTCTGCTATTTATAGGGATCCAGAATATATATACACTTATATTGTGGTACACTTTTATTTTTACAGTGAAGGGTATAAAAAGCAAACAATCATTGACTAAAGTGTAATTTATTTCTGAAGTTTTTGATAGCGGCGAAGCTGGAAATCGTGTGGTAAGTTTTTAACTTATTTACAAAACTGCAGTTTGTGTCTTAAGTCTTTTAAGCGCTCCGAAACTGGAAGTTCGTATTCTAAGTCTTTTACTTCTATGTGAAATTTTAGCTTATGTCTTAAGTCTTGTAATAAAAAAACATGCTCTTTAATATAAAATTTTTCTTAATATGAGTATTCTGTACATCATTTGTTATTAAGAGTAGAATTAAATTGAACTTAAGTTTTTATAGAAACTTTTAATTTTATTAAATTTTTTCTTTTAAAGCTAAAAGTTTGTTTGTAGACTTTCTTGACTTGAAATGCTTTCCATTTTAATCGATTCAAATTTTTTAAAAATAGATTTTTCCATTTCCATGTCAACACTTTGTTTTTTCAAGTTGGGCTTCATGATAGTAAAATTAATCCCTGTTTGATTTGTTGTTTTAGTATAACTATCGTAGTTAGTTAATATGCCATGGCTTTGTAAATTGAGTTCAACTTTTTTCCAAGCGCTAGTTCTAACAACTGGTGCAACAGAAGAAACTGACAGCAAGAAAAATAAATTTAAATGAGAATTTCTTTATAAAATTACTTACTTTTATCCAATTTTAATAAAATTGTAGGCTCTTTTATTGATAATCTGCCACCACAGAAACATTTGCTTTCGGCAAAAATTGATTTTAAATTTTGAAATTCTTTAAACGAAGTAAATTCTTGATGACGACTACAGGAGAGACAGCTTTTCTTATTTTTGATGTCAAGTGGATTTTCGGTAGAACATTTTACTGTTTCTTGTTTTAACATGTGCAAACGTTCCTTGATTTGTAGAAAACGCGGCTCCAAATAGCGTTTTAAAGCTGGCAATGTAACACGATGCAATTTACAATTTAGCATTTCCTGCACTTCCATTACGGCCTCTTTAAAATTTTTTCTCCAGCTATCTAAGCTAAAACGTATTTCCTCAATATCTCTAATCACAAATTGTACGCATTTCATTTTGTTGTTGGCTTTTTTCCATAATTGTAAGATTTCTTCAAGTTTGTTTTGCATGCTTTCAGCTTGAGTTTCAAAATTTTTAATACGTTCTACCATTAGTGGCAAGACACGACTGTGAATCTCTAGATTGAATACGGCACTATGAGCCAAAGCACAAAATTTTTGATTATGTTTCATCCAAAGTGTACACAAATCTTCAGTAGGACTTGCATAAAAATCCCATTTTGAAGCAGCAAAAGTATTTGATTCGTGACAATCACGTATTTGCTTGAAATGTTGTGCCATTTTATTACCGATTTCTTCAGTTTTTCTTTCCAATTCTGCTAGCATATCATAATTTTCTTGAAAACATTTTATGTTTTTCGTATTAAAATTGTAGTGGCTTTTGTAGGCGTTATTCTCAATTAATTTTTGTAGACATTTTGCTGGAAATCCTTGTAGGCGCACGCTCTCATTATGACAATTAAGTTTGTGCAATAAAATAATCAAAAGACTTTGCAAAACACTTAAATGATCTTCAGTTAGTTCATTAGATCCCAGGGCAATTTTGGCCAAATCTCCCAAAGTAAATTTTTTAACGGTGGAGACTGACATATTTTCAATTTTCTTGTTTTTTATATTTTCTCTCAATTATATTAATCAATTTAAAAAAGAAACAATTTTTGTATAGAAAAAAAAAAAATATTAGAAGCTATCAAATATACCCAGTTGACCATGTTCTCAAGATTTTTTTAATGTTTAAATGAGTATAATTGTTTTCTGTGTACAGCACAGAATTTTACGTTTGTTCTAAAACTATTTCACTTCGAGAGATAAAAAAATGGGGCAATAAAATAACTAGGCTAATTAAGATATTTGAAAAGGTCGCCTAACCCACTGTGTAAAATTGAGACGCCTGGCAAGGTCCTTATGTCAGATATTTCACGTAGGCCGTCCAAAGAGAAATTTGTGTCCTGAAGAACTGCCGCGTACTCCCAAAGAATGTGAAATAATATCTCCAGACTTCCAGGTGCCTGCCAGCTGTGGCAGTTTAAGTTGAAGGGCAGTCCCAACCCGCCGGTTTACATGCCATTGCTCAGTGACCAAATGTCGCATCCACTTCTCTGGAAATATCAATACCATACCGTAGTTTATGCTCAACCTTGAACATATTAAGATGCTGACCTTAACAACATTCATAAATACCCGTTCTAATGCTACTAAATAAGCAGATTAGCCATCGTCACCGACATAGAAGCCTTTAAATTAGAGCGGGTGCTCATTGTCACCTGTCTGCACGAATCCATGCATGAGCTTAACGTCACATGTTAAGTAACAGAGCTTTGCATTAGCCAAACACAACTGAAAACTTTTTTTAAGGGAAGCTATATTTAATGAGTAACCAACCTTGCACTTCTTGAAACTCTGCCATCTAGTAGCCGCCTTTCTTTGGTAGTATTTATAAATAACGCTCTTAATGCTACTAAGCGGATTAACGATCATCAAAAGTTTCGGTTATTGATAACAAAGCCAGGAATTCATACTAGCTTGATGTCCTATATTAGATAACAGAGTTCTACAGTGCCCAACTACTCGTAGAATAGAAGTTGTAACATTCGATTAAAATGCCAGGAGAACAGTTTGGCTATGATTTTTCTGATTGATCTATCACTCAGAAACTTTTTTAGTGGCCACTATCTTTACCTGATAAACTCTAGACCTATTCTGTAAAATGCCTTGCAATAAACGACATAGTCTACTCCACGGAACATCTTAGATCTGTCAGAGAGAGAGAGAGAAAGAGAGAGAGAGAGATTTTAACGCCTCTACTATTGAGTGGGGTTGCCCACAAGCAAACCCTAGAGAAAAGGCATTACTAGAAACTTTTGCATGTCCAGATGTGGTATCAGCTATAGCGGCGACAGAGCAACTGTTTTTTGTATACCTAGGTAACGAGGAAAAAGCTGGGTTTCCAAATGAGGCGACCAACAGATTTATTGGTAAAGTTTTACAAGTTGCCTTGAATATGTGTAGCAGCAGAAAAGCTAAAAGAGAAAATACTGTAGTGGAATATTTATTCATAATCTGTGTAACTCTTTCCGATAATCAAAACTTGATTTTTAAAATTTGTTATGATTTGCATATTAAGATTAAAAAATTTTTTTTTTAATAACAAAACACAAAAATGTATTTTAGTTTATGAATTTAAATAAAAAATCAATAAATATTGACTTACCCATAAAAAATATAAATAAAAGAAATCGTAACGCATTTGCTTGATATAAAATTCAAAACGTTTGTTTTACTAGCTGCCATTATTAACAACAAAGCTTGTAAGTGTCTCCTTCTCTCCTTCTGTCTCTGTAAAAAAAAAAATAATATAGTCTTAGAAAATTGAAAAGTTCTTTATTAAGATTGTTCATTTTTTAACGATTATAGAAATAAAAAGAATTTTTCTTATTTATTTTAAACGTTTGCCTATAGGGAATTGGGAAAACCTAATTTTCACAAATATTTTTTAAGCAAACCTTAAAATAAGAAAGTGATATAAATACCTTTTAAAAAATTAGCTAATTTTACTAAGAAATAGACATCATTTTACCAAAACTACCGCTTACAGATTTCCTTAAAAAATGGATCTATACCACTTTCAAAAATTACAGCTATTCTATGATCCATGTTATTTGAAATATTTTTAATTTTTAATTTTTAATTTTTAATTTTTAATTTTTAATTTTTAATTTTTAATTTTTAATTTTTAATTTTTAATTTTTAATTTTTAATTTTTAATTTTTAATTTTTAATTTTTAATTTTTAATTTTTAATTTTTAATTTTTAATTTTTAATTTTTAATTTTTAATTTTTAATTTTTAATTTTTAATTTTTAATTTTTAATTTTTAATTTTTAATTTTTAATTTTTAATTTTTAATTTTTAATTTTTAATTTTTAATTTTTAATTTTTAATTTTTAATTTTTAATTTTTAATTTTTAATTTTTAATTTTTAATTTTTAATTTTTAATTTTTAATTTTTAATTTTTAATTTTTAATGTTTAATTTTTAATTTTTAATTTTTAATTTTTAATTTTTAATTTTTAATTTTTAATTTTTAATTTTTAATTTTTAATTTTTAATTTTTAATTTTTAATTTTTAATTTTTAATTTTTAATTTTTAATTTTTAATTTTTAATTTTTAATTTTTAATTTTTAATTTTTAATTTTTAATTTTTAATTTTTAATTTTTAATTTTTAATTTTTAATTTTTAATTTTTAATTTTTAATTTTTAATTTTTAATTTTTAATTTTTAATTTTTAATTTTTAATTTTTAATTTTTAATTTTTAATTTTTAATTTTTAATTTTTAATTTTTAATTTTTAATTTTTAATTTTTAATTTTTAATTTTTAATTTTTAATTTTTAATTTTTAATTTTCAATTTTTAATTTTTAATTTTTAATTTTTAATTTTTAATTTTTAATTTTTAATTTTTAACTTTTAATTTTTAATTTTTAATTTTTAATATTTAATTTTTAATTTTTAATTTTTAATATTTAATTTTTAATTTTTAATTTTTAATTTTTAATTTTTAATTTTTAATTTTTAATTTTTAATTTTTAATTTTTAATTTTTAATTTTTAATTTTTAATTTTTAATTTTTAATTTTTAATTTTTAATTTTTATTGTAGTTCAAAAATAAATTTCAATTTGTAAGTCAGTGTAATTTATAAACTTAAATGTCACTTATTTAGCTGCTTAGCCACTTTCTCACTCTTTGTTCAGCACTCTCTCTTGCTTTTTCTCTACATCTCTGTGCTTTAAAATTGCTCTTTTTTTGTTTGTTTTCTTTTTATAATGAAAGAGCTCTAGTGTGTTGTTCAGGATTTGTGTGTGTACACGTAAGTCTAGCATATTTTTGGGTAAATAGCATCAGCCTGTTTCAAGGTCATAAACGATAGTAAATGTTTTATTAAAGCAAAGCTAATACCAGTTATATGTTGTAGTAGTGGTTGTAGTAGTAAGAGCAGTAATGTTTATGTGGCGAGTATGTATGCATGTATTCGCTCAAGAGTTTATGGGTATTTTAGATTAGGGGCTTTTATTATGTACCTACAATAACAAAATAACAAACCACCCAGTCAAAGCCCATAATATTCGCTTATAAATAAATAAAATTCTATTTTTAAACTCAGCCAAAGTGACACAGAGACCTAATAAAAAATTCATGCACCCCTATCACATGTCAGCGACACAGACAGACATTATCAATAGAGCAATACTTTGGATAATTTTTTTTTAATAAAAAAAAATAATCCAATTGTTTAAATGAACTAATATTTCCTTAATTTTGTAGCCTTTGTAAGAAAAAATTTTTGAATTTATTGTTTCAGCAGTAAAATATTTAGTAATAAATGTTGTCCGAAAATTTGTTTAAAGTTTTTTTTTTTCATTTTGATAACAACAATAATATAAATTTTTAGAAAAATTAAATTGTTACTTGCTTGCAGTGAAGGCATTTACTCTCTCAATCTTTGTTGTGTCTAAAAAAAAATACCGGTTTTTTCTTATTGTGATAATAAACATGAAAGAGAGCAATACATAACAGGGAGAGCTTATTTTGCAAAATTACGCGCACATGTTTGTTTCTTTTATTAAATGTTGTTGATGTTTACAAGACATTTAATTTCTTTAAAATTACTAAGCTAATGCACAGTGGTTACAAGTAAAAGTTATGATATTTTTAAAATCTTTTTCATACTAAAAATTTTAATGTTTCCTAGACGAGAAAACTTTTCTGAAAAATATCTTTTTCATAAAATATTGACTACTTACAATAAAACTAAAAATCATTTAAATTATTTTCTACATATTTAAACTGAAGAAAAACTAAAGTAACTAATATAAAAAAAATCGTTCTAACTTTCAGGGCATCCCATAATAAAGACTATCATTCTTTTTTCTGCAAGAAATTGGAAAATTTTAGTTTTATTTCCAAAAATATCACAAATAGCTTATGGATCGAATAGCTCATATGCTTACTGTACTCACGTTCGTCATAAGATATTTTTAAATTAATACTATAAATTTTATAACAAAAGGTATATTTACAATGATTATATTTCGGTCTTACCGACCAAGTGACTTGATCGGCCACTGATGATAATTCTAAAAACGAACATAGTATTCAGAAAATTTTAATATTTGATTTAAAACCATAATTATTTTTTTACAAGTTTAAAAAAAGTTTTTCTTTTTTAAATAGGTTGCGCATGATTAACATTCCCAGCTGAAATCAATATTAATCATACGCTACGGAACTGCAGCATTTGTCATTTGTTTGTGTGTTTTTCAAAATACATATAAATATTGTAAAAGTTACGATAAATAATTGTAATTTTTATTAAATATTTAGAAATTTTTAATAATCAAGGAATTAGAAAAAAATCCATCTTTTTTTTTTACAAAATTAATAACAAATTTCGATTTTCTTGAAACTTATTAGGCTTTACGGTTATAGAGAAAAACCGTAAATTTCCACTTCTGCTTTATTTTAAATAATTTTTTGAAAATTATAAACTTTTTAAACCAGTTAGGCAATTTAAAAACGATATAGGGACGACTCAAAGAAAATTTTAACGCAAATGTTTTGCTTTTCTTTACAAATACATTTTTCAGTAAGTCTCACATATGTCCTGTGACCTCTTGAATTAAAGAAATATTACCACATCTCTGAATTTAGAGCCAATTTAAAACAAGTGAAGTAAAGATTTTAAATCTGTGATTTAAAATACTTTGGAAATAGTTGCGGTGTTATAAAACCGTGTATTTGTTTTATTCTTTTTTGCACCGTTACACAAGCAGTTTAGATAATATTTGCAACAGTTATTATTTAACTAATGGAATTTTTAAAAAAATTAAATATAATATCCGTTAAACAGATAAAATATATAAAATGAATTAAAAATATTAAGAAAAACATTAAAGTTAAAAGAATGAAGTATTTAAATGTTTGGCCAAGAATTTAACAAACTTGTGAGTAGTCTACTGAAGATTCAGAGTAGAGTCTGATGAAATGGTCCATATGAAACAATTGTCCACAGCCCTTGAAGTCCTGCTAAGACTTCCCCAAAACATTTATTCATCATCTTGTGAGATGAAGAAAACTCTACTCGTGCACTCAGTTAACTTTTTAGAGAACTTGCTGAAACAAGTGCGAAATTTGTAACCTTAAGCAATAATTGTCAAATCAAATACAACTTCAAAAATAATTTCAATATCACATTTCTAAATAGGGTTAAGTAGGAACAAACTCGGTGCACAGAAGCAGGCGTGTTTTCATCATAATTTCAGAAGAAACTTATTTGTCAGTATGGGCCAAGAGAACTCAGTTTTTAAGACAGCAACTAGAAAGAGACACAAATAACAATCAGATTTATATTCATTTTGATAGTAGAGCTGCATTACTTGCACTCAGTATCTTTTAAATAAGATCAAAAGTGGTCTGGGATTGCCGAATAATTCTAAAAAGACTAACATGTAATAAGAGGGTTCCTTGGTAGGCTAGGCTAAACAGGTCGCTCGAAAAGAAAAACAAAAGCTGGGCTCACTTGGGTGCTCTGACGTGGTCCCTTTGTGATACGTTCATTTGGTATCGGTGCCAGGTTATAGTGGATATGTAGGCAATGAGAAGGCAGACGAACTGGAGAGAAAATTGTCGGCTAATAGACAACAATACTGGGTGGAAGGAAAAGGTACCAGGTTAAAGAAACAATCAGTCAAAATGACCTCTGCAGGTTATGTAATGAAGATAAAGTGGCAAGAGAGCTCATATTATATCAGTGTAATGGTCTATTATGCACCCGTTTGCGCTACTTAGGCCACCATTATCTACAACCATCTGAAAAACCACTCAAAAAAAATCCTTAAACTCTTAATAAATACCAGACTCAGGAAGACTTTCTAACTTGAGACAGCGTTACGCTTGTAGTTCCAGCACTGGCAACAAAGCCAGAGCTTATATTTGGCACCATTTTCCCTACTAATATGGACCGTGGTAGATACAAATGTATAATGTACGTTCATTCGCGTAGTCTGTGTTATATAAAGTACATAACCATAGACCAAGATCGTCCCACATCAATTGTAACGAGTACTTGGGAGTGATAGTTCACTCTGGATAATCATCAATAACATGCCGATTAGTAAGTTTAGGGTGCAAAAATTTCTCTGATATTTAACATTTACAATGCTTTATTCAAAATACTTTGCAAAAAGTTTTCATTAGCCCTAAACCTTTTATACTTGTATTATTAAATTGTTTTTAGATTTAAATCGTAAGAATATTTTTTAGTTAAACTATAAAAGTTTAATAGCAATTATGGTGTCAAGCAAGATGATACTCCATATATCTTATATCCAACTAAACTATAATAGAAAAGATGTTCATTATTGTAATTATCTTTGATAATTATTAATTGCATTTAGTACAATATTTAAAAAAAAAAACATTAGCCATTTTGTTATGCTTTTATCTAAACTAATACTTTCACAAATGGGTAATAATTCTATCATATTTCTAAGCACCATAATAAAGAAATGCAAAATTATATAGAAAATATTTTATGGACAGACTAACAAACTGGCAAGAAAACAGCAACTTTTTATACCCTTCACAAAAAAGTGATTAGGGTATATATAAGTTTGTCATTACGTGTGTAATTTCCATACCGTACATGGGATAGCCCATATCCTTATAAGTAGCGGAGTCGATTTAGCGACGTCCGTCTGGCCGTCTGGCCGTCTGTCCGTCTGTCCGTCTATCCGTGTGTATGTTGAAAACAACTTTCTAAAGTCCCTAGAAGACGTACAGAAAAGTTAATAATGTCAATTTGTTGGAAGTTCCTGTTATAAGCTTCGTATTGAAATTCAGCCTAATTGATTTATAAATAACTGAGCTATGAGCTTTGAAGTGCAACTACCTCTATTTATTGGACCATTTTCGGAGCGTAATTTGTGTAAACTACGAAACGGACAAAAACCTTTATATGCAGTGTTATCAGAAATAATAACCATAAGGTCTTTGCAAAAAATCGGAGCAATCGGTCTACAAATGGACGAGGAATATCAAAAATACAACCAAAATTTTACATTTTCATAAATTTTTTTTTTTTTTTTTTTTTTTTTTTTTAGTATTTTACCTAAACTAAAAAGATTTATTTAGTATACAGTTTTTTAAACATCATATTCATAGTATCTGGAATAAAACTCAGCTTCATAGGTCCTTAATTGAATCAAAAATACATCCATTTTTGACCATTTTGGTGAATTTTTTTCGTAATTTGTCTAAAATACAAGAAGATCAAAAAGACGTGGTACGCAGTTTTTTTTTTTAAATATCAATCATAATGTCTGAGCTAAAAATCAAAACGATCAGTCCACAAATGGATCAGAAAAATCAAAAATACAACCGAAATTTTAGATTTTTATCAATTTTTGCTTAGTTTTTTGGGTATTTTATTTAATGTGATCATAGTATCTGGACCAAAACTCAGCTGCATAAGTTCAATAATGGCACAGTTATGAGTCAAAAATGGCGACTGCATCCATTTTTTGATCATTTTTGTTTTGGTTTTTGCGTACTTTGTCTATAATACACAGGGGACAAAATAATGTGGTATAAAATTTTAACATAAAGAACAGTGCTAAAAATCAGAACGACCGGTAGACAAATCGCCGAGAATAATTAAAAATATAACCTATGTGTGTGTATTTTTTAATGCAGCCATATTCATGAAAGAAAATTTTTTCCATTTTTGTCGTTAATTAAATATGTTTGGCTTAAAAAATGTTTACAAATCCTTGCAAAATTAAATGAAAATAATTTTTTTTTGTTTTCCTATTGAAGGTCTTTCTTAGAATTTTTTTTCATTAATTTAAAAACTGAGTGACTGCAGACATTTTATTGCTTTTAAAAATGAGGTTCTCAGAAACGATTGTTTCTCAGAACTCGTTAATTTTAATTTCTTGAACTGAACTTAATTATTTAGGTATTCGAAAAAAATTATTTTTATCAATATTTATCATTTCTTTTTTTATTTTTAAATAATTTTTAATTGTAAGTTTATATGATCTTTTTTATTGAAAGCCTAGTTTGTTAAGTTAAGGTCGTATTACAAAAATATATTTTTTATAGATATTTCGCTCCAATAATAAATAAATAAATTTTTATATTTAATACGACTTCAAGTACAAAGTAGGCATTTCAATTACATAATATTTTTAAGTGAGTCAAGAGAGGGTTAGTTATATATATTTTCACATAATTCCTTACGTTTCTAAATTTCTTTTCAGTATGACATATTTATAAATATGTTTAGGAGACAAATATGCATAAATACGTTGATTTCCCTAAGAGATTACAAGCAAACCATAGAATATTACGGGTTTGGCACACATATCATTTTAAACAAAAGATCGTCTAGAATAGTAATCTATCGCCTAAGTACTGAGGAAAACTTTGCATTATTTTTAAAAATTTTTTGAAACTCCCTCACTCCCCAGTACCCTTCTTCTTAGGAATTTTTACCATTACCCACTTTGCTGAGGTACCATTCCTGATTTTGTTCAAAATCGAGAAGAAATTTAATTTGTAGGCTCTAAACTTTCTGGAAGTGTTTTAACATTTACGGGAAATTTCAAAGTTTTTATTTTATGATGCAAAATGGAAATTGTCAAAACCCTTGAGAACCCTTGAGGGGTGTATTGAAATTTCAAAAAAATTTTAAAAATAGTCCAAAGTAACTTCTGAGTCTCCTCTTTAAAATGATGTATGTCCCATCCCGAAATAATTTATAGTTCTTCCAGAAGTTGGTAAAATCACTTAGAGCAACAGCACAGATTACGTGATGGGATATATATCATTTTAAAGAGGAGGTCGTCTAGATTTGTAATCTACCACATAAATGCTCAGAAACTATTTTGGATAATTAAAAAAAATTTTTGAAATTCCCTTCTACCCCAGAACTTTTTCTCTGAGAGATTTTTATCATTCGCCATTTTGACGAAGTACCATTCCCGATTTTGCAACAAGAAATTACTAAAATCAAAAAGGAAGTGTTTCAACATTTACGGGAGATTTCGTAGATTTTATTTTATGATGCAAAGTGGAAATTCTCAAAACCCTTCAGAGCAACAGAACTAAAGTATTTAAAAATTTCCAAAAATTATTTTTAAATTAAGATTTTAAATTGGTAGGTTACAAATATAGATAATCTTCTCTAAACTATTGCTTGAAACATTAACCCCCTTATCCAAAAAAATTAACGTAGACTTTAATGTCAGCGTTAACGAAATTTTTCATAAAATTTTTTGAAAAATTGTAATTTAAAGTCTACACTAATTTTTTTAAATAAGGGGGCTAACATTTGAATAGGACAAATTTTTTGTATGTTTTTGATATTTTAGAAGAACGTGGAAAGTGAAAAATAATAAAATTTCGCTAACACAGTGAAGGGTATATAAGACTCGGCACAGCCCAATTTTACTTGTTTTAAAATAATAATGATGAAGGCAGACTATTAAATACGACAAAAAGAAATACTCTATCGCTTCATGCAGTTACTGGAAATACTTTTTTTTACCAAGAATATTACATTATGTTATTCTTCTTTCTTCTTCTTTTACTTAGTTTATGATACCTTAAGATGCTGCTGCAGTACATCAAGTGTCATGTTATACAAAAAAAAAAAAAAAAAAAAAAAAAACGAGACCGATAGATAAGGAATTATTGTAACAATATTTTCTTGTCATTTTGTTTTTCTTTGAAAAATTATTATCAATGAAAGCTAATTTTATGTAAAGAAAATTTATGAAAATATTTTTTTTACATCTAAAGAAATTCAATGGAATATGACAAGCACATACACGCTGAATACTCAAGCAAACATTAGCTGACTTTAATGAAATGCTAAAAATAAATAAATTAATTAATGAGCTTTCAATTATTATAATTAAAAGAATAAGTCTCTTGAATAAAAAATAAATAAATTACTTTTTAGGCATGAAATTATACAACAAGAGTTTTAATTACATTTTTAATACAATGCAAAGAAATAAATTTGAATTTGACTTTAAGTAATCAACCTTAATTAAATATAAAAAAAATATTTTTAAAAAAAGAATTTGGTTTTAGTTCTCTTAAATTTTAAGAAAATAAAGCTGATGGGTGGTCAACAACTGTTTTTCATTTAAACACGCACACACACACACATCTAAAAAAACTTGAACTGAAACCTTCAACTGTGCTCTCTTGTAAACATTTCAAGCAGATGCTTTAAGGCTGCTGATACAACTACAATTTATGCAATTCTGTACCAAGTCCCCACTGGCTGTATATGTGTAATTGTGTTTGATTACCAAAAGATCCCTTTTTAAGTTCAAGGACGTGAATGAAAATTAAAAAAACTTTTTTTAAGATGAGAACTTGATGAAGATGATAATGGGGTTGGGCATGAATTTTAATATTAATGAACAACACAAGAGTAAAACAAAATTTTTCTTTTAAAATTTTTAATAACAAAGAAGTGCTCTGCTCATAATATTTTTATTTTTAATTACGAAACAAGCAAACAATTTATAATTAAAAAAAAATTATTGTAATCAGTTCTGGTTATTTTAAGGTCAAGTTTTTGCAACAGATTTTTAAGTTAGTGATAAATCAATGATAATAATAACTCTCTCTTCATAAGTGCCACTCAAGCATAGACAAAGGAAAATTTCAAAATGCTAAAAAATTCTAATTAAAATAAATTAAATTTGGTACTGCGGAATCTAATACACCACATAGCCAAACATTTATATTTTTAAAGACGCCCATTCTTGTTAAATATTCAAAAAAAGACAAACAGAGAAACGGGCATCGCTTATTCGACTCCGCAATTTATAGAGTTTCGCGTGTACGCTGTAGAAATTACAAATATAATCACAAACTTATATATACCGATTTTACTTGCAGTGAAGGATATAATAAATAAACATCTGTGCCTTTTTTGCACAAGCATTTGTGAAAGTGTAGTTTATGTCTAAAATCTTGCGAGTAATGGAAGTTCGCGTTGCCAGTTTTTTATAATTTTTCATTTACAAAAATGAAGTTTGTTTTTCAAGTCCTTAATCGTAGCGAAACTGGAAGTTTATGTTCAAAGTTTTTTACTTCTGAGCAAAACTTAATTTGTGTTTTAAGTCTTTTGATCGGGGTGACACTATAAGTTCGTTTTTCAAGTTTTTTTACTTCTGTGAAAATTGAAAGTTTGTTTGCCAAGTCTTTTACTTCTGAGCAAAACTGAAGTTTTTTCGTAAGTTTGTTTGTGTTCTAAGTCTTTCCTTACTTCTTTGTGAAATTCAAGTTTCTTTTGCAAGTCTTTTAATCACAATATAAAGAAAAAATAAAATAAAAAAGCAATAGCAATAGAAAAATAAAATAAAAATAAGAAAAAGAAAATTAAGAAAAATAGATAGAAAAAGAACAGGGAAAGTAAGAGAAAGAAAATGAAATAGAAGATGAAATTTCCTTCATCTAGATGATGAAGGCTAACAAAAGCAATATATTCTATCAATTTTGGAACTCAGTGCCAGTGCTTTCTTCATGATTATCTTCTACTGCTGGGGAGAGACAGGTAAGGTGTTCCGCAGTTTCCTTCACTTTTTCCCCTTTACAAGTTCTGCAGTAGGTATTTGATGGCCAAGCTATTCTCCTCGCTTAGCTGGCAAAGTTGCACTAATTTTTTCATTACACTTTTTGAAGCCCCCGATAGATCTCTGGTGCGTTTGTGATTCAGTTTAGATTGGTGCACGTTTATTTACTCAATTACCTAAAATTTAGTCTATGTAGAAGTTTCCTCGATATCCTGGTCTAGCCACCTTAATCTCCTCGTAACTGGTAATAATAAAATTGAGCATTATTTGGTGTAAAATATAATTTATTTATCGCACAATTTTGAATTACGCATTTTACAACCCACCCTCCGAAAAATATTTAAAAAAGATAAGGAAAGAGAAGGTTCTTACCTGAGGCCAAATTGTCACATTCGATTGAATTTAAAGATTACGAACGACGGGTTGATGAGTTTTTTTTCGGTCTTCTTATTTCTTTCCTTTCACTTTTCTATTTATATTGCTGTCCTTCTTCACTTCCTCTTTTTCAGGTATCACAAAGTGACCATATCAGAGGACCCATGTGAGCCCATCTTCTGTTTTTCTTATTTGGGCTCCTCCCTGTGTAGCTTAACCTAATCTAACCTAACCTAACCTGGTTAAGCAAAAATTATCATTGAGCTGTTGTTTAAAGGGTATTGAAAATATTAGGGCAAATATGCTGTTTGCCAGCTGAAAAAAGGGTAGGGTAAGGTAGGGTAGGTTGGGAAAAATTAAGAAGAAGTAAATCAAAATGTAAACAAAACAAAACACATTTTATGAGAAAAACAT
This sequence comes from Thelaira solivaga, assembly GCA_947397855.1. Lineage (NCBI taxonomy): Eukaryota > Metazoa > Arthropoda > Insecta > Diptera > Tachinidae > Thelaira > Thelaira solivaga. Next base: position 49,636,857 of record OX377613.1, on the reverse strand, counting down.
AAACAAAAGTTTTGCTTTAATTTTATTTATTATACACACAAGCACACACATAATCTCTAGCAGAGAAATAAAAATAGTAAAAAAAAAGAGCGCCAGAGAGAGAGAGAGAGAGAGAGAGAGAGAGTGTTCAGCTAAAGTAGTGCTTAAAGCGCAGGTTTTATAGTTAAAATGAAATTTAAACCAAAAAAATTTCCCAGTATTTTGTAGCATGAAATTTACGCTTCTAAGTAGAAATGTTTTTACTGTTTGTGCAAAAACAAAAAAATAAAATAAAATAGAAAAAAGAAGGTATTAAAAGATTTGGTTGATGTGTTTCAGAAGGTACTTAACATACATTCACAGAATCAGTTGAGTTTTGGTGGTTAAAGCGTTTAGAACAAATTCCTAAACGAGAGTGCTTTGCATAAAATAATATTTTAAATTAAAAAACTAAAAAAAAAGTTAAAAATACAATTTTAAAAAATAGTTTAGTTGAGTAAGATTTAAAAAAATAAAAACTTGAGAGTTTTAAAAATAAGTAAATTAAAAAAAAGAATTGTTTTTAAATAAAAAAAAATTAATTTCAATTGCAAAAAAAGAAGAGTTCAGTTAAAGCAAAGCCAAAAAAAAAATCAATGAAAAGTGAAAGTTAAAAACAAAACAAAACAAAATTCTCCTTTAGAAGAAAAATTGCAAAAAATAAATTGACGTCAATGTTGAAATGAATAAAGTACAAGCACGAAAACGAGTAAAGTAACAAAAAATTTAAGGTGCTTGAGAAAAAAATTTTATTAAAGAGGAATTAAATAGTTTTTGTTGAAAGTAAGTGCAAAAATGTATATTTGAAATTAAAAAAAAAAAAAATTAAAAAATTACTGGCTACTGCTCGCATTGCATAACTGAACACAACAACAAAAAAATTAACCGCCTTGTCTTACCTCCTTTAAAAAACCCCCCTATGTTCCTTAAAAGGCCTGGCCTGTACAAACCCTTGCAGCAGTTGTAAAAAATAATTGGGTGTCTCACATTTTATATATCAGCGTGTGTAAGTGTGTGTGCCTGCGTGTGAATAAGTATGTGTGTGTGTATCTATACACAAAAGTTAGTTTGTAGTGAACAAAATAAGGCTAAGGACGTTTCAATATTTTTTCTTTTGTCTCTAAAAAAAATAAAAAATAAAAAATTATAATAAAAAAATTGGAAAAAGAAATTGAAACTGAAACTAAAAAAAATAGTAAAAGTTAAATTCACTCGCACAAAAGTTTATGTCGTTTTAATGTATGTGTGAGAATAGTTACGTGGATGTGTGTTATTAAATATTGTTGCTTTCTTTTCAAATATGTACGTCATAAAGGAACACGCACATATATTTACTAAATGTCAATGAAATTAAATAAAAATGAAACCTTAATTTACCCTACTGCTGTTTGGAGGGTTTTCTGCCAAGTTTTTTGTAGCAACATTTTAGAAAAAGTTTGTTTAAAATATCGTTTTTTTTTTGGTTTGGTAAATTAAAACTTAAGTTTTTGCTTGGCCTTAACATACAAGAAATTCAATATTTAATGACGCAATTTTGTAACAGTTTAAATCAGCATTTAAAGAAAATACAAAAACTTGTAAGCAAAATTTAAATTTTAAAACTTTAACCAAAGAATTTAATTTTCTTTTATTATAATGTAAATCATGGAACAAAATTTATGTAAAATGTATGAAAAGTGTTTTTGAAACCTAAAATTGTAGCAAACGAATTTGGTGAAAATGTTTTAAATTGTGTGTTTTTATAAAATAACGCATAAAATAAATAATATGTAAGAGCACTATTTCATTATTACCGTGGGCCACAAATGCACCGCAACATTAAAGATCTGTTGTGCAGCCAGTTCCCAGCAGCAATCCAATACTCTTTTTAAATCTCGTAAATGTTATAGGATTCACCATAACTAAGTAATCTGAGGTCAATGTCGCACTTGAGTCTCTCAATGGTTTTTGTCCTTCTTGTCAGAAGAGACAGGAGTCATCTTACTCATGTCGTAGTTGAGTCTACAAACTCCTATTAGCAGCTTAACGTAGAGGTTCTAGTCATTTCTGCTGAGGTTCAAAAACACTTCTGCCATAATGCGTTGGGGGTTAAAGGCCACTGCTTAATTTCTAGCTGTAATTTTTGTTCATTAATACTTTTCTTTTTTAATTTCGAAAATTAGATTTCAAAACTTGGCTTTATTCAGTCGTCCTGATTGTATAAGCCGAATTCGAAAAGAATTTTTGTTTTTAAAAGAATTCAGGTTTTGGGGTTCTCTAAGACGAATTGACTTAATTTTAGTCGTTTTAAAAGCAAGTAAACTTGATAGAAAGTAAATCGATCTTAATGATGATAAATCGAATGGTTTCTTGTTGTAAAAAGTGTTAAAAAAAACATGAAAAACAAAACAATTTAACTCATTAAATTGGAAGATTTTTTTTTATTCTTTTAGAAAAATAAAAAGTCAATTTAATAGATTTATGAGCAAAACTCCAAAAAATCATTAAAAAAAATACTCTGAAATTTCTTGAAAGTTGCGCTTCCATGAATAAAAGCAACGCTTTTGACCAAATTTTTTTTTTTGGAACATCTTCTGACAAAAGCTAACACAACAAGTGAACTAAGAAGACGTTTACATAAAATTTCTCATTTAACTTTGATTGATATTGAAAACTATTTTTTTAAGGACACCAAATAGCCATTGTTTTGTTTTTTCAAAGGCTTAGATCGACAGAACAAGGTCGATTCTTAAATTTCTTAAACAAGAAAAAGTAGTCTTGGGTAGTACACGAATGAATTATTCACATTGTACTATTCACTTACTTGAAATGAACGAACTAGCCCGTGTTTTGAATTCCTATAGTTCATTTCCTTGCTCTTTGTTTTAAATGAACGATCTATAAATGAACGAACGAGCTAAATTTAAACTAAAACAATGACGAAGCAACGAAAGTTGCAAATTATTTTCTTTTACAAAAATTGTATTTAAAACAAATAAACTGACTCTTCAAATATATTATGCGTGCTAAAAAGCTTAATTTTAAGATTTCAAAATTAAAACTTAATTTTTTTTTAGCCATAGTGACTAAAAAACTTTTTGAATTAAATTATTAAAAAAGAAATCGAAAACTAAATTCAAAAATTTTTCGAATTTTCATAAAAATTCCTTTCAACCCCTATTCAATATCATTTTACACAATAAAGAACGTTCAATGACAATCAAAAGTATGTACGATAGAGATACAAAAGATCAAATTCAACTAAATAAACGAACTATTCTTTTTTAATTTTTTGAACTAAGAAGAGCGCTCACTTAAATTAACTACGGAGCACAAGTCTACCAAAAAGTATTTTGAGCTTATGGTTCATAAATATTTTTAGTGAGCTAAATCAGCAGTGCTGCCTACAAGATCTTTCGGATTGTAATACTTTACAGCTACGGATTGCGTTGTGAGTATACGAGTAAACGATTATATTTGTATCAAAAATAATTTTTAAGAAATCTTAAAAAATGTTTATACGAAAAGTCATTATTCAACAGCAATTCACATGGCAATGACTTTAATCTCGCAAGGGCCCAACCTGCATTTTCTGTGCTGTTAATAGATATAACAAAAAATGTGTCCGCGGGCAATTGTGGCTGAAATGACAGAAATCGCAAAATAAAATGGTTATTCTATTCCAAAACAAAGTTTCCTGGTCTTGTAAGATGGTTCCTGAAAATAAATTAAATAGCAACTGAAATTGATAGTTTTTAGTTGTCAGTTACTTTCTGTAATACCAGTTTGGCAACTGACAACGCAAATTAAGTTTGGTAGAAATCGATTGTCGACCCATTAGCTTTCTGTAACATTCAACGAAGTTTTAGTTCATTTGAAATAAATTTCATTGGTTTTAATAATTCTGCCCAATTTTTACAAAATATTTTTTAGTAAAGAAAAGTTCAACTTTTGAGCGTAAAAAAAAAAACAAAAGTTTCAGTGCCTTTTAAAAAAATTTTAAATAATAACAATTATGTTATTAGCGACTATATTAAAAAAAATATCAATTGACTTGAAATATATTTTAAATTACCAAGGTTAACATCTATTTTACAGCCCACTGTCTATCTAGAATCCGAGACTCCTTACGAATGTTGTGATTATTATAGATGCCCACTGTTATTTTGCCAAATCTTTTAATAAATGCAATTTTATAACTGTCGGTTAGTAAAGAATTTAGGTCTATAATTAACGCTTGTTGCTACAATCAAAATATTTTTTTTTAGAAAACTTTTATATTCCAAAGAATTTTTTTTTTAATTATTGTCAGGGCTTTAAAATTTGGCATTCAATTAGCTTTTTGTTTGATAAATTACATATATATAAGGGGTTATTTGACAAATACTGCATAGAAGTCTGTCAAATAAGCCCTTAATAAGCACATAATATTTTTAATGAATTTGGGGGATAATATATAAAGTGCTGTTCACTGGAATCGAACACTACAAAAAAATTTGTATCAAAAGCCCTAAAAAATATTTAAAAAATTGGGTGGTTTCCATAAAAAATTTTTAAATAAACTAAATATACTATAAACAGCAGGTTAATTTGTTAAGCAAAGTTCTGTAGGGAAATCTAGAGTAACAATAAAATTTCTCAAACTACCTATGCAGCTAAAAACCACAGCGCTACACCGAATGAAACCCCAGGCAACTGCAAGTACTAAAAACCAATTTAAATTAAATCCTTTAGTTTATGTTCCTATTACAATAAAATAATAACAACAACAACAAAATAAATTAAATGAAAAAAGTGTCAATGAAAACCGCAACAATAAACAACTCAATCACCTGTAACTCAGCGAGTGTTAATAACTGGAAACTAAATTGCAACCATAAAACAGCTTTTGCAAGTATTAGTAAATAAAGGTGCTTGTTTGTATGTATATTTTTTTTACGTATAAATTTAAGCGGCCTTGAAACACTTTTATATGCAGATTGCTTTAATTAAAACACAAGCAAAATGGAAAAAAACTTTGAAATTTCGAGTGTTTGTAAAAGAATTGCTGGGTCACACACATATTTGAAAAAGAAAATGTGGTTTTAATTTTAAAATTAAAATAATTTATGTAGTGAAAAAAAAAAAATTTAATCGCTTTAAAGTTTTTTTTTCACATTTACTTTTATAAAAACGAAAAAAAAAAAAGCAGAGAAAAAGTTTACAATACGACCACATGAATATTTAAATAAATCAGTGAGTGCAGTGCAGTGATGCAAAATGTGTGTCAATGGATATTTAGTAATGTGGTTTGCATATATTAACTAGACACAATAATTATAAAAGGGGGCCGCACAACACATTCGGCTGTCACGAAACTTTTACACCCTTCAGCATTCCTCATAAAATTATAAAAATTATTGTAAGTGATTAAAAAATGTTGAGGTTGCTTGGGAAAAAAAATGTAATTTTTATTGCCAGCAGATTGAAATATATTGAAGCGTTATTTACAGGTCCATGTCACTAAAGCGTTATTACCCCAAAAATAACAATCAGAAGTTTATTTTTGCTTATAAATTAAGAAATTCACTTTTAATAAGTTCATTTATATATGTGCTTAAGATGTAAAATAAAAATTATTTTTTACTTTCTTTTTTTAATTAAAAAACTTAATTTCTGGAAATCAAATTAAAGTTTAACAAATTTATTGGGATGCAAGAAAAAAAGGGCTTAATATAAAACGAAACGAAATAACAGAAAACAAAATGTAAAAAAAAAATTATAAAATAATTTCAGCTTTTCATGAAAAAAGTTTGCAAAAGGTATAAAGTGGAAATTTATTTTATTTTATTTTATCACCTTTTAATTCAGTTTTTTGCAAAATTGAAAACCGTGGTAATAAATGTAAAAGCTTTGCGGTTCTACTATAACCTAATAAAACATTTATTTGTTAGTTTGAGGTTTTATTTTATAAATTTATTTTTATATCAATATTTGGCTCTAACCTGCGTAGCTTTTTCAGTATCTGATTATAAATTAGTCAAATTATTTTTAATAATAAATTAGCGATATTAACTAATAAAAAATTTTCAAAGGGAGGCCAAACAGGACAAAAAAAAAGAAATAAAAATTTTAAATCGAATTATTTAAAAACTGTAATAGATAGAATATTACTATCTGAATATTTTCTATTTATTTTGAAACAGAGTTCGCAAAAAAACAAAACGCTTTTTAATTTTTCAGAGTAAAAAACAAATATAAATAAAATGTAATGCAAACATTTGCTCTGATTTATTTGGTATTTGTATTGGCATATAGTAAAAAACAGTACAATTCATTTAAATGCAATCAGCCAGAAAACAAGTTAAATTCAACACTGTCGAGACACATATATGCATAAATACGACCGTCTGGTTTCTGAGCACACAACATTAAGTATATGTTTATCATTTTCATTTGGTCTTGCTAGTAAACAAACAACAAATGATTCATTTATTTTGTTTTGTAGGCAAATGTACGATTTAATTAGTACATAACAAGAAGAAGACTGTACGCAAAACTAATCGTTTTATTTATAACATTGTTGCTTTTAAACAAGCTCTCAAAGAAACGAACCGAATTTAATATAAAAGTTTTGTTTTGTAATTTTCCATAATAATATTCTGAAAAACTACAAAACGAATAAATTGCATTTGTTTCGTTTCGATTTTTTTATTTGCATACTTTGCCTGTAAATCATTTTGTATTTTATTTTATATAGTTTAAAACTTGTTAAAGATTTCTGACTTTGCAGGAAACGTTTACGAAATGTTTCGTTTCTTTTTTAACTCTGTTTTTAAGTAAAATTTATTACAAACAAAAAATCTTTTAAATCGGTTAAGATATACAAAACTATAATTTCTGAAAGATATTAAAAACCCAAGTATGCTAATTACGAAGGAATATTAAGGCATCCTGTTTAGTTCAGTTCTCTACTTCGAACTACAATTGTTTTAATTTAAATCCGTCCAGTAGTTGAAAAATTCTATATTTATTACTGGGAACTGTACAATTTTTTTTCTTTAGCCAACAAACCACATAACAATCAAACTACAATTCAACATGAGAATATTAAAAACTCTTAAGGTAATTAAAGAGTGATTTTTTTGCTATTATCTTTTTGGCAACACTAGTTTTGACAGCTCACGCACGTTTTGTATCTTGTGTCACTGTCAAACATCTTCAGTTTGGTCTATAATTTAATCATGAATCGTCTTACAAACGAACAACGCTTGCAAATTATTGAATTTTATTACCAAAATGCGTGCTCTGTTAAGAAAGTTCATCGCGCGCTTCTTCCATTTTATGGTCAGTTTAATCGACCTACTGAGGCTTCTATTCGGGATATTGTAACAAAATTTCGCACCAAATTTACATTGTTGGACATTAAACCACCAACACGCTTACGTAGAGTGCGAACTGAAGAAAATATCGCAGCCGTATCGGCCAGTGTTGGTGATGACCGTGAATTATCGATTCGGCGCCGTTCGCAGCAATTGGGCCTCTGTTACTCCACTACGTGGAAAATTTTGCGGAAGGATTTGGGTGTGAAGCCTTATAAGATACAACTGGTGCAAGAATTGAAGCCAAACGACCTACCACAACGCCAAATTTTTGGTGAATGGGCTCTTGAAAAGTTAGATGAAGATCCACTTTTTTATCGAAGAATTGTGTTCAGCGACGAGGCTCATTTCTGGTTGAATGGATACGTGAACAAGCAAAACTGCCGTATTTGGAGTGAAGAGCAGCCAGAAGCATTGCAAGAGCTACCAATGCATCCACAAAAAACAACCGTTTGGTGCGGATTATGGGCTGGCGGCATCATTGGGCCGTATTTCTTCAAAGATGATGCGAATCACAACGTTACTGTGAATGGTGAGCGCTACCGTGCGATGATAACAAACTTTTTTTTGCCCAAAATGGAAGAGCTTGACTTGCATGACATGTGGTTTCAACAAGACGGTGCCACATGCCACACAGCACGCGAAACAATGGACCAATTGAGAGGCGAGTTCGATTGACGCACTGGAAGCCAACATTGCCAACATTATTCGTGAGATACCGGCCGAAATGTTGGAAAGAGTATGCCAAAATTGGACTAAGCGGATGGACCATTTGAGGCGCAGCCGCGGCCAACATTTGCATGAAATAATCTTCAAACATTAAATCATATCGACCCAACTATCGATCCAAATAAATATTTCATGCATTTTTCTGAATTTTTTTTTTTTTAAATTTCCGATAGTTCTTATAAAATCACCTTTTATTATTATTTATGTTCTTTATGCTGTTCTGTATTCCGAATCCGAATATTTTATTCGCAATTGAAAAGTTCAGCACCTCATAAGTACTATGTGGTCCATTTTAAATTTTTTTAAATTTTGTTTTTGCTTTATTTTGGGTGTGAAATTATTGGTACAATTAAAACAAAACATAAAAGTTTTCTTTTAATAAGAAGAAAAAATGTAATTTCACATGCACGATAAATATATGCCTGTAATAAATAAAATTTATGAAAAATTTTGCTTAAGGCAAATGAAAATATTTTTTTAAACTTATTATTTTAATATTTGGTTTGTTGGGTAAGTTAATTTTTCTTTTCACTATCACAGGCACACAATTCTACAACTATTTGCATATATATGAATTCTGACATCTCAGAATTTGTTTTTGTATTCTCGCAGTTACCTTGTAAATGAATATACCTTGATGCTGAAGTACATCGAACTATTTAAGCTTTCAATAAACTAAAAGTTCGGTGTTCGGTTACTTTTTTCACTTAATATTTTGCTGATAATAATTTTCAGTTTACTTGAATGGATCGTAAATGGATCTAAACCAATTTCCCAAAAAAAAAAAAAAATTTGGAAAATAAGCTGCTGCCAATCAAATATTTTTTCTCTATTAAAGATAAATTTAAAAATTTATTTGTACGCACATGTGAATGCTTGTTTATTTAAGTTATCAGTCAGCTAAGCTGTTTACCATAATTCCCATAAGCATAAGGATAACGCCCTTATTTATGTGTACTTTTTATATTTTATTATTATTTTTTTGTGGTATTTGTGCATGAACTAATAACATTAGCTTTTATTAATTTTTCAATTTTTCTACATAAAAAAATTTGGGTTGTCAATGTGAGTGAGGGTTTTTCTCCTGCTCATATAGTAATTTACTCTGCAAATCAGACAGTTCAAGGCTTTTTATTTTTGGTTTTATTTGTTCGTTTTTTCTGTTATTATTTTTTTTTTTTACAACATTTAAGGCCACAAAAGTTCATGTGTTTGGCTTTTTAACACAGATAAAAAACGGGGTTTTTTTGTTAACAAAAACCCTTTGAAAATTGAAATGTTGCCTAATGAGATTTTTCTTTTGTGGGCTTATATAAGACAATGGGGGAGGATTGCGTTTAATAAAAAATAATTTTATTTTAATGAAAACCTATTAATTCTTAAATTAATTATTTGGGATATTGAGGTCAGATTTAAGGGAGAAGACACAGGACAAATTATTTTTTTTATTGTACTATTTCAGTTGAATTTAAGAAGATCTTGTAAGAGACTCTATTTTGAATTTAATTGAAACTTCTTTCTATTATTAAACAAGTATATATAAATTTCTTTTTTAAATATGAAACTATTTATCCCTGCTTCTTCTTCTTCCCTTTCCCTCTCTCTCTTTTTCTTTTCTGCTTTTTTAATTTATTTACAAGTTAATATACGATGTGTTTTAATAGGCTTTTAAAGTCTCTTAGTGCCATTAGTTAGCTGGTTTGCAATTTTAAATCAAACATTTAAATCTAAAACCAGCAGATATCCTGTTTTGTGTAAATTTACAACTATACAAAATGTATATTTTGTCTACTGAGTGTAGGTGGGTATTTAATTTGTTAAATATATTTATCATGTGGTGGTAATAGGCAGCATATGATAACGTTTTAAGTACTTTTGACTGTATTTTATTGCATTTTCTGCAACTAATGGCAAAAGCCTCATTCCTTGTGTGAGAAGCTAAGTTAATCTGCTGCAATACACTAAATTTAAGTAGGCTTTGATTAAACTCAAACTAATTTTCTAATTTATTAAGTGGAAGTATTACAAATTACTTAATTGAAAAACTAAATAGATCAAAAAGCTGTAAAAATATTTTTTTTTTGCATAAATTATAAAAAGAGATACACAGAAAACTTAAAATCGTAGTCACACTAAAGTTGATATCTTTTTAAAAAATCTTTTAGGTTCATTAAATTCTTATAAATAAAAGTCAGCTCTTAATAAAAGAATACTTTTTTGTGACTATTATTATGGCCTAAAGTCTCTAAATTTATAGAATTATTCACCCTTATTCCATTTGGTGTCGGCAACATCGTTCTCAATTTTAAAGCAACATCAGTTTTTGTTGACGTCGACATCAATTCACTTATAATTTTGTATTTTCTAACAGCTGTCAAAATTTTTTTAAAATTTTTAGTAAAAAAAAAATGTTTTTGAAGTTTATTTAATGAAAAAACACACAGCAATATTGATAGCAAACGTCATTACATAATACCAAATAAGTGTCAACAGTCATCAATATTTCTCAATATTGAGAATTTGAATTCAGACTTTCTAGAAACTATAAAAATTAATGTCGTTTTGTGTCGATGACGCCAAATGGAATGAGGGTTATTATTAATGAAAAATAAAATAAAATTAAAATAAATAAAATTGATTTGAAATTTCTGTTAAGAAAAAATTTAAAATTTTTTTAGAACTTTTTGAGATATAATAGACCAGATGTTTTGTAAGCCAACTTTAGAATTCTGAAAATTAATACATAAATTGATTTTTCAATTAAAAAAAATTTCAGCAAAAAAAAAAAAAAAAAGAATTTCACTTCTATAGCGAATAAAAGTGAAATTATTGTTTCCGCTAAATTTTAGTTTCCCTCACATGTGAAATTTTGCTCACATTATCAGTGTAGAGTGAATGTACAATAATAAAGAATTTTCTAAGTTGTCAAGAGCAAAACAATAAATTTATGTAATTTGCGAATGATCCTTGTGGTAAAGGTGACAACTTTTGTTGTTAAACAATTTTCTGTGTAAAATAATAATTTTCTGAAATTTTTTATGATGATAAGAACAAAAATTATATATTTTTTTTTTACTGGAGCAATTTATGAATGGTTATTATAGTAAAGATGTCAATTGTTGTGGATAAACGTTTTTATCAGGAACTAATTGAAATTTTTATAGTTAGATCACCACTTTTTCTTTCCTTAAAAAATTGAAAAATTCTGCTTGATTAAAGCAAAAAGTTAACAAAACAATAGAAAAACATTATTTACAATAAGGCGAATTTACACGGAATTCATTCATGCCTGCTATTCTAATGAAAGTGAACAAAATGATAGTCATGATACATGTGATTACGTACCTTCAATAATACGCAATTGCAGGGAAATAATACAAAAACATGTGGTAAATAAAACAAAAAGCTCACAAAAAAATTATAGAGAAATCAGCCAAATAAAAAAATTATATATATTGGAAAGGACAATTTGCCTGCTAGGCATATAATTTTCTTAAAACTTTTTATTTTTAATTCAAAAAATATTGGGCCATAACCATAATCCCAAAAAATTAGACTTTTGTTCATAAGAATTATATGAATTTAAAGTCGTTTTTAAAAAGATACCGACTTTAGTGTGACTATGATTTTAGAATATTATTTTTAAAAAAATTTTTATAATAAAAATAGTTTTTTAAGAAAATTTTTATTTTTTATTAAGCATTTTATTTTAATATAAAATATAAAACATTTTTTTTATAAAAAATTTTTTTTGAATAATATTTTTTTAAATTACATATAAAAAATGTACACAAAATTATATGCCTGTATTTTATTTTTTATAAATAAATTTTTTTTTAAATTTTTTTTTTATAAAAAATTCATTAAACATTTGTTTATTAATAATTTTTTTATAAAATTGTTCACGTAGAATTCCAACAGAACACTAATTTCTACAACCAACTAAGAATCGATATATTTTCGCTTTTCACAATTTTATTAACAGCGACAATATTATCTTTTCGTCCTTCGATGTACATATGCGTGTTATTGGATCATTTAGAGAGAATTTGATATGAAATCTGTGTAAAGTATGAAAGATAGCTTGCTGTTATCAAGATCTTGATCAGAATTGATTTAAGTTACCGAATAGAAACATGCATTTGCATGAAAATCCTTACCCTAGTCATAATGCTTACATCTTGATGGTGAACTTTTCCGAATTCCAGAGAAAATTTATTGAAAACTGGCAACAATTTGTTATTGCATATTTTTGCATATTTTAATATAAATGCATATAAAAAAATGCATATAATTTGTATTAGTTTTCACCTACTGATAAATTGTAACATATTTCACATTTGCTAGCAATTTAGTGTACCACATTCTTCTTCTTTCCATTACATGTATGAATTTATTTTGTCATTTTAGTTCACTACTGCAAAATAATGTTGGCAGACAAATAGTATTAAACATTTTTCGATCCTTAAATTAATCAAAACTGCCAATACGAAAAAATTTCTATTTTGAAAATTTTATTAATTTTGTTTTTGATATTGAAAGCTATTAAATTAACTATAAAATATGCATGAAATACAGTAGTTTTTTATACTTAGTTTAATATAAATTTTCTAAACGCTTTGACCGTTTGAAAATGAAAAAGGCACTTTGTTGATTTTAGGGGAAAATTAATTGATGCAAGCAAATTGTCTTGTAACGTCTAGCAAGACATTTGCGTGAGAGTATATGATATTTAATTTTCAGAGTTCACCTTTTGAATCGTTTACTCGATTGAAAATATATTTATTAAAGTATTTATATACCTGAATTTAAACTTTTAATAAAGATGTATTAAAAATATGTGATAAGAAAAATAATGCTTTTTTTATTTTCCAAAAGGGTTTCTTTTGTTTTTAAGTGCATGATGCCTTAATCATAACTGAGGGGAAGTGGTATGACAATTCGTTTGACAATTAACCTTTTTATAATGCAACCATACACACTCAAGGTTAATGCAATTTTAACGCAAAAGCAACTTCTGGAGTCTTTGTGTAGTGCCTGTATATGTTATCGTTGACTTATTAACTAAAAAAAAACATATTGATAATATTTACTTCCATTTTTCACTCTACAGGTTTTTATCATTTAACTTGTATTGAACTTAACTGTGTATGGGCTGCATAAGTTCTATTGGGCTTAAGAAACCCCACTTCTTTCTTTGAATGTGGTTGTAATATTTTATAATAATTACAAAATATTACTCTTTGTGTTGAATAAATAAATTGAGTAAACGATATGGAGTAAGGTTTTTTGTTGATATTTTAAACAACAAAATAAAATTAAAAGCTACAGCAACAGCGTAATGTTTTTGTATTTTTTATGTAAGCAAAATGTCTGTTGTTAGAGTTGGTTTCGATTAACTTTTATTGTTTAAAATGTAAGAGAATTATAAAATAATTTTTTTATTCTACTTTTTTTCTTTTTGATATTAATGAAGTTTTCTTTAGAAAATCTCTAATATAAAAGTAATAAAAATAATTCCTTACAAAAAAATATTAAATTTAAAACTTTATTAAGTTTATCCATCTGCTTTAAGTACATAAATATCTAGTCAACTGATGGCATATTTTTTTTATACATTTTCTTATTAACTAACTTTTTTTATTTATTTTTATTTACAGATCCCTAAACTAAATTGCCATCAAAATAATGGTATAAGTAATAAATTAGTAAAGAACTTTTAAACACAATTAACTAAAGTTATTAAAAATGCAAATAAATAAAAATTTAATTTAAAAAACAAATTGTGCGCCTGTTACATTTAAATAAATTACTTAAATATGTAAATTAAAAGAGGGTTAAGTCATTAACAAAAATAAATAATAAATAAATAAATAAATAAAAAAGCAACAAAAAACAAATAAAAAAGCTCACATAATTAAAACAAGCAATTGCAATTAATTTAAAGCAATAATTTTAAAACTAAAACAATAAATTTAAATGAATTAAACACTGCCCAGCTTTATTCTCTACCTGTGTATATTGAAAGAAAATATAATGTTTCACATTAGCACAAGTTGCATTAACTAATTTTAAATAAAAATGTTATTTTTGCAAATTGAAAACAAATAAAGTGAATTTTTTTTTTAAAGGTAAGTAATTTGCATTGAGTAAACAATTTATTTGCATTTAAAGTATTTTAAGAATTAAAATTAATATTCGGCCTATTGAACAGAAAAATTAATAAGAAATATTTTCAGATAATTTGTTTTTATAAAAAAATTTCATTGTGACAAAAACTAATTTCACGTTAAATAAATATAAAGATAATTAAAATAAAATTTTTAGACTTAATTTTTTGTTTTGAATAAATATTTAATTAATTAAATCAATTAAATATTTACTTAATTAAATTAAATTTTTATTTGGTGTAACTAATTTTTTTATTATTATATATATTTAATTATTTAAAATTTTGATTTAAAAGATTAATTAATTAAATTTTTAATTATTATAATTAAATTTTTAATCAAGTAAATAACATTTTTAACTAAAAAACAAAATTTTTAATTAATTGAATTAAATTTTTTATTGATTACATTAAATTTTAAATTTAAAACAATTTAAAATTACATATAATTTTAAATTTAATAAAATTTTTTTAAATAATTTTTTTATTAAATTAAATTTTAATTAATATAAATTTTTTTATTAATAAAACAAAAAATTTATTTAATTGAAGGAAATATTTTGATAATTACATTAAAGTTTTAAGTAATGGCAGTTTAAAAATTAAATTTTAAATATTTATTTTTAATGAATATAATTAAAAATTTGAATTGATTTAATTATTTAAATTAAATTTTTAATTAATTCAAATAAAAATTTGTTATAAACTAAATTGAATTTTTAATTAGTTAAACTAATTAATATTGAATTTGATTCAATTATAGTTTTTATTCACTTAATTAATAATTCAATTGAATTTTTAGTTTACTAAAAATAAATTTTACATTTGGAAAACTTTACTTCAGTATCCCTTTTTAGTATCCCTTTTTATATTACATTTTAAGTAATAATTGCAATGGGAAAAATAGAGTCATTATTGTCACTTAATTTTTTTTTGTGGTTTTGCAAAAAAAAAAAAAAAATAATTTCCAAAATACTCGCACTTTATGTTTACAATGTCGTACAATATTCTTACCTTTTACGAGTTGTATTAAACAAAAGATAAAAAAGAAAATATAAACACAACATTTAATTAATGCTGTAAACTGCTGCTGCTACTGAATATAATATTTTATGTGCGGTTTAAACTTTTAATTATGTTTATTTATAAAGTTTTTATTGATAAACAGCTGTAATAATGTATGTACAATGCATTTTCATTTGCTATGCAGTTCTGATGACTTGCTACGCAGAAAAGTTAAGGTGAAATTTTAATTAAATTTCATTAAAATTAATATTTAATTAATTGTACAAATTTTTTTTTGGTTAAACAAAATTTTTAATTAATTAAATTAAATTTTTAATGAATTAAATTAAATTCTTCATTGATCCAATTTTTAATACATTAAATTATTAATTTATTAAGAATTATTAATTTAAAAATTTAATTTTTAATTTATTAAATTAAAATTTTGAATTTATTAAATTAAAATTTTTAAATTAAAAGTAAATTATTCATTTGATAAAAATTTTTAATTAAATTTTGAATTTATTAAACTAAAATGTTTAATGTTTTTAATTAAAATTTTTTATATATTAAGCTAAAATTATAATTTATTAATTTTTCTACATTAATTAAAATTTTATAAAAATTAATTTTTTTATTGTATTTAATTTTTCATTAATACAATCAAAGTTTTTAATTTCTCAGCTAAGTTCTTAATTAATAAAATTACGTTTTGAGTTAATGAAAATAAATTTGTATAAAAATTTATTTTTTTTAATAATTAAAATTTTATATAAAAAAATTATTTAAGTATTAGTGTTTAAGTTGAAACACAACAATTAAAATTTTTTTTTTAAGATTGAATTAAATTTTAAATTAATTTTAAATTCAAATATCAAGTTGAAGAAATTTCCTTTCTTTAACCACAATTTTAAAATTTTTCCAATCTTTTATTAATAAATTTGGTGACCGAAGAGACTTGATGTAATTTCAAAGCTATTGGGTTGCTTAATTAAAGTAAAGGCATATTTTTTTTTTGGGAAAATGTCGTCAAATTAGCAATAGGTGTAAATGTGTGGTTTAATTCAATAAAAATTTGCATTTTGTTTTTTATTATAATTGATATTGTTAATGAGGTTGCAATATTAAAGTAAAAATTTAATTTATAAAATTGTTTTTATTTTTTAAATAATTTAAAACAAATTTAATATTTTTATTCATTTGTAATATATTGTGATTGGGAAATTTTATTTATTTAGTTCAATGCCTACTTTGTTGGTTTTTTATTTTCTTGTTTGAATTTTTTGAAACTTTTTGTTTGCCTATTGACTAAAATTATCATTTGGTAGATTACTATAACAAAGTAGGTAAACAAATGTGTGGGTGCCCAAGAATTTAACAAGATTTAGAGTAACGTCTGATGAAATAACTATATGGATATTAATTCCCTATTAGTACTTACATGTGCTAAGTAAAAAATTTTCTAAGATTTTCGATGAGAATATTATTTTACAAACCAACAAAAATTTTAATCAAGCACGAATAAAGATTAAAATTTTGTTTTTCAGTTTATTTTATGTTCTCTCGAGATGTTTTATAGAAAACAAAAATTCAAATGTTATGTTTTTTATAAAAAATAAAGAAATTTTTTGATTTTTTAACTTTTTTTATTACTTGATTTAGCTTGTTCTAGCATTTTTTTTAAGGAAAAAATAATCAGGCGACGCTGGAACTGACACAAAAAAAATTTTAATTTTTTTACAACTAAAAATGCAAAAAAAAAAACTAGCAATGCCCTGAAAACTCTTTACATAAAAATCTTTGAAATCTCTAGCCAATTTAAATGAGTTTAAGCTGAGAGAACAACTTTTTGTTTAATAAAATAAAATTTCTTTAAAAAGCTTGTATTAAATAAAAATATTTAGTATTTATAAATTTTGAAATGAAAATTATGAACTAAAATTTCATTGTAGAGAATGTTTTTCTTATTATTTTTTTATAATTTTTTGTTTTTCATGTACTTTTTAATTACCTGTCATTCAAATGTAAAAGAGAAGAGAAAAATAAAAAAAAGAAAGAATATATAGTTTTCAATATTAAAATGTTGGTTGGAAAATTTATTTATTTATTCAGTTCAATGTTTACTGAGTTTTTTGTTTAAATATTTGAATTTTTTTTTGTAACTATTGACAAATAATTCAATTGCTTTTACAATATAAAGGTTCTAATGTTTGCAAGAAACGTTGCTACTGAGGATTCAGACTAGCGTCTCATAAAGTGGTCCACATAGATATGCTATCCCCTTCAGTACTTATTGTACTGAATAAATAACTCATGAGAATATCATGAGTAAAAGAACAAATTTAAAAAACAAATCAATTTAAGGTATTAAGCACAAATAAAAATTAATAGTTTGTTAAATAAAAAAAGTTTTCCTGCAGCAGCTGCTAGCAATATGCCCACTGTAACCTTCATGTTATGATCTTTCATTGATAGCGGCAACAAGAAAAAAAATTAAAAATTAAAAACAAGCGGATATTAAACGTCATGATGACATTGTTATATGTCAAATGTATTCATTACATATTTTTCTTTTCATTTCATACCAACAAAAAAAATATTGGTTGAGTAGTTTCTTTGTTTTCATTTCCAATTTAATTTATTGATAACGTGTGTATTTTTATTTGTTTGCATGTGAATGTGCGAGCAGCTGTATTGTTTGTGTTTTCATTATTTTTTTGTAAATTAAAGGACATTGTCATATGAAAATTAAAATTCTACCTGTATGTTGCAAAGGAAACAAACAATGGCAACAAAAATGTTCTTTTAAAACTGAAATAAGAAACCTTGTTTAATGTTCAAGGTTTTTATTTGTTGTTTAGTTTTTCTTTATAAACATTTTTATTTTAAAGAAATATTTACTTTTTTTATTCAAATGTCCTTGCTGTATGAAGGTGGCTATAGCTAACAATCTTCTATTTTTTTTTCTTAAATTAAATTTTAATGAAAAATAAAATTAGGTCAAGGACTTGTTAAGTAAAGCCTAGCATTTTATCAAATGTTCTGTTGTGCAAACTAAACGATTAAAGTAAGAATTTAAATATGGAAGTTATTTATAATAGAATTTGTTAAATATTGTGGTAAACATTTTTTTCACTTGAATTCATTTAAATCACAGAGAAAATTTAAAAAGAATATTAGTTGGCTACGGCGAATTTCTTTAGCTCACAAATTTTTTTATTTAAAAATTCAAAATAATTTAGGAAACTCTTGGCCTTATGCTCACCTGAGTTAAGATCAGCCATTATAATATATTATTTGCCAACTCTTAACGAACTTGGGATCAATAACAACCTCACGTTATATTGTATGGCTGGGCATAAGGGCCATACTGACAGCGAACCGGCAGACTACATTTCCAAAAGAGGGACCTGCCGTAAGTTCATAGGACCACAACTCTACTTTTATATCTCTTCGGGATACATTATTGAAAAATCTGGTTTCTGGGTCAGATCACAATTCTCAAAAGTACTATCACTCAATAAGAGTGACTCTTAATGGGGTGGCATGATGGTCTTAGATTCCATCAGTGACAGCAAATATTAAAATCAGGCAATTTAAATTTTAAGGCTTAGTGTAAGTGGGAAGCTCAGCTTTTTGTTTGCTTGGTTAGAGTAGCAGCTATTTTGGCAGACTGTTCTATGCCTATGGTCTGAGTCTGCTCTGCCAATTCAGTTTTTTTTTTTTTAATTTAGTATATCATTAAAGCTTTTCTTGCAGGTATTTTCTAATTTACTCTTGTGTCTTTTCATCTTTTTCATGCAATTTAGTATTGCAGCCATCATGTTGTGGAGTGAACAATTCATTTGCCAGCAAGGGATGTTTCAATTTAGAAACACGACTGACATTAATACGCAGATAGTCGGGTGATTTTTTTTACTGCAATTGAAGTAATTTCTATTAAACTATTTAATGCTCGTTTTTGTTTTATGATGATTTAAATACATTTCTAAAGTACTAATATCAGAGGCCAAAGAGAGAAATTTTCATATGAATTCTGTTCGATTTCGAAAGAATTTTCCATTTAAATTCTCTTGAAATGTCAATAGAATTTTGATCTCTATATTATGATGCCCTTTAGTTTTAAAATATTAAATTTTAAATATTGAAATTAAACGTCTACACAAAAGAATGAAAAAAAAGGTTTTTTTTTTAATTAAAAATTAAATAATTGCCACTCAAAAGGGAGCCACCAAAGGAATTACAACGCACTTTAACCTTTTTTTTTTTTATTTTGTTTTTATTTTTAAAGCATTGTTATGCAAAATAAATAATATTATCAACTGGTTACTACACGACAACAGAAAGAGCGTCGTGCTGTTTAACAATATTGGCCAATATTGTTCATGTCAGCATTTATTTTAAAACAGAAGCCATATTGGTTGTAATTAACGTGATTACAAAATGCTATTTGCTAACGTTGTTGTTATTTATATATGTATATGCGCGCATGTTACAGTAAAATAAACATCAATAAACGCACTTATATATAAATTTAGCTGTGTAAAAGTGTATGAATTTTCGTTTAAAATAATATGGTTTAAGGGTTATTACATAAATTCCTTTTAGCCCTAACACTTTTACATTAAAAACGATTTATTTAAATACTCGTATATGATAATCATAGACACACGCAACAACAGCAGTGACCAGCAAAAGTGAATACATAAATTCTTTAACATGGGAGGCTGTTTAAGGGTTAGCGATTTGTAATCTATGCCCAAATATTCAGAATTTCTTTAGATTATTAAAATTTTTTTTTATATAATAAATTTAAATATACTCCAGTGTTGTCGCAGATTTGATTTCTTCGCAGATTTGTGTTGTTTAAGAAAACATTAAAAAACTTATTGCAGTCCCCTGGTTTACTTACACCATGTGTTCATGTCTCAGTTTCTCTAATTTTTTTTAATGGTTTCATAGGTGCTGCAAAGAAAATTTTAATTCTCTAATCTTGTTCAAAAGGCCAATGTTATGTAAATTGTTGTCGTTAACAATTGAAATTAAATATTCGCGTGCTTATCAAATAGAAAAAGAAAAACAAGATTAAAATAATTTGTTAGCACAAAATGTGATGTGTAAACATTATTAAGCTTGTGTAACAAAAGTTAACTTTGTCTTTGAGTGCTTAAATATTTTTAGTTTTTGCTCTATTTTCTTGTAACTAATGCGGTATTACACTTTAGGCTGATTAGTTAATTATAATTAAATCGAAATTAAAATTGAAATTTTTTTAGAAATATTTTTTAATCAATTTTATTTATTTTTTTTTTTTTAAATATTTAAAAGTGTTTCATACAAATATTCTAGACTCAGGATACTCTTGATTTTGCTATGGACTGTATTTCTTAAAAGAAAACCACTTTTGTCACACAAATATTTAATATCAAAACTAATGGGTCATATGTTTTACATTAACGTGTCGCAAAATCAATCAAGTCTAAGTCCTTTTATTACAATTTCAAACAAAAACGGTTCTCAGAGAAAGTAGGCCTAAAATTGAAGCGACGTCTGCAACTTCACAAACTGTTATTTAATGCTTCTACATTTCCACAAATTTTGCTTTAATTGCTTTTTCAATTATATTAATTTTTCAACAGTATCAGTCATTTTATTTACAAATTTACAAAATTATTAATTAAATTGAACTTTTTTTTATTATTATTATTATTATTATTGAATCTTTCTATAAGAAAATTATAATAAGTATCCAATCTTAACTGTAAAAAAGATAAAAAACATAAATAATTATTACCAATGTAATAATTAGTTACTTGTACTCAAATCTTAAGAATAAAAGAAATATTCTACGTATAAATAAAAAAAAAGTTATATGTCTGTTCTCACTAGGCGCAAGGTATCACTTCTCTTAAGCCTCCTGTGTCCCCCGAATTGTAACAGGTCCCTGGCGAGGGCGTTTGGATGTGTCGTCAGTTTGTGAACGTACTTAGTATAATATTTTTCAATTTTCTCCCTAACCGTCGGAATTTCTAAATCTCTGTGGATATTCTCATTTCTTATATACCAGGGGACGCAGACTATTTGTTCGTAAAATATTCGACTGACTTCTTTGTAACTTTTGGATGTTAAACAAATTGGTTTAATAATGGCTTTATATAACAGAACTTTATATTCTAAAGAAAGAGAAGAAAATGGACCTATTAGCCACATTAGTCGAGTTGTTTTTAGTTTTATAGCTTAGATTTTGGCCTCAGTGTGACGTGACCATATTGAGCTTTAAAAAAAATTTTGATTTTCTTTCTCTTTAATAAAAATATGGCAATAGTGTTGAGAGCATTTGTGTTTTAAAACGAGATAATACGAAAAGTCGCTGCCAAATTGTAGTTGAAGACTATTTTTAGCAGCGAGTTTTATATGTTAAATTGTATGGAAAACATCATTAAGCTGCAGTTCTACTTCATCATATACCTAATATCAAGCTTTTGGTTGGGCTTTAAATTAAAAATATCGATAAATTAAATATGGGATAGTGTGTCCTTAACTATTCACCTAAATTTAGTTCACAAAATACTAACTTTTATTATCGAAAGTTATAATAACGGGTCTAATTCACAATAGCTTTATATTTGACATAACTTTAACTTTCGGTAAATTGTAAAATTAACCCTAAACACGGTATAACACTTTTTTAATACTTTTCTGCCCTCTAAATTTGTGTGTCATGTGTGTGTGTGTGTTTATTTGTGTACTTGCAATTACACTGGTGAAATAAACACTTTACAGCGCTTTACTCCCAAGTAATAACGGAAAATGCATCGTGTTAAAAAGTAAAACTCTGGTGCAGATATTTTTACAAATAAATAGACTTTTGCAATCAGGTCAGTTGTTTGTATAAAAAAAAAATATAAACTAAAAAATAAAAACACAGTGGGGCAAAAACAATACAAAAGAAAAAAAAAAAACAAAACTGACAAAACAACAAAAAACTACGTGTAAAATTTATAACATTAAAATGCTTTTGGCAGAAAACAAAAAGCACACTCTCACGTATTTTTTTCATTTCTCTCTAGTTGCAACTAGAGTAGAGGGTGTGTGTGTAAAATTACAAAAGCAATAAGAGCTTGATGATACAACGATACCTTCGTAGTGAAATTAAAATTTAAACATAAATCCAACTTAATGTTTTTCTCTTTCACTCAGTTTCACTAAGTTTTTCTTTTATTTTTTTTTTTTAATTACTAAATGTTTGCTTGACAAAAACAACTACAAAGGAAAAATATAAAAAGAAAAATGTTTTTTTTGTGCTAACGTACTCGCATGTGTGTATGCAGATAATTCGTTAAATTACTCGTAACAGTTTTTTTTATACAAGTTTTTAATGTGTTTTTAAATTACAAACAAAACAAAAGTAATGTGATGGTACAAGTAAAATAACAATAATAAAAAAGAAAAAGAAAAGAAAATAGGTTATACAGGTTTACGTCACTACTATTTCAATTGTAAGAAAATATTTTAAATTACTAGAGACCACTTAGGAAATCAAGCTTTTTTTCTAACTGCATTCGTAGCTTTATGATTTTTTTGTGGTTCTTAGAAGTGGATTAAGCTTCTTTTTGCTTTGTAGTAGTCTTTGCATCTGAAAGTTCTTCAGTCCGAAAACATGTTCTGTATTTCAAATTGCAACAAAAAAAAACTATTTCTTTGATTTCTTTGTAAAAGAAAAAAGAAGACTATAACCAGTATGAATAGAATAGCTCATTACGTTGCACTTCTATTCTACTAAACTTTGTTTTATTTTTTGTTTAATTTCCTGAAAACAAACAACATTTTCATTTTATTCGTTATGCAATTTACTTTGTTTATTTAACTTACAACTTCAATAGATAATTTATGTTTATTTTAATTAATTAACTCAAAAAAAAAAAAAAAAAAAAAAAGAAATAAAAATAAAAAAGCAGAAATTTTAATCTCAACCGCCACTAATGAAAGGATATAAATAAAATAAAGTCAGTTAATTGGCATAAGAAGTGAGTGATACTTAAATACAGAAAGAGTTCCAACAAAAATCGTTAGCGCGTAACCTGAATCCCACGAGAATCCTTAGCTTCTCAGCACGACTGATGCTAATGATTTTGAATTGGTTTATTTACTTTTTTCAAGTGTCAAGAATGCAATTCTCTTTTATAAAAATCATAGACTGAAGACAGTAATTACGCATAAAGAAAAATAAGGAAATTTTTGAAACAAATTCTTTAAGAGAAATTCTTGATTTTTTTAATAATTAATTTATAAGTAAATAAATAATTTTTTAAAAAACATGTTGTAAAATTTTTTATTTTTCTTTTAAATCAACATTTTCAATAATCAAATAAATACAAATTAAAAAAAACAAGTTAAATTCTGCTGCACCGAGTCTTATTATCCTTCACTGTGATAGCCATATTCTTCTTAAATTTCAAAAAAATAAAGACAACTAAAAATTATATAATTGAAACGGCTGTTTTATTAAGCTTAAGCTCATATTATAATAATTTTTATATTATTCTAAGTGTATATTTAATGAGCTGTAAATTTTAATTTAATTAGTAATTTATTATTTTTTTCAATAAAAGAATTGTTATGGGATTATGAATATATCGAAAATAAATTTTATATTTAGAATTGGACCGATATATCCATATAAGAATAAAATTTTATAATACAATTAGCTGACCCGGCAAACATTGTTTTGCTTACAAATTTTATTTATCTTAAAAAAATAATTAAAAAGAAAATAATAAAACTAATAACTAAAACTAAAATTGATTTAGTCGTTCTCCGTTTTAAGGTAAATTTAAAAAGTGGGCGTAGTAATGGGCGTAATAAGTTTTTCTTCTCATAAAAAATGAATGGAGTTATGCGGAACATGTAACACAAAAATAAGACAAATCGGTTCAGTCGTTTTCTGATTTGAGAAAAATTTTAACAGTAAGTGTAGTAATAGGCGTGGCAAATTTTTCTTTTCATTAAAATATAAGTTAGGTTTTGATGAAAATATAAAATTTTTTTACATTCGCTCTTCTTACTCTAAGAAATCGTACTCATAAAGTAAAGGACCATGCAAGAGCGGGTAAAAACAGGTAGTAGATAAATTAACCATATACCGACTGCAGCGTCATCTGTCGGGCGAATTTGTTACGCTAAGCCTTCCAAGCCGTAACCCAAAGGCATACACAGAAATTCAATTAAATCGGTACAGCCGTTTAGGAGGAGTACTATGTCAAACACACGTACAGTCGTATTTTATATATTAAGATTACAAACTTAATAAAACAGCCCTTTCAATAAGAAAAGGTCAAGTAAACTTATAAATGCAAAAAAAATTTTAAATATTGATAAAATAAATAATTAATTTCAGTTTAAGAAACTAAAATTAACAAGTACTAAGAAAAAATCCTTTCTGAGAATCTTTTTTTTAAGCAATAAAATGTCTGCAGGCACTCAATTTTTAAATTAATAAAAAAAGGAAATTCAAAAAATTGAATTCTTGCTGGATATCCTATTTAATTTAATTTAATCTAAACATTTGCAAACGTTTTTTAAAACAAACGTGTTTAAATAAATATTTAATTTCAAATAAACAAATTAAAATACAAAAAAAAAAAAAAATATCTCTGGCATCTGCCTTGATATAAGATTTTTTATTTGTAGTTCTTGTACATGTAAGCCTTTTAAGCTCATACATGTACACGTTTAAAGAAAACTGTTTGCCTGGCTTCGTGCTTGTGTGCACAAACATTACGTACTTGTACAGCTTAAAAATTTCTGTAAAAAAACAAAGAAAAAAATAAAGAAAATCTTAAATTTCAATTGTAATTATTTTTGATTTTTCTGTTTCATTTGTGGACTGATCTGTTTGATTTTTTGTACAGTCATTATGACTGTTATTTCTCACAAAACTGCGTACCACGTTTTTTTCCGCTTAAATTTTAGACAAAATACGCAGAAAAAAAGAAGAAATAATTTTTATGGCCCATTTGTATACCGATTGATCTCATATTTTGCACAGTCAAAACTTAAAGAGTTAAAACCCAATTAGTATTTACCTTCTGTTGCTGTTCTGTTACTTTTTTTGCAGTTAGTCTTTCTGTAAAACTGTATGCGGCAGTCTGTAGTTATTTCTATATACTATATGGTTTTCTTCATTCATTTTCAAGCTACCAAAATCAAAATTCCAAAAATTTGCAAATAATTTATTTTAGTTGTGTCACTTAATAACGTTATCAAAGTATATTTTCTACAGGCTTGTTCCCAACGGCCTTAAACGAAACAGAAAAACTAACTATACACACGATTTCCATTAAACAGAATTGAATCAGCTGATTCATTACAGAACAGAAAGTAAAGAATAATTCCGCCTTTAATCTGTAATTATTTGTGTTGGCTTGAAAATGTTTTACAAAACTAGATTTCAGAAATTTTTCTTGAATTTAGCTATAGTTGTAACATCTATTAATAAATATACATTTTCTTAAAGTACTCTTTTTAGTATGCTCTACCACAATCAGCGCTGGGAAATTTGTTATTAAAAAGAAAAAATAAAACCTTAATTTTGTTGTGCAGTGTAATTTGAATTTTTTTCAAATGTTTAAAATTTTTTTTTTAAGATTTTAATGTTTTCTATAAACATTTTTTAGCATATTATGTGTAAGGGGGCCATTTAAAACATTAAATATGGCTTTAATATGAATTAAATGTTTATTTTTTTCAAATGTTAAAGAAAACAAAACAAATGAAATACAAATAGCCTACAGCAAACTAGATAAAACAAAATCCCTTTACATTATACATTTCCATTTACCTCTATTATTTGATTACGTTTTTCATTAGTTTTAGTCATGTTCTACTTAAAATTTTTTCCTTTTAATTAAAATTAAACTTTTTTGTTACCAGTAATTCTTAAATTGAATGAAAATGTTGAGAAAAAAAGTTTAGATTCTCATAATCATAAACAAAAAACAACAGCAGCAGCAAAGGAGAACAATGCACATTTGTTACAGACTGAGTCAGTAGTAATAAGGACGGATCTGCAGTAAAAGGATGCATAAAATAACCAAGGCTTGCACATAGCAATGATAGAAAAAAAAACATAGAAAACTACAAGCAATATATTTTTTGTATGCCCTACACCAAAGATGGAAACTCTTATAAGTTGCACGTTACGCTTGTTATCATTACCAATAAGACACTTGAGTAACCAATATTTCAGCAGTTTTCTACTAATTTATGTTATAAATTAAATTAAATTTCTAAAGAAGAAGTCATATGGCATAATGCCTTGCATGAGGTATTTCTTATTTTACCATTTAATTTTGGTTTAAACTTTTACTGTTCTAAAATCTTACCTGTAACTATTTTTAACCTTCAATAATAAGCCTAAAAATTTTTCAACACAAGTTGTCATCTTGTAAATGTTGTGCATGAACAAAAACTGGGGAAATATTTTTGAAAGTCACAAAAAAAAATTATAAAAACATTTTGTGAAATGTAGAATTTAAAGTACCACAAGTGACTTAAAAATTAAATAAAAATCTATTTGTCTTTCCATAGAGAAGAATAATGTGCTAATTACACAAACATTAAATTTTTTTAAAATTTTAGAGTGTTTTTCATTTCAGTTTTTTAGACGATTGGATGGTTCGTTTGCTATAAAGAGCACATAAGAGTCGCTAAAACCAAACACAGCAATTTTACTTTTTTTAGTCGCATTTGGTTTTATTCGCATTAATTTGAAAAAAATTGACAGCAAACTAGATGCAACATGATGTTGCAAATATAATAAAATAAATAAAAACGTCATAATGAATGCTAAATCAAGATACACACAATTATAAACCGTTAATGTTTTAAAGACAAAAAATGGTATAAAATACTTCTGGTGGCGGTGGTTTGAGAAAGAAGCAGAAACATAATCCAGCATTTTTATTCCGAAATAATCAGAAAAAACCCCATTTAAAAAGAATTTTTTAGCATTGAGGTAAGAACTTAGCAAGTGATTATTTTTATATTTTTTTTAATAGAAATAGTTTAGGAATTTGTGGATAAGCTTATCTATACATACAAACAAATAACGTGACTGACTGACTTATCATCATCGATCAGGGTAAACGTCTAAAACTGCGGACTTGAAAATTGGTAAGCAGGTTCCTGTCTCAATGTGTAGGACGAATAAGAATTAGAGGATTTTTGGAAATTAGAATGTTAAGAACTTCTTATATCTCCGGAACTACTATCTAAACCAAAATTCGAGCTACATTTGGTACCTTTTTGCTATGTGCACAATTGCAGGATAAAAAGGGTAAAACACTAATGTTGTTAAATTTTTTTAAACTAATTTATCTTTCAAAGTAACAATAACAACACAACAAATACATTGTATTCTTCTCTTATGAAAAAAGTATCTGGTGTATATTGGCACTTTTACTCTTACTTTGAGTACTATTTTTAGTACTATTTCTAAATATGTAACTTTATATAAACTGATGCAGCATACAAGTATTTTATTATTGCTTTATAACATCCAATGAAATTAAAAAAAAAAACTACGAAAAATCATTAACAAAGAAAATGGTACTTTTTTTTATTAATTTTTAATATTAACGAATCTAAGACTGGGCTCAAATGGTCCAAATCAAGGCGAAAAGTAATTATGAGAAGAAAACAGTACTTTTTTATTTATGTACTATTTATAAAGCCATTTTTTGATTATTTAACATAAACGAATCTAAAGCTATCAGACCGAGCTCAAAAGGAGCTGGGTAAATAAAAAATCAAATGGTAAATTTTGATTTCATAGATATTAAGAAACCCAGAACTAAGATTAAATGGTGTACAACGACCTAAACAACTATGATACCTCGCTGACGAAGTACCAAATTACAGCACTCTACAAATTTTTGAAATTATCTGCAACAAAAATTTTCTATGAAGACGTTGTTGTTGCTTCTAATTTTGGTATCCCAAGAAATAATGAAGACATTTTTTATCGACAAAAAATTTTATAATATCAATAAAAAAATTTTATTGAGAAAAAATTAATTTATTGTAATTGTCAAAGTCAACGAAATTTTTCATATAATTTTTAAAAAAAATTTACTTTAAAGTCTACGTTAATTTTTTTTTTTGGATAAGAGCATTTGTGTTTAAATTTTTTAAAGAACAAATAAAAATAGTATTAATCGATAACAATTTTTATCGATAACAAGTTTTCGATGATAAAATTATTAACTATAATTTTTTTATTAAAAAAAAACAATTAAAAATTACATTTATCGATAAAAAAAATGACGATAACACAAATTTCGATAAATAAATCTTTTATTATATTTTTTTCAAAAAAATAATCGCTAACACGTTTTCCTTGATAAAATTGTTAATTATAATAATTTGAGTAAATTATTCGATCTTATAAATTTATTATTATTTAATATTATTCAAGCTTAAGATCTCCAAAAAATTGTTTTTATTTAAAATTTTTCAATATTTCGACTTTCTTTTGAAAGTTTTCTTCAGGGAAATTTATTTTTATAATAAAATAAAATTTGATATGTCAAAATTATTAAATTTTAAAAAATTTTAAAATCAATTTAACTGAAGAAGACTTTCAAAAGAAAGTCGAAATATTGGAAAATTTTAAATAAAAACAATTTTTTGGAGATCTTAAGCTTGATTAATATTAAGTAATAATTGATAATTATAATTTTTATATTAAAAAAACTATTTGCAACTAAATTTACAGGAAAAACAATTCTCTATAACAAAAATTTTCGATGAATAAATAACACAATATAATTTTTTTTCAAATTCGATAACAAAATTTTTTTATGAAAAAAATTTTGCTTATAAATATTTTTTATCAAAAGAACTAACAACAAAAATATTTATCGATAAAAAGTAATATATAACAAGTTTTCGATGATAAATTTATTTATTATAGTATATATTTTTTTAATCAAAAAAACTGTTGTCAACTAGATTTATAGAAAATAAAATTGTCGATAGCATAATTTTTAAATAAAGAAAGTATAGTCAAGGAAAGTAAGTATTTTTTTAATGGAAGAAAGTAGATATTGTGGAACAAAAGATTAATTAAAAACTCTCTTTTAAATATTAGTTTAAATTTAATTTAGAAATTAAATTTAATTTTCTTATAAATCTTTCAATGGATTTATGGATTTATTATTAAACATTTTAATCAAACTTCTTAAATTATTTCAAAGAAAATTATTTTTTTATTTAATTGTAAATAAAATGGCAACAATAATAATAAAAAAAAAAATATTTTTATAAAAGAAACTCTAACCTAGGTTGGTTAGAGCCAGTCAATTGTTAAGACCAACGAACGCTTTGCTATTTGTTATTTTTAGTTTTCCATTTGTGTAAGAGTGTGTTTGCTTTTTACACTTTTAACAAAAGTTTTTTGTGAATGCTGATTTAAAAACAATAAGCTGCTAGAGAAACAAAGATGCATTCTAATGCTACTATTGTCAAATGCCTACCAATTTAAAAAAGTGTTCATATGCCTTGTGGCTTTTAATTTAAAAAATTTCTTTAATATTTGTATTATCTAATATTAGTTGCCCTGCCCTGTACGATAACAATCGAAATTTCAGCTAAACCTAGCCAACTACTAGTTGTGTATTTAAAACCAAAAAATAAAAGTAAATAAAAGGGTTGGAAAAAAAACTGTCACACAAGTGAAAACCTCTTTTACCTTGTCTTGTCATTTTCTAATGCAAACAAAATGGCATGAATGTCTGCAGATAAAAATTAAATACAATAGGACTCTCAAACAAAACTAAAACGCAACTTTTTTACGCTCACATACTCTATACTCGTATGTTCCACTAAAAAAAAAAAAAAAAAAAAAAATTAAAAAAGAAGAAAAGCACTAAAACAGCAACGTGCATATACTCACATAACCATGTACTGTTGCAAGTACATGTGAATTAAAGAAATATAATTTGAAAAAAAGTAGAGAATTAAAAAAACACCAAATAAATAAATAGAAAACATAAATTTCTACTTCATATTTACATGTTGGTTGGTTTGTGGAATTGCATCTAAAGAGCATGAAATTTATACCGGAAGTGATAGCGACATCATTGTGGCTTTTTGTCTACAAAAACATTTTTTGTTTGCGTTTTTTTTCTCTTGCTGTTTTTGTTATTGTATGAATGTTAAATATGTTTTATGTGTGTCTGCTGCTGCATTTTAGTAATATGAATTTCTATTTGTTATTTGAATGTATTTCCTTTTTTTTTTTTTTTGTTTTTTTGTTCAGTTGAGGTTTTAAGGACTGCGTAGTGTGTGGTTTGAAAGCAAATATTCTTTTCAGCCGCACAGCAATAACAACAACAATATGTAAATTCACGTAAACTATACTCCTGTTTATTACCACAAATGAACCAACTGAGGTTTGTCCTTTTATCTACTCACATATGAATATTTTTATTTTAAATTTTCAATACATTCGACTGTGTGTGTTTGTTTTCTGTAACAAAAAAGGATCTAATTTCGAATATTTTTTCCTGCTTTAAGCTTTTTGTTTGCCTCAAATACGAGTGAAAAAATACTCAATGGGTTTTGCTATTTTTAAATAATAATGCAAAGAAGAAGAGGAACAAAATGAGAACAATAAACTACATTGTCTAAAATTTGCGCAGAATATTAATATTTGCGTATAACCGGCAGCTAACTTAACCCTTAAGCTGCAAAATATTACAGTTTCTTTATATAAGAGACCAGTTTATTATTATTAAACGTCTTTAAAATGAAGTTGTAGCCTTTTTTGTAACGCAAACTGTTTTTAAAGTTTCAAAGATTTTTAAGCAAGATCTTCATAAAGAAATTACTTTAAATGCCTTAAATTTTTTTATTTAAAGAAAATAATTTTTAATAAAAATAAATAAAAATAGTTGAAATATTGTTACGTTTTTATCCCATCATAAAAACGTTTAGTTTACACCAGTTCGTTATTTTAAAATAAAACACAAGTACGAGTAGATGGTACATTTTTCACCACTTGTTGTAAGCACACACTTTTGTTATAACGGACTCAACAATACTTTTTGTTAATTACACACCTTGTTGATTGTTTAATGTGTTAACTAAAGCTGATCACTTCTAGCAATGTTAGCATTGGCTTATACATATATCTTTATAGTCAGTACTAGATTTATCAAGTAATAAAACCATTTATCATTTTAAGTCTAGCTAATTATAAAGGGTGTCCCAACAAGAACGCAAGATTTAAATTTTAAATAAATGACTGATGCAGCAATTGAATTGTTTCTCTGGCTGTATGACATGTGGCGCTGTCTTGTTGAAACTACAAGCCCTCCACATTCATTTCTTCAATTCTAGGCAAGAAAAAATTGGTTATCATTTCACGATACCGAACACCATTGACTGTTTGCGCTTGACCTGCCTCATTTTCATAAAAAAAGGTCCAATGATTCCTTCCAGCCCAAAAACCACGTCACACAGTGACACGTTGTGGATGCATTTGCTTCTCGTGAATCACTCGAGGATTTACCTCACCCCAAATGCGACAATTCTGCCTATTGACGAAGCCATCAAGATGGAAATGAGCCTCGTCACTGAAGATGATTTTATCGGCAAAATCAGCATTTTCATGTTGTCTTTCCAATACCCAATTAACGAACTCCCTTCGCTGTCCATGGTCATTTTTTACTAACCTCGTACCTTCTACTAGCAAACAATAACAATTGTTCAAATGTCAAACAATGACACTTCGAATGGCGCCAAATTTAAATCTTGCGTTCTTGTTTTGACACCCTTTATAACACTTAAAACCAACATGAAACTTATACACCAATACAGATATAAATTGTAAACATTTTGCTTTATACGAGCAACTCACACACTAGTATTACATTCACAAATTCTACGTATTAGCTTAAACAAAAAAAAAAATGCCATACAGTTTCTTATAGAAAAAAATAACAGTGGGACAACAGTATGATTTTTGGTAACGACAAACTAAAACTATTTACAGGCGAAGTCTATGCAATGAGTGATAAAGCGACTGTAAAAACCTTAACTGAGTCAAAAATTGCGTTGCAAAATTAGCAATGTATGCGATCATTTTCACATCATCTCGTTGTCATTTTATTAACAACAAATATTTTAAATTTTTTAACAAGCGTGTACAAATAGACTACGCTCGGTTGTCAACTTAGAGAAAAAACTAGGATTTTACTTTTTTGACAATGCAAATTATCAACTTATTAACGTACGTTGTGGAATTGTTGGTCAAATCTTCAATCTATCAACAAACGCTGTCAAATTCACAACACATGCTGTCATTTCAATAACCGTATGACATCATTTTCCCATCAATGCACTGTAAAAATGAGCACAAATATGCTTGGTACACTATTGACACCGTTTGTGGTCATTTTTTCTCTGGATGTTTGGCTTATTAATGAACCTAATTTTTATTCGCTAACTGATTAAAATTTCAATCAAATATGGCTCAAAACTCATAAACCATGCCCAAACATTTGCAATGATGTTAATAACCGGTTATTGAAGGCGCCAATTGAGCACATTAACATTTTGATCGCATAGCCATGACTTACACGTCATGTGAGTTCAACAAAAACCCAAGCGCATATTTTTTCGAAGCTTTTGCTCATTTTAAGAACACTTTCGGAAGCTTACAGTGTACATTCCATCATGACAATGCAAAAAATTCATACCGTTCGGGTGGTAAAGTCATGGCTACGCCATAAAGATTGTTATTTGCTTGATTGGCCCGCTTACTAACCGGTTCTTAACATCATTGCAAATATTTTTGAAATGCTGTCTCGTAAAGTGTATGCTTCTGGAAAGCAGTATACTACCAAAGAGGAATTTACTGAAGGCATAAAAGTGGCTTGGTCCACCATTACGCTCGATTACATAAAATCATTGTATGATTCTTATCCCAATCGAATTTATGAAGCAATTAGTAAAAATGGAGGTTCTACGCTTTATTAAAAAGGCTTTCAAATTTACAAATTTTCAGGGAAAACTAAACATAAACTGTTTTTTCCCATTCATGTGATGCAAAATTTTGAAGGCATTTTTTTTTAATTCTTTTTTTTTATTTTTTATAAAAACAAAAACCAGTGTATTTATTGAACCCATTTTTGTAGTGTTTAATAACAACTAAATTACTTTTAAATATAAATAAAAATTAAGTTCATAGCATTTGTTTTTAGAAGCTACAACCTTTGAAAAACTTTTGTTACTGGGCCTTAATCATGTGGCAGGGAGCGTATTATATGAATGAAATTATTTGACAAAATTAATTAAATTGTTAAATTAATATATTGAAATCTTATTTTATTAATTGAAAATATTAATTTTGTATTTATTTATTTAAATGAAATTTATTTAGTAAACGACTGAAAGTATTTCACTAAATGAGTGAAATTATTTTAGTAATGGAATGAAATTGTTATATAAAATAAGTAAATTTTATTAATTTTTTTTATTTTTAAACAAATAATTTTTATTTCCATTTTAATTTAAATCTACATAAATTCTTTCAAGTTCCTATCATGTCATTCACCTTTCTAAGGTATATTTTAAGCGCATAATTTATGTGAAATCATTTTGCCAAAAGTTGTAAAGATTTATGTCTTTTCTTAAAAAAAAAAAAAAACAATAATTTTTGTTTGCATGTTTTTTTTTTCTTATTTTTTATTGTTTTTTTTTTTCGTTTGCTTGCTTTCTTGCTGTTTGTTATCTAGAGTCTAGAAAATAAAAACTCACATGTCAAGGCAATTTATGTATGATGCCCCTTTTTAATAAAATATTTACAAAAAACTCCTTTTGCGTCAACAATAAATTTTAAGTTTAATGTAAACAGTATAAGGCAATTGCAAACAAAGAACCATGACTTTATAAATGTCAAGAACTCAATATAAAATTTACATTTCGGTGGGTATTTTAGGCTTTTTAATGGTAAAAATAAAATAGAAACTAAAGAAATTGGGTAATAATCATAATCACATTTAAGTCGGTATCTTTTTAAAAACTACTTTAAGTTCATATAATTCTTATAAACAAAAGTCAGCTCCAAATAAAAGTCTACTTTTTTGTGACTATGATTATGGCCCATTATATTTTAAGTCTAAAAAATACACATATTTTAATACATTTTAAAAATAATTTTTGCTTTTTTACAAAACAATAGCAATAAGGATTGTGAACTTGCCTTCTTATAAAAAGTATTTCTTTACAGAATTTTGTGTTTTTAAGCCCTTATGATATTTCATAGTTTTCGCATTTTATTGATATGGAATTGAAAGAAAGAAACAACAAATGTTAGAAGGAATCAAATATAAAAACATGTAAACAAAAGTCTTTGTTGTTTATATGTTTCTTAAATGCTGCTTTCTTCCTGAAGAAAAGCACGCCAAGCAAAAAAAAAAAGTTCAAAAACAAAGTTTTAATTGCTCAACTCGTGAAGAAACCAAAAAATGGGCAATATTTAAAAAAAAATTAAGTTGGAAACGTCAATTTCAAGCTAAAAATTTTTTAAGTCATTTTTTATCAACAACACTGAATGTGTGTGTATATTTTACATTTTTGTATTTGTTTATCTTGATATAAGGGTCCCCCAAATAATTTTTTTGTTTTTTTGAAAGTGCTATAAAAACATCGAGTGTAGCTTCGGCTGTGTGGCACGTAGCACCGTCCTCTTGAAACCAAATGTTGCCAATATCCTCCTCTTCAATTTTTGTGAACAAAAATTCTTTCAACATGGCCCGATAACGATCGCCATTGACTAACGGCCACTCTTGCTCATTTTCGAAGAAAAATGGCCCATTTATGCCTTTGGACTAAAGTCGGCACCAAACTGTAACTCGTTTTGGGTGCGTCGGCTTTTCAATGTATGCGTGCGGGTTTTCTGTGCCCCAAATGCGACAATTTTGCTTGTTTACATACCCGCCAAGACCAAAATGAGCTTCATCTGAAAAGATGATTTTTTTGGCAAAATCGGCATCTTCTGTAAGTCGATCGCAGGCCCACTTAGCGAAGCGAAAACACAACCATATTCTTTCAGCGGAAAGATAAAACTAATTATCTGTGAAATCAGACATGAGCTAAGTGTTACATTCACGAAATAAGCACTAGTTCAAAAAAAAAAGTTCGATGGCGGACCCTATAGTTGCACTCTTTGCACCTGGTAAATTCTCCTATTACAATATATTTGTGCAATGCAAGAAAAAGTAAGTGTTATATGGGCTTTAGTTAAAAAAAAACTAAAATTCAGAATCTTTAGTTAACTACTGAATGTGGTTAAAGCAATTATAATAAAACTAACTAAATCATAGTTAGTAAGAAGTTAGTTTAGATTGTATATGCAGGTTTGAAGGACATTTGTTTGAGAGTAGTATTGCCAGAGTTTTGTGTAAAAATATAAAAAATTTGGTTTTTGTTGTCATTTACTTACAAATTTAATACAAAAATATTAATAACGGTTTTTTTTTACTTTTCCAACGAATACATATTTTCATTTTATAAAAACAGACCTTAACTGTCAGGCTCGCTTTTCGATGCGAAGCGAAAACGAATGAGAGCCAGTCACACACAGGGACTCATCATTCACTTGGCCTTACATTACTTATCGCAAGCTTTCTAAGCATATACCATATTATCACCACAACAATTTTATAAATTAAGCGCCAGTTTCAAAAAAACCCGCTGTAAGCAATGAAAGTACTCTAAAAAACTCTCAACGAAAGAGAGCAGAAATAAAAATATAAAACATACACACATTAGAAAATGTTATTTTTTAATTAAAAATAAAATTTTATATTGATTGTTATAACGAAAAATCAATATTTTGTGTTAATTTTATAAGAAAAAACATACAAGCGACAACAAGCAAACAAGTGAGTGATTTTGGCATTTGCATTCGTACAAAGAGAAAAAATATTTTTTAGTGAGCCCCAATATCATATAGAAATGATTACGTTTTATTGGATTTTCTTTTCATAAAAATTTTCGTGTAAATTTTTTTTAGTAAGTCGCAAGTTAGCTGTGTGTCGTCGGAAGTAGAAGCGCACGTTAGTTTTTTTCCTAGAGAGCCTGGCTGTAAAAATAAAATTTTTAAAGCAAAATTTTGAATTAATTTGTTTGATATTTTGTAAAGAACAAAATTTATTTACGTTGCTTGTGTGTGTGTTTAGACTTTGTTTTTTTAAATATTTATTAACTGAAATATTTTACAATTTATATGCTTCCAATTTATATGAAGTTGCTTCTAATTATTTATATCAAATTAAATTTATCTATCGTTTTTTTTTTTTTTTTGTTTTGCAAAATTGTAATTTTTTTCATACACTGGTGCTCGTTTAAATCATTAACAAAATTGTGTAACTTGTTGGGCTTTATGTCCTTGTTCTGAACATACAAAATAAACTGAAAGGATTTTTAGTCATGCTTAATCAAATAATAAATCAATTTCAATTTAAATGAAACTTTAATTTTATTAATTGCTAGACTGGCAATATATAATCGTGTATTTTATTTAGAACTTAAAAATGCAAATGATTTCAAATAATGAAAGATTTTTGTTGGAAATCCAATGAAAAATCGATTGGTTTTAAAAAGTAATGAAAATTAAATAAAGATTTTCTTGGAGATATTCATTAAATTAATAAAATAATTTCATTAAATCAACGAAAGTCAACGACTACTGTCGCGACAGTCGTTTCAGTCGGGAAGAACGTTAAAAATGGCAAATTTGCTTCCTAAAGGGTGGTTAAATTTTAAGGGCCGATGTTGATTTGGAATAACACACAAATTATTTAAGAAATTATTGTTATTTCTTTTTATTATGATAATATGGTATGGTTCAATTATGTATGCAATAAAATATCGGTTAAATGGAAGCCGCGACCTCGGCGGCACACCTCCGTCCGATGGTCCAAATTTTCGATGACGCTGAGGCATAATTGAGGTTCTATGCCGTTAATGTGCCGAATTATGTCATTCTTTAGCTCTTGAATTGTTGCTGGCTTATCGACGTACACCTTTTCTTTCACCAAAGAAAGAAGTCCAACGGTGTCAAATCACATGATCTTGGCGGCCAATTGACATCGCCGCCATTGTTTGGTTAGCTGTGTGGCACATATCGCCCACATCCATATCTTGCAATTCGGGCCATAAAAAGTTCATTATCATCTCACGATAGCGAACACCATT
The DNA here is from genome assembly GCA_947397855.1 of Thelaira solivaga. Lineage (NCBI taxonomy): Eukaryota > Metazoa > Arthropoda > Insecta > Diptera > Tachinidae > Thelaira > Thelaira solivaga. The sequence goes on along the minus strand of OX377613.1, from coordinate 49,599,327 downwards.
CACAGTAAATGCCTGACCGGCCTCATTTTCGAAAAAAATACGGCCCGATGATGCCGCCAGCCCATAAACCAAAACAAACAGTCCCTCTTTGTGGGTGCATTGGTTTTTCGACAATCAGTCTTGGATTATCATTCGCCCAAATGCGGCAATTCTGCATATTGACGAATCCACTGAGGTGAAAATGTGCCTCATCACTGAAGATGATTTTCTTCGAAAATTGATTTTCATTTTCATAATAAACCTGAATAACTTTAACGCGTTGCTCGATTGTGTATTTTTCCATGGTTCAAATTGAGTTAGTCTGAAATTGAGAAATTTCAAATAAAATGCAGAAAAAACTTGACGTTTAGGTGTGGTTCACATTCAACATCGGCCCTTAAATTGAGCTTAAAAGTATAATGTAATGATATTTTCCTTAAATTATGTAATAGAGCCTTGTGTTAACTTTTTAATTAAAAGGATTTCCGATTAATTGATTTGATTTGGCAAGGTTTTTGGTTTCTTGACTGCAAAAAATTTTCACAATCTAGCCAGGAAACGAAGCCACAACCATCAATTTTTAAATTAGTACGCTATTCAGCAATTTTGGGACTTGGCCGCATTTTAAGCTAAAAAGCTCTAGTATCCTTTAAAATCTCACTATTATGGAATGTATATGTTATAATAAAAGCCATAAGTTATAAAACATTCAAATCCAACTTTTTAGTTTCACTTCTGCAATTAGAAATTACGTTCTTAAAGTGAAGCACAAACTCCAAAATTTTTTAAAAATTTCGGTTAATGTCTTAATATTAAAAGGGATTTTTGCTCCTCTTTTAAAATTTTTAAGCTGTAACTGTTTACTCAAATCGCTCAAGAAATCGCTTGATAATAGTCCTGCGTGGTGTTAAAATCTTTAGTATTGCTGGCATTGTTATTAGTCTCTAGACTTGCTGTATTAAATTTACTATTACAGATTTGCTAATTGAATTTGCAAGAGACACAAAAAACACATTTTCAAATATGTTTTCATTATTGACATTTGAATATGAATTTGACAATAATCGAGGCACATGTCACTAGCATTTAAATATGAGCAAAATTTAAAAAAAAAATAATTTTTAAACTTAAAATCATTTAATGTTGCTGCAGATGATAGAACTTCATCAGTTACAGGGTTTTTATTTTTGAACAAAGAGTGCATGTGCGTGAAAGTAAAATAATTCTAAGGTTTTGAATAATTGATTTAAATATACAATAATTACAATAATAAAAAAGGAGGAATTCAATTAAATTAAAATGTGTTTTAAATATCGGGTGCAATAAAAACTTTGTTTTGAATAAATAAAGCAAATATTTTGCAAAAATTCAATTAAAAATTTTTTTATAAAACTTTGTTGCATTTGCAGCCAAAGATGAAATGAATTAATTAAAATTTATACAAATACCATTAAATAGAAAATAAATTCACAAAAAATAAAGAAAGAAAAAACAAAAACTAAATAATTTTGTATTTAAATAGTTAACCGAACACGAGTGTGTTGAACTGCAATGCTTTCACACACATACACAAAGAGAAAAAATTAGAAACAGGAAATTTAATGATAAATATTAGATTATGTCATGATGGGATACATTTAGAAAAAAAAATCATTTAGAAAAAAATGTATACATTTTAAATTCTCATTTAAATAAAATTGATTTTTACTTATTTTAAAAAGCCACCGAAAAAAAACTTTTTTTTTTCTTATAAGTTTAATAAAAAAATTATACATGAAATGAAATCTTTAGAAGAGACTAGCTGACCCGGCAAATGTTGTTTTGCCTTCAAATTTTATTTATATTGAAAAATATAAGTTGGGTTATGCCGAACATATAATAAAAAAATTAGCCAAATCAATCTAGAAGAAAAAAAATTTTAAAAGTGGGCGTGGTCTTCTTTTATTTTCATAAAAAACTATACTGGGTTTTTCTTAACATATAAGGAAAAAATTAGCCAAATTTTTAACTGTTCTCCATTTTGAGATAAATTTAAAAAGTGGGCGTAGTAATGGGCTTGATAAATTTTTATTCTCATAAAGAGATAAATTGGGTTATGCCGAAAATATAATAAAAAATTTGCCAAACTGATCTAGAAGCTCTCCGATTTGAGAAAAATTTTAAAAGTGGGCATGTTAATGGGCGTAGTCTGTTTTCATAAAAATTTAAATTTGATTTTGATGAAAATATAAAATTTTTGCATATTCAATCTTCTTACTCTAAGAAATCGTACTCAAAATAAAGGACCGTGCAAGACCGGATAGTAACAGGTAGTAGATAAATAAGCCAGATACCGACTGCAACGCCACCTGTCGGGTGGATTTGTAACTCTAAACTTTTCAAAGCGTAACTCCAAGCCATTCAAAACCAGTCAAAAGCACGTACAGTCGAATTTTATGTATTAAGATTAAATACGAGTGTGTGTATTTTTTTTTAAATTAAAGGAACAGCTTTTACTTAAATTTTTATTATACTTAAGTTTTTATTTAAAAAATTTGCCAAAAACGAACTGTACGTAGTAGGTTTATGCCGATTACGAACACTTCTTTAGCATAAATCGATCATCATGTCGAGATTATTTAAATTTAAAAGTTGGTAAGAGGTGAATTTTTTACTCATCCATTACTAATAATGCTTTGCTCAACAAAAATGTTTAGCTACTCTAAGAAGCTGTTTAGGTGCTCCAAAAGGTAGTTAGCTGTTAGCACATTTAAAATTAATCCACCTTTGCTGATCTTTATGGAATAGGGTGGCGGCATGATCGTTTAATTACACTAAGAATTAAGTCACTTATCTGGAAAGACACCTTACCTTAGTATACTCTGGCAAATTATTATTAATAGCGCTACCAAATTACGAATGCTGTTTGATAACTCCCTGACTTTTTGAATTTTTTTTTGTAAATAAACATTTTGTTTTTCAATGTAAATTTCTTTATTCTTTTTCAGTAATGGGTTGTCTTGAAGCCCTCAAAAAGTTGTTTGTTTCGGTAGTAAGCTTTTCATTCGATCGAAATATCTTATCACGCAGACATATCTTCCGGTTTAGAAAAACAGGGGGTGAAATCTCGAGACATGGGTTCGTAGCCCTATGTGCGGATGTTTATTATAAAGTTTAAGCAACACACGAAATTCACTTTTTTACATTTTTGTTAAAATGCATGATGTTATTTGCTTTTAATGGCTGCCAAGCACAAACTACGAGTACCTAGACTTGCTTAGAAAATCATTCATCTATTCGCTTAATTTTTAAACGAATTTGTGATTTTTTATATAAATTTCATATCAAAAATCGTTTGAATTTCTTATAAAAAGTTTTAGTTAACTTTTTATGTTTTTATGTTTTTATATTAAATTAACGGGTATCTTAGCATCGACATGAGGTCACATGAGAATAATATTACATTTTTAAGTAGCATTTTTTTTAATTCTTTATCAAAATCCTTTTTCAATCTGTTAATTTAGCTAAACATATAACTTAATTAACTGGGTAGTATTCAGTACGCTCATGGTCTCCTAAAAGGTTAAAAATGTACGTTTTTAAAACTTTTTTACCATTTAAAATTTTAACGGTCTTAAGAAACACTCGCTAATAAACAATTTTCTCTTAAAGCACTAGCAGCCCATTGGTGTTTTCTCTGTTTACACTGGTCAACAAAATTTTGTAACAAGAAAGGTACTTACCAATTTGGAATTACCTAAATACCCTCATTTTATCACCGTATTTATTTTGATTCCATCTGTTCTAGTTTTCGTGTTACAGCTACTACCCGTAAAATTTAAAATTAACTATTTTTGTTCAACTTTTGCATTCAGAGATTTTATTTATGTGAATAGTATAGTGTTTTTTTCTATTTATTGAGTTAAGCGACTGTTAAATAATGTCAAGAAAGTGCAAAAATGATCCTGGCAGGTTTTGTTATATTTGTGGTAACATTACTTTTAAAACTCAGCGAAGGAATTTGACACCATTAGTGACTAAGCTATATGAACAGTATTTTGGCTTTGCCGTCGGACAGCAAGACAAAGCGTGGGTTCCACACATCTGCTGTGTTACATGTGTCGGTCTTCTTACTGGATGGGCGAGGAGATCTCGATCTATGCCATTTGCAATCCCCGTAATTTGGACAGAACCAACGAATCACTCATCTGATTGTTATGTGTTACTGATACGAAAGGTATCACAATTAAAACAAAAAATAAAATAACATATCCTGACCTGCCATCTGTTAAAAGACCGATCCCTCATAGTGAGGAATTACCTGTACCAGAACCACCAGAAAGTTATGGACAGGAGTGGTGACGGCTTTTTATATTTGAAGGAAGAGTTTCCTAAATTGAGTGAGGCAAAAATTAAAGAGGGCATATTTGTTGGCCCACAAATCAGACAATTGATGAAAGACGACATATTTAAAGAAAAACTCAGGGATTTGGAAAAATCTGCTTGGGAATCTTTCATGAAAGTAACTTTCAATTTTCTAGGAAATCACCGATCAAATGACTATAAAACTATTGTCGCGGAGCTCCTATCTGCTTATAAAGCTTTGGGTTGTAATATGTCATTGAAAATACACTTCCTTCATTTACATTTAGACTTTTTTCCTGAAAATTTGGGCGCCGTCAGCGATGAACATGGTGAAAGATTCCACCAAGACATTTCTACCATGGAAAAACGATACCAGGGCAAGTGGAGTCCACGTATGCTAGCGTATTACTGTTGGACATTACAACGAGATGTACCTGAAGCAAAATACAGCAGAAAATCATAAAATTTTATTTAAATTAATACTGTAACATAATAAAATAACTTACTTTTGTTAACAAAATCTCAAATTTTCTAAATTTATATAACATCTAATTACAAAAAAACTATTCGTATTGGAAGCATTCTAATTCTATTTATATTATCCATATCCTTGTCCTAAACATAGCAAGACAATAGTTTTCATGTTACACACAAAAAGTTTTTTTTTGTCGACCAGTTTCATATTTTTTCTTAATTTTCTTTAATATAACTTAACATTTCATTAGGGACAGTTTGCAGCCAGGCCTAACATTGATATATTATTCAACCATTTTACTTCATGCAAAACAGAGGTTATTTATCCTTGATTTATGTAAACGAAAAAAAAAAATATTAAAAGAAACCCAGAAGGAAAGAGGAAGAAATTTAAAAAAATTATTAAAAAAAAAAATTCAAAGTCTGCTGTTATTAGACGGGGTACTCGTAGTTGCAGCATCTATAGATATTTTTCTTGGTTCACTGTCAACGACAGCTGCTCTAAATCGATTATGCATAATTTTTCTACTCTAACGTTGCTTTTGGTTGCTGCTGCATTTTTTTATTTTTTATTTTTCATTTCTTTAAACTAAACTTCCCACTTAAGATTGGTTGCTTTTCGGTTGTAACCAGCGATTTGTAAGTGAGTGTGGATGAAGTGTTTTGCAGTTTAGTGGTGTATAAGTTTGAAAGTGCTCAAGTATGGGTGTACAAGGATTTTTATGCTTTTGGAGGGCATGGAATTCATAAACAATTTTACATACAAATTTTTTTTTTCAATTCTTGTTGAGCAATATTTTATAATTTTTTTTTTTTTTTACAAAATGTTTATGATTTTCGAAAGTTTTTTTTTTGTTCTTGAAAATTTTTATATTTTTCTTTATTTCTTTATTCGTTCGCACTTATTTCTGGTTAGAGCTTTAATATTAATTTTGCTTAAAAATAATTTTATTAATAAAAAAAATTACAAAAAATATGTATTAACAAAAAAAAAGTTTAACTTATAAAAAGAAATTTAATTTACATACAGGAAATATTTGGTAATGGAAAGGTTATTAAACTAATGGCAGGGAGTAAATAGAATTTCTTAACTGAATTAAATTAGTTTTTTTAATAATGAAATAAAATAGTCTAAGCAATAACAAAGTTTGTAGTTTTAGAGTCAATTAGCTGTTTGTGTCCAGTATGCTTTTGTTTACTATAAATATTTACATTCATATATAAAAAAATTAGAATAAAATTTATTTAAAATGACTGAAAAAAGCCTTAGAGGCTAATGAGTTTTCTCAGCAGCCGCTTGTAAGCTTCTGCTCTGCATAAAAGTCTTATAGATCTCATCTTTATTTATTAAAGCACAAGTGAAGTTATTGTTGTAGGCTATTAACCAAAGGTGCCCACACTGAGACAACAACTTTGGTTGTAAGAACTAAATTTATTTCCAATAAAAAATTCAATTGTGGAAGTTGAATTTTTTAATCCTGGCAATAGAAAATCAGTCCAACAGCTCGAAATATTTTTAAGAGAACAAAATTTTGAAATTCAATCTCTATTTTTTTCGTTGCTACAACTATAATATTTGATTACCACAACGGAATTTTTGATTCGAAACAAATTTATTTCTCACAATCGGAGTAGTTTTCTGTGCGCACTTAGACCTTGAAAATTTTCTCCAAACAAGCTTTGTGGATTTGTGTTGTCTTTTTTTTTTTAAGAAAAAGAAATGTTCAAGACCTATGGCATGGAAATTGATGTCACATGTTTCTAAACGCAACTGTATTAACTATGAAAATTGATGACATTTCTTAGGTCATCTATTTGGTAACTGTATAGCAAAAGGCTACATTTAGTTTTTCTCTCACAAAATCATGTGTTCATATTTATGCAGTCAAGATTGAATTATGCTTTTTCTTTTGACTACTCTAAATCAAATTTTTTGCAAGCCTTCTATATCTAAGTTTATAATGGTGTGGACACATATGCAGCTTTTGTACTTAAATTGAAAAAATTAGTAGGCTAAGTAGCAGTTGATCTATCCTTATTTTACCTTTCTAAGGTTTAGACCACCAAAATCTCAATTTTAGCCTAAGAAACATTTAAGCTCATCTTTTGCATATAAAATTTTTACAAAAATTTAAAGTGTTAATTTTTACGATTTTTGTTTTTAAGCAATATTTTTGTTATTTTTTTTTTTTTTCAAATAAAAATATAAAGTTTAATAATTTTTGCTGCTTTTATTTGAAATGAAATTCAAAGCTGCTTTATTTTCTTTGTTAAAATAACTAGAAAATGCAATTTTTAAATTACATTTTTGCTCATTGTTATTTGTTGTTTTTCTTTTTTTTTATTTTAATCTTAACACTAACAATGTTCAAGTTTATTCTTATTTTTATGAAACTTTATGAATTACACGGAGCAACAAAAATTTTTTTCTAGAAAATTTCTTCTCTTTAACTAAATTGACAAAAAAAATTGAATGAAGCATTAGATATCATTTCAAAAAAGGTTTCTTTAAGCAGATTTTTATTTTCGGAAATAATAAATATTTCACAAAAAAAAATTATTCATTAATCCAATGAAGAAATATCGATAACAAATTTGTTATAAAAAATTGTTGATTATTATTTCTAGATTAAAAAAAAATATCAAAAGCAAAATGTTTCTATAAATAAATTGTTAATTATAATTTGTTTATCAAGATAACAATCGAAAAAAAATATCGATAGTAAAAATTGTCTATAAGCAAATTTTTGATTATAATTTTTTATTAAAATAACTTTTTATAATAGTATATATATCAGGGCGGGTCGATTTGTATGGAGGCAAAAAAAATCGCTCAAATTACAAGGAAAATCGTATTCTAGGGATCAAAATGTATTTTGATGTCCCTACTTTTGACCCAAAGAGTCAATAATTTTCGTTTATTTTCTTTTCTATTACTAAACAAAATTCATTTTTTCATTTCATTCTGACTAAATAAATTTCTAAAGAGAAAAATAAAATTCAAAAATAAAAAAACATAGCCATTTCGCCCTGGGGAACCCCTAAGGGGTGGTTCAAGGGGCTGGTATAGGTGGGTCGGCCCTCCAAAGTAAGTTCGGTTCGGTCATACATTTTGACTCGATTGAGGCACTCTAAATGGGTCAAAGTGAGATTTTTCAAAAGTCGGGACATCAAAATACATTGTAGAGGTATGGTTTCTTCGGCAAAGTTTTTTATTTTGATCCCTAGAATACGATTTTGCTTGTAGTTTGTGCTATTTTTAAATCGACCCGCCCTAATATATATCGATAAAAAAAATTATCGATAGCAAAAGTTTTCTATAAATAATTAAAAAAAAAATTTATAACTTTTTTATATCGATTAAAAAATTATTGATAGCAAAAGTTTTACATACATAAATTGTTGTTAATAATATGTTTGATGTCAAAAGAACTTTTTACAACAACATAAATAAATTATCGATTATAAAAGGTTTCGATAAAATATGCTCTCTATAACTTTTTACTTAAAAAGTTTACAATTACATTTATCAATAAAAAAATTTTGTTTTCGATTAGAAAATTATAGATTATAATTTGTTTTTATCAAAGCAACTTTTTACAATAAAATAAATCAGTAAAAAAATTTGTCGATAATAAAAATTTTCTTGTAAAGAAATTGTTGAATATAATTTTTTTTTTTCATTAAAAGAATTTTTACAATAAAATATATCGATGAAAAAATTATCGATAACAAAAAATTTTGGTAAATAAAGTTTTGTTTATAACGTTTTTATTAAAAGAACTTTTATCTCTAAAAAAAAGTTTTCTGTAAATAAATTGTTGTTTTTAGCAAAAGAAATGTTTACAATAACATACATATATAAATAAAAAAAGTTATCGATAATAAAAATTTTCTATAAGTACATTTTTATTTATAATTTTTTACAATTTATATAACTTTTTTTTATCAAAAAGAACTATATAGAATAATATTTATGAAATTTATAATGAAAAATTAGTGATTTTAATTTTTTTATCAAAAGAACATCGATAAATTATCGATAAAAGAAGGTTTTAATAAAAAAAATTTCTTTGTAACTTTTTAATTAAAAAAAATGTGTATTTTGTTTTGGATGAGAAAATTATTGAAAATTTTTTTTATCAAAAGAACTATTAACAATAACATTTATGGAAAAAAGATATTCTTCATGAATGTTAATTGAACCGATCGAAATGTTGTCATTAGTATAATGAAACATTGTTGTGAACTGAAAAACTTGTGAGCTATTCTTTTAGTATGTTTAAGTTACTTGCGGTTCATTTATTATGATTATTGTTGTGACATATTTAAACTAATAATTAGCAGGCATTTTTAATTTAATTAATTTTTATTTTTACTTTGTCTCAGAATTCACAAGTTTCGCACAACTCTTAAACTTTTGTTGCCTTGTGTTATTTTGCAATATTTTCTTTCTTTTAAGAGTATTAAGCTGCAGTCATTGCATGCAAATTTTCTTAATTTTTTTATTTTATGGCCTTTTTCTTGTTACTAAATCAAAAGTTAAATAAAAACTAAAGTTGTTAAGTGATTTTTGAAGTTTCTGGTCTAAACTTTAAAAGAAAAAAAATTTTAAACTAAAAGAATCAAAATCAGCTTAAATATTTTTCTCCTCTTAAAATAAGACTTTTCTGACAGCTTTAACGTAATGCTGCTGTGCAGTAGATAAGTGAATCTAAAGAATTTTAAACAATTGCAAAGTTATGTTTTTGAATAACTAATTACTAATTATTATTTAAACTATTTGGAAAATTAAATTAAATGCTATTCTATGTGAGTAGTGATCCATGAATAAATTTTTAAAAAGCATTTGCAAGGAATCTCTATATATAAAATAAAAATTAAATTTTATTAAAGAACATTTTTGAGAAACTAAAAGTTCTTAAAATATTGTCAAGCTAAGACAACGAAACAGAAATGGGTAAAAATATACAAAAAAAAAATCTTATTTGCTAGCTTACAAAAATTGTTGTCTTGATTATCATCAATACCAAAAATTAAATATTTTTTTTTCAAATAAAAAAGTGCCGACCTCTGATGGAGGAAAGAAAATAACTATGGCTTTTTGCAAAATAGCGTTTAGCGCTATAAAAAATTTAAGCTTAAAGTTAAACATGATTTTCCTCACTGAAATCACAAGCACTGTTCTTTAAAAAAGTATGAAGTAGCTTCACTTATTTAATTGTAAAGAAAATGTAATGATGTGCATCGATTTCATTAAAATATGGCTCATTTTGCTAAGAACTCATGAGACCATATGCTCAAAAGAAATAATGATGAATTTTTACTTCGTTCTATTTCAAAACTTTTTTAAAAATGAAAAATTTTTAATTTTGCCTAAAAAATATTCTTTTTTCTTTACATCTTCCAAGATATTTTTTGAGCCATTAAGTAAATTTAAAAATGTAGATAAAACTTAAAGCAAATTTTGTTGCAGTTTCGAATTTTTTTTAATAAAATTAGACGAACCAAACTGTTTACAGAAAATATTCATGTATATCATGTCATCTTCCCATCTGTGATGATTTTTGTTAAATTTTTTTTAAAGTCAGTACAACTTACTTGTTAAGAAAAAGTACTTGTCATTTCAGTTAAAAAAAAAAACTTTTTTTTGGCCATTAGTGCTATTGTTGGTTTAATTAATTTTGAATAAATAAAATGCTTAAAATTTTTTTATTATACTGCAACCGGAAACAAGTCAAATCTTTAATTTACATATTCCAAAATTTCTTTTTCTTTTGCTTCAAAGATTTATTTATTTTTTTTGTTTATAAAGTTTTTCTACTGAAGGAATTTGTTAAAGTTGCCAAAAAGTATTTGCCAAAAACTTTTTGAATTTGTCTTGATTACTACGTTTTCGGGTTTTACTCTTTTAATTTTTACCTTTCAGTGAAATGTAAATGCAAGCAAATGTTCTACTTATTTTGTTATTTTCTTATTTTTTTCTTCTGTAGAACAACTAAAAAAAAATTGCATGAACTTAAAGTAGTTGTGACACAACAAATGACTTGTCAAGCAGACCTATAAAAAATATTATGAATATATTTTTGCAATGAAATATAAAGCAAAGATAAATTGTCTAAGAAATAAATATTTTTTTTATAAAAATGAAATAAAATATCAGCTCGTTATATGTGAATGTGTGTGTATACGAACATACAATTTTGTATTTAAATACATAAATTAAAAATTCATAAGTTTATGGAAGAAAAGTTTTACGTTAACTAACGCTTGTGTATCAAAATAAATGCAACATTTAAGGAATTAAGATCTCAAGTAGAAACTCGTTTATTTATGAGGTGGTAATTATAATTCCAAAAAATTAAATAAGGTAAATGAAACATTAGGTGCCCTGTAGATTAATGGGTAGCGGGTTAATCTATTAATCTGGAGGTCGCAGGTTCGATTCCTGCCTAGACCCTAGAGCAAATAGTCAAAGTCAGGCATGTTCGTTAAAAAAATTAAAATAATAAATAAAAATATAAATTTAAAGAATATGAATTTAAAAAATTATATATAGAGAATATATGTGCAAAAAATTTAGATAATAAGTCTGTGGCAATATGAAAAAGCTTGAGCCGACTGAAGCAGTTTTTGCTTATTACCATAGAAATTATACAAGTGCGTAATGTTTGCGCACATACACGACAGCAGGCAGTCGGCATATGTACACGAGAAGCACTAATCTTCTCGAAAGTGATACTCTTAATTTTTTTATTGTTTTACCAGTACGAATATATTTACAAAACGCAATACATTGCTTCCAATCATCACTATAGCTTCCCGCTCAAGTTTTTGTTTTTTTTTTGTTTTTGCTGGATAGCATTAAAATCAGAAGCGTTAAGAAGTCACTGCGTCCAGAATAGATTAATTAAGAAGAAACTTCTTTAGAATATTTCTCCGTCAATTATTTCTTTCCTGGTCATGTTCAATTTCACTGAAGTGATTTATTTATTAATAAAACTTATTATAAAAAACTGTGCTCGAAAATAGTATAATGTATCCTATAAGGATACATTTAGGTAAAAATTCAAAAGCATCATAATACAATCCTTTGCATAATTAAAGTTGCCTTTTAGTGTATGTAAATAAAAATCAAACATACGCAAAGACCTAAACTGTCATTAAACTGTCCTACAAAAGTAGGCTATAATTTATTAATAAAAAAAAACGATATGAACTCATATTATCTGGGCAAAAATATTATAAATTAAATAGAAAAAATTAGCACTAACAATTTAATCAACTTCTCACTTCTTTTTGAAAATATCACTATCGAAAAATAGCAATCAATATTTCAGTTTTTAGAAGCACAGAAGGCAATCACTTTAAGTTAACCTAAATTTAAATGGCAAGCAGAGCATTTTTTAGCGTTCTTTATTTATATTAAAGTTTCATTCTTAAATAAGAACGCTAGCGTTGCTTACTTGTTGCACTAGTTAATCATCTTGTTTAATTAAACCCACTAAAGATAAACAAAAAGAGAGTTAAAAACGCTAAATTACAAAAAAATAGCTAAAATATCATTACTGGGCAAAACAAAACAAAACAAAAATTAAAAAAAAAAATTGTTTTGCAGCCAACTTCGCTACAAAACGTGCTGTCAAAACTAGATTTTATAATTGCTCAGCATTACCGCCGCGCTATTTCAACGTGCTCCTTACATTTTGCATGGGCAAAAGAATTTTTGACAGATAAAAACACTTGCCGCACCAATTTAGATATGACTGAATGGAATTTTATGTAAATGGCAAAAACAAAATTAATTAAATTAAAATAAAAAATTTTTCGAAAAGTTAAAATTAATTAAATAACTACAGTATTGTATAACAACAACAATACAATTCATAAGCATTTTAACTAAAACAATTTTTTTTTCAAAACATTAAATAAAAGTACTTTGTAGATTTTATTTTATATAATTGAAGCACAAATCCTTTGAAGTATTACTCAAAGGATTTTAACTTTGAATTGCCAGTTATTCTTAACACAAGTGAATAAAATATTTGTTAAATCCTGTTTTCATAACAACTTGATTTAAAAGAAAAAAAATTAGAAACAAGATAATTTAAAAAAAAAACTTGAAAACATATGGCTTAATTAGCACTTCTCTCATTCCCTGGGCCTCTTCTTTTTCTCTCCCACTACCTTTTTCTTTTGCTCTTTTCTGCTTTTACTAACTTTTTTTTGTTGAAATTTTTTCATTACCAATGTCTGGAATTAAATTAAATTTTTTTAAGCGGCTTGAGAAATTAAACTGGTACAGACAGAAACACTTTTTAGTTACAAAAAACTCGTTACACTTGTTTTGTTAATAAAAGTTTTTTCTTTGAGTTGACATTTAATTTATTTCTAAAATTCATTAAAATAAATGCAGAATTTAAATGAATTGCTTTTATTTGTTTTTTTTTTTAATATAAAACCATTCCAGCATGAAACAATTGGTTGCTGAAAAGAGGTACCAAAGTAGCAAAAACATTCATTGCATTTTAGTCTCAGAATAGAACAAATCTGACTGGGTCAGTAATTCACATTGCCAAGGAATTCCTGACTTGGAAGAGTATTGCAACACTTGGCAAATATAACTGCCTATTTCTTAGCATGCGAACGCTAGCTTCTTTTGTACATTTGTATTGAAAACAAAAACAAAATACGAAAATTTGTTTTTGTTTTTAATACAAATGTACGAAAGAAGCTTTCGTTCGCATGCTAAGAAATAGGCAGTAAACATCACAGTTAAAACGACCTCTGGGCTATGTAACGAAAACGAAGACACAGTAGAACATCACTGTAGTGGTCTTATTGGATGCATTTTCATTACTCTTAGGGCATCACTACCCACAATCATCCGACGTGCCGGATAAATCATCTTAGAAAATATTTGAATTTTTAATGAATGAATTTTTGAATTCTTAATGAATACTAAACTCAGGTGGAATTTGTAATTTGATAGCAATGTCACAATAGGACTATTTTGACCTCAGTGACTAAGTGACTTATTCCCGATCCTCATTCTAATTCCACTCCTGCAGTCAATCTTATGGAAAAGAAAAACTCCGCATATTAAACACCAATAATATATTCTTTTGAAAGTGTATCTATAAGTCTTTGGTTTCATGTGTACGTGTAATATTTAGTGCAACATAACTGACTGTGACTGGCTTTTTGTCGCTTTTTTTCAACACTCTGGTTAGGTAATGGATAAAAATTTTAAAATCTGAAAAATCTAATGAGAAGCATTTTACCACTATAAGCAATAGGTAAAAGTACCAAAAAACTAGTTAATATTTTTGCATAATAATGTATATATATTTTAATAGAAGTGTGTTCTATGAAAAAATAAAAATATATTAAATTTCGGTTTTATTTATTTATGACCAAGCTCGTGACAGTGTGCGTCGTGCCCATATAAATTTTTTTTTAACCAGCTTATCATTTTGTGGCTTAAAATGAAAAAAATTAGTTGTCTCGCCACTACTACAATAACACAAGGCAAAATATTTTCGGTGGCTTTAAGTTATTTTTCAAACGAACGACATGGGTATTTAAATAGTAAAAAGAAGAAGCACAGAAATAACACTACACTATGGAATTTAATTATTTTGTAATTCCATTTTATTTTTAAAACATAAATTCTTAAAAAATAATAAGCAAATCAGTTTCACAAAATTTTAATATTTTTGAGTTGGTGACCAAAAATTATAAACCTTCTGTAAAATAACAAATTTTGACAGACAAAATGTAACATACTCGTATGCATACATGAATCTGCTTTAATTTCAACATCTACACAAACAGAATTATCTGAAATTTATGAGGATTCTGAATTAATTTATTTTACAGGATAGCAAATGAAGAGTGTAGAAATTATAAATGCAACGGCAAACTTACTTTTAATATCAAAAGGCAGAGGCTGAAAAAAAATTGTTAATAAAAAAAAATTTGATAATATTTACATACACAAAAAAAGTTTTCTAAATTCTTTTTTTATCTTTGTTATGGGTGTGTGAACAAATAATCAGTGCAAAGCAAATATTTAGTTGTAAATAACAAGTTTTTCTTGTTTTCCATTATGCCGTTTGTTTATTCTGACTCTTTTATTACTTTCTTATTATTATTATTAATATTTAATATTAGAAATTAATTTTAATATTAAATTTTTTAACAAACACTGGTAAATTAGACCATCAGCTTGCAGGGTCTGAGTAGAAATCGAACCTGCAACCCCCAGATATAACATAACTCTCTAGAGCACCCATCATTACTTTAGTAAAAACAAATTCATCCATATAGAGACTAATAAATAAACTGTTTTATGCTGACGTATGATGAATATTCGTTTCATATGTAATCAAATAAATATTTTTCATACGCTATGAAGTACAATTTTAATTTAATTAAAAGAATTGAATGGAATTAAAATATGTTTGTTGAAATGTTGGACAGCATGTACTCGTATGAACAAAGTATTGCCCCTTGCAACTAATATATTTAAGTAGCCACGTAAGCCAAACAATATTTTAAATCAATTAACTGGCTGACATCCAAACCACTTTATGTAAACATACACCATCATATATTAACATATTTAGCAAATACTTTTTATTAACTTTCAATTACAGCTAAATCGAAATAAAGAAGGGATTTTTAATATTTTATAGAAACAAATCTAGTAATTAATTAAGGAAAGGAAGAGGAAGGGCCGAGCCTTCTTATGGTTTACAAACAGTGTATCGAGAGTATGGTTTTACATATCAAATATGACTGAACAAATAGATGTGCAATATAGGAATGGATAGCACTTGCAGCAGGTATTGACTGGAACTGCAGAGAGCCCAGTTGAGTAATATGGTGACAGTTATAAGGGGCCACTGCAGTTTTGCCTACTAAGCTAGGAAAATGGGTGTGCCATCAAGTAATTACTATAGAAACTGTCAAGATAAAGAAGGGAATTAAACTGTAGAACATATTTTCTGCCTTTGTCTTAGACTGGAGTGTAAGCTTTACTCAGAACACTATCAAGGGATGATGTTGACATGCTATCTGGCTGTGCGGGTCACTTCACACTTCACTTTTCACTCTCTTTTTCTCTTATTACAAGGTGGCTCTCATTTTTTTTTCCTAAATGAAAATAAAATGTGTGCCGTTGCTTCATCCTGTTGGTACCACATGTCGTCCAGTCCTAATTCGTTCAATTGCGGAAGAAAAAACTAGGTTAACATGCCCCTATAGCGCGCACCGGCCACTGTTGTCGTTTGACCCGCCCGATGACTCCTCCAGCGTGAAAAGCGCACCATGCAGTCACTTTGAGCGGATGTAATGGCTTCTCGTGCATCACTCGTAGATTTTCGGTGCCCCAGAAGCGATAGTTTTGCTTGTTCACGTACCCGCTGAGGTGGAAATGAGCCTCGTCGCTCATTATGATTTTGTGTTGAAAAATCATCCCCTTTGATTATTCCGCGTTCTTGGGAGTGTATCGCTCCATAGTTTGTTCACTGTATTCTACATCTGTCTAGTTCAAAAATGTCAAAACAGATTTAACATTGCCCGCCATTTGCAAAAATAAGCGCATCTTCCAATAGGGTGATTTCTTTTAGCCCACTACTTACTTCTTCTTCGTTTTCGCCCTGTTAAAGTTTAACAAAGGCACTACATCAAAAGACCTTAGTGAATAACCGTTTTAATTTTTCTTATTTAGCCATCCTGGCAACCTGAGCTTACCAAGTAGATGCTGCAGGCTACTAATCATTATATGAAATTATATTTTCTTAAGTTTTTAGTTACTCTGCTCTCTTTGAAAGTGAGAATTTCGCAAATTTACTTTTAGACTTCTCAATTTATTTGTTTGAATTAAGTTGAACGAATTTGATTTCACACGAGTAAAACAGAAAAAAATTCTCTTTTTTAACACAATTTTCTTTTAATTTTACACAATTTTTACGCAGTTAAGAGATGATGAAAAAAATTGATATTATGTTTTTTTTTAAATTTAATTTATTTGTTATAACGCAATTAATGAATTAAAATGTTTAAGCACTAAATAAATAAAATGAACTACAACAAAAATATTTTAATAATACAAATTGAATTATTACACGAATTTTCTTGGAATGTATCTATCGTGTTAAAAGAGAATAAATTATGTTTCGAAAATGTGTTCTTTTGTTATGGAATACAGGATAACTAACCAGAATATGAGATTAAACTTTCAGCTGGCACTTAGATTTGACATTTAGAATTTTGAGAATTTAAATATTTTTTTTATACATCAGGGAAGAGCTGTGATCACTCTAGGAATTTTGCAGGGCCGTCTTTAAATTATTGCTACATCGGAAATTTAAAAACAGGAGTTTTGTCAGCATTGACTTTCAGCTAATAAGTTTGTGCAGTTATTTTGTTTTAAACCTTATTTTGTATGAACTGAGTATTAAAAAGTTTAACCTTGAGGGTACGCTCTACTTCGAATGCACTGTATTAATATACAGTTTCTGAAACAAACATTACACACACACACATAAACATTTTATATATCATGTGCATAATTTAGATTCTTAATATACATTTCACACATACACACACACACTTTTAAAATACATATAAATAAATAAAAGAAATACAAAGTCTGGTGAAATAAACAAAAACAGTAAAACAAACAATGTTTCAATGTAACGTGTCAATGCTCTATAAAGTGATGGTAGTCTATGTATTCTCTAGTTTGTTTGTTTTATATCCCATGTGTGTGTGTGTGTGTGTGTGTGTGTGTTGGGATAAGAATTTTTCATAGACACACAAGTTAATAAGTATGTGTTTACTTTGAACACATGCCTAACCAAACAAGTAAGTGTTTGTGAATGTGTGCATACATAAATACATTTTGCTCAAGGCTTTTACGCTTGTGTTGTTGTATTTATTTGTTTTGTAGCCTTTTTGAAATATTTCTTTTTAATGTTAAATTTCTACTTAAATTTTATGAAGCTGAAATATTTTGTTTATTTTATGCCTTTGTTTACATTTGTTGTTGTTGATTATTTCTTGGTGTCTCCTTTAGTCAACTAACGCCTTTGCAATTTTTCAAACTTTATATTTTTACAATGAAGAATAATTGAAGCCACCCAGGCAGCCAGCTTACCACAGTGAAAAAAATCGGTTAATCTTTTTACTGCCATATGTTACGAGACCCAGCTCAAGTTATTGTTTTTAGCAGCACAAAATTTCCACTTTACCAAAAAAAAAAGTTTTCTATCTTGTTTTGGGAATATTAGAACTGTTATTTGCTTTAAGTTTGAAAAGGTTTTTGAAGAATTTTGTTTAAGGCTTTAAAAAAAATTTTTTAAATTAAATTTTCTGCAGAATTGAATTATTCATTGTCAAAAACCCCACATGTAGTTGGAAAAATCTAGTAATGCACAAGGCAACTTTTCGAAATACTCTCTTAAAATTGACGTTGTGTTTACACAAAAAAATTTTGTTTTGGCAACTTTAGCCAGATTAGGAATATCATGACCTTTTAAGTCCTTTCAAATTCCAATTTTAAATACTGTACTACGATCTCACCGTAGCTTAATCGAAAGAAAGTAATCACAAGCTATACAAGATTTATTTTTCACTGTAGTCTTAAGCTACGGTCAAATTAAACAAATATTTGTCAAAATAAGCATAATCACTATGTCATCTACATATACGTTTATATATTTTGAAGAAATTATCTCTTAGACTAGTTTAATTTTTAATTAAAATACAATATAAATACTTGCATTATTATATTATTTATATTAATTTTATGTAATCAAAGTCATGTTAGACTATAAAAGTATTTTTTTAAAAGTAGTGGTTATGCTTATTTCGACAAATATTTGTGTAATGTGACCGTAGCTTTAGGAATTTAATGTAAACTTTTAAAACGCCAATACGAGTATACTTGTAATTTTTTTTGGTTTCCTTTATCATAATTATTAGTCAGAAATTAACTTATATTATATAAATTAACTTATATTTTTTATGTCCATAATAACCTTCTTAATAGACATATAAAAACAAGAATTTGTCAAATCGCTTGAGCCATTCTTTAGTTTTAGGCTTAGCAACACTTTTGGCAATTTTTATTTATGTGAAAAACTACTTGAAAACATGGAAAATGTTAAAAGTTTTTATTAACAAATTTTTTTCGTGTGTAACTTTAACAAATTTTTTTTGTCAAAATTCTTTAGTAAAGCATAATGTACGAGGAATTGTATGTATTTAAGTGTTCACATAAAAAAAAAAATTAAAAATATTGGGCCATAATCATAGTCACAAAAAAAGTAGACTTTTATTAAGAGCAGACTTTTCTTCAAAGAATTTTATGAATTAGAAGTGATTTTTAAAAAGATAACAACTTTAGTGTGACTATGATTATGGACCATTGTTTGTGTGTAAGGAATATTTGAAGCTGCCACAAAAACTGAATATGAATGAACTCCTCTAGCAGGCAGATTTGCTGCAACAAAACAAAAAAAAAAAAGCAACGACATGAATAAATGATAAATGAAATACTTAAACATTATCCCAAACCGATTATTTTGCATATATAATTTTGTCACATTGCCATAAAGAAAATATACTTGTGTATTAGAAAAAGCTGTAGATTTAAGTTTATTTATTCGAAAGACACCAACCACCACAATGCCAACATATATACTCCAACTACTTATTGCTCGCATAAGTGTGGTGTAAATTTTTGCTTCAGCTCACACACACATACATCCTTTTTATAATGCCAGCCCATATATTATGTGTAAAATAAATTTTCTGGAAACAAATATTTATTTTTGAAGGAATGTGTATCTGTGGTAGAACAAAAATATTCACAAGAGCCTTTTTATTTTAACTGCTCACAAAACATAAACCATAATTGCAGCAGCATGTTTTTTGCTTATGCAATGAAAAATAATTCTCAATTTCTTTTAATGAAACTTTAATGTAAAACTTATTAAATATTTAAAAAAAACAACAACAAAAATTAATAGCACACACCGAAAACAACTTGCGTTGTGAAAACTGAATTTGTCATCACTCAACAACTCTGAGACCAAATCAACGCATTCGATATCGAGCAACTCTAAACACTAAAATGACGATAATTTAATTCCGATATCGAATGCGGGGATTTGGTAATCGAATTTTTTAGTTTCGAAATTCGAGAATACAGCCCAAAATTTTGTTCTCTCATATGCAGAGTTTTTATAGAAAAAACTAAAAAACTCTACTTTAACAATAGAACTTTTGACTGGTAACAAATTTAGTTCTCACAACCGAAGCATTAGTTTCAATAATTTTAGGAAATATTGTCAATAACAGGCATTATGCAATACGACTTAGCCCCATTATTACAAGTCACCGGTAGTTAAAGTTTAGATTTTATAAGTGAAATATCAAGCTTTTGTTTGGCCATTAAATTAAAAATAACGGATAATGTGACATTCTAAAACTATTTCCAAAATTTTAGTCAAAAACTAATTATTTTCAACACCAAATTTTAACTTTAACTATCGAAAGTTGTAAATAATAAAGGGGCCTTAGAGAATCTCTTGTACTTCTTTTGTAATGCATGATATAATAACATGGAGACAATTCTTTCATCATTCATAAGTTATATACTGAAGAAACCACTTCAAGTTTAAGAAATAAATTTGTTATTAATTAAAAATCATTGCAGCTGTGATAATTGAATTTTTTAATTGTAGAATTGTAAAAGAATTTTTGAATTTAAATTTTTCCAACTAAAAAATTCGATTGTCACAACGAATTTTTTGACTAATGACAAATTCAGTTTTCACAATCAAAGTATTTTGTGTGTCATTAATTAAAAAAATTTGTTTATCACAGTTACTAAGTAAATACTGCGCTAAAACGTACTCAGTTTTGGAAAAATTATTCTTTAAAAATCTAACAACTGATTAAAAGATGAGAAGGCTTTAAAAATAATTTGTAAAAGATCTACAAATTGTTCCCAAAAATTCAGTTTGAATGGTCAGTGGTAACAAAATGTAGCTATCGCATTTGAAAGTTTCTTTATCGTTAATATGCAGCAAAACAATTTGCATTACTAAACAAGCATTACTGTCCTATTGAATTTTATCCCTTCTTATCTTGTCCTGTTCTGGCACACAAATAATTTTTTTGTCCCGTTTTTTTAAATTGGCTTGTTAAATAAAATTTATTTTCTATGACCTGTAAAATAATTTGTGTTTTTTTCTTTAAAATTAAAATATTTTTTTTAAGCTTTAATGTCACGTTTCTACAAAATTTCTGAAGCGTCTACAACTTGCAATTTTTAAGACCCAGATACGTTTTATAAAACATTAAACACACACAAACATACACATTGCTATTGCTGGTGTCGAAGAAAGTGAAAGAAGACCTCTTTCAGTGCAAAACACAGACAGCAAGACTTTTAAAAACAACTCAAGTAAAGGTTTCTATTTTTGGTTTGTTTTTGTTTGTTTGTTTTTACTAAAATAACTTGACCCCTTGAAATTTATATACGAGTATATTTCTTTTTGTTTTGTTTTGTTTTAGTTGAATAAAATTCACTCACACGCTTTCACGTAGTTTCAATTGCTCAAGTACTTAATATGAAAAACACACAAATAAACTGGAAACCGTGTCAATATGTGACGTTATTTTCTTTTATTTTTCTTTTTAGCTTTGTTTCAGGGCAAACAAGATATTGCAGTGAGTGTATGTGTGTGTGTGTGTGTGCTATTCGTTCTACATTTTATTCTGTCAGCCTTTAAGCGGATATTTAAAGCATTTTATTTTTACTTGATAGTTTTGTGTTTCCGGTGTTTTTTTTTTGTCATTGTGTGTATGAAAAAATAGAGCGTGACTCAACCGAAAAGGAAACACACATGCACACCAATATCACTTTTAGTTCTTTACTACCAAATGAATCTTTGAACCTTTCTACTACTAGACTGTTACCCAAAAGCCCATAAATTTCCAATTTGTTTAAGCAAAACATAAATTTATAAGAAATTTCTGAGACAGCAAAACTATAGCCACAGAAGAAACGTAAGAAAATATTAGAGAGGGTCTGTGGGTCTATGGTTTACATGGTTTAATCTCAGACTATCTATCTAATTTGTTACTGTACGGCCTTAGAGTCTTGTAGAGCAAGGCTTCTGAAAGACTTCCTCTTTAATAACAAAAAACTAGTTAGCTTCATTGGAAGCCTATTTAAATTTAAAAGAAAACTAATTAGAAATAATAACATTTTTAAATTTCGAGCAATAATGCAACCCGTAATTTGCCTCTTGGTTTTGAAACTTTAAAGAATAATTTTTTATTAAAACTATCTTCTTTCAGGGAAAGATTTTATGAACCTGTTTTTTTTTTATTTCATTTAATTAATCTGCCATAATTTTGAAGTCCATTTCCCAACTAAAACAGTGCAATACTGCTCACAAATCTTGTAATTATTGTGGAATGCATTTCACTTAAGTCTTCTGGGGCCAGTATCTCACTACGTCTTCCAGACACTGGGAAAACGATGTTTTTTGTCCTTCTTGACAGAAGACAATGCTTTGTCAACATTCCAGTGTAGATTATGATGAATAATATCAAATGAGGTTAAGAGAAACATCTGCCCTAATACGTTCGGCATTAATGAATCTCTTTGACCACTGCATGAACGCTTCTTCTACCCGTAGTAAGGCACGCATGATCTATATCTATAAAATGGGCAATTTTATCCGCAAAGTCCGTCATTTCATTGCCAGCATGTCTTGCTATCCATACGAGAGTAACCGAGTTCGTCACTGTTAGAGAATCAAGGTAAACTTAGCTGCTCTTTTATTTCATATTAAATATTAGCTGTTTTTACCCCGTCTAGCTTAGCTATTTACTTCATGTATTAAAATCTTGGGTACAATAATAATATTTTTTTTTGTTTGGAAATGCAATCACGGTCGGGCTCACCATGTTGGAATACCAAAAAAAAAACCGCCTTAATCTTCACGGAATTTGTTTTTCACCCCGCAATCTGTTTCGTTTTACTTTGGGGTTGATTCCATGTGGTCTTTATATGCCATCATCTTCTATCTGTCCGCATTAAGACTACCCAATTTTTCCATTAGATTCTTGGCCTTGAGAATACCTTCACAGCACGCTTTAGTTCAATACATTAGCCATCATGATCGCCATGATATTTGAGGTAGTTATTTCACAAACTAAGTCATCCAATTCTGTGCGTACTTCAATCCATGGGATGCATCTGAAAATGGTGTGCTCAGCGTCATCTATTTCATTTTCTTTTTCATATAAACAATATAGTGATTCGCATTTTACCATTCTGTATGAGTACTTTCGGAAGTAACCACGACCCGATAGCTTCGGTGTCAAGTAGTAGTTCACATTCCCATGCCCTCTGGCTATCCATTTCAGTATCAGTTTCGCTGCCCATTTGCCTTTTGTTTCATTGTTACATTTTCTCTCCCTGACTTGAATAATTTTTCATCGAAAAGTGCTCTCATCTGTAGGCGTCATGTTCCCTGTCTGTTTTTGTATCCATATTCTTCATTGTTCTTGTGCTCCTGCTATAACAAATACAGCAGCTCTTTATACGGTGCGGTATGCCAAAGTCACACCTAGCGCAGCCATGAACTGTGTTTCGTCCTCATTGTATCGCCCCATATTTCACAACCGTGGAGAAGTATACTTTTTATTACCTTCAATAAAAGTCCATATGTACCAAGTTTTACAGGAACTCGTTTATAAATAAAATTCTTAATTATTTAATCATTGAAGAGTGGGCGTAAAAGTGGGCGTGGAGTTATGTTATATATTATGACCACAGCACAAACAATATTTAGTTTTATTTTAAAAACTTTTTTCAAAAAACTCCATTAGTAATTAAAGCTTGTAAGCTCATTCACTGCATCATATTCAGCTTGTAGCTTATATAGTAACTGTGTAGTTGTTTATTAAAATTACAATTTTTTTTCATATAAAAGTTATAAAAAAATTTAAATTATCTAGAGCTATACTAACAGTGACGAGTTCATTCGTCAAAGAGTAATAATATTTGTTGTGTTTGTGTTTACATTTTGTTGGAAATATCAAATCATATGACATTTGATACCTTTTGCTTTTTAAAGCTTTTAATTATTGTGTCCTTTTTTTTTTTAAAGAAAAGAATAACTCCTGGTTACAATTTAGCGATATAAAAGTTGGTTTTCTATACACAGAAAAAAAATTGTTTCATAACTGCGTTAAAACGATTTCATTAATTTTTTATTTTTAATTCAGTGAAATATTTGAGAATCCATTAAAACTGTTTAATTTAATAAAATATTTTATAAATTATGTGAATTAATGAAATTTGCTTCATTAAATCAATTAGTATTTCATTGAGTTAATGAAATTTTTCATTAATTTAATGAAATCATTTCATGAAATTAATGAATATTTCTCTGAATTAATGAAATATTTTATTAATTTAATAAAACCTATGATCGGTTGAAAATAAATTAATTTTTCAAATTCAAAGAATATACTCGTATGTACACATGAACAAAATTCTCTCAGTGTATACATTAAAATTTTTTATCTTGTCACACATGCCTGCCTGTGTATGAATCTAAAAGTGTTGGTTATTTTCCTTTTTTTTATGGTTGCCGGCATTAAATGCAACAGCTATTTTATACTCAGTCCTTTTGGAAACAGCCAGCCAGTCACTCATATCTGGTGTCTAGTACTTAAAAAATATAAAGCATCTGATACAATTTAGCCCCTAGTTTGCAAGGATGTATAGGAATAACATAAATAGAAACGTATATATGTATGTATAACTGTGTGTGTCTATTTATTATTTTGCTATTTTCAAATAAAATTACACAAATACATAGAAACTGTTTAGCTATCGTATGTAAACATTGTGATTTTTATTTTGTCACAATGTGAGTGGGAGCGTGTGTGTGTGTGTTTGGGTCTACATTGTGTTGTAAGTAATGTAAGTCAACACATTTGGCCTACATTTGATGAATCTTTTTTTTTTTTTGTTCTCTCTGTCTTTCTTTCTTTCTTATTACGTATTTTTGTAGCTCTTTAATCGACCTAAAATATAAACCAGCATTTCAGCTTTGGCAACGTGATGAATTGGACCGCATAAATGAATGGAAAAAAAAATATGCAAAATTACAAAAAAAAAAATGCATTAAAAGACAACTGTAACAATTTAAGTGTATGGTCTCTGTACTTATTCACTCTTACACTCACATCTGCACACGCTAGTAGAGAGCACAGAATGGCAAAAGTAGGCTATTGTTAGTTAAAGGGGTTTAAGAGATTAAAATGATATAATGAAAAAAATAATAATAAAAATAATAAACAGCATAGAAAAGGAAAAGGGAAAATGAAATAAAAGGTGATTTTATAAGAACTATCGGAAATTTAAAAAAAAACACATAAAATTCAGAAAAATGCATGAAATATTTATTTGGATCGATAGTTGGGTCGATATAATTTAATGTTTGAAGATTATTTCATGCAAATGTTGGCGGCGGCTGCGCCTCAAATGGTCCATCCGCTTAGTCCAATTTTGGCATACTCTTTCCAACATTTCGGCCGGTATCTCACGAATAATGTTGGCAATGTTGGCTTCCAGTGCGTCAATCGAAGCGGGCTTGTCCCTATAGACATTAGCCTTAACATAGCCCCACAAAAAATAGTCTAGAGGCGTTAAATCGCACGATCTGGGCGGCCAATTGACTGGTCCCAAGCGTGAAATAAACTGTTCACCGAACTCGCCTCTCAATTGGTCCATTGTTTCGCGTGCTGTGTGGCATGTGGCACCGTCTTGTTGAAACCACATGTCATGCAAGTCAAGCTCTTCCATTTTGGGCAAAAAAAAGTTTGTTATCATCGCACGGTAGCGCTCACCATTCACAGTAACGTTGTGATTCGCATCATCTTTGAAGAAATACGGCCCAATGATGCCGCCAGCCCATAATCCGGTTGTTTTTGTGGATGCATTGGTAGCTCTTGCAATGCTTCTGGCTGCTCTTCACTCCAAATACGGCAGTTTTGCTTGTTCACGTATCCATTCAACCAGAAATGAGCCTCGTCGCTGAACACAATTCTTCGATAAAAAAGTGGATCTTCATCTAACTTTTCAAGAGCCCATTCACCAAAAATTTGGCGTTGTGGTAGGTCGTTTGGCTTCAATTCTTGCACCAGTTGTATCTTATAAGGCTTCACACCCAAATCCTTCCGCAAAATTTTCCACGTAGTGGAGTAACAGAGGCCCAATTGCTGCGAACGGCGCCGAATCGATAATTCACGGTCATCACCAACACTGGCCGATACGGCTGCGATATTTTCTTCAGTTCGCACTCTACGTAAGCGTGTTGGTGGTTTAATGTCCAACAATGTAAATTTGGTGCGAAATTTTGTTACAATAGCCCGAATAGAAGCCTCAGTAGGTCGATTAAACTGACCATAAAATGGAAGAAGCGCGCGATGAACTTTCTTAACAGAGCACGCATTTTGGTAATAAAATTCAATAATTTGCAAGCGTTGTTCGTTTGTAAGACGATTCATGATTAAATTATAGACCAAACTGAAGATGTTTGACAGTGACACAAGATACAAAACGTGCGTGAGCTGTCAAAACTAGTGTTGCCAAAAAGATAATAGCAAAAAAATCACTCTTTACAAACCAAGTGCCAACAATGACTTGCAGGCAGACTACTAAAGAGTGAATTATTTAAATAAAAGAAAAGTATGGAAGCAAAAAAGAAAAATATATGATTTTGGCTTTAAATTTAATTTTAACAAAAGAATACTCAAACTTATTACAAGATGTACGATCAGCTTATATAACATATGCTGGCCATATGTTGCCATATATCACACACACGACACTTACAATGAGACCTAAATATTATTTTTGTTATCTATTGACAACGCCATGCTAAATTGATACAATTCTATACTGAGCCAAAAATCGTGTTGCAAAATTAAAAGCGTATGTGACATCATCCCGTTGTCTATTTTATTGACAACGAGTGTTTTAAATTTTTTAACAAGCATATACCAATCGAAGCTACGATTTTACTTTTTTGACAACATACGTTGCCAACATGTAACGGACGTTGTAGAATTGACAACAATATATTATAAAATTTCCAACTTCTTAAAAATGTTGTCAAACTATCATTTCAACAACCGTATGGTATCATTTCGACACCAAATAATACACTCAAAATATTATGTAGGTAAATTCAAATGAAAAATCATTTTGAACAAATGAAAAATTATTTAAAAAGAAGACTACTAATATTTCATTTGATTCAAATACATTTTTCATTTAAATTTTACTGTTAATTTCATTTATTTTAACCTACAAAAAATAACCTCTCAAAACGGTAAAAATTACTGTTTTTTCATTTGTTTAAAACTGTAAAAAAGGTTCCTTAAAAAATGAAAAAATTATTTTTGTTTGTTTTTATATTTAAGAATTTTTTAATATGTTTAATATAGAAAATACTTAAATAATACATCAAAATATAAAAACTAAGTCTACAATTAATAACTAAGATTTGCATGCATTTGCAAAGTATGAAATATAATTAATAATACAAATTTGGCTAATTCCATAATTTTAAGGTCCGTTCTTACAAATTTCAGTAGTTATAGTTAGGGTTTTATGGACAAATAACCGGTGTTTGGCTAAAACTTTTGAATCAAATTTGTGTGGATAGTTAAGGACACAATATCGTGCTTTAACGAATCGTTCATGCTCTGACTCATAGCTGATATCTCTGGTGGGCTTAGTCTCCTAACGGACGAATACAAGTGACAAATGCTGCTGTCATCCGCAAAAGAATGAATGGCATTGTATTTATTTGGTGGGGTTTTTTAACTATTAAAATTTTATTTCTAAACGGATTTCTCTAAAAGTTCGTACATACGCTCTCTAAGGATACCGACTAATAAAATAAAAAACCGGGCAAAAACATTTTTGTTTCATGATGCACCCATAACTTATAAGCCAACCTGTACCTATTGAGTTCATTAAATTATAGACTTTCATTTGTATGAATTATACTTTTGAATCTTTTAAATTCTGCCAATTGCATGAATTTTTTCCCTCTCATTATCTTTATTTTTCCATCAACCAAGCAAATATTGCTGGTTTTCCTCTCGTAATACAAACAATTTTCATTTTTTTTTCTTTGTTCAAATAATTTTAC
Source organism: Thelaira solivaga (assembly GCA_947397855.1). Taxonomy (NCBI): domain Eukaryota; kingdom Metazoa; phylum Arthropoda; class Insecta; order Diptera; family Tachinidae; genus Thelaira; species Thelaira solivaga. The sequence continues at coordinate 49,571,257 of OX377613.1, read as the reverse complement.
TCATTTTGTTCTTCCATTTTTATGTTTTTTGTTATTTATGTTGTTTACAAATTTCTTTATTATTTTTGCTTATTTATTTTTATTTTATATGATTTGAAAAATTTTATAATATTGAATATTGATTTCATTTTATTGTTGTTGTTTTGTTACTACGATTTTGTTCTATTTACGTCTATTATACAACAAACAAACTTATTATTGTAGTTGTTGTCGCATCATATGATTTCTCCTCTTAAATTAACTTTCAGCTTGGCTGCATATTACAGCTTAGTTTTATTACCATTTTCTACACTATCGATAGACATTTGGTTTTTGTTTGTTTTCAAGTAAAATCTACTTTCCCTTATCTATCTCTTTTACTTTTTTGTAACATTTATTTTTATTATAAAAATCTTTATTTTTGTTTATACATTTGTAAAGAAAAAAATGCTCTGGCAAGTAAGTGTAAAAATAATATTTACAAGTATTAGTGTCACATATGTACATATTTATGCATGTGTGTACGCCTACAGTAAACAACAGGGTAATTTAAAATTGGCACAACTATTTCAGTTTTATAATAGAAGGATAAATTTTTGCTACATTGAACGAAACAAAGTGTTTCATAAATTTAATGAAACAAGACATCAATCGCATTAAGCAAGGATGCCCTAGAGCATCATCAATGACATGCGCCTCATACACTGCAGACTGTAACTTTGAAAGATTTATTTGTAAGTCTATTTGATGTTTTATTTTATAATCAAATTGACTAATTTTTCCAAGCTTAAAGATCATAGGAATATGGGTTTCCTCGGCCAAAAATTTGACATAACTTTAAGTACGACAAATTTTTTTTTTTTTATTTTATATTTTTACTAGATTCTTAGAATATAGAGAGCTTATGTATCAATTTTTTAGAGAAATACGTTAACGAATAAAAATTTAATCGTTAAAAAACTCATTAAAAAAAATTATTCACTATTTTATAAAGTGGCTGATAACTTTGTTAGCATTATTAGCAGAGGCATCAACTAAAGTAGTAAATAAAATATTTCAAAGTATAATTTTAGGCTTAAATTAAGTACGGACTTAAATCTTTTGGAACAGTAGTGAGCGAAAATCGTTGCAAAATGGACGTAGAAGAAGGCGTGGCTGGTCCAAAATATATGGCGACTATCTTTGGAGTACATAAATGATATGAATCAAATTTCAGACAGATTTTTTGGTAAACAAAAATTTTTTATTGAATTTAAGGGTATGTTTATAACTAATTAATTATTACTCAGTATGGACAATCTGTAGAGCGTACTTTGTCAGTATTTTTGAGCTTTAAAGTGATTTTTTGGTGCTATATTTGACGATGTCTTTATGGGTATAAGGGTAGTATAAATACCTACAAATAAACATTTTTTTCATGGCTATTTTTACCATTTTTTCATCAACAAATGTGAAAATGATTTGGAACAAATTTTAATATCTGATAACAGCAATGAAGAATATGATTTCGTGAAATCAAATGCACAGAGTGCTGATCAAGGTGTATCTAATCTGATTTAATAATCGACATTAAATACACAAGCCCAAGGAAAGCATGTGCACAGTCGTCAGTCTGGCCGAATCTAGCTACTACTTATCTTTTTCAATTTGATTTGTATGAAAGCAAAATGGCGGTACCGATTATGGCAAATAATGGTATCAGTCAGCTTACTAGAGAGCCTAGGCAGGTATGCGGAACTCAAGATGGCTCACTGAATGTATTAGTTTAAAGCTTATCCTGAAGTTTAGCAGAAATGATATCCAATTCTACTCGTACACTGAACTCTTGACAGGAGCAAATAAATAAAATTGATGGGGTGCATGATGACTTTTGTCGTTTCTGTGAAAAATGAGAGCAAAGTTAGGTTGATATTGGTCCACGAAGAAGAGGCAACATGAATTCCACAATAATAAATAGATTCGTCATAAGTATTGGATTGTTCTAGTTAGGAATTGGGCTGCACAATAGATTCGAAAGGTCGTGGTGCAATTATGGCTCATAAGAACGATAAAAATAATTCTATAAAATAAATTTATATCGGAAAACGTTGTACATATTGTGAAAAGTAACAAAAACAAAACAACTAAAACGTGTTTTATATGTAAATTATACCTTTTTAATGAGATAAATTGTTTTGCTTCTTACCATAACTATTTACTTGCTATTTTAGCTTTAAAAAGTTTTATTTAAAACGTAATGAGTTTTTGAAATGAGCTAATAATAATAATAAAAATAAATTGAAAAAAATAAAAGTGATTTGGCTAAAAATTTACTTATTAGATTATAAGGACACATGTGTCCCAAGATTTTTTTTAAGCCACAATATTTTTTCTTTTAGGTTTTTGTTATAAAAATCCTCTTTTTAGACTCTTAATCCAGTAGGCTTATGGTGCTCTTAGGGTATTCTTTCTTTAAAATGAGGAATAATTTCAAATGATTTTATATTGTTTCAACAAAGCTTCGCTTTATGGTACCTTATGGAATGCTAATCCACAAAATTTTTTTTTTTAATCTTGAACTTAATTTTCATGCAAGTATTTAAGTCACCCTTTATGTCTACGGAAATTCAAATAAAAGGACATGTTTTTTAGTTTAGACAACAATAATGAATACCCTTGTCTGTCTGTAAATGTATTTGTGTCAGCAAGTTTTATTAGATTAAACAGTATCCAAAAAAACAAAAAAAATTCTGCTGTTGCTCTATTTCCTTCATATTTTTTTATTAAAAATTTTATTTAGATTGTCTCACTATCTGTATTATATTTTTCATATATTACAAGCTGCTATAATAAGACTCATTACTAAAGCTATAAAAGAACCACAATTTTAGAAATATTTAAATACATTTTTTTAATACTCTGGGAGTTTGAAGCGACCTCAAGGAAATTTGCAGAGTAAACAAAAAAACATATTAGTGGCTTTAATAAAACAATTGTAATATTAAAAAAAAAAACAATTTTTATCAGGCCTTCGTAATTGGCATGGCATGTTTAACTTACAAAATATTCGTGTTTTCAGTAAAACAAAAAAAAACTTTTATTAGCATTTTTTCCTTTATTGTGTCTTTTAAAATAAAAAAAAATATAATGTTTTCAAATGTAATGAATATCAAGGGAGCACCTAGAATTTTATTATAAAAATCTAATCATTTTCATATCATGAGAGATATGAGACAGAAAAAAATTATTGATTTTAGTTTCCTTTAATTATTTAATTTTTAAGGGAGACTAATGTTGGCATTCAATTACAAGTGAAATCTTTCACTCGAGGAAAAATGTATCACAAATAGAATGAAACAATTTCATTTATCAAATGGATGTTGTAAATATTAAATCAAGTGAAATAATAAAATATTTCCATGAAATTAACGAAATTATTTCCATAAATGAATGAATTAATTTTATTAAATTAATGAATTTTTTCAGTATATGAATTAAATTGGTTAAATTATTTCATTAAATGAATGAATATTTCATTAAATTAATGAATATTTCATTAAATTAATGAATATTTCATTAAATTAATGAATATTTCATTAAATTAATGAATATTTAATTAAATTGGTTAAATTATTTCATTAAATGAATGAATATTTCATTAAATGAATGAATATTTCATTAAATTAATGAATATTTCATTAAATTAATGAATATTTCATTAAATTAATGAATATTTCATTAAATTAATGAATATTTCATTAAATTAATGAATATTTCATTAAATTGGTTAAATTATTTAATTTAATTTAATGAATATTTCATTATATGAATGAATATTTCATTAAATTAATGAATATTTCATTAAATTGGTTAAATTATTTCATTAAATGAATGAATATTCGATTAAATTAAGGAATATTTTATTGAATCAATAAATATATCAATCTGTAAATTGATGAATATTTCATTGCATTAATGAAATATTTCATTAAGCTAATGAAAAATCTTAAATTTTTCATTAAATAAATGACAAAATTCAAATGATATATGAAGAAAATTCTCTTAGTTCATTCCCTAATCGGCAACACCGATTATACATCACTATCTGTAGCGAAAAAGTACCTTAGCAAGTTTTTGAGTTCTTAATAAATACTAGACCTATAGAGGTGACTCATTTCCGCTTTTGAATCTGATTTCATTTTAAGAAAATTAAAAATTTCTTTTTAAATTATTCAGTTCGTCTCTCTCTCTTGCTCTCTCTCACTCTATCTTGCTTTTCATCTCTCTATCTATATCTCTCTCCCTCACTATAACTTTTTCTATTCTTTAACAGGAAGAATGAAAAGAGGGCTGAAACCAGTATTACAAATATGTAGTCCCAAACAAATGTAAAAAATCATGTTTAGCAATGACTAACTTTTTAGCTAAAATGAACGAATAATAAAGTTCAAAATTTAATTATGTTAGTGATTAGCTCAATTATGAATAAAAATTATATGACAGTTTCTCGCTTTTCCTTTCCCTTTGGCAAATGCTATAACAAGAAAATGTCTCAAGACTAATCATAAACATACTGGTGCTAAGACCCAAATACCGTGACTTGTGAATGGAAAACTAATCACTGCAATAATTCCAATTTATATGTAAGAAGTTTACAAAATCATGAATCACTATTTATTGTTTTTTCTGGTTATTAAACAAAAAATATATTTAAAAATTAAAAATTATAATCAAACCCAAACTATCAATTTTTATTTAAGAGAAACACATTCATTTAAAGCTAATACTCGTATTTACTTGTGCTTATAGAACTGATACTGTATTACTCACTATAGATTATGCTTACTATTCTGGAATTTACCTGAGATAATAGACAGCATTGTTCCGATATTGACTAATTGTAGAATAAGTCTGTTTAAAACATGTCACGAAGTATGTAAAGCATGCAGGATATCACAATGTGAAAGTGACTAGTCTATGACATGAAAAGAAAAACTTTATACATTAAGGGACTAGTCCAGTGAGATGTTCTGAAAATATTTGTTTTTAAATTGAGTTCATTTTATTATTAAAAAAATTATTTTTTTAAAAATAGGCAGCTCACAGAATTAATCAATTTTTTTTTTTTTCAAAAACCAATTTTTTTTTTTTTTTTTTAATATTTTTTGACTGCATCACCGAATTTTAAGCTCACAAAATGTTGCTTTGGGATTTTTTTTATTAAATTTCAGTCTGTTTCACAATAATTTAAACTATTATTAATATAAATTCTCGATTATTTCAAATTTATCTTTGATCTCTTGAATTTAAAATTATTAAAAGTCAACTCTATGTAAAAGAAATTTGATTAATACGTTTAATTAAGATGATTTTCATTTATGTGAACCAAAAAAATTTTTAACAATTTCACTTACCAGTTTTCGACTGTAATTTATAAAGAGAAAATGCACGCAAAATCTTTTTAACAATTTAAAAAAACAATTATTATTTCTTTGAAATAAAAATTCAAAAAATTATGATTTTTTATATTGAAAGAAATTTTTTAGTTTTTAAAATGATTTTCTGAATTAAATTTTTAAGTTACAGTCGAATTTAGACAAACAAAAATATAGGAGAAACCCTTGGGAGTAATCCACTAATGATTCAGAGTAGCTTCTGGTGAAATAGCTATGAAGATATGATTACTAAGTGAGTAATTTTTTTTTTTAATTTTCCATGAGAACATCATGGAAAATAATGCATTTTGCACACCAACATAAATTGAAATTAAACTTTATGATTCCAAATAATTTAAGAAAATGTAGGAATTTTTTTTAGATATATCAAGATTTTCATTACTTCACATACATGAAAATCATTTAAATTATTTTTACAATTTTATATACAGACGACTCTTGAGAAGTCACATTCAGTTAAGCAAAAAAAAACGGCAATATGAAAAATATTAAAATTTTTAATTTTAACAATAAGTATTTACTTATTGCACTCATGGGGATATCATGAGGAAAACAATAAATTTTAAATAACCAAATACAAATTTAGAATTAAGCACAAATAAAAATTGATATTTTGAATTTAATATTTTATCATGTAAATCATCTATGAATTTTGTTAAATTATCAAGATTGATATTTTGTTAAACTTTTAAGTTTTTAACTTTACTGTTATTATCCTTAATGAAAATTCCTTTTATATTCCTTCTATTATTTAATTTTATCAAATTTTCCTTTTCTGTTTACTTAAAAAAAAATATTTTATTTTTATGTGTCTTTTTTCGTTTTCATTTTGAAGTAAAATGTTGAATTTCTTAAATTTTATTTTATAAAAAAAAAGAAAAAAAAAGTAGCAAAATTTTATTTTTTTATTTGAAGTTGAAAAGCAATACAATTTTCTGTATGTGTGTGTGTATTGGTATAGAGAACTCAGTTGTTGTTCTTAAATACTTATTGAGGTATTGAGGGTTTTTTACAAAAGAACATTTAAATGCGGTTTGCCAATATTAAGCGTTCCACTTAAGAACTGTGTAGCGACGGCAGTCAACAAAAAAAAAATGCTTTTGATACTTCATCTTGTACAACTGGTGCTGTTGCTAAAGCTTCTATTGCTTTTACGAGTACCTACGTCTGTAAATGTAACTCCAACATCTTGATGTTTGTAAGCATTTTCCTTTGCTAACAGCTGTTCTGCTATTCTCTAGTGCCGTAGGAGTTTTTGTGTGAATTGTGGTATTTTTAACGGCAAGAATGTACAACGAAAAAGTACAACGGAGAATATAATACAAACAAAAATCAAAATGAAGTGTCTTAAATAGCAAATCAAGCGTTTTTTAAAGCGTTAAATTAATATAAAAAAATTCATTAGTAATTAATGGAAAACTAAAAAAAAATATTTAAGAAGCTAGACAAAGTTGTAACAAAATATTGTTATAAAAATAAGTTATTGCAATCCCACCTTAAGCTTGAAAAACATACTAGTTTCTTGTTAAACTGAGTTGGAAGGAGATGAAAATTACGACCAGCACATGCGCAATCAAATGTTAGTGGTAGTGGTTTGATCGTGTAGCTCTATGAAACAGATTTTGATATTTTGCTGATTGTAGCTATTTTGTGTATGATTAAATTAATTATTGCGTTGGGTTAAATTGGCTCAATTGAGGCAAGTTGTCAGAAGTTAACAGCACATAAATAAAAATCGCAAAATTACGATTTCTATCATACCGAATACTTTTGTTGTAAAATTACTGAATACCGAATTAGATAAAATATCGTTATACTTGTTTTTTCGATAAGAATGTTTGTAATAAAAGTTACTGAATCGCACTACAAAAGAACAGAATATGTTGGGGCATTTCCAGTCCAACAGGAATCGTCTTGTACAAGATCAATGTTACTGAGCAGCTCAATGTAGATTTTTATTTAATTTCTACTGAGGCTTAAAACAACTTCTGCCCTAATGCGCTGGAGTTGAGTTTCTTTGACTACTGCATGGCCACTTTGGTTGTCCAGCAGTCTTTCTCCTCTTTGTGTAGTAGGGCATAAGCTAAGTTGCTATGGGGTCCGGACCCTTTTTAGCCAGATAACCCGCTATTTCGTTGCCCACTTACACTGGTATCTATAGTAAGGTAACCGTATTCCTCTCTGCTAAAATATTGAGAAACTATTAGTAATATCAAACCAAAAAAAACTTGGAAAAATGCATATAACTGCTTCACTGTCTAAGAAAACAGTCTCACAAGAGCCTCTCCGCCTGAAAAATAGAAGCTCTTTCTCATATTGCATCTGAATACAAAAATTGTCCCTTCCGGTTAAATGGTATTTCTGAACTGAGCGCTGACTGATGTCAAACATTTGATTGCACGACAGCAGGTGTATAAGTTCACTTTACAAAACGAATTTGTCTAAAGTAAACTTCAATGAATTTCTTCTTTAATTTCTTTTTTTGAATTTAAAACTTAAAAACTAAATAAAATAAATTTACAACACAAGTTATCACATTTCTGAATTTTTATATGAAAATTTAATTCTCTTTTAACTTGCATTTGTATGCAACACCAAATTTGCAATTTGAAGAAAACACTTTAAAAGAAAATATGGTTCAAGGATTTCATCTCCATTTACAACTTAAGTTGTTGTGCTTTTCTTCAGTTATCGTTTTTGTTTTTATTTTATTCTCAGTAGAACATAAAATGCCATATTTCAATAAGCAAAATACAAAATTGAACTCAAAGAAGTAGGGAAAAAAGTTTTTAGTTTGGAAAACAAGAAGGAAGACAAAAACGCTACATAAAGGAGCTGGTAATTTTTTTTTTTTTTTTGCTACTCCAAAAATTTAGTTTAAGTATTTATCGATTTAGTCTAAAAGCTTTGGCAATATACAGTAGAAAAATAATAATAATAACAACAACAATAACAACAGTAAACAAGGAAAATCATTTTAAATCAGAAGTAATAACAGTGAATGCAATTCGCTTTTAACTCGCAATAAATTTTTAATATTTTTTTTTTTTCAATACTTTAGTTGATTTTTATAGAGCAGTTACAAGCAATAAATCGTTTTTAAACAAAAAAATCAGTTTTAAGCGGGATGCCAGAACCCACATTGTGGCCTACAATTTCGAGCAATTCCTACCGAAATTTTTAACTGCCTATTTTTTTCAACATTTCTATTGAAAACAAAAACAAAATACGAAAATTGGTTTTTGTTTTCAATACAAATATGCAAAAGAATCTTTCATTTGCATGCTAAAAAATAGGCAGTAAATCAAAACAATTAAATTGCAATAGTTTTCAAGCGATACCGAATGGGTTGATTTGATACAATAGAACTCATAGCCTTTCAGGACTTAATATTATATTGGGGAGTTTTTCTTATGAAAGGTGTTGCAAGGATTAGTCTACACTAAGATCCCTAAATACATGATTTTTTCTAAATTAATACAAAATTTATATATTTTTACAAACAAAAATGTAATGAAGAAACTACATCTTTCATTAATATAAAGCCAGACTATCAGCAAGTAATAAAGGCTATATAACATAACCCTGAGCCCAATTTTGCATCAATTATTCAATAAATTAATAAGTAAAATTTAATTTTTCAATGGATTTTTTTTAATTTGGTATATAAAATAACAATATTATAAGAATGGCCCACCTTTATGCGACTCAATTAGGAGGCTGCCAAACTGTACTGATCAGCCTGCCCATTAAACATATACTCAGAAAACTACTTCGGTTGTACGAAATAAATTTCTTTCCAAGCAAAAATTTAGTTGTGGTAATCAAATATCTCAGTTGTAGCAATGAAAATTTAATACTGCACTTCAATATTTTGTTCTCTTAAAAATATTTCGAGATGTTAGCTCGATTTTCTATTGTCACGATTAAAAAATTCAACTTCCACAACTGAATGATTAATTGGAAATAAATTTAGTTCTCACAACCGAAGTTGCTTTCGCTTAGCATGCGAACTCAAATGGATATATAAAAACACGTGGGCAAGTCACGTGTTAAGTGGGAAAAAACTCTAATTAATTATTTTACAGTTTTCTAAACAAATTTAATTGAAAGGAAAAAAATATTTACATTTTAAGAATTTTCCAGTTAATAACCTAGTGTTTTGGTAAACAACAGGATTAACTACGCAAAACACACAACACAAAATATGCACACAAACTGAAAACAATTAAAGAAAATGAAGCGAAGTGAAATGAAATGAAATTTAATGAATTGAAATGTTTATGACTGTATTGTGTTAACAAAATAAAAAATAAAAACAAAAGAAAATGTCAACAATACAGAAAAGAAATAGATTACATTGTTACGGAATTACAAACATTTTATTCTTTAGAAAACTTGTCATTCACTCATTTTTGTTGAAAATGTTTTTTTTTTCTTTGTATATGCTGGCACACTCTCGCGCATTCATTTATTTCATTTTTGGTTTAACTTAAACATCTTGTAATGAAAATGTGAAAATTTTTGAATTCCTGTAGTTTTTGTTCGAAATGTTGTGCATACATTTTCATTCATCATCTTTATTACTTTTAAGCATTAAACTGTTTATTGTTTTGTGTAAAAAAAAAGTAAAATTATTTTGAAAATGTTTAATCATTACAAGGCTAAAGAGAATGAAATGTAAATTTAAATGAATTAGTTTTCTTTTTTTTTTATAAAATAAATGATGGCTGAATGAATGAATGAATGAGGGGGGCGGCAGATTGAAGGCTTCTCATGTAAATATGAAATTTGTAGACAATTTTCTATTCATTTCCTTCATATAAAAGTGTAGCAAACAATAGTTTTTACACACAATTTACTGCCAAATTTTTCACTTGTTTAACAAAAGAGACTAAAACTAACAAAATTGAAAGCCTATACCAACAGAACAGTTTAACTTACTTACACTAATGGCAATAGAAATTTTCCTTAATGTATTTTGGTAAAAAAAAGGCATTTGAAATTTATGTGAAAATTTGCAGGAAGTTCAGCTTAATTAAATCTAAAAGAAATTTATTTTGGTTTATGCAAATTTGTGTTCACATAAATATAATTGCAGTGTCTGGAGCTTCTAAACCGAATTTTCAAAGAATCATAGTAGTTTGAACTGTCATATGATCCGGATGAAGGCGGTGAAAATCTCAACATCAGCTTACTGGTGACGGCCAAAGGCCATCAATTAGTATCACAAGACCCGGTTTTAACCTTAGATTTAATAGCTCTCATTACCTAAGATTAAATTGTCATATGCGATTTCGAGCATTTTGAAATTATTTCATAGAAAAAACCTAAATTTTTATAATTTTCTTCGATATCGACTAATGCTTGTATTCAGAGAAAATTAAAGTAGACTTGATATCGATATTGTGACAAATTTGTATGAAAAATTTGTCATAATTTATACTTGAAGTCGTTATTAGTCTCTTTGAATACCAGCCTAAGTATTTAGTTGAATTAAAATTTTGGTTTGATTTTCAGATAAAAAGAAAATGACAAATTAAGTCTGGGTTAACCTCAGCTTAATATCCTGTCTATGTTAAGGTTTAGTCAGAAGCGGATTTAACTTAATTTCTTAGAACTTGTGATCCCCCAGAATCAAATTACTATACAGCAACAGAACTCAAGGCGAATATTGTTGGCTGCTTGAATTAGAATTAGAAAAAGAAGAGAGAACTAGTCACCCGGTCACTGAGGCAAGAATAGCCAAGTTTTCCCCCAGACTACTATTTATTCATTAACCCTTATATTAGGGCCAGAAAAATTCAGTGGCAGACATACCCGGGTATGCACACATATTTTTCGGGTAAAAATTAAGCAATTTTGTCCACTAGGCTACCAAAGAAGAAGTTCTAGCTTGCTTCTAGACAACTGTAGCAGATATTATAGTTGTCAACTGTCTACAGTTGTGGACCTCTGCGGAGTACTGAAGGGCTATCCACTGTGTTGCAGTACGTTGACATTAAATTTTTTTTTAAATAAAACAATAGCAAAACCTATAGGGCCATAATCATAGTCACAAAAGTCTTATGACTTTTGTTCATAAGAATTATATAAATTTAAAGTCATTTTTAAAAAGATAACGACTTTAGTGCGACTATGATTATGGCGAATAAAATTTACTAACTGAGAATATAATGTTGAGGAATAAATCGCTTCAAACGTTTCGATATCGCAAGTACATGGTATCATCGTAAATAAACTGATAAATCTACAGATATTTTTTGAAGCTATGCAACAAATAGCAATAGCCAAGGTGATGAAAAATTGCGGTGGCCCTTTGAATGTTGTGTGTGTTACGGCAGAAGATGTGAAACACCTTAAAGATACTGCCTAAATAAATATAATTGCTTTATATGTACAGAGTGTCGACTAACAAGAAAGTATTGCACATTATGCCAAAGACTGATGTCTGAAGCACATTCTACAGATTCGCTGCAATGTACACACAGAAAACAACTTCGGGTGCGAGAATTAAATTTGTTTCCAATCAAAAATTCATTTCTGATAATCAGATTTTTCAGTTTTAGCAACTAGAATTCGATAATACAGGCCAAAAATTACTTCTGTTAAAAACATTTCGAGCTGTAAGACCGAATTTCTATTGTCAAGATTAAAAATTTCGATTATCACAACTGAATTTTTTATTGAAAACAAATTTAATTCTCACAACCGAAATTGTTTTCTGTGTGTACGCATTTACTTTTAGCTTATTGCGTAAAAATAACTATTTGTACCGTATGTATTTTGTTAAGTTATTGTTATTATTTTAGGTTGGGTGACAAAATTATACATACACGGGTATGTCTGCATATCTGTCCTTAGTTCTCTAATACAAAAATATGACGTAAAACACTTTTGTTGAGAATACCATAAGATTTCAGATCAGTTTGATTTCTAATTTTTAAAATAAAGCGATTTTAAAACATAAAATATTACCCGAGTATATTTTATGTTTTTATGCTACCACTGAAACAAAGCTTAAGAAGTGAAAGATTTCCTTGGGTGATTTATCCACCCTATAGGGCGGTTGTAGGTAGTGATATCCTAAGCAGCTAAAACAGGTCCAAATTAGACTATTACTGTGGCACAATAAGTGTTCTACTGCAACCGGCAAATATCGTTTAGGCTGATCATCATATTTGCCACGTGTTTCAATACTTTGCAATGCCCAGTCAGGAATTCTGGAACAAGTCGTATTCCTAACCGAGTCAGGTGACTTTTAAGAATTATTTAAATTTTTTTACCTGACTAAAGGCCAGTGGACTAAATTCATGAAAATGGCGTAGACGCAGATTATAAAATGATTAATGGAAAACCGAAAGATCGTCACAAAGAAATTGGCAAAGTAGTTGTCTGCTGCGTTATATCAAAATAAAGTTAAGATTATACAAAATACTTAAAACGTTTTGGTGGAAACCTTGAAAATGAATAAAAAATATTTTTTTAAGCTCTAAAAGACCTTCAGATCAGTGTTGTAAAAAAGCATATAAAATTAAACATTTTAAACAGTTTCCTCGGCTCCATGTTTTAAGAAAACAAAATATTTGTGACATACACACATTGTGCAAAAGCATATTCCTCAAAATAAATTCAATTTTTCTTTTCAAACGAATAAATTTTTTACGTTTTTTTTATATTTTCTCTGATATTCGTTTTCTTTTTCTCCTCACATCCACATTTGTTGTTCATTTATTTTAGATTTAGTTGCTATTTTAATATGAATGTATGCTTATACTGTGTACTCGCATGTAAATGGAAATGTGTCAAAGAAAACTTATTAAACAAATTTCATATTAGTAGGATTTTCCTTATGTGTTTGAGTTTCCTTGTAAAGGGTGTTTTTTATAGACGTATATAACTTTAAATTGCAATAAAACAACGATGGATTATTCGATCGACATGAATTTTATTTATCCGAAAGATAATCTTGTGGCATTACATTTTAAATATGATTTCTGGCATATGACCGCCACGGCTGGCTCGGATGTAGTCCAATCTGGACGTCCAATTTTCGATGACTTTTTCCAACATTTGTGGCCGTATATGGTCAAGCGTTTGTGGCTTATCCGCATAGACCAATGACTTTACATAGCCCCACAGGAAGTAGTTTAGCGGTGTTAAATCACAAGATCTTGGAGGCCAATTCACAGGTCCAAAACGTAAAATTAGGCGGTCACCAAACGTGTCTTTCAATAAATCGATTGTGGCACGAGCTGTGTAACATGTTGCGTCGTCTTGTTGGAACCACAGCTCCTGGACATCATGGTTGTTCAATGCAGGAATGAAAAAGATAGTAATCATGGCTCTATACCGATCACCATTGACTGTAACGTTCTGGCCATCATCGTTTTTGAAGAAGTACGGACCAATGATTCCACCAGCCCATAAAGCGCACCAAACAGTCAGTTTTTCTGGATGTAATGGTGTTTCGACATACACTTGAGGATTAGCTTCACTCCAAATGCGGCAGTTTTGTTTGTTGACGTAGATATTTAACCAAGAGTGCGCTTCATCGCTAAACAAAATTCGTAAAATACGTATTCCGCACAGAACCATTATTTTCGAAATAAAATTGTACCATTTGCAAGCGTTGTTCAGGCGTGAGTCTATTCATAATGAATTGCCAAGCCAAACTGAGAATAAATCACTTGACAGCTGTTAAATTGGTCGCCATCTTGAACAGTAATGCCAACTTAAAGTTCTATACGTCTATAAAAAACACCCTTTATTTCCATACACTCACTAGCACATTCTCCAAGAAAACCCTACAGCTAAAATAACAGGAGGCTTTTCATAGCCAGGCTTTCCAAAAACCAGGGCATATTCTATTAAATGTGATATTGGTGCTGTTAGAACTTGCTATGAAGACTTTCTTAAATACTATTGTGCTCCTTGTCAAATGAACTTTTGGAAACAAGTTTAAAATGAAATTAAAACCATAGAAAATAAAACAATAATTTCTTGTTGAGTTTAATGTGTTTAATAGGAATGTAATTTTTTGATTTATTTATTAAAAACATGCAATTAAAACAGACTTGTTAGCAGTCAGTTTGTAAGTAACCCAAAACACAAAAAATATAAAAACGTCGAGTATACCCAAAAATACGCAACAGCAGTGCGATTCAGTAACTTTTATTACGAACATTCGTATCGAAAAAACAAGTACATATAACGATATTTTATCGAATTCGGTATTCAGTAACTTTCCGATTATGTGCCAGAAAAATAGCCTGCTGACAAGCCTCAAAAAAATTTAAGTGAAATATTGCATTCGATGTTTAATGAACTCTATTATGTATGAAAACATTTGGAAATTTCGATATGATATTTGGGCCCTGTTTAGTTTTTACTTTTACCGCTGGGAACTCTTTTTTGTTGTTACGTGTTCTTAAAAGCTCATTTTGGATTTATTTGTATGCTCCCCTTTATATTTTTGTATTTTCATAAGTTTCTAGTCAAGTTATTAAATAAAATTTCTTCATAATTATGAATTCTCTAATTTTTTTTTTTTTTTTTTTTAATTTAATTGCTTGTAAATTTTATCTTATTTATGTGAATATAAAAAATAAAAAAGCATTTAATGTTTGTTAAATGTTTTAAACAAAAAATATAAAAAACAAGAAACTTTTCAAAAAACTTGTGAAAAGTTATTTTGCAGCCTCCAACTTTTTGTTTAAGATTTAGGAAATATTCTTTTGATGACTTTTCTTTAATTTTTTGTTTTAGAGCAAAAGCATTAAATTTTATTTTTGCTAAAATTAGTAAATTTACATTTAAGAAATTGTACAAAATCAATAATCTTCATATTAATAGTTGATGTTACTTACCTTGAAATTAATTTGACTATTGCTGAAGCTCCACCTGAATTACTTAAAATCAAAAATTAATTATTGAAAAATTTGGCTTTACGCAACGAAATTTGCAGGCCAGTTTTGTTTTTAAAAAACTTAAATGAAAGATAATTTTCTGTGGCAAAACAAATACAAAATGCAACCAATAATTTTGTTTAAATTTTGAAGCACCCGCCCAAAACTAAATAATAAATTTGAAAAAATATTTAGTTTTACCTTAAAAACAACTGGAATTGTGCCACATTTTCTTTACTTAATTTTTTATATTTTATGCGTTGGGTTTTTAGTTTATTGCCTTTTACTGTTCCTCATTTTTTTTATTTATGCGTTGAGTTCAAAATTATTAAGTGCTCATGAATATTTTATTTAAAAAGGAAAGAAGAAAATATGCAAAATTGTATGTGTATGTGTATGTGTGTGTGTGTTTTATTTTATTTTTTCTTCTTCTTCCCTTTTCACCTTAAACCAGCGGCTTCCAAACTTTCTGATACTGCGATCCACATAAAAAAAGTTATTAAAAATTGCCGGTCCCCTCATTAGACAAAACAATAAGTTGCAGAATAAAACTAAACAAAAATGAATAAAAAATTATTGAAAAAAATGTATGAGATGGATGAACTTGTTTGTTTGGTGTTTTTGTTGAAATAGCCCCCGAAGGTTTTTTCCACTACCAAACGATTTCGGTATTTTGTTTTCATGGCTGCTAGAGCAGGGGGTTACTCTGGGAAAAAAACGGAAAAAAATCGAATCTTTAATGAGTTTGACAGTTTACTTTTTGTAGTACAACGCTTTGTAATGCACTCAATGTCGTGTTATACACACAAAAATCTTGCATTAAGCAAAGAGCAAACGCAAAACATTTAGCTTTCGCATCGCCCCAGCAAATCCGATTTCTTATATTACGTCTAGTAACAGGCCTATTATAGCTCTGTCCGACAAAGTAAAATAATCTTTTTTTCGTTTCACCCAAAACTGAATTAAAGTTTTACTATCAAATTCCTGTTGCAATAAAATATCGCAAGATACTGCAATCAGTTGTTCTTTTTAAAAAAATTTTGTAAATTTAAATGAAATTAATGAAGATATTATAAATATGCCGAGTAAAAGTTTTTTTTTAAATTTCTATATATCAAAGTGCTGTTGCTCTGAGGGATTTTAGCAACTTCCCCACCAAAACTAGAAGATTACAAGATAAGACAAATATAATTTGAAATGGGAGGTCATCTAAATTTGTAATCTACTAACCAAATATACAAAAATTACTTTTGATTATTTTTAAAAAAACTTTTAAATTCCTTCATACCCCAGTACTCTTCTTCTGAGGGAATTTTACCGAGACACCATTCCCGATTTTGCAACAGGAAATGCACAAACTGAAATGAAATTTGTAAGTTCTACGCTTTCTGGAAGTGTTTTAAAAACTGCCAAAATCCTTAAGAACGGCCGTACTGGGGTGTATGGAAATTAAAAAAAAAAAATTTTTTTTAAATAGTTAAAAGTAACTTCTGAGTATTTTGGTGGTAGAACAAATCTAGACAGTCTCTTCTTTAAACTGATATGCGTCTCATCTCACAATCTTTAATGGTTCGGCATATTTACCTTCCCTTCCTAAATTTTTTGTATGTTTTGGATATTTTAGAAGGCTGTGGAAAGTGAAAAATATTAATATTTTGCTGACACAGTGAAGGGTATATAAGACTCGGCACAGCCGAATTTAACTTGTTTGATTTATTTTTAACCAAAGCTCTTCATTATCACTTATCTTTCTTTTATAACCGATTAAAAACTAATCCATTCCTTTGATAGGAGTAAATATAAATTCTTTGAAACTTAAAAAAATATTCTATCTGTGGATCTCACCCAAGAATTCAGTTTCAGTTTAATGATAATTTAACTTTAGCTTAATAAAAGAAACTAAACAAAAAGATATCAATTTAATTTAATTTTTATTCATGTAACGTAAAAATTTAATACTAAATTTTAGTTTTTGTGTTATTTTCAAAAAAGTGAAAACGATGTTCGTCAATTTGACGAAGAAAGTGTTTGGAGGATTAAAAAATTTATTTTTTTTATAATTTCCTTATAAAATTATTTTCCTTGAGAAAGACACACGAAGGCGTGTCGAAATATTGCAAATTAATTTAATAATAATTAAAATATATAAAAAAAAAACTAAAAGCTTAAAAAATATTTATTTATTTATTATCATATAAAAATATAATATAACCTCAAGATTAATGAATTAGTGCTTTTAATTAAAAATAAATAATTTGTTTTTTGTTTTGTTAACCCTTGCAGAACCCTAAGCGCACTGTAAACACAAAAAAAAAATTTAGTCAAATTAAATTACGACTTTAAAAAACGATTTTGGAGACAAAAAAAATTGTTTGTCTTGAACATAAAATTTTGGACACATGTGACCCCATAGATGTTTTATCAGTGTTCCTATATTTCTTAAAGGGTTAAAGATAAAAGTTGAAAAAATATTTTTCCATTACCAGTTGCATTTTGCAGTCACTTTCCGGTCCACTGTTTGCTTTTAGCAAAGTTTGAAGATAAAACATTAAGAAATAAATCGTGATACAAAACCACAGGCGAATTTTATTTAAACAATCAGCAGTTCCAAAAAAAACATGCATAAAAACTAAAATGTTGTATCATCATAAACCACACCTCCAGTCTTCCGCCTCTTGCTACCCTGCTCCTTCAAAGTGAATGTTTTCTTTTTTTTTAATATAAAAAGCAAGAAGAAATATATCAGCAGTTTTTTTTAAGCTAAGTCATCATCATCATCAGGCAGCATCACCGTGATGTAAAGTGTACTAAAGTTAAAAATATACACAAAAGATAGCTGCTACTTGCACTCACACTCCCTGGCTCATGTTTCTTTTTTTTTTTTTTGTTTTAACATGAATGTGTGTAAAAAGGACATGCATGAGCGCAGTTTAAAAGACAACAGCACACACACACACCCAAATCCACACTCAGTTACACACAATGACTGCTGTTAGCAGGAAGTCACAAGATGAAGCCACTTACTTCACTATACTTCCTGATTCGTTTTTATGCGCTTTTAAATTTTTCTATTTTAGTTTGCTTTCATATTTATTTCATTTTATTTATTTTTTTTTTTTTTTGTTTGCTTCTTCATCTCCATTCTGTGCGGTTTGTTTTTGCTTAAAGTGTTTCAGCGACATTGTAAAAGTTGAGGCATATGCAATGCAATGATTTGTTTCACTCCTTTTTTCTTCGCTTTGCATATGTTTGTGTAAAACTGTATAAGTCTGTATGCACGGGTATGTTTGTATTATTTTGTATATTTCAGCTCTTCAAGCATACTTCTCTTTTACTTTTTCCTCCTATACAAACGAAGTGAAGTATTCATTTAGAAAAACATTTCAGTTAATAAAGTAATAAAAATGGTTTATAGTTGCTTTTTAAATAAAATTTCTCCTCTTTTTTTCTTTTAACATTAACAGCTTTAATGGTATTTTCTTGTTGCAGTTCAGGAAATTTTTAAAAACATTTAAATTTTATGAAGAATTTCACAAACTTTTTTAATAAAATTTGTGTATTTTATTATCTCGCTTTCATTACAGGTAAGCATAAGAACAAGGATAATAAAGTGGAAGTGAATAAAATGTGCTTAAAAAATCAATTATCATTTAACAAGGTAAATATTAAAGACTTGATAAAAAATATAAGTGTTTAGGCCAAAGGAAAATACCAGCGATTAAAAGGGAGTGTCAAGGAAGCGCGGCCTATAATCCTCCTCAACCAGTAGTGTGCATCACTGTAGTCGAGAATACAAGTGTTTAAAGGGAATTACTACTAGATCCAGAAATAAAACCCCTAAGTTTTTTTCTACAGTTCTAGTCACTCACTTTGTTGAGTAATAGCGTTCCTATTTCTCTGAGAGTCAACGAGAAGTTTCCCAGCAGTATTGCCCTACGAGTCCGGAGAGCCATAAAATACATTATCATTTTTATGGGCTTTAATTGAACCGTGACCTGCAGTTCAACTCTCAACTAAAATAATCCAAGACTACTTACGAATCTCTTCATTGGTTTGGGATTCATTTTAGCTAAGTTTTCTAAAGCCTAATTCTGTGTCTTGCCACTGCTAGGCAAATGTACAGAATATGTTTTTATGTTTCTGATCCTTCTTGCACCACAACAATTTGTGATAATTGAGTCTACAACATCCTGTCAAGAGTTCTCATAAATTACATGTTCTGCAGTTTCTTCAGGCAAACCCTATAACCTGCATTGGCTGTTGCTAATATTTCCTATCAGCCTCGGTGATATCTAAGACCACAGCGCTCAGTAAAACATCACATCAAGAGTCTAAAGTCACTTGACTTGAGTGCTTATACTTTCTTAGATAAGCTTCAGCATAGCATGGCAAAGCGTTACGTCTGTCTGAGCCTAAGCAGAGATGCCCAATGTCCTTTGAATTGTGATTTGAATTATGCTCAATAGTGATTAAAATTCTTGGAAATTTTGGTCGATATCGTTTGTCGTAGCTTGTCTGTAGTCTTTTTGCCTTTTGAGCTGATAAATTAAAGTTATGGCTCTAGAAACATACAACAAGTCAAGCAGTCTACCAGCATGGCTTTCAGCTCCAAGGAAAAATTTTATTATTTTTCAGCCAATAACTGAGTTTCATTAGACTAATGAGATATTTCATTGAATCAATCAAGTATTTTTTTTTTTGAAACCAAGAAGTATTTTAATAATTAAATAAATTAGTTAATTTAATAAAATATTAATTGAATCAATGAAACGTTGCCATTAGTGTAATGAAACATTGTCATTGTTTGATAAATAATGAAATTTCCAGTTGGATTAATGAAGTAAATGCTTTGAGTGTACTTTGAGTTGAGCTACTGGCTTAGTGGGGAATTGAAATGCATTCAATGGCTGATCATACCTGTGGTGAGCATAATAGTAACAAAGCAGCTTTCTGCAGCTCTGTCTCACATCAAGTATATAATCTTCACTTTTATGCTTTTTTCCCATCAATCCCTAGAACATATTAAAAGTAAGAATGAAATAGCCGATAGTTGAAAGCCAATGTTTTAATTTATTAAGAATCAAGATGGAGTCTATAATTATGAGGTTGCAAAGTACAGGCTAGAAGGAAAACAGTCATGAATAATAAATAGAAAATAAAAGCTTAATAGGGTTCAACACAGAATCCGGTGATTTTACTTGAAGACCATTAATCAGGCCACCACGAAAACCAAGCTGAATATAAAGACATGAAGAAAGACTCTGGTAGATATCAGAAAAGTTAAAGAAAGTAATGGCCAGATATAGAAATTTTATACGTAACGACAGGCAGATAGACACTGAGAGATAGACCTTACGTTGCAAAGTTGGCACTTTAGAGGCTGGTTGATGAAGACCCCAAGGTAGACATTAGAAAATAGAGACCGAAAGATAAAGTAGGTAGAGACCGTGAAATAGATATCAACAGATAAAGACTCGAAAATAAAGGTTGGAAGGTGAAGCCATAAAAAAATAACTGAGAAGTAGAGGTCTGAAACTAAATTTTAAAGAAAAAAAAAAAAAAGCTTGAAAAGAAATTCTCATTATTTCTATAATAACAATAAGACTTTATTTACATTTGTGGTGAGCAACTGTTAAAAAATAGCTTCATTTACGAGCATAAAGGATTATCGCTACTAAATGACTGACTGATGCAAGTGGCTAAGAATTTCGAAAACTTTATTGCTAAAGAAAAATAACCTGTTTCAAAAATGAAGAAGATACATTTTCTTTCTCACGCTAAGTATTTTAATTTTTCTTTTTTGCAACCGATGAGTTAAAAGAACAATGACTTGTAAGAACAAAAAATATGAAGAACATTGCAGAATATAAAAATCAAAGTATTTATATGAAAAAGAAGAAAATTAAATTGGTTGGAATTGTGAGTATCTGACTTTCTTTCGCTTAAATTTGCTTACAAAATTGTGAAACAGGCTGTCAAATTCAATAGCTGTTGCTGTTCATTGGGAAGTAAGGCTGTTGCTCATACATCAGGAAGGATAATTTAAAAAAATTACTTTAAAAAAATTAATTAAAGAGAGTAAAAACCCGTTTATTCGTTTATTTGTATTTACAATTTGTCCCATTTGCTTACAATTTATTCAACAACATGTGGCAAAATAAACCAACTCAGTCACATGAAATTAAAAAAAAAAAGAAAACTTTTCTTTTAATTCTTTAATTACAGTTCGTCTTATGCAATTGCTAAAAACCACACAACAAAGAGAAACAAGAAAAAAAGAATTGAAAACTCATTTATTTGGCTTTAATTATTTGACCATAAAAAACTAATTTATATTGTGGTAGCATTCATGCTCTTTAATGCTCTCAGTGTCAATTACATTTCGAACATGATTTATTGAGGAATATGGTGTTGGTTACAGGTTCGTTTACTTTTTAAAGGCAAAAGGAAAAAATATAAAAATAATACAGAATATGGTTTCAAGCAAAAAACCCACACAGACACAAACAACTTATTCGCACAAATGTATGCGACTACTTAAATAATAAAAAAAAATACATACATTGAAAACATTTAAAGGATTTAGGGTTTGAAAATTATACTAGTGTGGTTTAGCATTTTGTGGCTTGTGCGGTACATGAGTTTTCCAGAACACAGTTTTAAGCTAAAATATTAAATCTGGGGTCTAGAGAAATGGTAGTTAAAAGTTGTACAAATCAAACAGCAAAAACTATAATCAAAATAAATTTGTAAACTTTTACCAATAATTTAACAAAAAATAGTTCTGTATTTACAAAAGCAAAACTACTCTCCAGTATTAAATATTTTATGCACATAATGTTCACAGCAACAATGTCATATCTCAAAAAAATTTAAAAATTTGTGAGTTAATAATTTAAAATACTTATCGTGAAATGTTTTCAAAAAACTTGCATTCAAAAAATTGTATAGAAGATGCCAAAAAAAAAAAGTCTTTATTGTGAAAAACTCTCCACAGTTTTTGAAATTTTTTACAGTTTAAGCTCCAGTTTCAAATATTACAGAAATTTGTTAGTCGACATAAGATTACGCCATTCCGCCCATAAAATTTTAATTTTTCTGCGCATGTAGCCAAAAATGGGTCAAACTGATGTAGTAAATTTAATCTTTTTCATTATTATTTAATATTAATCAAGCTTAAGATCTTAAAAAATTGTTTTTATTTAAATTTTTCGATATTTTGACTTTCTTTTGAAGGTCTTCTGCAAAATAAATAAAAATAAATTTCCTTTGAAGAAGACCTTCAAAAGAAAGTCGAAATATCGAAAAATTTAAATAAAAACAATTTTTTTATTGAGATCTTAAGCTTTATTTAATAATAATAAATTTATAAGATCGAATAATTTAATAAAATTATTTAATCTTTTTCTTTAATTTCTTTTATAAAACACTTTCATTAAAATATATACAAAATATTAACTAGTTTTTCAGTTATTTTAACTAAAATTTAACGTATTTTTGTTATAGTTGAAATTCAAAGAAATTTTGTTAACGGCTGATATATTTGTAGTAGAGTTGCAAGCTTAAAGGCAACACTATTTTCGTTTAAATATATTTATCATATAGGGGGCATACTGTTAGCGCAAAAACAACTCCTAAGTAAAACCAGATTTGTATACCCTTTACTGTAAATAAGAAGGGTATTTGTGATTCTGTTTGTAATTTCTACATATTTATTCTGGATCCTAATAAATAGCGGAGTCGATTTAGTGATGTTCGTCTATCTTTCTTACCGTCAAGTCGTTGAAATCACACCAATCTGTCTGTCATTTCTGTCAAATATTTGCTATTGAAATTCAGACGGAGCGGTTCATAAATGGCGAAGCTATGAATCGAAAACCGTGACTATTTCTATTTTTGACCATTTTCTGAGTGAGTTTTTTGTCTAAACTACTAAACGAACAAAACACGTGGTAAGCAGTTTTATCCAAAATGACAGTCTGTGCAAAAAATGAGAGCAAATGGCCGAGGAATATTAAAAATACAACCGAAATTTTAGATTTTTATTTATTTCTGTTTTGTGTTTTTTTGCGTATTTTATCTAAATAAAAAAAAAAGTAGTAGGCAGTTTTTTTGTAAACCAAAATTTAGCTGAATTCGTTCATAAATGCACGGAAGTCACTAAAATCGTTTGAATCAACAGCATTGAGGTATATAGAAATTTAAAAAGAAAAATTTAAATAATCCAAAGTAAGTTTTAAGTACTTAGGCTGCAGGCTACAAGTCTAGTTGACTTCTCTTTTAAAATGATATACATCCCGTCCTGTAATTTCCTATAGTTCGTCCGGTAGTCACTAAAACCTCTGTAAGTAGCAGCACTGGAGTATATAAAGGTTGTTTTTTATAGACGTATAGAACTTTAAGTTGGCATTACTGTTCAAGATGGCGACCGATTTAACAGCTGTCAAGTGATTTATTCTCAGTTTGATTTCAAGAATTGAAGCCAAACGATCATCAAGTAAAGCGTAGATTCGTCGAATGGGCCCAAAACGAGATTGCCGTTGTTCCCGATTTTCATAAGCGAATTTTATTTAGCAATGAAGCGCACTTCTGGTTGAATGGCTACGTCAACAAACAAAACTGCCCCATTTGGAGTGAAGCTAATTCTCAAGTGTATGTCGAAACACCGTTACATCCAGAAAAACTGACTGCTTGGTGCGCTTTATGGGCTGGTGGAATCATTGGTCCGTACTCCTTCAAAAACGATGATGGCCAGAACATTACAGTCAATGGTGATCGGTATAGAGCCATGATTGCTAACTTTTTCATTCCTGAATTGAACAAACATGATGTCCAGGAGCTGTGGTTCCAACAAGCTCACACAGCTCGTGCCACAATCGATTTATTGAAAGACACGTTTGGTGACCGCCTAATTTCACGTTTTGGACCTGTGAATTGGCCTCCAAGATCTTGTGATTTAACACCGCAAGACTACTTTCTGTGGGGCTATGTAAAGTCATTGGTCTATGCGGATAAGCCATTTGGAAGACAACATTTGCCGTGTTATTGCCGATATACGGCCACAAATATTGGAAAAAGTCATCGAAAATTGGACGTCCAGATTAAACTACATCCGAGACAGCCAGAAATCATATTTAAAATGTAATGCCACAAGATTATCTTTCGGATAAATAAAATTCATGTCAATCGAATAATCCATCGTTGTTTTATTGCAATTTAAAGTTCTATACGTCTATAAAAAACACCCTTTAGAAATTAAAAAAAAAAAAATTCAAAATAGTCTAAAGTAACTTCTGAGTATTTGGGTAGCAGACTACAAATCTAGGCGACTTCCCTTTTAAAATTATATTTGTCTTATTCCGTAATATTCAATGGTTCGTCCGGAAGTTGCTAAAATCCCTCAAAGCAATAGCAAATATATACAATGTGAACCATTTTTCAGCAAATTTTAAAATGTTTTTTAGGTTTTACAGCATTTTTAACTTAAAGCATATAAATACATATGAGAAGTGAGCGTATCCGTGCACCGAATTGGAAAATATTTATAAACACATCGGCCGATCGATCTACCTCGATATCTTTTTAAAATCCATTTTAAATTCATTAAATTCTTATGAACAAAAGGCAGCTCTTAATAAAAGCCAACTTTTTTGTGACTATGATTGTGTACTTAATGAGAGTTTAAGAAATTTAATTTTTTTTATATTTTTAAAAAGAACATTTTTGAGCTTAGCGTGACCTTGCTCTGACTTGAATCAAATTTCATCAAACCGCTAAGAATATCATATCATATTCATGAAGTTTGCACTTTTTTTCTAACTTTTATGGCATTTTTAAATTTCAGGATATATGGCAAGGACTCGAATCCTTGTTTAAAAACTTTTTAAATTTTGCATTTGGTAATATTATATCAACCGGAATATATGGGGCAAAATTTCAGCTCTTTACAATAACTTCTTCTGTTAATGCCCACTCATTATATAAAATCACGACATTGTGTGATATCACGCAATGTGTTCTTATTAAATAATACGAGTATTAACAGTAAAGAAATATATAATTTTTTTCTTTATACAGTGGACTAGCCACATCATCTTTTGGTAATTAAGGGATTTGGTAACTTAGGGATTTTTTGAAAATACATGATTATATCCTGGCATTATAAATTTTTTTTTTTTTTTTTTTTTTTTTTTAACAAGCGATTTATTAAAAATCTTTCTTTAATTGAATTAAATATTTTTTATTCATCTTGGGTAAATTTAGCTTCTTTTTTGGAAGTTATAGCTTTTTTTCTATTAGTGAGCATGTAAAAGCGATGTATTTTTATATATTTAATGGAAAAAATTAGCATCATATTAGCGGTAATTCTTTTACTCATTCAAATAATTTTTAATTTTAGGTTAACCGAGACAAAGCTAGTTTTATGTGTAAATTTTATGGTCAATTTATTTATGAAATTAAAACGATTTTTTTTTATATTCATTTTATTTATGGTAGCAGTTTTTTTTTTTTGAGTGCGTTTTAAGCATTAAAAATATGTGCTCACCTACATGCACATAAATATTGTTTTAAATGTTTAAAATCTACCTTAACAGTTGCTTAAAAAAATTTTTGCAAAATAAAAATTAATTCCATTAAAAAAGTATTTCAATAATGAGATTAACTCAGCCTTGCCATTTTAGCGTTTTAAAGGCTTTTTCTAGTATTCAGCCTCTAGTTTTTTTTTTTCGTTTTATTTTTTGTACACATGAAAACAAATCATATATAAAAAAAATAAATATTGTTTCGATTAGCGATTGCAACCAAACTTAAATTCCGTTGCCAGTTGACAAATTGGTATTACAAAAAGCAACTTGCAACTAAAAACAATCGATGTGAAAAAATTATAATAAAAATGAAAAAAAAAAAAAACGCCAAAAATTTTTTTCCCAAATTTATAAAAAATATTTTTATTTAATAAGGGCTTATTAACTAAATTTTCTATTTAAAATTTGTTTAATAAGAAAAAATATTTTTTATGAAT
Source organism: Thelaira solivaga (assembly GCA_947397855.1). NCBI lineage: Eukaryota > Metazoa > Arthropoda > Insecta > Diptera > Tachinidae > Thelaira > Thelaira solivaga. The sequence goes on along the minus strand of OX377613.1, from coordinate 49,544,912 downwards.
TTTTATATAAACACATTAATGTTTTATAAACGCATTTTTTTTTTCATTTTTTTAGACTAACGCATCCTACAACATAAAGTAATTTTGTTTTGGAATAGAAGAAGCTTTTCTTTTTATCCACAATTACCTGCGGTGAAATTTTTTGTTCAATTAATTTAATCATTTCTGTTAGCACCACAGAAAATTTAGGTTGGACCTTTCCGAGATTTAAGTTATTGACGTGTGACTTGTGAGAGGTAGAATTGCTAGTAAACGATGACTTTTCCCAAATTAATTTTTTAAAACTTTCACCAAAAAACCATTAGCATAAATAAATTTCCATTAAAAAAAATTTTTTTAAGAAACAAAATCAGCCGAATAGGTTGCTCTAAAGGATTATAATTATCCCTAGAGCTCCATCTAATAGCAGCCACATTCACTAGTTCCTGCTCATCTTCAAAATAAAATTATACGAAAGACCACATTTTCAATAGTTTTTATTCTTTAAGAAAGCACGCTTTATTTTTTATTATTTATTTTTGTTTACTTCCGTGATGTTAATTTATAAAAATAACATTTTCGATAACTTCTAGGCAACTAAATATTGTTGCCCTTCATAATAACAATTTTCATTTCAGTTAAATTGCCCATTGAGAAGGCAACTGAAGTTTAGTTGCTATCCATAACAGATTACAAAAAAATGCACAAACTTATTTTAAAAACATATTTCACTCAAAAATTTAAATATATTTTGACGTAATGATTTTCATGAAAAACATATTTAACTCGATAATTGATAAAATAAATAAAAAAATTTTATGAAATAATTAATTGCTTTAATTAAAAATTCAATAACATAATAAACCATTCAAATGAAAATTAAAAAAAAAAAATACTTCAATTTTTTCATGTTTTTTTAACTATAAAAACACTGAGCGCTCTGTACTATTTTTTTGTAAACATCTTAAACTGTAAACTTAAACAACAAAAACAAGTAGAATCAATAACTTTAACTATGCAATTGAAAATATTTGTTATTTTCTGTTTCGTTGTAACAGCAAATCAAAACAAAAAAATTTTATTTTTCTCATTTCTACAATGTTTTCAGCAATAACTAGCGATAAGATTTATTACACGCGATTAACGAAAACAACAGAAAAAAATAAACAAAAACAAAATAAGAAGAGTCAAAATAAAAATTAACGGCGACTTAAAAGCATAATAACCCAACTGACCAATTAATCTTCAGAGCCAAACTATCACATTCATCCATCATCATCATCATTTTAATTATTTTGAAAGTTCGATTGTTATCGAATGTAATTTTACGAAGGCAAAGTCATTAAAAATGTCTAACGATTTCCATCAGAACCACAAATATTTTTTTTAGCAAACAATTTAAGATATTTTGCTAGAAGAGGCTATGTAGACTTGGTTTTAATTTTTAATTGTTTGCTAAGCAGAGAACTATTCTACGAAGCTTTATTGTAAGCTTCGTAATCGTGGCTTCAAGCTGTTTTATAAGTGTTAGATTTTGATAGATCAAATGCTATTTTAAACGGCTGTAGAAGAATCTTACAAGGGTTTTACAGAGTTTCATTGGACTTCGAAGTTGTCAGCTGCTTTTTGGTGTTAAGTTTTGTTTGTATGAACAAAAACACTACACTGACACAATGAAAAATATCAAAGTATAGAACACATTCTATAAATGATGAGAGCAGTAGATGACACTGTCATACTTTTCCATTTGATTTATTTGCCAAGTCATTTTACCCGGTATAACGAGAGAACTACGAGATGCACGATACCATATGACATTTTTTTAGTCAATTAATTGCTTTAAAATAAATGTAAAAAGGTGTGTTACTAAGAGGACACCTTTTCATTTAATACTGCAATTGAGATAAAAAATTCTTTCTATTGTTCTTGATGTACTCGTAGGTGTGACGTGTGACAGCTGAATTTTGTAAAATGAGAAATTACTTGGTGAAGGCGTAATCTTGCTTGTTATTACTTTTGCCTTAATCGTATAGCTGCATAATTTTTAAACAAAGTATTTACTTATTCTTTCTTTTTTTCATGTTTTCTTGACAACTTGAGAAATATAATTATGGCCTACCCTATCAAACCAAATTTTTTTTAATATTAAATACTGTAATTTTCAACTGCCACAACGTGTCTCTTAATAAAAATAAAAGGTTGGGTTAGGTTAAACAGGTCGCCCGAAAGAAATAAAACAAGAGCTGGGCTCACTTGGGTCCTCTGATGTGGAGGAAAATAAAGAAGAGGAGGGATAGTAATAGAAGAGTGAAGGAGAGGAAAGAAGATAGAGAAAGAAAGACAGAAAGTGAGTGAGTCCGTCACAAAAACCAACCGCTGCTTCTAATGAAGCCATATAGCATGTCGACACTTGCATTCGACAGTGCACTGAGACCCTGCAGACGTCGCTCACCGAAGTGGATCATGCGCCGCTCTTCCAGGGCCGGACACTGGCAGAGAAGGTGTTCCACAGTTTCCTCCTCCTCCTCATCCTGACAACTTCTACAGTAGTCATTATAACGCAATCTCATTCTCCTAGAATGGTTGCCAAAATTGCAATGTCCCGTTACTACAGCCACCACATTTCTCAATCAGGCTCTTTGGAGCCCCAACAAATCCCTACTGCGACTGCTATCCAGCCTAGGCCAGATCATCCTCGCCGTATTACACGTCCATTCGTCACTCCATCTGGGCTGTGCCTTTCGCAAGAATATGCTATCGATCTCTTTTTTACGGACCGATAAAGGGATGCCACAGCGCAAGTTTGCTTAAAATTAAATAAAATGATTTATTCTGAACTTAGCCACTAGGAAGTGATTTAGCTTTAAGGAAAGCTGGATTGAAAACAAGCTTTATTACTGGTTCCACTTGGAATATAGAAAATACATAAAAAGTCAAACAAATCACAAAAAAAAAATTATTTTTTGTTAATTTCAATAAACTTCTCTAGCTGCGTCAATAGAAATTAAAAGTTGGAGAAACCAAAAGAAGAATACACTGGAAACTGTTATTATTTAAGTGATTATATGATGGTGTCAGTCAATTCTTAATTGAGAGAACAACAAAAAATATCGGCTTACTCCTTTCGGATATCTCTAAGCTTAGACAGATGTGGTTCCTTTTATAGCAGGTCTTATCAGTTTTTGTGACGTTTATAATTCTCGCTAACGTGTCGATCTCGTCAATGTCTCCTCCAACCAATTGGTTGCAAGTCGAATTATCAAATTTACTATATTTGGTATAGAAATTTGATAATCGCTGTGGAGGGTGGCATTTAACTCCGGCGAACCGGATACGTTAGCAAGGCATACCAGACGGCGAGACTGGTGCTATCAAACATCATCAAATTCTATCGACACATTGCCTGCCATAGGTGAAGGCACGATATAGAATGGGATGACTGATGAGAGAGCGACAGCTGATAAGGTAGACTAAGGTTTTCTATTGCAAATTATTGCTTAAAGTTGGAGGGCTGGAATTATGGCATAGCCATAATTTTTTAAATTGCGATTGAATTTCCTCCATTTGACAACAACACAATGACCCGCCATTTGCATTGTGTTGTTGTCAAATGGAGGAATTTCAAACTGCGTAGAACTGTGTGGAAAGGGTGCTTTGATGATGAATGATGAATGAGTGCTAAAGACGACAATGGGGAGATAGATTATTGCTAGTACTTGTTGTAAACGGTCAAGTACACCTTGTTATTGCTTTACTATTGTAGGGATATAGAAAGGGGGGAGGCGCAATTAATTTTCATCTATTATTCAACTAAAGTTGAATAATGTCAGAATCTCAATTGCACGAGGATTGGTGTTATAGTTACGGTATCACCCGTTGCGCTTCAAGAGCACATTATGAAATGATTTACATCAAATCATAATTTAAGGCATATCACAATTCAGGGATGTGATCAACCAATACCTTGTTAGAGACTTACGCCGTACGTATTCTCAATTTTTTATTTCATTTATACATAATAATTTTAGTAAAAAGAATACGAGAATTATTAGCAAAACAATTAAAAAATGGAAAAGTAAAAAGTGAGGATATAAAATAGAGAGCACAACAAAAATCAGTGTTGTCAATTTGTAATAATTCTTTTCGAGTTCTTAAGCTTCTTTTATGTTTTTATAAAATTATTATTTAAGAGGATTTTCACATTTAAAACGTCTCGTATTTTAGGTTAAGACGAAAGGAATTGCTTTTTGCAGTACAGACTTGCTTGTATTTACTTGGATATTCGTTTTGTTCTTTCAATTTTCTTTTGTGTGTGAGTTTTCTCGCTTGAAGTGCTTGGTATTGAAATTTTAATTAAAAACAAAAACACGAAGAAAGAAAATGTAAAGTTTTGTGTGTGAACAGTAAGGCAAGTTCAGAAGAAAAGAAATGACTTGTAAAATGTGGAAGTACTCTTAAGAGCTAATGGGTACAACAGTACGTTTCTCATGCGAAGAAGTTGACAGCACTTTTTACTTCATTTTCCTATTATTTTATTATCACTATTCTCGTTTGTGTTATGCATTCCTTCTACCTGCAAAGCAATCAAGCCTTTTATAAATTTAAAAATAAAAAAATTAATGTTACAGAATTTAAATTATTGAAAAATATTTAAACTGCAAAATGTGAAAATGTTAATAAAATAATTATTTCGATTATCAGTGGCCTATCAAATTAAATTGGTATTGAAAGTTCTAAAAAAAACTTGAATTGTTGTTGGGAAAAATTTTTGCTAAAACATGGAGAATTAAAAAAAAACTTTTTGAATATTCTGCTAAAACGAATGTCCGAAAAAAAGTTTTTTATATAAAATTATTTATTTTTTTAAATAATTTGTGGAAAAACCATAAACTAAAGCAAATTAAAAAATAAATAAAAGTAAACGAATGCTAGTAAAAATGTTTTCTTGTTGTAAAGTTCACAAAACCAGTTTTGAGTAATTTGAGACTAAATATTTCAACTTAATACTTTCAAGTAATGTCAACTTAATATTTTTAGCAGCGTTTTAAAATTTACAACGCAGAACATTTTCGAATTTGAAAAAAATAAATTTTGAATTCGTGTTTGTGTTTCATTTTATGATTTTTAATTTTTTAATAAAAAATTATTTTTTCCTCAATTTAAAAGCTTAAAGAAAATTTTACTTACGACTTTAGAATAAATTTTTTTAATTTAAATAAATCTCGTATATGTCATGCCACCTCGTCAACTTGTAAAATATTGTTCTATCTCGCAAATTAAAGCCAATTAGAAAAAATGGAGCGCTACTACTTGTGTTATTCTTCGTTGCCCCGTTACTCCTACAGAGTTTACATAAATAACTGATTGCATTTGTTAAAGAATAAACTATAGTCTCCATTACATCCATAAAAGGAATTGAAGATATTAAAAAAAAAAACATTTTTATTTTATTGACTACAAAGTCATCAATCATTTTGCCAAAGCGTTAAAATAATAATTCACTTGGCGTCATTGACAACTGTTTTCTAATGAAATTGACACTTTTTGATTTATTATTTTTAAATAATTCTCATATTCTTTTTTGTAATAAATTTTGTTTAAAAGGATGAAATCAGCAAGTGACTATCGGCCTCTGCTGTAGGAAAGGTTGGCACATCCCTGGATTGTGTGTTAACTAGTATGTAAGGCCATAGTTGTTAGACATTGTAGATTCGAATGCATAATGTACGTGCATTCGAGTAAGTCTGTTGTACATAAAGTACATACCCATAATCCAAGATCACCATATCGAGTGCCTGGTACTGATTATTCATCAATAACATGTCATTGTTGAATAAAATGATGTCAATTAGAAAATGTAGTGTGCAAAGTTGGCTCTGATATTAAACATTTACAATGCCTTGTGCTTGTATGTTAAATTGAAGTAAATCCACTCTCCACACACCATTACGGCAATCGCTATTTGTACATTAAAATTGTATCCAATTTTAAATAGATAGCGAATACCGTAATGTATTCAAGCAATAAACAGGAACTAATGATAATAATGTAGTAAACAAGACAATAAACCCTATATACAAAAATAGATTTTAAGTTAGCTACCCACATATCAGCCAAAATATATTTGTGTGTTTACACAAAGGTAGGCCACAAATACTAAAGTTTCGTAAGCAGAGGGCCAAAAAAAAATTTTTTTAAGCAAAAAAAAAAAATATCTAATTGAAAATAAAAATAAGTTAAGGGGTTTCGGCAAGAGCTGTAAGCAGACACAATAGAAAAGAAGACACGCACACTATTTGAACCGAATGAAATGTTTTTTGTTGTTGCATTAAATCAGCTTTATTTGCTAAGAATTAGTCAACGGCTCTAGAAAAAGTGAAAAATCTGCACTCACTGCCTGGACTGCTCAAAACAAGCGAACATGCAAAAGTACACAATTCGGCCGCAATACGAGATCTATTCAATGCTAGAGTGCAGTATAGTCGCAGGGAGGGTTCTTTAGATGGACAAAACCGCTTCACATATGCGGGATGCTTTAAACATTACGGCTCACATAGCATTCAGAGATGACATTATACTCGTATGTTTCGATTACATTCGTCATCTACTCGTATGATCTGCATTTTATAAATTTTATTTGACATGCAAATTCAAACGTTGCGCTTATAATGTCTAGTGTCTGGTTGATGACAAGCAATCCAGAAATAAGAGTAACAGTATACATACGCTTGAACAATAGATCCCGTATATTTTTCTAAAATTAATCAAACACACTAATTTTTACACAAAATTGAAAATGTTTTCTTTTAATAGTCAAATGTTTTTCTTTTGAAATGACCTTTTTTTAATTAAAATTCAATTAAAAATAGAAACATTTGCCATCAAGTTTGGTGTTTGAAAGCATTTCAATTCGAGATCAAATCGAAATGTTTGTTTAGCTGTTTTTCTCTCTTTAAAAAGCAAAACCTCAATTTTATGACTTTGAAACATTTTGAAGGTCATACAAGTTGACAAGTACCTGCATTTTTTCTCACGAAATCAATTCATTATCGTCGGCAACAACAAAAATAACAACAATTAATACAATAATAAATGAAGTGAGACTCTCAAACAGGTTAAAGTGTGACTGACAGTTACACACAAAAATGATAATAAAATTATAAGGAAAATAGTGGAAATGATTTCAAATATTAAAAAGTTATTTTTCTATGAAAAATGTTTTGAGAATTTTTTTTTTTTAAGAATCCTTGTCCCTAAGAAGGTGGGACAAGTATGCAAGCTAATTTCAAGTGAAAAACATTTCACTTTTTCTTTCTTTTTAAGCTTTTATATTGAAAAAAAAAGTTGTGAAGAAAGAAACTTTTTTCCATTTTAATTAAAAAACTATGAACTAGAATTGCATAGCTGAATGAAAAGCAGTTTCGTATTAGGAAATACAATAACTTTTGCATAATTGTTATTGATTCGCTTGAGAAAAATATACTGCAAGATGGGTTACACTTATTATTCCTGAACCAATTTTTCCCAACCATAATTTGCAATGTTTTACAGCAATATGAGCAACTGAATCACAAATTTTTAACTTCCATGAGCGTAAAACTGCAACCACAAATCTGCACCATAATTTAAGACCAGAATGAGTTCTTTATCTTTATCCGCTTAACATTTCAATCTATTAGCCCCAGAATATTTTAGGAAAATGTAATTCTACCTAAGCAATTATGCGACATTGAAAGCTGCATTTGAAACTTTTTCTTTATAAAGCAACACTTGAAATTATTTGATGAAACTAAATCAATAAAATAAAACTAAACCAAAAAATTGGCGATACACCTGACAGGCTGTTATCTCCCACACACAAGAATAATTAATTTTTGAGTCCCCCAAATTGCTTTATTAACCTAACTTGAGATTCATTGAATTATTGTTCATTAATAACCCGGAGAGATCTTAGGAAGTTTTAAATCAACGAAGGACTCATGGCATATCCTTTTATGTATATAAACATTTTCTTTCCTCTAATGTTACTGGCACAATTAACCCTCTTGCTTCCATCCCTCGATGTAATTAACATGGAAGCACCAGGGAAACTGTGACAATATTATAGAGTCCACTAATTAGAAGCAAGGGTCGAGGCTCGGTCTTGGGAGAGATGCCATGATCGCCGATACACAACTTTATTTCATTTTTATTTAAACATAATTTTAAGCAAAAAAGAATATGAGAATTTTGTGAATGAAATAAATAGAAAATTTTTAATAAAACAAATACAAGTGATGTCAACTTTAAATTAATTCAAAATGAATTATTAAATAATCTAGTTGTATTAGTCAATATAAAAACAAATAATTTAGGGAAAATTATAAATTAAGGGTATAGATTTCTCTTGCAAAATAATTTTCATTCAAGTTTCTTTTTATTTGTTAACCTAAAGCCCGTATTATTTAGATTTATTTTTGTAGCAATTTTTCGCACAATTTTTTTATTTTTACGTAGCTTTTTCAGATTTGCGTGAAAAAAATATTTAATAATTTAAAATATTTTTATAATTTTTGCAACGTAAATTAACCACTTTCAAAGGACACAGCAGTATAAAAGAATTGTTTATAATCAATTCCACAACTTAAAAAATTTATTAAATTAAATTGAATTTCTACTTGTTCCGAGTATTGGAGGGAGTATCAAGAAGAGAGTAGTTCACCTACAAATACTAAATAAGGATGGCACTAAAAATAATATTTTGTTGGGTTTCTTTTTAATTTATTAACAATGTAAGTTTATTTAGCTTTTTACAGCTGACTCAATTACCCCTGTTAAATAAATTAAAGAATTGTTAAGTTGTGCATTTAGTGATAATGAACCACAAAAGTAAATTTTTTTTGAGAGGCAAGAAATTGCTTATGCCAATAGAAGAGAAAAAAAAAACCAAAACAAAATTGTCTGGTAGGCAATTATTTCTTATATACTTTTTGTTGTTGTAATTTAAATATTAATAAGCCTCTGTCGTTAGGTCCCCTTTCATTTACAACTCATAATTAATTACGCTTGTAAATTCCTACCAAATCAATAAAAATCATTTTTTGAAAGCTTAAAAAGGGCTTTGGTAAATGCCAAAGAAAGTGTTTTGTTTGTATTTTAAGAAAAGGCACAGCAGGGGTCAATTTCGACTGATTAGAAATGCTTTAAATTTTTTTAATTAATAAAAAAATAAAATTTAAAAATTGTTGAATTTTATACTTTTTATTATGCTTCCGGATAATCAATTGTTATAGCCAAAAGGAAAATATCGTCAACATTTTAAGACTGCATCTTTTGTATACGTAAATTAGAAACATGCATACAAACATAACAACATCAGCCAAAAAAAACTGAAAAAGAAAAAAACACAATTGAATATAATAAAGTGACCCATTTGTGCCTTTAGAAATGTTTGTTTCTTTTAGTTTATAACAAAAAATATAATTTTACGATGAGGTTATTGATAAAATCTGTGGCAAATATATAAAAACTGCTTAAGTCCTTAAAGTTTAACTTATTTCGTATCTGACAAATAGTGGTGTTTTCTTGCCCATATTAATAAACAGATCACAAACAAATAAGACCACAAACCAACTCTCGTAAAAAATAATCATTCTTTAAAACCATAAAAACTTAAAAATTATTTCGACGATCACACTTAGTCACCTCAATAAACATGGTGTAAGCTCTCAAAATGTTATAACTAGATAAAGTAATAAATAATATTATACAGAGAGAGAGTAAAGAGAGAGAGAGAGATAAGGAAGCAACTAGTTGTAACAAGTTTTAGATCTAAACCTGACTTTGAAGTAAAATTAGACCACCGACACAAGACTTTATACAATTTTTATTTAAACAAAATCTTAAGTGAAAAAGCACATGGGAATTATATGAATGAAATTAATAGAAAAATCTTTAATAATAATAAAAGCAAATGTAAATGGTGTCAATTTCATATAAATTGAAAACGTTATTTACATTCTAGCTATTAATACGAGTAGTAAAACACTAGCTTGTCGATTGATTCTATTTCATTTCGAATAAGACCATTTGCCTTGCCTCATGCATTGTGATAAATACATGAAAAGCTTACCAAGAAGTTGAGAAAATTTAAAAAATATTATAAAAAAAACGGTATTTTAAAAGGAACCAGATAAATACATACGAGTGCAAGCAAGATACATACATATCGCTAAGCCAGAATATATTTTGTTTTTTAATAGATTAAGATGGACAGTTTTTTTTTTTTTTTTTTTTTTTTTAAAAAAAAAATAACTGACAAAGCAGAATTAATTAAACCCTGAAATAATATTAATAGCGAAATATTGCTATAAAAGTGAATCACAAAAAAAGAATCTTTAACTTCAAATAAACAAACAACAATTAAAAAAAATAATATTTATAAAAATCATTTTCCAAAAGAAACGTTTGTAACTTAAACAATTTTATGTCATTACTTTAAAGTTGTCACTAAATTCTTTGCTTTTATATTAAACTAGCATTTAACTCCCTACTTCTTCAACGAAGTATTACCTATATTGCCGCTTTTATAACTTCTTATTTCATTGTAGATCAATTAAACTCAATTACAGGTTTTTAATACTAATAAAATACAAAGGTAATACAAAAAGTATCATTTTATCTCTTTACTTAGAACCATTTGACCCGGGCCTAACAGTTTTAGTTTCATTTTCCATTTTCTTTTCTTAATTATTTTTCACCTTGCCTTGGACCGCTTGAGCTAGTTCTAGGTTTGTTAATATTAAAAAAAAAACAAACAAAATGTAAGATTAAAATAAGCAAAAAGTACAATTTTGTCTTTTTTACGACTTCTTATTTATTGCAGTACCGTAAGATTCCATAGTCACAGTTCTAGGTTTGGAAATAACCACTAAAAAAAGTTTAAATATTATTATTTATTAATTTGTATTGGGTGTTACAAATTAATAAAAAGAAAATGGTCATATGCTGCATTAATTTTATTAAAGACACATTTATGGAAAAAGTATCAAATATATGAATTATAAAAATATTTTATATTACAGGCAAAACTAAAAAAGCTACATAAAAATAAAAAAAAAAAAATTGCGAAAACCCAACAAAATATTATTTTTACTGCCATCATTATTTAGTATTTGTAAACGATATACCCTCTACTTGATACTCCCTCCAATACTCGAAACAAGTAGAAATTAAATTTTATTTAATAAATTTTTTAATTTGTGGAATTGATTATAAACAATTCTTTTATACTGCTGTGTCCTTTGAAAGGGGTTAATTTACGTTGCAAAAATTATAAAAATATTTTAAATTATTAAATATTCTTCTCACGCAAATCTGAAAAAGCTACGTAAAAATAAAAAAATTGTGCGAAAAATTGCTACAAAAATAAATCTAAATAATACGGGCTTTAGGTTAACAAATAAAAAGAAACTTGAATGAAAATTATTTTGCAAGAGAAATCTATACCCTTAATTTATAATTTTCCCTAAATTATTTGTTTTTATATTGACTAATACAACTAGATTATTTAATAATTCATTTTGAATTAATTTAAAGTTGACATCACTTGTATTTGTTTTATTAAAAATTTTCTATTTATTTCATTCACAAAATTCTCATATTCTTTTTTGCTTAAAATTATGTTTAAATAAAAATGAAATAAAGTTGTGTATCGGCGATCATGGCATCTCTCCCAAGACCGAGCCTCAACCCTTGCTTCTAATTAGTGGACTCTATAATATTGTCACAGTTTCCCTGGTGCTTCCATGTTAATTACATCGAGGGATGGAAGCAAGAGGGTTAATTGTGCCAGTAACATTAGAGGAAAGAAAATGTTTATATACATAAAAGGATATGCCATGAGTCCTTCGTTGATTTAAAACTTCCTAAGATCTCTCCGGGTTATTAATGAACAATAATTCAATGAATCTCAAGTTAGGTTAATAAAGCAATTTGGGGGACTCAAAAATTAATTATTCTTGTGTGTGGGAGATAACAGCCTGTCAGGTGTATCGCCAATTTTTTGGTTTAGTTTTATTTTATTGATTTAGTTTCATCAAATAATTTCAAGTGTTGCTTTATAAAGAAAAAGTTTCAAATGCAGCTTTCAATGTCGCATAATTGCTTAGGTAGAATTACATTTTCCTAAAATATTCTGGGGCTAATAGATTGAAATGTTAAGCGGATAAAGATAAAGAACTCATTCTGGTCTTAAATTATGGTGCAGATTTGTGGTTGCAGTTTTACGCTCATGGAAGTTAAAAATTTGTGATTCAGTTGCTCATATTGCTGTAAAACATTGCAAATTATGGTTGGGAAAAATTGGTTCAGGAATAATAAGTGTAACCCATCTTGCAGTATATTTTTCTCAAGCGAATCAATAACAATTATGCAAAAGTTATTGTATTTGCGAATACGAAACCGCTTTTCATTCAGCCATGCAATTCTAGTTCATAGTTTTTTAATTAAAATGGAAAAAAGTTTCTTTCTTCACAACTTTTTTTTTCAATATAAAAGCTTAAAAAGAAAGAAAAAGTGAAACGTTTTTCACTTGAAATTAGCTTGCATACTTGTCCCACCTTCTTAGGGACAAGGATTCTTAAAAAAAAAAAATTCTCAAAACATTTTTCATAGAAAAATAACTTTTTAATATTTGAAATCATTTCCACTATTTTCCTTATAATTTTATTATCATTTTTGTGTGTAACTGTCAGTCACACTTTAACCTGTTTGAGAGTCTCACTTCATTTATTATTGTATTAATTGTTGTTATTTTTGTTCTTGCCGACGATAATGAATTGATTTCGTGAGAAAAAATGCAGGTACTTGTCAACTTGTATGACCTTCAAAATGTTTCAAAGTCATAAAATTGAGGTTTTGCTTTTTAAAGAGAGAAAAACAGCTAAACAAACATTTCGATTTGATCGCCAATTGAAATGCTTTCAAACACCAAACTTGATGGCAAATGTTTCTATTTTTAATTGAATTTTAATTAAAAAAAGGTCATTTCAAAAGAAAAACATTTGACTATTAAAAGAAAACATTTTCAATTTTGTGTAAAAATTAGTGTGTTTGATTAATTTTAGAAAAATATACGGGATCTATTGTTCAAGCGTATGTATACTGTTACTCTTATTTCTGGATTGCTTGTCATCAACCAGACACTAGACATTATAAAATGCAGATCATACGAATTAATTTTGGATAAATAAAATTTTATTTTACAACCCGCTAAATATTTCAAGCAGTTAAGCCTTTAAACATTTTGCATTGTCGTGGTTAAGGCAAATCTAGTCTTAATATTGGAGTACTTAGTTTTCCATCAAATTAACCTCAAACTTATTTGCTCTTGGCGCTTATTAAAGCGACGCTTGAAAAATAAAAATATGCCGGTAGCACCTCTTGGTATCCCGCACAACAGTAATTTGATTTATTTTTATAATTTTAGGCAATCGCACTGTGATCTTTTAGATCTCTTGTGGAGCACAGCTTCCAACTTCAATCTGAGACTCCTTACGAATCTCTTGATTGTTGTAGGATTCAGCATACCTGGTCCTTCTGGCTAGGTAGCTCATTCTTGACAGAAACGTCAGTAGTTATTCTCTACCACACCGATTTTACTCACGTGGTAGTCTAGTCTACAATGGCTGTGACCAGCTCAACGTAGAGTTTGATCTGCTGAGATTCAAGACAACTTTTGCTCTAGTGCGCTCGGGATTAATGAATCTTCCTACAGCCGTCGTGTTCTTAACTCGCCCCTCAGCAGTTTTGCAGATTTCGTTTCTCCTTTTTGCACAGTAAGGCACAAATTAAGTTGTTTTGCACCGTGCAGAGGGCTCTGGACCTATGAAATGGGCATCCGTGCCCTTTTTCATTGCGGATATGCCCATCGTACTCCGGTATTCTATACCAGAATAGTGGAGTTTCTCTCTGCCACAGCATCGAAAAACTTCAGCAATTCCAAATCAATCTTGTTTGGAAATAATAGTTTGCCAATGCACTTAAAGCTGTTTGGCTACTCGTATATGACGGGGCACTTACGGCACCCCTTTCATACACATACTCTACCGTCCACTAATTAGAAGCAAGTGGTCAAAACTCGATCTTGTAGGATACCTAGACCACCGAAGCCCAACTTTATTTAATTTTAATTTAAACAAAATTTTAAGCAAAAAATTATATGGAAATTATGTGACTGAAATTAATAGAATCATTTGAAACAAAAATGGTAGTGATGTCAATTTTATCTAAAATCAAAACGTTATTTAGCTGTGATATCGAGCAGCTTCTATTGCCATTTTTTAATTATTGCAAGAAATCATTTGATTTCGAATGTGAACATTTACCTCATGCATTGTGATAAATAAATTGAAAAATTCAAGAAGCAATTGAGGGAAGTACTTGAGAAAATTGAATTTTAAAAGGAGCCACAGCCGTACTCCCGAAAATATTTTTTAAATAGATTAAGATGGATTTTTTTTTTATTAAAAAAGAGACAATAACAATGCATAAGTCAGAATCAATGGAATGATATAAATCGCACCCCGGATAAAAAGCTGAAGCAAGCAATTAATGAAACTGTTGTCTCCACAACACAAACGCTCAGAATAACGGTAAATAATTATTTATTTAAATGTTTTTAAATAAAACGCAAAATTTTGGAAAGCGAAACTTTGAAAAAATTTCATTCATTTTTTCAATATTGAAAATGTCAAAAATTTTTTAAGTTCAACCAAAATTAACATCGATTTAAGTAAAAAATTGAACAACTCACGCCCAATTAAAAAGAAAAATTATCACAATTGATAGAAAACTAAATTCCAAAAAAAAATATGAAGTACATTTTGTTGGTAAAATTCGTATCTTCCAAATTATTGGTCCCCAAAACTTTCACAAAAAAAAAAAAAAAATATTACTGAATGTGATAGAAAATTAAGAAACTATTTTATCTTCGGTTTTCGCTTTTTTAGAATTTAATTTCTATCACATCCAGTTTTCACTACGACGGTCGTAGCTCGGTAAATATTAATTTCCTAAAGAATCAGTGCTGTTCTATATTCCGAATCCGAATATTTTATTCGGAATTGAAAAATTCATCACCTCATAACTACTCTGTGGTCCATTTAAAGATTTTTAAAATTTTGTTTTTGCTTTATTTTTGGTGTGAACTTATTGGTAGAATTAAAAAAACATAAAAGTTTTCATTTAATAAGAGGAAAAAAATGTAACTCCACATTTTTTCAAACCCGTGTGGTTTACAGAACATGCACGAATATGTACTTTTTAGAATAAAATTTTGTATCACCTGTGCCACGAGTATTGCTTTTAGTTTGCTTTTAGGGCTTTTAAAACTGCAGTCCTCTTTAATAACTCAACAAAACTTAAGTAGTTTTAGCGTGTTAGCACATTCGAGGGGGATTTTTTTTTTGCTATCACTTGCCACAGGCATTTTTAAATTAATTCTTGAAAAAAATTCAAAAAAATTTTTTTAAATAAAATTTATAATAAATGAAAAAATTCGTGTTTATTTTTCAAGTTTGTTAAAGGAGCTGAAATTAGTTTTTCACAGCAGCCTCGCGTGTTTTCCTCTTAATATTGCTTCTTTAGAAAGGTGACAATAAAGGTTCACTGCCAGCGTATTGTTGGTAACGCCATTTTATCGAAATCTTCTACTGCCACAAATCGGGCAAACGGGTTAATTCACGAAATTGCACATTGCTATTAGTGAATATACCACCTCACCAATATTTTTGGTGCAAGTACTCTCCCGCTTCTATGGCGGTTTTTTCATCCAAAAGCGCAATCAATGCGTTACGATTAAAGAAACATACGAGTATAATGTCATCTCTGAATGCTATGTGAGCCGTAATGTTTAAAGCATCCCGCATATGTGAAGCGGTTTTGTCCATCTAAAGAACCCTCCCTGCGACTATACTGCACTCTAGCATTGAATAGATCTCGTATTGCGGCCGAATTGTGTACTTTTGCATGTTCGCTTGTTTTGAGCAGTCCAGGCAGTGAGTGCAGATTTTTCACTTTTTCTAGAGCCGTTGACTAATTCTTAGTCTCGCTTATTACAAAAAAAAAAAAACCATTAATGATTGCTACAACTTTTGCAAATAAAGCTGATTTAATGCAACAACAAAAAAACATTTCATTCGGTTCAAATAGTGTGTGTGTCTTCTTTTCTATTGTGTCTGTCTACAGCTCTTGCCGAAACCCCTTAACTTATTTTTATTTTCAATTAGATATTTTTTTTTTTGCTTAAAAAAATTTTTTTTGGCCCTCTGCTTACGAAACTTTAGTATTTGTGGCCTACCTTTGTGTAAACACACAAATATATTTTGGCTGATATGTGGGTAGCTAACTTAAAATCTATTTTTGTATATAGGGTTTATTGTCTTGTTTACTACATTATTATCATTAGTTCCTGTTTATTGCTTGAATACATTACGGTATTCGCTATCTATTTAAAATTGGATACAATTTTAATGTACAAATAGCGATTGCCGTAATGGTGTGTGGAGAGTGGATTTACTTCAATTTAACATACAAGCACAAGGCATTGTAAATGTTTAATATCAGAGCCAACTTTGCACACTACATTTTCTAATTGACATCATTTTATTCAACAATGACATGTTATTGATGAATAATCAGTACCAGGCACTCGATATGGCGATCTTGGATTATGGGTATGTATACTTTATGTACAACAGACTTACTCGAATTCACGTACATTATGCATTCGAATCTACAATGTCTAACAACTATGGCCTTACATACTAGTTAACACACAATCCAGGGATGTGCCAACCTTTCCTACAGCAGAGGCCGATAGTCACTTGCTGATTTCATCCTTTTAAACAAAATTTATTACAAAAAAGAATATGAGAATTATTTAAAAATAATAAATCAAAAAGTGTCAATTTCATTAGAAAACAGTTGTCAATGACGCCAAGTGAATTATTATTTTAACGCTTTGGCAAAATGATTGATGACTTTGTAGTCAATAAAATAAAAATGTTTTTTTTTAATATCTTCAATTCCTTTTATGGATGTAATGGAGACTATAGTTTATTCTTTAACAAATGCAATCAGTTATTTATGTAAACTCTGTAGGAGTAACGGGGCAACGAAGAATAACACAAGTAGTAGCGCTCCATTTTTTCTAATTGGCTTTAATTTGCGAGATAGAACAATATTTTACAAGTTGACGAGGTGGCATGACATATACGAGATTTATTTAAATTAAAAAAATTTATTCTAAAGTCGTAAGTAAAATTTTCTTTAAGCTTTTAAATTGAGGAAAAACTAATTTTTTATTAAAAAATTAAAAATCATAAAGTGAAACACAAACACGAATTCAAAATTTATTTTTTTCAAATTCGAAAATGTTCTGCGTTGTAAATTTTAAAACGCTGCTAAAAATATTAAGTTGACATTACTTGAAAGTATTAAGTTGAAATATTTAGTCTCAAATTACTCAAAACTGGTTTTGTGAACTTTACAACAAGAAAACATTTTTACTAGCATTCGTTTACATTTATTTATTTTTTAATTTGCTTTAGTTTATGGTTTTTCCACAAATTATTTAAAAAAATAAATAATTTTATATAAAAAAATTTTTTTCGGACATTCGTTTTAGCAGAATATTCAAAAAGTTTTTTTTTAATTCTCCATGTTTTAGCAAAAATTTTTCCCAACAACAATTCAAGTTTTTTTTAGAACTTTCAATACCAATTTAATTTGATAGGCCACTGATAATCGGAATAATTATTTTATTAACATTTTCACATTTTGCAGTTTAAATATTTTTCAATAATTTAAATTCTGTAACATTAATTTTTTTATTTTTAAATTTATAAAAGGCTTGATTGCTTTGCAGGTAGAAGGAATGCATAACACAAACGAGAATAGTGATAATAAAATAATAGGAAAATGAAGTAAAAAGTGCTGTCAACTTCTTCACATGAGAAACGTACTGTTGTACCCATTAGCTCTTAAGAGTACTTCCACATTTTACAAGTCATTTCTTTTCTTCTGAACTTGCCTTACTGTTCACACACAAAACTTTACATTTTCTTTCTTCGTGTTTTTGTTTTTAATTAAAATTTCAATACCAAGCACTTCAAGCGAGAAAACTCACACAAAAAAAAATTGAAAGAACAAAACGAATATCCAAGTAAATACAAGCAAGTCTGTACTGCAAAAAACAATTCCTTTCGTCTTAACCTAAAATACGAGACGTTTTAAATGTGAAAATCCTCTTAAATAATAATTTTTTAAAAACATAAAAGAAGCTTAAGAACTCGAAAAGAATTATTACAAATTGACAACACTGATTTTTGTTGTGCTCTCTATTTTATATCCTCACTTTTTACTTTTCCATTTTTTAATTGTTTTGCTAATAATTCTCGTATTCTTTTTACTAAAATTATTATGTATAAATGAAATAAAAAATTGAGAATACGTACGGCGTAAGTCTCTAACAAGGTATTGGTTGATCACATCCCTGAATTGTGATATGCCTTAAATTATGATTTGATGTAAATCATTTCATAATGTGCTCTTGAAGCGCAACGGGTGATACCGTAACTATAACACCAATCCTCGTGCAATTGAGATTCTGACATTATTCAACTTTAGTTGAATAATAGATGAAAATTAATTGCGCCTCCCCCCTTTCTATATCCCTACAATAGTAAAGCAATAACAAGGTGTACTTGACCGTTTACAACAAGTACTAGCAATAATCTATCTCCCCATTGTCGTCTTTAGCACTCATTCATCATTCATCATCAAAGCACCCTTTCCACACAGTTCTACGCAGTTTGAAATTCCTCCATTTGACAACAACACAATGCAAATGGCGGGTCATTGTGTTGTTGTCAAATGGAGGAAATTCAATCGCAATTTAAAAAATTATGGCTATGCCATAATTCCAGCCCTCCAACTTTAAGCAATAATTTGCAATAGAAAACCTTAGTCTACCTTATCAGCTGTCGCTCTCTCATCAGTCATCCCATTCTACATCGTGCCTTCACCTTTGGCAGGCAATGTGTCGATAGAATTTGATGATGTTTGATAGCACCAGTCTCGCCGTCTGGTATGCCTTGCTAACGTATCCGGTTCGCCGGAGTTAAATGCCACCCTCCACAGCAATTATCAAATTTCTATACCAAATATAGTAAATTTGATAATTCGACTTGCAACCAATTGGTTGGAGGAGGCATTGACGAGATCGACACGTTAGCGAGAATTATAAACGTCACAAAAACTGATAAGACCTGCTATAAAAGGAACCACATCTGTCTAAGCTTAGAGATATCCGAAAGGAGTAAGCCGATATTTTTTGTTGTTCTCTCAATTAAGAATTGACTGACACCATCATATAATCACTTAAATAATAACAGTTTCCAGTGTATTCTTCTTTTGGTTTCTCCAACTTTTAATTTCTATTGACGCAGCTAGAGAAGTTTATTGAAATTAACAAAAAATATTTTTTTTTTGTGATTTGTTTGAGTTTTTATATATTTTCTATATTGCAAGTGGAACCAGTAATAAAGCTTGTTTTCAATCCAGTTTTCCTTAAAGAATTTTTAACAAAGGTCTAAATCACTTGCTAGAGGCTAAATTCATAATAAATCATTTTGTTTAATTTTAAGCAAACTTTTTATTTTTATTAAGAGACACGTTGTGGCAGTTGAAAATTACAGCATTTAATATTAAAAAAATTTGGTTTGATAGGGTAGGCCATAATTATATTTCTCAAGTTGTCAAGAAAACATGAAAAAAAGAAAGAATAAGTAAATACTTTGTTTAAAAATTATGCAGCTATACGATTAAGGCAAAAGTAATAACAAGCAAGATTACGCCTTCACCAAGTAATTTCTCATTTTACAAAATTCAGCTGTCACACGTCACACCTACGAGTACATCAAGAACAATAGAAAGAATGTTTTATCTCAATTTAATGGCAGATACATCCATACGCGTTGATGTGACCGCTGAATTCTGTAATCAGAGAACTAACTCGCTGAAGGCATAAACTTGTTTTCTATTATTCCTGCGATTAAGGTTAGCTTGTACAATGAGTGTGTTTTGGATGAAGAAGTGTGTGTTGAAAGAGAATCCATTGTAAGCATAAGCAAAAACTTTTAATTAAATAAATTTTGTTAAAATATTTTCAAATAATTGTCAAACACTAAGGACAAGGGGAAGAATCTGATGCCACATAAATCAATGTTTTGGTTGTAAAAAAAAATTACAAACTCTGAAAAATTTTAATTTAAGAAATACTTTTTAAAGTAATGAGTGGCTCATTAAGAGTGCACTTTTTAAATTTAGTGTAAATTTTTTATATATGCAAGTATGTCAGATTTACTTATTTCACTTTACGAAAGCACAACGCTATGACGATTTTTCGAAAAAAGTCATCTCCGATGAAGCTTTCAAAAAATTATTTATCTCAATGACTTCGTGAATACAAAAAACTGTAAAACTTGGGGCTCAAAAAAATTATCATGCAATTCATGCCAAACAAATGCACCCACAAATAAAGAAACTGTCTGCTGCGGATTTCGGTCAGACTTTACTTTTTTGAAGATGAGGCCAAAATCGCGGTGACTGTGAATGACATTCGCTACCGAAGTTCTTATGGCCCTACCTGTACGCCATGTGGTTTCAGCGAGATGAAGCATTAAACAATCGATTTATTGTAGTATGAAATGAAAAGGTGTTGTGTCCTCTTACTGAAACACGCTTTTACCTACTTTTTTAAAGCAATTAATTGACTAAAAAAATGGGCTATGCTATCTTGCATCTCGTAGTTCTCTCGTTATACCGGGTAAAATGACTTGGCAAATAAATCAAATGGAAAAGTATGACAGTGTCATCTACTGCTCTCATCATTTATAGAATGTTTTCTATACTTTGATATTTTTCATTGTATCAGTGTAGTGTTTTTGTTCATACAAACAAAACTTAACACCAAAAAGCAGCTGACAACTTCGAAGTCCAATGAAACTCTGTAAAACCATTGTAAGATTCTTCTACAGCTGTTTAAAATAGCATTTGATCTATCAAAATCTAACACTTATAAAACAGCTTGAAGCCACGATTACGAAGCTTACAATAAAGCTTCGTAGAATAGTTCTCTGCTAAGCAAACAATTAAAAATTAACACCAAGTCTACATAGCCTCTTCTAGCAAAATATCTTAAATTGTTTGCTAAAAAAAATATTTTTGGTTCTGACGGAAATCGTTAGACATTTTTAATGACTTTGCCTTCGTAAAATTACATTCGATACCAATCGAACTTTCAAAATAATTAAAATGATGATGATGATGGATGAATGTGATAGTTTGGCTCTGAAGATTAATTGGTCAGTTGGGTTATTATGCTTTTAAGTCGCCGTTAATTTTTATTTTGACTCTTCTTATTTTGTTTTTGTTTATTTTTTTCTGTTGTTTTCGTTAATCGCGTGTAATAAATCTTATCGCTAGTTATTGCTGAAAACATTGTAGAAATGAGAAAAATAAAATTTTTTTGTTTTGATTTGCTGTTACAACGAAACAGAAAATAACAAATATTTTCAATTGCATAGTTAAAGTTATTGATTCTACTTGTTTTTGTTGTTTAAGTTTACAGTTTAAGATGTTTACAAAAAAATAGTACAGAGCGCTCAGTGTTTTTATAGTTAAAAAAACATAAAAAAAATTAAGTTTTTTTTCTTAATTTTGAATAGAACGATTTTTAATTTATTAAATTAATTCTACACGTCAACTTTTTGACCAAAGGAATTGAACACTTTTTCCATAATACTTTGGAGTGCTAATTTCAAATCTGATTTTAAAACCGTTTAAGCAGACTTAAGTAAAAATTTACTTGATGTCGCAATTAATTTTATAACTTTGTTATTGTGGTTATTAGATGATACAGTCCAAATAGCTTTAATTAGCGAGATCCTCAAGAAAAAACGAAATAAGATAAACTTTACATACTAAACCTTAAGTAGATTTTATCAATAACCTCATCGTAAAATTATATTTTTTGTTATAAACTAAAAGAAACAAACATTTCTAAAGGCACAAATGGGTCACTTTATTATATTCAATTGTGTTTTTTTCTTTTTCAGTTTTTTTTGGCTGATGTTGTTATGTTTGTATGCATGTTTCTAATTTACGTATACAAGAGATGCAGTCTTAAAATGTTGACGATTTTTTCCTTTTGGCTATAACAATTGATTATCCGGAAGCATAATAAAAATTATAAAATTCAACAATTTTTAAATTTTATTTTTTTATTAATTAAAAAATTTAAAGCATTTCTAATCAGTCGAAATTGATCCCTGCTGTGCCTTTTCTTAAAATACAAACAAAACACTTTCTTTGGCATTTACCAAAGCCCTTTTTAAGCTTTCAAAAAATGATTTTTATTGATTTGGTAGGAATTTACAAGCGTAATTAATTATGAGTTGTAAATGAAAGGGGACCTAACGACAGAGGCTTATTAATATTTAAATTACAACAACAAAAAGTATATAAGAAATAATTGCCTACCAGACAATTTTGTTTTGGTTTTTTTTTTCTCTTCTATTGGCATAAGCAATTTCTTGCCTCTCAAAAAAAATTTACTTTTGTGGTTCATTATCACTAAATGCACAACTTAACAATTCTTTAATTTATTTAACAGGGGTAATTGAGTCAGCTGTAAAAAGCTAAATAAACTTACATTGTTAATAAATTAAAAAGAAACCCAACAAAATATTATTTTTAGTGCCATCCTTATTTAGTATTTGTAGGTGAACTACTCTCTTCTTGATACTCCCTCCAATACTCGAAACAAGTAGAAATTCAATTTAATTTAATAAATTTTTTAATTTGTGGATTTGATTATAAACAATTCTGTGTCCTTTGAAATTGGAAGTGGTTAATTTACGTTGCAAAAATTATAAAAATATTTTAAATTATTAAATATTCTTCTCACGCAAATCTGAAAAAGCTACGTAAAAATAAAAAAATTGTGCGAAAAATTGCTACAAAAATAAATCTAAATAATACGGGCTTTAAATTTACAAATAAAAAGAAACTTGAATGAAAATTATTTTGCAAGAGAAATCTATACCCTTAATTTATAATTTTCCCTAAATTATTTGTTTTTATATTGACTAATACAACTAGATTATTTAATAATTCATTTTGAATTAATTTATTTGTTTTACAAAATTCTCATATTCTTTTTTGCTTAAAATTATGTTTAAATAAAAATGAAATAAAGTTGTGTATCGGCGATCATGGCATCTCTCCCAAGACCGAGCCTCGACCCTTGCTTCTAATTAGTGGACTCTATAATATTGTCACAACTTCCCTGCTGCTTATATGGTATTTACATAGAAGCAACTGTGACAATAACATTCGAGAAAATAACCCGACAATTAGTAAACAAATTTATAGAGGGTGGGTCATAAGTCCTTCATTGATTTAAAGCTTTCCTAAAATCTCTCCGGATTATGGATGAACATTAATTTAATAAATCTCAAGTTAGGCTCGTAAAACAATTGGGGGACTCAAAAAATTAATTGTTTTTGTGTGTGGGGGATAACAGCCAGTCAGGTGTATCGCAAAGTTTTTGGTTTAATTTTAATTTAATTTTAATGTCGCATAATTGCTTAGGTAGAATTATAGTTTCTTAAAATACTCTACGGCAAATATATTGAAATGTTAAGCGGACTTAAAAATAGAATTTCACTTGGATAAAAATAAAGATCTTATTCTGGTCATAAATTATGGTGCAAATTTGTGGTTGCATTTTTACGCTCGGGGAAATTAAAATTTTGTGACAATAAGCTGTTGTGTGTTTAGTTGTGCATTTTGCTGTAAAAAATGGTTGGGGTATATGGGGTATATTCTGGTTCAGAAAATTAAATTATTTTTTTTAAAGAATGAAATTGGTTTATTGACAACAAAAGAAAGTCAATTAAAAATAATGATCAACTATCAACTATATTTAAAAAAATGAAATTTTCAGAGTTTATCTCAACAAATAAATTTGTTGTAAAAGTGTAGAAGGCAGTACATGATACAAGGTAACCTGCTGTCATAAATTCTAAATTTTAAGTAAATAAAAAAGCTTATTTTGAGGTCTAATTGTAGTCGTGTAGCTGTGTGGCTTGCTGCCCTCTGAGAGTTTGAAGGCATAAGACAATTGAAACAAAAAAATTAAAAAAAAATAAAACTTTGGCTTGAAGTAGATAAAACAAAAGTGACTACTGACTATAATTTTATTTCATTATTATTTTTACAGGGTGACATTAATTCATTATTATGAGCAAAAGGGGCAGTAGCAGTCACATCGTTATCAAAGTCATTAAATATCACACTCAACATAAAAAAATAATAAAATAAAATGAAATAAGGATTATGTTAATGTTAAGGGCAATTTAGTAATAATCCGTCTTCTGCGCTGTTGCAGGATCTGTCGCCACAAACAGTCATTCCGTTTTATAAAGCAAATGAACACATAAACACATAGCGTGGCTTGTATTTAATTCTAGCAATTTTTTTAATAAAATTTATATAGAAATTTTTTAAGCTGATACAATTTTTTCTCTTTTTTTAATTTGCTTCAATGAGCTGAATTTGTTTTAAGTGAATTATATTTAATAAGTGTTTGTAGGTTTTTCTTCAGCTTTTTTTTTAAGATAAAATTCTATAGAAATTGTGCTTGACAAGCCCTTGAATTCATTATCATGTTTTCTTTTCTGACTCATCATCGACATCTTAGCCAGGGAGATAAAATGCATGCAAATTATAGTTTTATATTTTTTAAGTCTTATTTTTAGCCTCAGTTCGCAGACTCTGCTTTTTAATGCATATTTTTTTAGAAATTCAGTTTTTATAATATTTACAAACGATCAACCGGTCTGGAAATTTTAAATGAAAAACACTCAAACTTTTTTCTTACGAAACCGCACATAAATCTTATTTTTAGCCTAATTGTAGATAACACGCACTTTTTATTATTGAATAAATTTTATATGTATGTAAGTATGTTACATTTCACGAAAAAATTTCTTCTCTTCCAAAACATTTTAATGTGCTGTTTCCATATTACAAGTGATCATTCATATAACATTTAAAAAAAATATTAACGCTTGTCTCATGGAACTGAAGGCTCAAAAATGATTGCAACTAGTCTTTTACACAGCCTGTCTGCTCTTCTTAACACAGAGATGGGCTTTGGAAGTTATTTAGCTAAATTCGTTCTTAAATTTCTTCAAGTAATGAAGGAAATAAATTATATTTACTAAATTATAATCGGTTAGGCTACATTTTATTTTTTGATCTCTTTTGTCTTTGTTTAATTTACACTCAAAAGAGTAATAAAATAAAATATAATAATTTATTGCTTAATATAAATTGATATTTTGTGGTTTGTATCTCCGTTTGTATAAAATATTTGCAAATATTTTCTAAAGAACACATGGTTGCAATAGCAAAATAATTAAAGTTCAATAGAGACTAAAATATTTGAAAGCAAAAACCAAACTTTTAGACCAAAAAAAAACAGACGGCAACAAAATTAAAAGTATTATCATAGTCACACTAAAGTTGGTATCTTTCTAAAAGCGACTTTTAATTCATTAAATTCTTATGAACAAAAGTCAGCTCTTAATAAAAGCCTACTCTTTTGTGAATATGATTATAGCCCATTATTATTTAAAAATTAAAAATTTGGCATGTACTTGTATTTTTAAATTTCTTAGGATTTTTTTTTTACATTTTGATTGTTTACTTTTTGCAACAGCTGACTGTTTTACAATTTTACCAAATCAGCCCGAAGAATTTTACTCTATTGCCGACTTGGGTACGGGAACAGTTTTGGGTAAGTTTGGGCACTCGCGATCTCTCAAAGTAGAGTACTGGAATGCAGCTAATAATTGTTTTATTTTTTTTTTTTTTTTTCAGTGAGTAAAACAAAAAATACTCGCCGTGCTTTTTCTTTACGTAGAGTTTAAAGTCAACGTTATCGAAAATTTTCATATAAATTTTTTTCATAAATTTTATTTTAAAGTCTACGTCAAATTTTTTTGGATAAGAGCATAAATATTTACTGCTTACAATATTTAGATAATTTGTTGGTAATGATTTACACACAAGCATTTAGAATTCTTTACGGTTGCCGGTAAAGAATTTTACATTTTAGTTATTCGACAAGAATTTTAGAGGAGCGTGAGTTTAAGAGTTTCTAACAAAAAACTTTCTTTAGTTTGCATATGCATCTTATTCTCAAAAAAAAAACTCACCTTTATGTGTACTCTTCTACAGTAGTTTTTGGTAGTAATATAGTTTTTATCAGTTAAAAAAAATTAAGAGATTTTATTATATTTAACACTATCTGAGAATATCTAAAACTATCTAGGAGTAATTTAAGATTTACGTAAAGTTTAGGATAAAAAATGAGATAGTGGCTCTACAGAGGCTATAATAAGAAGTATCGATGATCCCCTATGCCTTGTGAGTAGGTTGTACAAGGCGTTTCAATAAGAAAAATACATAAAGGCTCTTCCAATGTGGTTCTTTTCTAAGAAAGAGGCTAGAATACTAGACTTTTCCAGGCGATTCAAAGTGATCGTCAGTGAAGCGGTATTGCAATAGATTTTAATTTTCAAGCTTCCATATCCTACAGACATGTTTACGTGAGGCCATAATTATTTGTAAGTTTTTTGCAATCGAATTTGATTTAAATATGCTATAAAAGGAATTCGAATTCGGGTATGTGGGCATTGAAATAGCAGACTATTTGAGTAAAATAATGACTTAATGCATGCTTTAATATACAATAGAGAAAAAGTAAATATACAGGTAAGCCCAATTTGACATGAAGTAGTCAGAGAGATAAATCTCAATCTCACTGGGCCGAAAATTATTCTGAACCTCATAAGAAATGACTTTAAACTTTATACTCGGATGATTCCTGTCGTCTATGTCAAGAAAAAGAAAGTTATAGCATAAGCAAGAGCACACTAGGCAGTGGAAATATCAGGATAGAGTAACAAGATAGAAATATTTGACTACAAAATGGTATTCCATTTCAAAATTTATGGTTTCTACACATGTGTGGAAAAAGACACGCGAGGATACACTACCTGACTTAATGTTTTTAATATAAATCTAGCAAAATATTAAGAAAAATTTTGAAATGTGGCTTTTTACAATTAAACTACTATTTAAATAAATAATGTGGTGTTGCCCGCTCTCACCACATCCGGACTTTTATTACGTCAGTAACAATGTTTGGAGAAATCTTTTTACAAATAGAATTTTAATTGCTTAATCCAAATAAATACAGCCATTCACTACTTTATAAGCTGGTTCATGCCTTTGCTCTCATTGTTAGCAGAGGCGTCAGCTAAAGTGGTAAATAAAATATATTTTCAGGCCTAAATTAAGTAACGGGCGGATCAATAAGTTCGTAACTTTTCGGACTTCCCTCGTAGTTATATGAAATGCAACACTTTTCCCATCAAGTACCACCTGTTAAATTTTTACCAAGTGTCGTCATTTACTTTGAGTTTAACAGCTGTTCAAAACATACAAATTTTTTTTGTATTTTTCTAAAAATGGAAAAAAGTTAATTTTGAGTGCTCATTAAACATTATTTTTTGCGAAAAAAAACCGTCAATCAAACCAAGGAAAAGCTCGATAAATACTATGGGACTCTGCACCATCGATTTCAATGTTAAAAAAGTGGCTTACTGACTTTCGTTGTGGTCGCACAAGTACAAATGACGCTGAACGTTCTAGACGGCCAATTGAGGTCAGTACATCCAAAAATGTCGAAAAAATCTACGATATGGTGTTGGCCGATCAAAGAGTAAAAGTGCGTGAGATTGTTGATGCCATAGGTATTTCATATGGCAGTGTGGTTTCCATTTTAAATGATCAGTTGGGTTTAAGAAAGTTGTTTGCAAGATGGGTGCCGCGTTTGCACGTAAACGTGTGACGTGTGCAGTCTCAATGGTAAAACTCTATGAATTGGGCTACGAATTGGTACCTCATCCACCATATTCTCCAAATTTAGCCCCTAGTGACTACTTCCAATTCTAAACCTAAAGACCCGGCTCGGTGGAAAGAGATTTAGCTCCAACGATGAAATTATTTACCAAACAACTGGCAATTTTAAGTACCACGAAAAATCCTATTTTTTGAAAGCGATACAAAAACTGGAGAAACGTTGGACTAAGTGTATTGAGTTAAAAGAAGATTATGTTGAAAAATAAATTTTTGCTTTGCAAAAAAAAAACTGTGTTTCATTTAAAAAGTCACGGAGTCCACCCTCATATCTTTATGAATAATGTAATAAGTGAACATCGTTGTATAGCGGGTCTAAAATTATATGGAGTATAGAGAATATATGTGTTAAACTTCAGACAAATCCATTGGCTAACAAAAATAAATAAACAAACGAAAAATTAATTTTATTTATATAGATTATGAGGCAGAGATAGTCTTTTACAAATTGCGATTTTTTTTTTTTTTTTTTGTGTGGCTTTAAATACAAGGGTGAGCTGAACTTTTTATCAAGGAAATATTTAAAGAAAATATTTAAAGAAAAAAGTTAAAAACTAAATATTTATTATAAAATTTTTTTTGCTGCTAAGTAATAATTTCTTTTCTCTCATTTCCACTTGCTGTATATTTTTGTAAAAGCAAATTCAAAGTAATTTTTCATTTATTAACATTCTCTTCACAAAAGCATCATGCTTGTCTATTTTACATTAAAATTTGTTTGGAAAAAACAAATGAAAATTAATGGCTTTCAAAAAAGCAATTTTTCTTTTTTTTATTTTTAATAAATAAAAAAAGTAAAAAAATTCCTAAACAGCATAGTTGAAAGAAGAAAAAGTCATAAAGAGCATAATTGAATTTTCTTTAACTAAATAAAATTATTAAAACAAACAGTTTTTGACAGCAAAATGCCACAGAAAATGCTTTGCAATTTTTTTAATACATATAATTTTATTAAAGAAAATATTTAAATGTAATTTAATAATTTTATAAATTCACTTAAAAAAATTAATATAGACAAAAATGTTTTTTTTTTTTTTTAACAAAAAAATTTTTGCAGACTTTTATAAAGAGATTAATTAAAGGACAATTAAAAAGTTTCATAAAATTAAAAATTAGTTTACTTCTTTTGTTGTTAATTGAAACAATTTAATGAGTTACAAAAAAGAAAAGAAAATATATTTTTTTTATTATTCACTTCACTGGATACTTGTGTGTCAATGATAATTCTTTTATTTTGACATAAAAATGTGTCACATCTTAAGTATCATTTAAAGAGTTTCATAAATTTATTCAAGTAAATATGACATGAGTAATAAGTAAAGCGATCATTATATGTTGCTGCAATTTGAATGCTTATGCAACTTGAAACTGCAAAGACTAATGGGAATCGCAACAAATAAATAACAAATTGTGTCATTAATAATGAGTTTTAAGTAAACAAGTAAAATAAAAACAAGTTAAATTCGGCTGTGCCGAGTTATACCCTTCACTGTGTCAGCAAAATATTAATATTTTTCACTTTCCACAGCCTTCTAAAATATTAAAAACATACAAAAAAAATTAAGGGAGTGAAGATAAATATGCCGAGTTAAATACGTTTTAACGTAACCCCTGAAGCTTTTTAGTATTTGCAAATATGTTTTCAGTATTAATGGCACATTTATCAAATACGTCTATATATATTTTTAGCAGTAGTTTAGCGGAGGTCGTCTATATTGTTAACCTTTTACCTAAATACTCAGAAGTTACTTTGGAGGGATTTTGGCAGTTTACGGACGAAAATTACGGAATGGGACACATATTATTTTAAAGAAAAGGTTGTCTAGCTTTGTAATCTTTTGCCGAAATACTCAGATATTACTTTGGATTATTTAAAAAAAAATTTTAAATTTTCCAGTACTGTTGTCTGAAGGATTTTGGCAATTTCCGTTTTGCATCATAAAATAAAAACTATGAAATTTCTTGTAAATGTTAAAACACTTCCAGAAAGCATAGAACTTACAAATTTAATTGCAGTTTGATTTTAGTAATTTCCTGTTGCAAAATCAGGACTGGTACCTCGCCAAAATGGGGAATGATAAAAATACCTCAGAGCAAAAGTACTGTGGTATGAGGGAATTTAAAAAAAAATTTTAAAATAATCCAAAGTAACTTCTGAGAATTTGAGCGGTAGACTACAAATCGAGACAGCCTCCCCTTTAAAATGATATGTGTCCCATCTAACAATCTTTAATAATTCGTTTGAAAGTTGCTAAATTCACTCAGAGCAACAGTACTGGGGTATATGGAAATTAAAAAAAAAAAATTTTTGAAATATAGTATAAAATAATTTCTAATTATTTGGGCGGTAGATTACAAATCTAAAAAAAAATTTATTTTAGTTCCATGTGCTGTAATAGTCACAATGCTTTTTTGTATTTGTCTTAAAAGCATCTGAATAAAATTTATTTTAAATCGGTTTTTGTTTTCGGATGTTTTTTTTATTATAGTTTGCTAAATAAGTCAATTAAAATAAAACGTTATCACCCTAATAAAAATAACAAAAGTGTTACTTTTTGTTAACCGTATGTTTATACAGGGAATCCGTTTGAATATAAACGTAATGCTTGTACAGAAAACAAATTCTTATTGCAAATTCTCATCACGTTTGTTAGCACTTAATCTAAATAATCTTGAATAGCATTTCCGGTATAAAATCTATACAAGCACAAAAGCATTTGTAGGTTGTGCACAATCAAGCGGAAAATATAATTAACTGGGCTGTTATTAAATGGGCCTTTTAAAAAGTGTTTTTTTTTTTTAGAAAATGCATAAAATTAATTTTAATTAATTAATTGACCCATAACCAATAAGAACAACTCCAAGGAAGTAAATGAAAATTTGGCCACACATACACATACATCCAACTCACACACACACAAACTAACACGTTTACATACAGTGATTTTTTATTAAAAATTTTTTAAAGATGAAACAATAAGAATTTAATTTTTTTTAATTGAAAGACTTTTGTGGGCCTACATAAAATATTTTTTCTTTTGAAACTGAAGGTAAATTCTTTCACTTAATTTCAAAGTGATGGAGGGCTTAGAAATATTTTTCCAATGGCCGATCTAAAGAAAGACCTAAAAAAGTGAATATATTTTCTTTTTATTAAAAGACTTTTTTGTAGCCAAGTAACCAAAATGAAATTCTTCTCTTTTTCTTAAACTAAAGATAAACTCTTTCATTTAATTTCAAATATTTTCTGAACGAAGAGGCCTTGATATAATAGGCCTGAGAAAAAAAAGAGCTATAAGCGCTTAAAATCAATTTTTTTTAACAAGAAAAACTTTTACAAGAACAACAAATCCTATATAAAAATTTTAAAATAAATATTTATTTAGTGAACTTGATAAAAACCAAAAACCCTTTTTCTTAGAGTGCATGTTTGCCAATCACGCACACATCTCCTTTTTAAATTTTAACTGGCAAAAAGTTAGCAAATGCAAACAAATAATTGTTGTAAAATTATTTATGCAAAACAGGATTTTTGGAATTTTATTTGTTTAACAACAAAACACTTGCCAGGATTCATTTTAATTAATTTTATGTTTTATTAGAGTTCACTTTAAATGAGAGAGTATTTCTTGTTTTTTCTATTTTGCTATATAGAAAAAGAAGCTCAACAAAACTTTGAATTTGCAAGTAAGTTATTTTATTTAAATAGTTTTTCTGTTAGTTAGACCAGCAAAGGCTTCCATATTTAACTTTTATCTAAAACAATTTTATTTTTATTACCACCACAATTTTTATTTAAATAGTTACTTTTAACCTTTTAGAGACGGAGATAGGAACAGAGAGAGAGAGAAGAATTTGTTGACAAAAGTTTTCGAAAATATTTTCAAACAGAAAAAGGTCAAAAACAAGAAAGTAGAAACAATTTAGCACGAAAGCAACCAACTCAAGCAAATGTTATTGCATTTAACTGAATTTAGTTTAAACAAAATAAATACACACAAGAGTTTTTTTAAACAAAGTGCAAACTTTTTAAACACCTCCCAGAGCTGGCTAATGCGTTTGTTATGTATGTCTGTGTGAGCGAGTTTTATAACTCAAGTTCATTTAGAGTACTTGTTTCTGTTCCTTGTTTTTATGAAAAAAAGGAAAACAATTTTAAAATTTTTACTCATGCTGTACAGACACTTCCTGGCCAAATCACTGCACGGCATAACGCACGGACTTCAGTTAAATACAAATTTACAAAGAGATTAACATTTTTTAAATGTCAAATACAAGAATTTGGATCCTGTATAATTGCTTCAAATATTTATTTACAAAAAATATATTTACTTCACAATATTTTGTCAGTTTATTGTATTTTCTATTCGGAAACGTTAAAAAGTCAAAAAGTATCATTATAGTTTATGAATAACAAGTACTGTTTTTTTCTCTTAATTATTTTTCATCTTGTGCCGGACGGCTCAGTCTTACAGTTTTAGGTTCGCTAATATTAAAAAATCAAGAAGTACAATTCAAATCAATAAAAAATACTGTTTTGCCTGTTAATGATTTTTTAGTTTGCTCAAGAGTGTTTGATCCCAATCTCATAGTTCTAACATGAAAAACTCAAAAAGTACCAGTAAATATAATAAAAACTACCATTTTATTCTATTCATGATTTTACACCTTTCTTCGGATCATTTGAGCCAAATCCTGTACTTTTACATTCTTTAATAATAAAATACCAAAAAGTACCAAAAAAAATAAAAAGTATCATTGGTCCTCTTAATGTTTTTTCACTTTACTTGGGACCATTTGAGCCCAATATCGTAGTGCCAGGTTCGTTTACATTAAAAAATCAAAAAGTACCATTAAAATGTATCAAAAGTACTATTTTCCCCTTAAAATTTTTTTACTTTAAAATGAACCATTTGAGACCAGTCTCGTAGTTCTAAGGCTGTTAATACTAAAAACCCAAAGAGTACCATTAAATTGAATAAAAAGTACCATTTCGTCCTATTAATAACTTCTTAGTTTGTTAAGGGCCGTTTAATTCTACTGCAAAACTCTAGGTTTGAACAGAACATTAAAAATACCAATAAGATTGTTTAAAAAATTAATATACAAATCATATATCTCTCTTTTGGTACTTTTTTTCTCCCTTAAAAAATTTTTTTTTAAATTGATTTTTATTGGGTGCTACAAATTAATAATAAAATGTTTACATGCTGCACCAATTTACATGAAAGTAAATATTCAGAAATAGTATTAGTAAAAAGGGGTACATATTTTACCCCTTATTTGCTCAAATTTTAAAAAAGTGCCAATATACATTGAAGACCTTTTTAAGCAAAAAAAGAATGCAATTGTTATTTTGAGAGATAACTGGGATTAAAAAACTTACTAACATTACTTTTTACCCTTTTTATCTTGCTAATGTAGAAATATCGAAAAAGTACCAAATACCCATTCGCTTATTTTTTTAGTAGAATATTTTGTAGTTTGAACTTTGGCTTTATCTGTGTAGTTTGGGAGAAATAAGAAGTTTCTACCCTTTTTTTACCTCCTTATTACTCGAATTTCCAAAAATCTTTTCTTAGTCGTCGTACACATTGAGACAGGAACCCGCTCACTGAATTTTAAATCCGTAGCTTTAGCCATTTGGGCTGGGCGCGGATGATAAGTCAGTCAGTTAGTCAGTAACGCTACTCTTTTATATGTATAGATATAATAATTTATTGTAACTGCTCCAAAAATTTAATTAAAAGCTGGCTGTGGCTCATAATATTTCAGGTCAATAGTGAGCCTTAGTTTGCTAAAACTTGAAACTTAAAATTGAATAAATTTTTATTTTGCCTTCACACCCCTCACAAAACGATTTCAAATACTTGAGATTTTGTTTGTCACTCTTTTTTTTTTTTTTTTTGAAGCATTTTCTTTTGTAACAATTTTTTTTAACTTAACGCTTGCTTTTAGAATGCTTTAATAAAAAACTAAATGGGTTGAATGTTAAATTGTTTCACTAATTTTTTGTGTCTTTTTGGGGTAAAAATATTTTTGCGAAAAAATTCTACACAAATTTATATTTTACTTGACATTTTTTGTAGTTTCCTGTTGCGTAGTAAAAAAAATATATCAACGCCTCCCTTAGCAATTTAACTTTAAAAATAGTTTTTTTTTTAGATGGACAATTGAAATTTTTGTTTGAACATTTAAGTTTGTATAATTAAGTGTGGGTGTTGTGTAAACACACGAAAAAAAAATTTACAAAATTCCTAAAACTAAAATAAAACAAAGTTCAGCTTACAAATAACAACAAAAAAAATTTCTTTAACTTCTTACCCACAAACAGTTATTTGTAGTCACCAAAATATATTAGACATGCCAAAGGTTTTAATCAAATTCGTGACAGCACAACAATTATCCTTTGGAAGTAGTGAAGCTGAACTCACACATTTGTTCTTAGCAAATTTTTTTAACTTAATTTAGGATCTCTTTATATGATAGACCTTCTAATTACATTTAAAAAAATTTTAAGAAAAAAATTTTTGGAGAAAAAACATTTTTGAAGAAAAAAAATTTTATTTGTGAAAAAAAAATTTTTTTTCAGTCTAACAAAACATAAAAGAACACGCACATAGCAGCTCATTAGCCACTTATTCTCACAACTTGCATTCGACCACATATGCCGAATAAAATTTGGTTGGTTGGTTTGCGTAACAGCCTGCTGGCCATTAAGTAGAATCCCACAATTCCGTTTTAAATCATCTACTCGCCAAGACAACGAACAATAGGCCAGCTTTGTAACTTAGTTTGAGCTGCCTGCTTGTGCAAGGCCCTGCAAAACTACATATAAAAATTATCTTGTGGGGATAAAAGTTTTTTAAGTCAATTCAATTCGGTATTGTAGCTAGTAGTTCGCCAGAACCAGCTGCTAGCTAAAATGCCTATATTCGTTGGCACCTGGCTTGCGTAGACTTTATTCGAACTCTTGAACTTAATGATGTCATATGGGTGCATCCGCAGAATATACTGATTGATCTATCAATCTGGATGTCGGTTCTTGCTTGATCTTTTTTGTTGCGGTACATACGATAAGGTCTTAAAAAAATAAGAATTAAGTCACATTGCATTGTTGCAAGTCATCTCTGATTTATAATTTTATTTATGTAAACGTGTCTTTGGAAATTCTTTTCTTATTTTATTTGTGTTTTGCGCTACAAATATTTTTTTGTTTAATAATTTTTCACAAAATATTATTTATTAATTCTTAAGTGACTAAACCACAGTCGTTTGTTAACTAAAATTTATGAATTTTTGAGACCATACTTATTCTCTTGGTCGACAGAAAATGAACATTTTTTCTTAAGTAACATAAAATTTTATTTAATTCAAAACTTTATCATTTGATTATGTTTAAAATTACTGCTAAATTAGAATAACTCAACGATGATGGGCATACGGCTTTAATTTCATTTCATGCAAAATTCCACTCATTGTTGATGGAAGTAGTAGAATTTCAAAAGGAAAATAAAATCAAAAATATTTAAAATTTCATTTTAAGTAACATTTAATTATAAATTATAAATCTACACACATAATTTTTTGTGCTAAAGTATTTCGAATGTTTGCTTGCCTGTGTATGTGGGTAAAAGAGCTGAATGCGGGTGTGTGCTTTTATCAGCACATGCACATGTGTTCTATTCAACAAATATTTGTTTTACTCTTTTAATTTCCCTCAGTTTCAAGTGTGTGTGGACGTGGGTGTAAGTGTGTATGAGCTTATAGGTGTGTGTTAGTAATAAAATAAATTCAACCGTAGCTATTTAATTTATTCAGCTGGTTAGTAACTAAATATATAAAAATAAATTTGTGTATCTAAGTATTTTATGTATTTAACATATTCTTGTATGTCAGAGATGGAAAAAATTTTAACCCTTGCATTCATTTCAGAAGTTTTCCGTGCCAAAAAAATTATTATTATAATTAGTCATAATTAGTTCAGTAATCGCAAGGCGACTTAATATAAAGTGATTCAAACTGTCAAAAATTTTAAAGGAAAGTAAAAATACTTTGAATTTGCTTAACGTTGTTTGTCAAATTGTCAAAATTTTTAAATCAAACCTTTTTCTAAAAGCTTTGTGCATGAAATTTGTAAATTTTTTTTTATTGCTGCAGGATTTGTGTTGCTAAAAAGTTGATTTTATTAGCTGAACTAATTTTTCTAATTCAAATAAATTTCAACAATTTGCAATAGAACAGCTAATAAGCAACTTCCAGGTAATAAGCTACCACTACTACTGCTAATATAAGGCGAATCTCTGCAAAGTGTTTGCATTTAGAAAATCATAACCAGGGGATATCACAAATGTGCAATTGCATGATTTTTCTAGTGCAACATAGAAGGTTGTGGATGATTATTTATATGGCAAAACTTTTTACGAATTTTGCATATTTTATTCATAACATCATTTTATTGCATATTTCCATTAAAAAGCGTGTTTTGCATTTTTTTTTAGAACATATGTTTGGTTTCCCTGATCATAATAAAGGCGAATCCATTTTCTTCAAATTGTCAAAATTTTTAAAGTAAAATTTTTTTTCTAATTTTTAAAGTAAATTTTTATATGTTACCGTTTAAGAGTGAATTTGCCGTTGCGGTTAATTATATTATAGCATCATGCTATAGTCCACATTTAGCACCTCACTGTTGAGTTTAAGATAATTTCGGGTCAAATGTCAAATGGCTATGAAAAGCTGGCTTATGACTCAAAAAAAATTTTTCCACTTTTTTTTTGGTTTCGATAGTTTTTGAGACGCTATTTCACGTGGTGAAAACTAGAAAGTCCTAACTTGCTTAGAAGTGTACTAAAAATGTAGAGAATGTGGAGAAGAGCACAAATGAAAGAAAAACAGAATTTTATTGAAAATCCAGAATCAAGATAATAAATGGAATTGAAAAATTTAAAAACAGG
Source organism: Thelaira solivaga (assembly GCA_947397855.1). Lineage (NCBI taxonomy): Eukaryota > Metazoa > Arthropoda > Insecta > Diptera > Tachinidae > Thelaira > Thelaira solivaga. The sequence continues at coordinate 49,507,878 of OX377613.1, read as the reverse complement.
ATCGCTCTTTATATGCACACACAAACTTATCTCATTTATGCTCTTTTGCCTTTTTTGGTTTGGTCCATCTCGTTCAGCTGAGGCCACAAGACTCCGTTATCATGTTCTTTTAACGAATGCCGTTCACAGTCAACAACCTTTTTGGCCTCATCTTCAAAAAAGTAAGGATTTTTTAAGAATCAAGTTTAACCATTTTGTGTATTCACGTATCCATTCAGATGGAATCATTGAAGTAGATGCCATTTTCGAAAAATTGTCATTGACTTCAATTTAATGCATCACAATTATAACGAGTTGTTCTTTAGTAAAACGCTACATTTTTAATAATCGATAGCTGCAAAATTTCAAAAAAAGAACTCTTAATGTAAAAAGTGCACTTTTTATAAGACACCCATTTTTAATAACTAACAAGTCTTTTCGATTGACTTTTGGACTCTTCAATAGATCAATGGATGTTGGCTGTCCCCTTCGGCTTTAAAGTACCTGCGAAGCACAAAATGATCTGTTAGTCTGTTTTCTTTTTATGTCATTTAGTCGCTTATTTGGCTCAACACACCTAACATCCTCAACAAAATCCTTGCTTGAGATAAGAAAAAACTCTTTCCGTAGTTGGGTGATAAAGTGTTAATCACCCAGGCTGAATGTTATATTAAATTATACAAAATTTATTTTCTATATTTATTTAAAAAGTTGTTGCGCTTTTGAGTGAACTCTCACTCATGGGTCCAGCTATAAATAGTTGCTACTCTTGTCTCTGTATCCAAATAAAAAGTAAATCTGCCTTTGCTTGTTCTACTCATTTGCACTATGTTTACCATAGGTTACATGCTTCGCATTAGTTTTTTTTTTTCTGTGGCTAACGTTTACCCAAAAAAAAAGGGCAACAAAATTTTTGTAAAAAGCAAAACCAAAAATAAACGAAACTAAATAAGGCAGTAATGGCTGAACAACCCAAACTAAAAAAAACTCGAAAATTATTTAAAAAAAGTGCCAAGTAAACAAAATGCTAAAATGATAAAATTAGCACGTACTATTTACATACACATACACATACACACACGCATTTTCGCTCCCCACACACATGCACAGCAGTGGGCATTTATACCAAGAGCAATAGAAACACTGGGGCATATGCAGGCACTAATTTAAACTGAAAGAAAAAAATCTCTATTTAATAAGGATTTCGTTCATTGTTAATTTTCCACTATACAAGGTAAAGAATTCGCTACAACAAACACTGAATTACAAAAACTGCTCTTTGTTATGTATCAAATGAAACAGGAGGAAAAGTAGATCCGGTTATACACTTACACTTCTCTATGTATTTGGAGCTTGAAAACAATGCCGACACAAGAAGTAAGCAAAATTTTGACAAATATCGAAGAAGAAACGAGGAGAGCAACAAAAATGTATGTATTGGCATGACAATTTTTGTCAGAAAAAAAAACACTTGCAGGGCAAATCAGTCCGGAAACATTTAGTGCAATATGAGTTACACAGACTTTTCTTAATTTTCTTTGAGGTGGTTTACGTGGTGACCTGACGGCCTTCAATTAGAATCGTAAGATTCCATTTTGAACCACCTACTCGGCAACACTATGACCCTACTCCTGATATCTCAAGTAGTGCACCGAAAAATCTCTCTCTCGAAGCCATAAGAGCCGGGCACTACCTGCGAGAGTTTAAAAAACTGTTTCCTCTCTCTCGGATGCCCGGCAGCTGCGGCAGTTTTCGTTGAAGGTCAGTTCCAGCCTGCTGGCGTGCTTGCCGGTCATTCAGTGAACTATTATCACAGCCACCAGACTTAAAATGTATTTCTGTGGTCTACTTACAAAAATTTTATTTCAGCTAAAAAAGAAATTGCTGAATACGAGCAGCACCCTTTCTATTACTTTTCTCAAGCTGCTCAAGTAAATAGTTCTCAAACTAACGGCCAGGCGAAATGAATGCGAACAACAAAAAAAAAAAAAATTGTCTTAAATTGTTTTTGTTTTCAATACAAATTTACTAACGAAGTTCACGTTCGCCTATATAGAGCCCAGCCATAAGTTTACAAATTCTCTAGGTTATGTGAACATCGTTTGAACACACGATGAATGAAATCTCACTTCATTTCATGATACGTGCAAAAGAGGGTAAGACAAAGAAATAAGAATGGATAATATGAACGGATATAGAAAGTGTTCAAAGATAGAAAGCAGGAGGGTTCTGAATTGAAAAACCAAAAATTAAAAAAGGAGGCTTAAGCGCGTAATTGCTAGAGTCGACAGCACTGAAATTGCAAGATTTAGTTCACACTATTTCTCTATAGCTAGCAATAGGCAAAGAATATGTTACTCAATCTCCTCATCGTGCTCATTCTCGTCTTGATAACTTTTTTGATGGCAGACCCATTCTATTATATTTGTTTGGCAAATTAGCATGCCCATTCCATTTCTCAATAGAGCTCTAGAGAGCCTTAATAGATTATTTGTGCGATTGTGATTTAATTTGAGCCAGAACATATTCACCACCTCACACGTTCATTCACTCATTTACCTGGAATAAGCTCTAGCAAGAAAGATATTTAAGCCTGTAATTATGCATTAAAATATGTTAATTACCACTTTAGCTGGCGCTTACGTCAATAACGCTAGCAAAGGGCATGGCTGTATTAATATGGAGGGGTTTTTAATTAATAAAATTCTATTGGTAAATGTATTTTTTCAAAAAAATGTGTGTCTATACTCTAAGGATACCGACTCACGTAATTAGGGATTGGGGCGGGCGAGATCGGGCAAAAACATCTGGTGCATGATGAAAAGAAAGAGAAAAATAAAAAAAAACTTACTGAGAATTTTCATTCATAATTGGGCTGAATATTTATCTGAACTGAAAGAATTTCAACCAGTGACACCTTTCATTGGACTAATGAAGGTAATCAATGAAATGTTGCCATTGGTCTTATAAAATATTATCATTGGCTGAAAAATAGTGAATTACTGTTTCGGTGTAATAAAGCCGAATTAAAAATATTTATTTTTATTTTACTTTCCTTCTTAGGAAACTCATTAAATTAAAGTCAATCATTTTTAACTTGGAAAATTATCGTATTTAAAAAGCAAGTGCCAATAGATTGAATTTAAATGCTAAAAATCATTTGCCGTTTACAACAACAAAACAAAAGTAAATGTCTGAATTTTTTTTATTGCGTCTTGCGGTGACATGACGAATAGCGGCAATCATGTAACATTAACATGGCGTGAGTGCCTGGCAAGATTATTTTTCTTGAATTAATTTTATAACTTTTTCTTACTTTTTGCTGCACATAAAATCATGTTTTCAATAGAAATATTCCTAAGAAAAAAAAAAACATGAAAACCACATTTCTTGACAGGACCTGCATAAAATTGTATTTTCGTGTTTTAAGCTAAGTCACACAAAGAGTTTTACTGTACATTTGACTGAATCGACTGACGTCTTTTGCAGGCACTTTTAGTTACATGAAATATTATTTGTTTTTTTTTTTTTTTTAATTTGATGTATTTGATTGATATCAATATGCTTCAAGCTACAAGTCAAAATGTTCTCACAAAAGTCATAAAGCAGTAGCACTAAAAGTAGGAGAATTTACTAAGAAAGAACGTATCGCATTTATTAAGCTCTTTATGAAATTTTTTATTTAACTAAAAACAAGAAAATGATATTAAAGTTACAGAAAAAAGCTTTTTCAATACAAATTTAAGTAGAAAATATGAAGCAATTTTTTTCCATTAAGACTTTCAAAAAAATTAAGTTTCTTAAAAGTGTGTTTTCATATCTCTGGTTTTATCAGTTTAATGAACAAAAAGAAATTAAAAACTGTACTGGCCTGCTATAAAATATTTTCAAGTTAATGAAGCAAAATTTTAAATTAAAAAAAATTTGATAAGAGCAAAAAAAAACACAATGAACTCGTAAACATAAAATCAGGATTGTCTCCTGAGTGAATTAGAGAGAATGAAAAATAGACTTAAATATACGGTGTTACAAGGGTGGTCACCTTACAGAAAATTTTTTAACTTTAAAATTTAAAAAGTCAGGTGATCAGTAGCCAAAGTTTTGCCATTTATGTACCGAATTTCATAACAGTTTAAAGACAATAACAACTGAACTGAAAAACTACGTCCCAAAGTTCATATAAACAATGCAGTTTGCGGAAGTTAACAGCACATAAATAATCATCGCAAATAACGATTTTTATCGAACAGAATACTTTTGTCGTAAAATTACTGAATACCGAATTCGATAAAATATCGTTATACTTTTTTTTTCGATTCGAATGTTTGTAATAAAAGTTACTGAATCACACTACAAGTCTTCTATACTTAAAGTTACAAATTATATAAAGGGTGGTCAAATTTTAAGGGTCGATGTTGAATGTGAACCACCTCTAAGCGTCAAGTTCTTTTCTGCATTTCATTTGACATTTCTCAATTTCAGACTAACTCAATTTTAACCATGGAAAGATACACAATCGAGCAATGCGTTAAAGTTATTCAGACTTATTATGAAAATGGGCGTTCAAATCAAAATACTTATCGTGCACTTTGTGATTTTTTCTTCTTCAGTGATGAGGCACATTTTCACTTCAGTGGATTCGTCAATAAGCGGAATTTCCGTATTTGGGTGCATGATAATCCAAGAGTGATTGTCGAAAAACCAATGCACCCACAAAGGGTGACTGTTTGGTGTGGTTTATGGGCTGGCGGCATCATCGGGCTGTATTTTTTCCAACATGAGGCCGGTCAGACAGTTACTGTGAATGGTGTTCGCTATCGTGAGATGATAACGAATTTCTTATGGCCCGAATTGTAAAGACATGGATGTGGACGATATGTGGTTTCAACAGGACGGTGCCACCTGCCATACAGTTAACGAAACAATGGCCGTGTTATCTCACGTGGTGGCGATGTCAATTGGTCGCCAAGATGATGTGATTTGACACCCTTGGACTTCTTTTTTTGGGGTTATTTAAAATAAAAGGTGTACGTCGATAAGCCAGCAACAATTCAAGAGCTAAAGGATGAGATAATTCAGCACATTAACGGCATAGCACCTCAAATATGCCTCAGCGTCATCGAAAATTTGGACCATCGGATGGAGGTGTGCCGTTGAGGTCGCGGCTTCCATTTGGCCGATATTTTGTTCCCTACATAATTGAACCATACCATATTATCATAATAAAAAGAAATGACAATAATTTTCTAAATAATTTGTGTTTTATTCAAAATCAACATCTGCCCTTTATATTTTAAAGGTGACACATGTATGACGTAGCCTTATTTCTAGGTTTCTTGTTCGTGTTTTAACTTTTTCTAACCCTTTTTGGGCTTAATTTTTTTTATAGCTCTTGGCAACGCCGATCCTGGTTAACAACAATAGCATCAGCAGCAACCACTCCTTAAAAATACTAAAATTTAATGAATTCTCTTGAATATGGCACCTGTTATGAGTTTAGTATAGGCAATTAATTATTATGGCTTTACCGGCAACACACTACTTGTATACAGCTCATGCCTCCTTTTTCAAACATTTTTTTTTTCTTGCCAATATTTTTATTTTTCTACTTGTATTCATATTGCACAGACTTTTAGTTGAGTGAAATATAGAACAGCAGTCCACAAGATAATATGAAGCCAAAAAAGGAAATAAAATAAACTTCAATAAATGCGAATTGCCATAAGAAACCCAACAAAATTTTTATTGAAATAAATTAAGAGTTAAAAAGCTTTAACATTTTTTTTTTTTATTTTAACACAATTTCTCAGAATCAAAGTTTATAGGTAATGGAGGTTAATTTTAAAGGAAGAATTTAAAATATTGAAAGACTTCTTTTCGAAGCTGCAAACTCAAATAACATTTAATTATTTGAATAGAATAGCATTTGAGAAATCTTTTAATAAAATAATTAAGTCCTTTTGTAAAAGCAACAGCATTATGTCAAATCATTTAATTTATTATTTCATTAGCATAATGAAACCTCAAACCCTTGTGAAAAAATCTTCTTATTATCGGTGCTTGCAAACATTGTAAACAGTGAACACAACAACAAAAATGTACACATTTTTGCTTTGTGTTTGACTAAAATATCTTTGTTACAGTCCAATCCAAATTAAAGCAGCAAGCGTAGGGTTTTTTGGCGCCCAGCAATTATGTTGTGTTGGGTGGTTGGTTTACGTGGCGGCCTAAACGACTCTCAATTAGAGTTGTAAGACTCCGTTTTGAACCACCTAGTCACCAAGACTATGTAGCCGTGACATTCAGATATCTGAGAGGGTCCGATAACATTACTCTGATATCTCAGATAGTTCGGCCATCAGATGTGCACCGATAAATCTGTGTCTCGAAGCCATAAGACCCGGGCACTCACAGAGAACGTAAAAAGCCGTCTCCTCCCTTGGTTGACTGACAGCTCCGGCAGCTATCGTTGAAGGACAGTCCCAGCCCTTGTTAGTGTTAATCAACTTGTAATAATTTCTATTTGGAATTTAAAAGTTTAACAAAATATTAATCTTTATTTGTGCTTAATTCCAGAAATTGTGTTGGTTTTAAAATTTATTCTTTTACTTATGAAAATCAGTTGAAGACAAACAAAAAGAGAGTTAAAAAGCTAAAAATAAAATAACTTGCTAATATGTCATTACTGGTCGAATATAACAAAAAATAAAAATAAAAAAATGTTTTGCAGCCAACTTCACTACAAAACGCTCTGTTAAACTTAAATTTTATAGTTGCTCAGCCTTGCCGCCGCACTACACTCCTTACGGTTTCAATGGGCATGAGAATTACCACGCCAATTTAAGTATGACTGCTATAAATATTTTAGCAAATATAAATAAAACAAGCACATGTACGAGGGCGGATTGATATTGAAGCTACCTAAGTAAGAAAATAACAAAAATTTTTTTTCAAAAACCATTTATTTCTCAACTTTTAGCTCAATACACTTAATAAGACGATATTCCAACTTTTTTATACCATCTGAATAATACGATTTTGGGAACCCCTCAAAATACGCGTTAGTTTTGGTAATCACTTCTTCGTTTGAGATGAATCGAACCATTTTTTCAAGTTTAGAAACAGGAGAAAGTCACTAGGAACTAAATCTGGACTATAACGTGGATGATCAACCAATTCGATGATGCACGAAATTCACTTTTTTCAATTTTTCAAGACACACAAAAGTTGCTTACTTCAAACAACTAAAGGGTGTTTTTTATAGACGTATAGAACTTTAAATTGCAATAAAACAACGATGGATTATTCGATTGACATGAATTTTATTTATCCGAAAGATAATCTTGTGGCATTACATTTTAAATATGATTTCTGGCATATGACCGCCACGGCTGGCTCGGATATAGTCCAATCTGGACTTTTTCCAACATTTGTGGCCGTATATAGGCAATAACACGGCGAATGTTGTCTTCCAAATGGTCAAGCGTTTGTGGCTTATCCGCATAGACCAATGACTTTACATAGCCCCACAGAAAGTAGTCTAGCGGTGTTAAATCACAAGATCTTGGAGGCCAACTCACAGGTCCAAAACGTGAAATTAGGCGTCTTTCAATAAATCGATTGTGGCACGAGCTGTGTGACATGTTGCGCCGTCTTGTTGGAACCACAGCTCCTGGACACCATAGTTGTTCAATTCAGGAATGAAAAGTTAGTAATCATGACTCTATACCGATCACCATTGACTGTAACGTTCTGGCCATCATCGTTTTTGAAGAAGTACGGACCAATGATTCCACCAGCCCATAAAGCGCACCAAGCAGTCAGTTTTTCTGGATGTAACGGTGTTTCGACATACACTTGAGAATTAGCTTCACTCCAAATGCGGCAGTTTTGTTTGTTGACGTAGCCATTCAACCAGAAGTGCGCTTTATCGCTAAGCAAAATTCGCTTATGAAAATCGGGAACAACGGCAATCTCGTTTTGGGCCCATTCGACTACGCAGGCGTTGTTCACGCGTGAGTCTATTCATAATGAGTTGCCAAGCCAAACTGAGAATAAATCACTTTTCAGCTGTTAAATCGGTCGCCATCTTGAACAGTAATGCCAACTTAAAGTTCTATACGTCTACGAAAAACACCCTTTACAACAAATTAACTAATCGATGATTTTAAGTGAAATTTCAACAGCTGACGTTTGACAGATCGCAATTTCTAGAAAAAAAGTTTTTGTTTTTGTGCTGCCATTTAGCGCTAGGTAGCTTCAATATCAATCCGCCCTCATACATTTGAGAGATAAAGCTAAAGTTGCCCGATAGTTTGTAAAGCTCTTTGTCATATGGTAGCATTGATTATGCTAACTGCCAAACAAAAATATAATGCAAATTTGATGCAAAATCAAATTTGCATCAATAGCATCGCAAATACTACTATTGTTATGGTGAAAAAAATCTGGCATGTAGCTATAAATTATTCAAAATTTTATGATGTTTATTTTCTGTAGTTTAAGTGTGCATTTTTGTGTTTATGAGTGAGCATTTAACGAGTTTGGGAACATTAAAACAATAAAGGTTTTTTCTATCATCAAACATATTGCATTTTTTGTGTAAGCTTTAATGAAAGACTATGAAATACCAAGGCGGTTAAGACTTACCATTTTAAAAAAAATAATTTCAAAAGGTTGATTTCATTATGAATAAAACATGTGAGGAAAATTTTAAAGAATGATGAGTTTAAGTATCAATTACATAATTGGAAAGGATTTTTTTTTTTTAATTATTTAAAACACTGTGACCTATAAAGATCATAAAAAACGTTTGCGTTTAAGAAGGGCTTATTAAGGTAATTTTTTGGGGGGAAATGTATATTTAAGAAGAATGTTTTTTAAGAATTTGAACGCTATTATGCAGCCGTATTATTATATTTTTAAACTTCTCAGAAATCTTGTAATCGTTATGAGTTTTCCGGACCCAATATCTACTTGTTTAAGTAATTCATTTTGGGTCTTTGTATCGCTGAATAAATTCCAACGTTTGATATCTTTCCTGATATAAGCGTACAATCAATTGACTGTGCCAGTGGTTTTAACCTATATGATTATTTTGTTGGATTGTACTTTTTGCTGTAGTAAATTATAATTCATCAACTCATCATTTAGAGTTCCTAGTAATTTTTTTTAACAATAAAAAAAAATAGAACATAGACTAAAATGACCACAAAATTGTTAAGAAGCAATTTTCAATTGGCTAAAATAACCATTGCCTGAATATTTTAATTTTGCGGCTCATACACTCTCAATTTCAATACAAGTCTTAACGTCTGACGACGTTCGAAGTTGAAATAATATCAAAATGATTCAGATTTTCTTAAATTAATTGATCAATCAACGGAAAAGCTGCACAAAAGCACAAAAGGCTGTCGTACTTTCGCACTAAGTATGCATTGTACTTGAGTGTGTAAAAGCCGCATTTGGATTTTTTTATTGAGGTGTTGCTTACATTTACTTTCGACTATTTTTTTCATACGATCAGGGGACATAATCTATTGTGCAGCTCAATACCCAACTAAAAGAGTCCTAGACTTCTAATGAAATTTTTAATTGTTATGGAAGTCATTTTACTAAAATCTAGGCCTTATTAGTTAGGGGTTGGTTGGTTTGCGTGGTGGCCTGATGGTCTTCAAGAAAAATCGCAGGATTCTTAGTTGGTATTTAATTAGTCTTCTTGATACAAGGTGCAGGCCCACTACAGTTTCCTGTTAACATTTTTTTTATGATCAGGGGCCATAACTACACCGCCTCCTGTAAAATCTATTATGCAGCTTAATACCTAACTAAAAATATCCAAGGCTTGTAGAGAAATTTGTAACTGCTGTGGAAGTAAACTACGCCCTATTAAGTAGTTGTTAATAAGACTCCTTAGTGCCTGGGGCAAATCCACTGCTTGTTGCCACTTCACTTAATAAAGTTATAGTTCACCTTATAGAAGGCGTACGAGTATTAAGTTCTAGTAAATAAATTTTGCTGAAAAGGTTTGATAAAACTCTGAAATGATATCTTTTACTTATCAAAATAGTACTTTTTTGCTTGACTTTCAATAAATTTAAATTATTAATACTGGCTTAAAATAAACTAATTGAGCCATTATTTCTGAAACTGGTATAAGTCCAATTTAAAAAAAAGGAACTAAAATTACCGCAACTTATTAAAAAAAAATTGACTTATAACACTTTCAAAAATAACAGTCCAATTCATACCTCACTGCAAACGTTTAGGTTTAATAATTAATTTTTCCTTCTCTCTCTCTCTCTCTCTCTCTCTCTCTCTCGGACTGTTAATAAATATTAAGACATAAATAACCTTCATTAGACACTTTATAACATCAACAGCAACATTTAGCACAAAACAGAGAGAAAAAAGTACAAACTCTAATTTAAGTGTATTAATTTTTGCACTTGTTTATAAAAGTTGTTCTAGTTGCTCTACAACATTTAACAATATTTTTCATACTAGTCATGTGCTCATGTCCTTGCTGTCTGTCCAACACGTCTGACATGATACACAACTATAGAGTATATTTGTTAAGGTAAATGTTTATTTTCTTGTTTCCTTTTATTTTATTTTAGTCATTCTACATGAAAATCATACATAAGCCAACACATATTTAAGGCTGCACAGGTTGACAATGTATCTTGTTTAAAGTGTGTACTTGCATGAGAGACCCACTATTAAAGGCATTTTAATAGGTTAGTGTAAGGTAACAAGTATAATGCTTATTAATAAATTATAATATTAATAAGAATTCAAATTAAACACACTTAAGTTGATGATCGCAATAAAAACAGTGAGCATTATTTTAATGTGAAATGCAAACAATAAAAAAAGATTCTTTCCACTTAGAAGGTTGATTAAAGGATAATAATTGTGAGTAGCAATTAAAAGCCACTATCACTATCATACTAGCAATTTTCTTTATTAAAACTGTAGAACTAAGTTACAGGAAGTAAGAGAAGAAGGTATATGGTTAGGAAGGACGGCTTACCATGCTGTTTCTGCTATAAAATTTATGTACTTTAAAAACTATTGCAGTAAATTTGTAATTAATTAAAACTAATATTTTACAAGATTTTCCCTTTAGAAATAAATTTACATAATTAAACTCTTCATATGCTGCCAAACAAACGCTTATTCACTAGTTTTTTATAAACACTTTCTTCCTTTAATAAAAGCATTGAAAATAAAAATTAAAACTATTATTTCCTACTTAAGCAACTTTTTATTAAAAAAAAAAAAGCAAACAAACATAATAAATATTTCGCTGTAAGCTATTTCGTTTATTGCTCTTAAGCGATAATATTAAAAATAAAATAATGGCCAAGTGTTCATATTACAAAATATGAACTTAAAAGCGTTGAAATAAAAATTCATTTTTATGAAACAACTTATGCCTGACTTTTAATGTTAAAAAAAATTGAACAAAAATAAAAGCAGAGAATGAAAAACAAAAGGTAGACCGAAAGAAAATAAAACAATAACAAAATATGCTTCAATGAAGCTTTACATTAATGCAGCTTTAACGTTGTTATTGTATTTATTTTGGTCGACTTTAATAAAAGTCGTATGAGTGATAATTGTTTATGGAATTTAATAAATATTACTCATACGTAATGTATTAACCTTTACAGCAATAAAAGAGAATATTAAAAAAAATACTCACTCAAAAGCATTTTAACTTGTTCTGTTAACATGATTTTGTAATTAATCTTCTAAAGGTTTTTCAAGGGCTAATTTTAAATCTGTACTTGGGTTCAAAAAATTTGTTCTGGTGATAATAGACATATACCGTTATCTACTAAATTAAGCAGATGACGAGATATTGGCTATTAAATTATAGTAAAGAAATTTTGCTGAAAAGGTTTGAAAAACTCTTGACTTTCAATAAATTTAATTTATTGATACGGTTTGAAAATATACTAATTGAGCCGTTATTTTGGAAACTGGTATAGGTCCAATTACTTGAAAACGGTTGGTTGTAATGAGTAAGAGTACAATTTAGTGTAATTTTTTTTTGTGAAATTGCAACTCTGAAATTTGGCAGCAGTCACATATGTCTACTTAGATTATTAAACATAGAGAGCTTACGAAAGAACAACATATTATAATTCTGATGGGTCAAAGTACTTCACTTTCTTCTCCGATGAATGGCTTTCTGAACATAAAAAATTTTTCAATTTGGGTTTCAAAACATCCTCAAGCAATCCTTAAAAAACAACGAACAACTTTGGTCAAGCCTTTCTTTTTTGCAGATGCTCGAAATTGGGGTGACTGTGAACAGCATTCATTACCGGAACATGATAATGAAGTTCTTAATGTCATTAAGACAGCGCCAGCTAACACACAGCACCATGGAATGAAAAAGTCCACTTTTACTGAGACACGTTTTATTTGTTAAAAAACCACAATCCAGAATTTCGTAACAAAAAGTACTTTAAGTTTTTAAATCTGCTCAGTTATTTTAAAAACATTCTAAAAGTTGAACAAAAACTTTTAATTTAAAAAAAAATATTTAAAATAGAAGCAGGCCAAACAAAAATCTACCGTTTCTTTATCGAAACATATAGCCAAACAAGTCTTAAGCAAATCGAGCTTTAACTTTCTATTTTATTTATAATGATATTTTTTCCCAATCTCGCGAGTTACGATCCTTTATTACATGGTTTGGCAGTTAGAAAGAAATCCGCTTAAAAAAACAACGCAAGTAAATACAACCATTCAGTACTTTACAAAGTGGCTCCTGTTTTTGCTAGCACTATTATCAGAGGCGGCAAAACATTTCAAACATAATTTTTTTTTTTTTTTTATTTAGGACCAGCACTCAGGGGATGGCCCTTACTAATGCAATGCATTGTGATGGAACTAGGAAAATAGGTTGTGGAAAGGATGATAGAGGGACAATCGATTTGAATTTTCCCAAATTGTAGGATTCAGAAAAGACGTCAGCAGGAAGCTTATTCCACATATGAACAGTACGGCTAAAAAAAGAACTCTGTCTGTAATGCGTAGTGCGATCCACTGACCAATCGACCACAAAGGGATGTGCTCTTGCTGAAAAACGAGTAGCTCGTGTGAATGAGCGAATTTCGGGAACAAGATCCCTAATTTCATTACAACACATTCCGTTGTAGTAACGATAGAAAAGTGACACACAACCCACATTGCGACGGTGCTCCAGTGAGTCAATAGAGCTGACTACCCTACTGTCACCAATAGCCATTTTCGCCCTCTACTGTATGCAGTCGAGCAATTTCAAAGTAGACTTTGAAGCACTGGTTTTAGGTTTAAATTAAGTACGGTCACACTTCTTGACCAATTTTGAATAAAAATGGTTGAAAAGTTGGCGTAAAAAGGAGGCGTGTTCAGCTCAAAAGTATATGGCGACCTTTCTTGGAGTATAGAGACTATATGTACCAAATTTAAGACAAAGCCGTTGGAAAAAAAATTGCAAAGCGATCATGTAAGCAGAAAATGAATTTTATTTATATAAAATAAGGCAGATAAGTAAAAAATTTTTTTAAAAACAAATGCGTTAGCTGCTGTTTTTTTTATATGTTTGCTTGCAGCTGTGATACTGCAATACGCATATGGCAATTTTCCCAGAATATAGTAGCATTATTAAAAATTTCTGTATTTTTCATAAAAATAATTTTTTTCGTCACAGCTTCTTTGATATATTTAAACCTAGTGAGTCACTTCGAAAACGGAAAAAGGAAACTGTAATACAGAATTTTTAATTTTCTTTATAATTAAATGAAATAGTTAGACAGCCTTCAAGCTAATCTTATATGCTAAAGAAATGACGCTGTACGGATATCTCGGAAATTATAGCCAATTGAAGTAAAATGGATTTTAGATTTGAAATCAGTCGTCTAAAATATTTTGAAACTGTTTTCAGTTGTTCTGATTCAAATGTTTTCTTGAATTTATAAACGGAACACAACTTTTTATTCTACCCATTACCTAGCAAATGCTTTCAAATAAGTAGTTTAGAAAATAATTACTTTATCTTACGTTTGTACCTGATGTATGTCAGCTTCATATTATGATAGAAAATCACCAGGTATAGACTCCATTTATTAGTGTTATCGTAGTGTTAAGATAAAAAAGTATTTCCTGGTATCAAATGTCATTTCGCTACTAATTTGATTATGAAGTAAAGGGTATTTTTTATAGACGTATAGAACTTTAAATTGCAATAAAACAACGATGGATTATTCGATTGACATGAATTTTATTTATCAGAAAGATAATCTTGTGGCATTACATTTTAAATATGATTTCTAGCATATGACCGCCACGGCTGGTTCGGATGTAGTCCAATCTGGACGTCCAATTTTCCATGACTTTTTCCAACATTTGTGGCCGTATATCGGCAATAACACGGCGAATGTTGTCTTCCAAATGGTCAAGCGTTTGTGGCTTATCCGCATAGACCAATGACTTTACATAGCCCCACAGAAAGTAGTTTAGCGGTGTTAAATCACAAGATCTTGGAGGCCAATTCACAGGTCCAAAACGTGAAATTATTCGGTCACCAAACGTGTCTTTCAATAAATCGATTGTGGCACGAGCTGTGTGACATGTTGCGCCGTCTTGTTGGAACCACAGCTCCTGGACGTCATGGTTGTTCAATTCAGGAATGAAAAAGTTAGTAATCATGGCTCTATACCAATCACCATTGACTGTAACGTTCTGGCCATCATCGTTTTTGAAGAAGTACGGACCAATGATTCCACCAGCCCATAAAGCGCACCAAGCAGTCAGTTTTTCTGGATGTAACGGTGTTTCGACATACACTTGAGAATTAGCTTCACTCCAAATGCGGCAGTTTTGTTTGTTGACGTAGCCATTCAACCAGAAGTGCGCTTCATCGCTAAACAAAATTCGCTTATGAAAATCGGGAACAACGGCAATCTCGTTTTGGGCCCATTCGACGGCTATTTGAAAGCGTTGTTCAGTCGTGAGTCTATTCATGATGAATTGCCAAACCAAACTGAGAATAAATCACCTGACAGCTGTTAAATCAGTTGCCATCTTGAACAGTAATGCCAACTTAAAGTTCTATACGTCTATAAAAAACACCCTTTATATTAAATAATTATATAATATAAAAATAAAATTTATCGATAGCTTAATTTTTTAAACTGAACTAACAGCAACTAACAGCTTTTGTTCAAAACTTATCAATAATTTAAAATTTTTTTAATATATTTTATAGAAATTCCTTGAATTTATCGATAACTTTTTATTTTACAAACTATCGATATTAAGTTATCGATAACTTTCTTTCTTTTAAAATTTGTTTTCTAAATTTTATCGATAATTTATATCATTGGAAAAGATTTATCGATAAATTTAATTTCTTTACAAATTTATTTTTTATAAATTTTGTCTTTAATTTTTTTATTACAAAAAAAATTATTAAAAACATTTCTTTAGTGCAAATTTTTTAAATAAAAAACATTGTTTTGTATATTGTTCTTACAATTTTGCAAAATTTAATTTTTGTCTTTTTTTAATAATAGAAAAGTAATATTTAAAAATTATTTTTTATTAACTTATAAGTTTTTTATAAATTTTTATGCCATAAAGACATTTTCTAATCCACTTGATCTCTTTTTTTTAAATTTTTACATAAAAATCTCTACTCATTTTCTATTTAGCGCCAATAATTTTTAGATTAATTAAAAACCCATTTGGTGTCATTTACAAATTCAATTTCAATATTTTATTACAATGTTTGTAAGTGTTAAAGTATTTCCCTTCCTTTTATCTATCATTGCTTCAGCCACCATTTTTCCAACACATTATTTATCAATTTGAAATCATCACACAGCAAAAATGCTGACATGCACAAACAAACAATAGAAACAAAACAACGACCACATCAGCCAACAAATGAATTTATTTATGAATGATTTTCTTTTCAATTTTAATTTCTTTATTGGGCTTTTTTGTGTTGTGCAGACATGAAAACTAATTAAATCCATTGGACTGCCAGACAACACACCGTTTGTAAATACATTAACTCAGATGGAGCCAAACTTTTTTTTTAGCTAAAACTAAGTAAAATATTTGTCCCTTTATCGAAAGTTGACGCTATCGAAATGTTTTATATAATTTTTATTAAATTTTATTTTATAGTCTATGTCGATTTTTTCCTATAACAAAGCTTGAAAAATTGGCCATTAATTACTTGCAGATAAGACATGCTATCGATAAATTTTCATTAAAAAAAGTATAATTTTTTAGTAATTTCTTAAAGAAAAATTAATTATTTTCACAAATTTTTTTCAAGTTATCGATATATTTTTTTTATTTAAGTGCAAGTTATCGATATATTTTTTTTTAATAATATAATAATATTTTTATCGAAAAACAAACATATAGTGTTAATGATAAGTCTTTATAGAAAAATGTAAGCTATTGCTGAATTTTTCCTATAAAGAAATAGACTAGACGAGCTGCTCAAAAAAAATTCAAATAAAGCCCTTGAGTACTAAAGTAATCATAGATTAAAGCTGCTAGGTTATTGATAATTTTTTATTTAAATCGAAACTATCGATAATTTTTTTTTGATATAAAACTATCGTTGTATTTTTTTAACAAAAATATTTTTTTAAAAAATAAATGAAGAAACTTTTGTTAATGTTTTCGATAAATCTTCAAATATGTATGTAAGTTATCGGTGAATATTTCACACCAGCAGGATAAACTTTAGCTTACAGTTGTTGTTTTATAATTGAAATCACTTTAGAAATGTGCAAGAGCTATAATAATTTATTTGCCGAACACTGCTTTATATGGAGAAAAATACATTGTAAAGTGTTTTGTGTTTTAATGGCATTTGAGTGACTGCAGCAGTAAAAAGTGGAATGAAAAAGATTTAAGTGTCACCATAAATCAAAATCATTTAATAATTTCAACCGACAAGCAGCAATCAGACTGAACCAGACAAGTGGAACTAAAACTAAATAAAGAAAAGCGCCGAATATAATAACTAAAAATAAAACTAACTCAAATGTGGGAAATTGTTTTCTTTTTTTTTTAAGTCTACCAAGACAAGTCTAGATTTCACAAACAAAAATTACAAGTGAAAACGATTGATTAATTATATGAGAAAAAAATGTTCTATATTTGGTGAAAACGATTTTAAATTGGAAACGAAGTGTTCTGAAAACGCTTAAAAACGCCGTTTTTAAAACGCAAGCATACACTGGCTAAATTATTAATTTTGCACAAGCTAAGAGTTAAAGGGAAAATGAAATATTGCAGCATTCAAATTATATGTGATTTCTTTTTATTGCAACCTAATTTGAAAAGAGAATTTGAATTTTTCCATGAAAATATGATATTAAAAATTTTATTTCGATTTTGTTAATTGTGTGTTAATTGTTTATTTTAAAACTGGCGTTTTTAAATTTAGATTCTATGAGAGCAAAACGCGCGGCTTAAAGAACATGATTTGGCGTTTTTCATTTTGAAAACGCACGTTTTCTGTTTTATTTATTCTATTACTTATTTGTTTGACATTTTGCTTCTGTTCATGTTCGCTGTGATTTTTTTTACTACGCAAATATTAATTGGTTTTACGAATTCTGTGATAGATCAAATTTCAATTAAAAAATTAAATGTGTTTATGAATTTCGTAATTGAATATAATTTTTAGTTTTTTCTGTTTACTTTTTTATTAACTTTTTATGCGAGTTTTTATAGTCAATCTACAACCAGTATTAAGGATTTTTTTTGCATAAAAAAGAAATTAAAAAAAAACATAAATGACTTCATTTTACATCCCTGCTTCGGGAAATGTTTAAATTTGAAACATTTCCCCTAATCCCTCATAACATTTTTTTTATAGAATTCGATTTAATTAGTTTTACAATTTACAAACACGCTCATATAATTTTTTTTTTTTGTTTATTTAAACGATTCTGACATAAACAATGAATAAAAATGAATGTTACACAATATTTGTTTCCACACAAGTTGCATGCTGTTGTTCTATTATTGCTCTATTTTCGATATTTTCAGTAATAAACTATTAAAAAATAGCAAGACAGAGAGAGAGAAAAAAAAACAAATATGTTTGCACAGTGGTGTTTCAGCTTCCGTGTTGTCTGGGTCGGGTGCTGTTTTTTTTTAATTTTTCTATTTTTTATTCTTTATGCGCTCAATATTATGTTGAGTGTTCGTGTAATTTTTTTTTGTATTACAAACTATAAGTCATACGTAGTTGCTTTTATTATGCTTTTCTTTATTATTATTATTTTGCCTCTCTTTTTTTTTTTTTCGTTTTTTAAGGGTCAGTTGCTGTTAAATGTAATAAATCATTGACAATGACAACCCATGTACAAGAACAACATAATGCAGGGGGGTTAAAAATATTTTTAAATACTAGAGAAAAATATAAAATAATTCTTGTATAAAAAAATTGATATTCGTTGGGTCGTTCACTGTTTTCAATAGGAAAAAAGTTTAATTTTCATTTTATCTATTTTGCTTTGAAAAAAAAATTGTTAAAAGAGGCAGCAGCTGACAAAAACAAGTACAAGTAAAAAGTCTTACTAAATCAAAAATTTTAAAAGTTTTAGCAAAAATTTATTAAAACAATAAATTCATTACAGAACCAAATTTTTAAGCTCTAGTTAGTTTTTTTAAAAACTGATTAAATTGTTCAAATAGTAGAAATGTTTTTATCTCTCTTTCTGCCTATAAAGTAAATGGTTTTTTAATGTCAAATGACATGCCGAAAATAAGCTTTTTTTTAGTTAATTTCAGTTTTAAACGGTTCTTGGCAAACCTTTTTAATATCAGCTGTTTGCAGAACCATTAATCTGACACTGTCTACTAGAATTATTTATTTTTCCCCAAGAAGAAGTCTAGCGAACGTAGTTAATGTCAGTTATAGCAAGAATATTTTTTCTTCTATTTTATTTTAATATTTTTCTTTTTGTTGTTGCCACTACACACATCGTACCCATACACATTTTTTTATAAAAAAAAAAACTTAAATTTGTTTGTGCAATGTCAAGCATGCAACAAAATCCTTCAACTTGGAAAATTCACTCATACATAAACACACAAGCTGATTCAAGGAAATAAGTAACCCAGCAAACAATTTAAAAGCATGTTCTTTTTAAATGTTTAAGCATTAAAACTATAATGATGGCGACTCTTTTGTATAGCCAAACAAAGTGGAACCTGCTAACCCCAACTAATCTCAGGGCTCCTGGGTTTTTGTTACTAAAAGAGCAAAAATTTTATTTAAAGACAAAATGATTCAAGAAATTTTTTATTTTCTTTTTGAGCCACTCTAATATTCAAATGTTTATGATTTTAAAGGTTTGAGTTGGCACTTCTGCTGTTTTTCCTGTTTTTCGTATGTGCCAGTAAGCTGCAAATGTTAGCAAATATCTAGAGTAGAAGGACTGATTACAAAACCCATAAACGATTATGGCACAAAAGCATTTTTTTAAATACACAACAGCAAGAAGTCTTTACAATTTATTTTTAAAAGCAGTAGATTTAAAAAAAAACAAAAAACTAAAATTTTCACTAGAATTTACTAAAAGGTTATTTGAAATAGAAAAATATTTTGTAAGCAAAAAAGCTGAAATTAAAGAAGAGAGAGGAGTAAAATGTTATCTATCTGCAAAACTTTTTATGTTTTTTTGCATTATCTGTTTGAACTTGAATTGCTGAAAAAAATGATTCTCTGAAATCAGTGCTCTCAACTTTTGAATTTCTAAAAGCACCGAAACCAAAAACAAACAAGTATTAAAAAAAAAATAAATTTATCAAACATTTCTTTGCAATTAGAAATAAAATCGTCGTTTGAAAAATTTTTCTTACATATTTAATGAGCAGCTTACAATTCCATAAAAAAAATTTTACAGCACAATTAAAAAATCAGTTTCTTTTGCAACTTTTAACACAGATTTAATGCCACTGACAAGTAAAAAAAAAAACAACAAAGAAAGCACTGACATTAAAAAATGTTTCCGCTTAAAAAATGTTAAAAAGCACCAAGACGATGCTGCTGGGGGTATAGCTTTGCTTCCACTCTGTAAATTATTCAGCTTTTTATCAATTTTATTCGTCCTTTTTTAAGCTATCAGAAAAAGGAGACAATTGCTCACAAAAATAGCCCCAACTGTTTCCAGTCTTAATATCGCACCAGACAATTTTTAAGTAAATTTTGGAAATTTTCGTATTAAAAAATTAGTCAAATGAGTGTAATAAGTTTAAAACAAAGAGTTATTCTTCCAACAAACATTAAACATTAAAACAGTAGCTAACGGTAAATGAAAACATTTCAAATGAAAACCTTGTTGTTGTTAGAATTCATTCAACTGACAATAATACACATACAACACACAACTAACACAAAATCTAAATACTTACACAAAATGTATGTATTTACGAGTACAAAAAGGAAAATGTTGGTGAACGTACATGTGCAAATACCCATATAAATCTGTGTACATCCAGACATAAACTAAACACACCAGTTAGATGCACTAGATGAGAGTAACGCATACACACACATGCATATGCACCTAAAGTTACAACAACTGGGAGCTTTACTACACATCTTCAATAGGATAGACAAAAATTAAAAAGAGTTGAAAGGAAATTAATTTTAGTTATGTGAAACACACAGACACATCCACATTCAAAAACCAACGATATTATTTGTACAGGGTGGGCCAAAAGAAACCAAGGGGTGTGAAAGTTTAATAACTTTTTTGTTTATTAACTTTTTTTTATTTTTTCTTTCAGATTATATAATATACAAAATGGAAATTTTTTTTACACTAAGTATGAAAAATGATGTCTCTTAAATGACCACCGTTTTCAGCTTCGCACTGATGGGCTCTTTTTAGAGCATTTTCCATAACATCTTTCAAAACTTGTGGCTGTAGCGTTCGAATTTCTGCAACAATGTTTGCCTTGAGTTCAAATATTGTCTCTGGCTTGTTCACATACACTCGCTCCTTCAAAAAACCATAAAGAAAATAGTCGGGTGCTGTCAAATCTGGCGATCGCGCTGGCCAAATAATTTCCGAATTTCGAGAAATTATTCGCTCTCCAAAAATTTGACTTAAAAGTGCCATTGTGTCTCGGGCAGTATGGGCAGTGGCTCCGTCCTGCTGAAACCACATACCAGGTCTGTTTTCAAGAGCAGGACGTAAAAAATTTTCTATCATAAAACGATACCGCTCTCCATTTACGGTTACAGCAATTCCATCTTCATTCTCGAAGAAGTAGGGCCCAATGACATTTTCAGATGTGATCCCACACCATACTGTACACCTGATGGGGTGCAATTGGCGTTGATGAATGGCTCTTGGATTTTGAGAACCCCAGAACCTACAGTTCTGCTTGTTAACAAAGCCATTCAAATGAAAATGAGCTTCACCACTCATAATCAAATTTTCAATAAAGTTGATTTCATTTCTGGCCAACTCTTGAAATTTAACTGCAAAATTTAGACCTTGCCGATGATCTGCGGGTTTTAATTCTTGGACCAATTGCACCTTATATGGGTATAACTGTAAATCTTTTTTTAAAATGCGCCGTAGTGACGTACGAGACATTTCTAGCTGAGCAGAACGCCTTCTGCCAGATGTTTCTGGTGCTTCGTTAACACTTTGCTGTACTCGTTCAATATTTTCCGCAGTGCGACTTAAACGTGGTCTACCGGTTCGAGGCAAATCTCTTACGCTGCCATGTTGGTGATGACGATTAACTAAGCAACGAATCATCGCTTCAGAGGGCGAAATTCTGACGTTAAAATGTCGACGATATGCTCTTTGCGTTAAAATAATTGATCTCTGGTTTAAATAATAAAATTCTATTGTTCTGGTTCTCTGTTCAGTTGTGAACCTCTCCATTATAAATTCTCCAAGTGTTCTCTATATAATCTGAAAGAAAAAATAAGAAAAAATTAATAAACAAAAAAGTTATTAAGCTTTTACCCCCCTTGGTTTCTTTTAGCCCACCTTGTATAAGGAGAAAATAAGCTGCTGTATATTTTTCATCTACTGCTCGAAATATTGCAAGCTTCAGGTGGTTATTGTCATGTTAAAGTAGGCCTTAGAAGCTTTACAGATTAGTTTTTAAGGTTCAGGTTAAAATTTGTAAATTGATTAAAATAAATTGAAAGTGGAAAGTGGCTAAGTGACTTATAGACTACGAGTAGGGAAATAGTAAGTGTAGAAAAAGAAAAACGAGTTCGTTACCTAAATCAATTAATTGTTACTTCTAACGAAACCAAATAGCATACTGATTGCTGCAGTAGATAACGCAATGAGGTCCTGTTCATGCCAGTGATTGGCAAAGGCAGGAAAGGTGTTTCACAGTTTCCTTTTCTTCTTCGTTCTGACAACTTCCAGGGCAATAATTTCATGGACTAAAAATCGCAAAATATGTGAATAAAACATGCACTAAAAATCGCCAAATATGCAAAAATTAAATTAAAAATAAACATTTAAAATTTATTAATTTAACAATTTAATAATTCATAAAAACGTAAAAACTTAATTAAAAAAAAATAAATACATTGGGCCAAAGAAAAGTAGGCTGATTTTTGTTCATAAGAATTTTATAAACTTATTTTTAAAAAGACTGATTATGGCCTATTCCATTCAATCTTAAAAAATCAAAACAGAGTTTTAAAAATAGTAGTAAATAGGATATAAAGATTTATTTATATTTAAGCTATCAAATGTAAAACACTTTCCATTTGGTCTTAAAACATTAAAAATTTTCGTTCGACACTAATGGATATAATAAGTGCATATTTAAAAGTGATCAACTCCTTTGTAGAATATTTTTTTACTAGAAGGTAAATTAAAAATGCTACCAGGTTCGGCTTTAATTTTTTCGCTGATTTAACCTTCCACGTTTCTTATTTTAATGACAGCGTCATCAGTAAGCTCAAAGCAGGTGCTCAACGATTTAAACTCCTTCAATTTAGTTATTGTCTTGACTAAAAACCCATACTAATTGAGCCTTTATATTAGCCGTTTAAAAATGATTAACTACAAAATAGAACTCTGTAAAACTAGCAACAGAAGCAAGGCAAATTTATTATAAAGTGTAGGTAATTCTATAAACAACAACAATATGTTGCTTTTAATCCTTGAAATGTCAAAGTAAGCACATTATCTCTATTTAGACTGTTTGACAGCTTTAGGGCTAAAACAACTACAACCAGCTGATCCACTGACTGCAACTTATAATGAATTCGCCTTGAACAGAATGATATTTCAGAACAAAAAATTAAGAAAAGAGCTAATTTTTTTTATAAATTTTACAAAATATGACGAAAATTGTGCATTTATAACTAAATATGCAAAAAGATACATTTAAGGCAAAATATGCAAAAATATGCACTAACAAATTGATGCCATTTTTCTGGCTATATTGTGATTCTTAAAGATATTAACTTTAGGTGCGCCTCAGAGAAACGAAAACCAACATGCATTGGCATGAAGTTCCTTGTCCTGTTGATGACAAACCCATTTCTACTTGCATGATTGCCAAAACTGTAGTGACCCGTTATTGCGGCCGTCATATTCTTCAACTGGGTTCTTTGTTGCCCCAGTAAATCTTTGTTGCGATTCCATCTAGTCTAGGCCAGATTCTGCCAGTCTGTTCGTCCACTAATTTGGACTATGTTTTACTTAAAAAGATACTTTCAATCTGCAGGCTGCAGACCGATAGAGTTATACCGCAGAACATGTCGTTCTTTTGCTTTGATAGTCTCAACCCACCTCTTATCTGCCCTTAAGTGGTTCCAAACCCTTGTACCTAGATGAAGGCCCCGCCAACCTTTTTAAAAATACCCGGCATTCCCGGTGACCACTTGCCACATTTCTTTTAAGGTTATATCATTTGGTACCCTTGATTATAATGTTTAACTAGCAAAAATTTCGACAATTAAAGAAGAATACTCACAACTTAGTTCAATATGAATAGCAAAATATAAATTTGCACCAATTATGTCGTGAATAAGCGTACAAAGCCGACCATTAGCAGTTACCAATAGTTAAAGTTAAAATTTTTTCATATATATAAAATAATTATCACTTGCAGTTCGATTTTAGTTTTAAAGTCTATTCAAAAACTAATTATTTGATCAACAAAATCTAAATTTTATCTATCGGTAACTTGTAATAAAGGATTTCTATAGAAATACCGATATGTATATCGAAAAGAATCAATAGGGAATCTTCAGAAAAAGATTGTTAGTGTATTTTAGTTGAACTAAATTTTTCATGATTTTAATTTTATTGTTTAATTGCCCTTAAACTCATTTTCATTAGGTAGACACACTGAAAGAAAAATGTTTCATAAGAAACGTTTCCATTAAAATTGTTTCCTTGCTTCAATGAAATAAATTTAAAAAGTGTAAATTTTGTTATTTAATTAATTCATAAAATTAATGAAATTATTTCTTTAAAATAAATGAAATTATTTTATTAAAATAAATTAAATTATTTCATTAGATTAAAGAAATTTTTCATTAGAATAGTTCAATTTTTTATTAGAATTAATGAAATTATTTCATTAAAATAAATCAAATTAATTCATTACAATAAATGAAATCATTTTATTAAGAAAATGAATATTTCATTGAAATAAAGAAATATTTCATTAGTCGAATAAAACATGTCATTACAAAAAAAAATTTTTTCTTTTCATTGAATTAATGAAAAAATTTGTTTACATACTTTCAAAAAATTAAGTTGACGTTACAGAACAGAAAAATTCTATAGTGAAAAACTCCTAAAACATTTGTCCCATTCGTTATACATACACAAACACAAACAAATAATAAACAAAACGTCTTGTTTGAGCTAATGACTTACGCAATTCATGCATGTAGTATCAAAAGAATCGCTCAATTCCCTAACGTATGAATTTGCACAAGATTCTACAGTGAAAACAAAATCTAAGCAGCACGGAAATGCATCAACAAAAATCAACAAAATTTATGTTGCTGCTGAAACAAAAAACTAACAACTTTGAGTGATAATAAGTGGAGTAGAAATTCTTGTGGGAGTGAAAATAAAAAGAAGCCAATGCTACAACGAAACACAACATGCAAGGCAAATGATAAAAATTATTTTAAAAAAAGTATGAAAAAAAAGTAAAAACATAAAGAAACAAGTTATTTACAACAACTGCAACAACAAACCCGGAAGACAAAACTTGACTTTTCTTCTAAGTCAACTAAGTTTTATTTTTCAATCATCAAAAAGAAGAAAAAAAAAACTACGAAAAATAAACACCAAAACAAAAATAACTTTTAAACGGAAGGGGAAGTCTGTACACAAAACCATACATTTTCAATGAAATGTACTGCCAAAAGCTTTTGATATGACTCACACTATGGCACTGAAAGAAATTAACCAGCAAACATAAATTCAAGCGCAATGTTTCAAATATTAATTTCATTAATTAATTACATGTCAATTGTAAGAAAGGCCTTGTTTTGTGATGAGTATCAGAGCAATAAGTTACAATTTGTGTCAATAAAAGCCAAGCTTTCAATACGTGGCAAGTAAGCAAGCAATAAATCTACTTTTAAAACAGGAAATAACTCTTATTAGCGTAGTTCTTTTGGCTACACGAATTAAGTCCCCAATCAAATAATTACTGAATTTATAACAAACTCAATCTACTCAAAAAATTATCTAAATAAATAACTTTCCAAAGCAAAAATTGTAAACGTAACTCGTAATGAAATAACTTCCCAATTTATAATGAACTAAGTCCACACATACGAGGTATGATCAAAAAATAACCGTTAGTTTAAATTTTTTTTAAAAGTATTTATTTTCTTCATCAATAACTATCTTGTCCCCTTCAAAGTATTCCCCCTCAGATATAATACACTTATGCCAGCGTTTTTTCCAATCCTCGATTCTGGATTCCAAACTGTCCTGGAGGGCCAATGTACGGCATAGGGTTAGGAGGGCAACGGTTGCCTATTATACCTGTCGCAGGATGCTTGGCTTGAAATGGGGCTTAAGCCCTTGGTTGTTAGTGGGGATGTATAAAGCCATTATACGTCCAATCCTTACATACGGATCTTTGGTATGGTGGACCGCTACTGAGAAGAGATACGTAGTGGTCCAGCTGTATAGGGTTCAAAGATCTGCTTGTATAGGAATTACTGGGTGCTTGTGTATCAGTCCGTCGGAGACTCTGAATACGGTTCTGCACCTCATTCCTATATATTTACATTTGATGGCCATATCAGCCAGCAGTGCGACTAGGTTGTCTGCATCTGGCTGGTGGAGGCATAAAACATATGGGCATGCTAAGATCCTGAATCGATTGCATCCGGATTTTAGGGTCCCTACTGATTACATAGTTCCCCAGATAGACTTTGATAAGTCTTTCAGGGTTGTTTTTCCTTCCAGGCGTGAATGGAAAAAGGGAATGTACATACGCGGGTATGACACCAGGGTATGCACTGACGGATATAAGATGATCTGCGGTGTGGGCTCTGAAGTGTACTGTAGTGAACTTGATATGAGACTCTCATTTCGACTTCCGGACAGGTCTACTGTGTTCCAGGCGGAGATACTAGCCATCAAGGAGGCATGTGAGTCTCTGTACAACAGACGGATGAATTGGCTAGGGCTGGCTCTAACATGGAGGTTTCTATGGCTAAGGCAGTCCCTGTAGCGCTTGGTAGTATCAGGAGTGGTATTTCTGATCACTACCGGAAAAGGGCAGACACCAGATGGCGGAGTCTACAAACGTGTAAGGTCACGCGTCAATAATGGCCCCGCTATGATGGTAAACGCTCTATTCTATTAGTCAGCAGGAGTAGAAGGGACATCTCCAGGCTGGTGGCAGTGATAACCGGTCATTGGACGATCGGTAAGCATGCCAGCAGGCTGGGACTGCCCTTCAACGATAGCTGCGGCAGCTGCCAATCACCCGAGAAGGAAGAGACACATATTTCTCGGTGCACATCTGATGGCCGAACTACTTGAGATATCGGGAGTAAGGTTAGCAGACTTTCTCGGATATCTGAATGTCACGGGGTGGATCTAGGTCACCTTACAGCTACATGGTCTTGGCGAGTAGATGGATCAAAACGGAGTCTCACGACTCTAATTGAAGGCCGGTTAGGCCGCCACGTAAACCAACCAACCATTTATGATACTTTATATCCTTAACATCTGTCTATATCTTGTGGTTTTGTTGGCTGGGACATAGAGGAAAGTGGGTGTATAATAAAATTTTAAATTTATTTAACCAATGATGATACTCGTATATCTATGATTTGGTTCTTAATACTCACATTACTACTTGTTTTATTTTTTCTTAACTTTTCTTTCTTACTACAAAAGTTCAGAGGGACTTGCATCATAAAGTCATTTAAAAAATATATCGTGCTCTTTTTCTTTTAAATTATTTTTAAAAAAAAAATTATTTCATTAAAGAAGTGCCAGCAATACCGACAACAACTTGCATATCAGAAAAGTTAATCTTTTACATTTATGCCCTGGCATGTTACGAATTTTTTTTTTTATGATAACTTTTTTGGATGTGATGAAAATATTTTAATAAGCTTTTACAATTTTCAAAAGCTTTTATTTTTGCTATTAGTTCTTCCATATGCAGGCATTTTTTATTAAAAAAATGCTTTTTGTTGATAAAATTTTTGCATACAAAAAGTAAAGGGGAAAAGTCCTGTGCATTCAATTCTGTTTATATGAAAAGTGAGTGACCTAAAAAAGTTTGTAGTCGTAGTAAAGTCATTCTTTACTGGCATAATAAAATTGATTTTGAAAAACAAGCAACATTTCTGCCCTTTTATGATTTTACCTACTTAACAAGTTTTATAAACAAAAATGCCTATTTAAAGAGTGTTTTAATTGAAAATTATTTTTGTTTCTTGTTTATGAAAGGTTGACTTTTCAACGAGTTTTTTTTTTATTTTTTTATCACTTTTTTAAAAATGATTTTTTTAAATTTATTTTAATAGAAAAATCAATTTATTCTTTCTTTCACTCTCAATCACTCTTTTGCTATCCTTCTAACTTTTAACTTTAGAAACAAATTTTACAAAATTTAATCCCCATTTATTTTGTTTTTTTTTTTACATCCCCAACTTAAATTTAAACATCCTAAAGAATCAAATTTTCTTCTACGAATAACATAAAGAAACCCTAAAAATTAAAAAAAAAACTGAAATAAATCAATTTGTTATTATTGTTTGGTATTACTTGTTCTTTTTTCTTAGTTTCCTTAAAATTTATAACTGTCTTTCTAATGATACTTTATTTTCCTGAAAATTTTTATTTTTTACCTATCATGCTACTCATACTTTATAATAACAACAACGGGTGATTTTTTTAAAGCCAAGCACTACTAGTAAGGGAAACATAATCATTGTTTTGATTTAAAAAAAGCACCCTTTACAAAAATATTTCTTTCATTTTTTAGTTTCGCTGCAAAAACTTCAATTACACCCAATCAATAACAAGCAAGCCAGATGTTGACAACATCAACTATAAACAAAAAAAAAAAGAAAACGAAATACAAAAAAATTTAATTTACACCCAGCACATTACAAGCACGGTTCTGAGGTTATTGTAACGGCAGCCTTTGTTTACATATACGCCATAGTTAATACAATGAACGGAAATATGTTGTATTAGCATTTAACTCGATACTTCGTCAGCGAAGTACCATACTGTCTTTATTTTAAGTTTTTATTTCATTGTAGACCATTAATCTTCTAACTTTAAAGTATATAAAAAGTACCATTTCCCATAGGTCTTTTCGCCGTGCTTCAGACTGTTTGAGCCCAGTCTCCTACTTCTACCATTAAAATATATAAAACGTACAACTATTTTTTTTCCTTTGGACTTAAAGCGTACTTTTAGCGTTGTTAATATTAAAAAATCAAAAAGTACCATTAAAATTAATAAAAAGTGCCATAATGTCCCTTTTACGATTTCTTATTTCGTTCAGTACCATTTAATTTTATTGTCACAATTCTAGGTTTGTATATAACATAAAAAATATCACTGAAAGTGCTTATATATAAAGTACCAATCGTATATCTTCTTTTTGGTACTTTTTTTCTCCCTCAAAAAATATTTTTTTTTTAAACTGATTGTTAATGGGTTTTTACGTTGCATCAATTTATATAAAAGTAGTAGAAGTAATTACATATTTTACATTTAATTTGTTCAAATTTTAAAAAAGTGCCAATATGTATTGGAGACTTTTTTCAGAAAGAGAAGAACACAATTTACTATATGTTGCTGTGATTGCTACTTTGAAAGATAAATAGAGTTGAAAAAACGTATCAACATTAGTGTTTTACCCCTTTTATAAACACCCATTAACTTATTTTATAGTTTGAATTTTGGCTCTATCTGTAGTAGTTCCACAGATATAAGACATCAAATTTTACTTTTTTACCCCTTTAATATATGAATTTTCAAAAAATTGTTAGAGGAACCAACTCACCGAATTTCAAATCCGTAGATTTAACCATTTGTGCTGGGCGATGACGATAAGTCATTGAGTCAGTCAATGGCAATATGTGACAATATAAGTAGTTTTTAAAAAAAATTTAATTGAATGATACATGACAATATGGACGACATTGTCTTTTATACTAACATCAAGAAGGCCGTACGAAAAGAAAATGTAGATACGAGTATGTTTCATTGCAAATAAATTCAAAACAACATATGAGAAACAAAGTTGCATAATACATGACAATATGGACGACATTGTCCTTTATATTGTCATCAAAAAGATAAAATTGAAAGATTTCTTTTTAAATAATTACTTCAATTTTCTTTGAGATACTAAATTTTTTTTATGTGGTCGTAACTTTATCTTGATGACATTTCGAATATCGAAAAGTATTTGGTTAAATGGGTTTTATTATACGATACAATAATTTCTTTCTATTTATTCAGAAACTGCATACAGAAACAACTAGTAACTAGTGATATATAGATGTATGAATATGTATGTGTAGATATTTATGTACTCACATGTACACTTCGCATACAAAGTATATTGTGCCTGAATATCAACAGCAGCAAAAGAAATAACAAACAAATATTTTTTTTTTTATTATTGGTTTTATTAGAAAGTTTTCGAACATTTAAGATGTGTAACTACATTAAGCTTATTCACAAGATTTTTCAATTGGTTTTGTAAATTTTTGAACGGGTTTCTTTTTGTTAAAAACAAACTATAAGTTGTTAGGGCTTAAGCAGAGCTTACGCTAGAAGAAGTAACCCGCTTAAAGCAGATGACGGGTTTAGATGTGAAATAGAAAGAAATATTGCTTTCAGTATGGGCTACAGTCGCACCGCGACCTTTAAGATCAATTGTGCAAAAATAGATCTTAAAGGTTGCTTTACTATTGGAAAATTTAAAATTTTTACTGGTTGTTGTATATAATAAGAAAATTTTGTTCTACTCTATTCCATAAAATATGTGCCTCTTTTCTGCAAGCTCTTCCATATATTCATTTTTTGTTTTTTTTTAAATTGTGGGTTATTAAAAACAAAAAACAAAAACTTATGTCTCAAATGTTATTTTTAATTTAAGGCTTTAAAAACTGTTAATTTTAGCTGTTGCTTATTAACCAAAATGTACCAAGTCTACCTCTATCTATTTAGAAGTTTGATATTAAAATATTAAATTATTTCATTTTTTAGTTCAATCTAAAAATTATCATTCTAATTAAAATATTTGAATAATTCAAATAAAAGTCAATCATCCCTATTATTTATGTGTATGTAAGTCGTTGGTGAGTAGAAACTATGTATGTCGATGTCATTAAAATAGTATTAACGAAGTCGTTGTAGACAATAATCAAGTTGAAGCTAAATCTAATGTGAATCTCAAGTTAAGCTTAACTAACTAAAGTTAAACTAAGTTAACTAGTTAAACGAACTTTAGGTAAACTAAGTTCAAATAAACAAAATTTTTTTAAACTAAGTTTAGCGAAGTTGAGTTAGTTAAACGAGGATAAGTTAAATTAGATTTCGTTAAGCTCGATTTAGTGAAACTCGTTTTAATTAAACTCGAATTAGTGAAACTCATTTTAGTTAAACTCGATTTAGTGAAACTCGTTTTAATTAAACTCGATTTAGTGAAACTCGTTTTAGTTGGACTTGTTTAATTAAACTCATTTTAATTAAACTCGTTTTAATTAAACTCGATTTAGTGAAACTAGTTTAAGTTGAACTTGTTTTAGTTAAACTCATTTTAATTATACTCGTTTTAGTTAAATTCGATTAAGTGAAACACGTTTTAGTTAAACTCGGTTTAGTGAAACTCATTTTAGTTAAACTCATTTTAGTTAAACTCGATTTAGTGAAACTCGTTTTAGTGAAACTAGTTTAAGTTGAACTTGTTTCAGTTAAACTAATTTTAATTATACTCGTTTTAGTTAAATTCGGTTAAGTGAAACTCGTTTTAGTTAAATTCGGTTTAGTGAAACTAGTTTTAGTTAAACTGGGCTTAGTGAAACTCGTTTAAGTTGAACTCGTTTAATTAAACTCATTTTAATTAAACTCGTGTTAGTTAAACTCGGTTAAGTGAAACTCGTTTTAGTTGAACTCGTTTTAGTTAAGTCGAGCTTAGTTAAACTCATTTCAGTTAAACCGAGCTTAGTTTTTTTTTTTTTTAATTTCTAAAATATTTTCCATAAAAGTGCGAGCAAATTGCAAATTTTAAATAGCTCTCCTATAAAATTACGTTTTATTGAATTGTAAAGTAAATAAGCTGCGCTTAGTTTTGAACTATTTCTGTGTTAATAAGGAAAAATCGCCTGAACCGACTCAAGTAAAAACAACAAATTAATTGTTGTGATTCAGGAATGGGTGGCCGAAACACTTCACAATTAACGAATGGTAATGAAAACAATTACGTTTCGCTAGAATCGAAATAAATTTATAAGAAAGCTGTAGTCCTCTAAAAAAATTTAATAAAACATATGTAGGTTTTCCATACTGTTATAGATCGAATAAAGTTTAAGAAAAAAATTAATTTCGAGCTATAAAAAAAAATAACATTTAATCTTAAAAATGTATTAAATTTTGTTATTCTGTGTGATTTTTCAGTTAAAAAAATGACGATAAAATGGCGACAGCAATACAAAATCAACAACATTTTGTAAAATCAGAGTCAGTACTAGCAGCAACAATAAGAACAACAAAGACAAATGGAGCCAACAAAATTTGTTGCATCAATGCATACAAAAACAACATCAATAGCCACAACAACGGCAGGAGAAACAGAAGTAAGCCACAATAGCTTTGAAAATAATCATTTAAAGCAGAGCAGTTTTAACAACCAACATAAAAATAATATTCAACACGAAAATGTGGCAAACATGAGCAATTTAACTAATGGATTTAAAAAACAGCACCAACAACAACAATGCTTAAGCAATAGTTTATCGAAAACAACTTTAATTTCAATTTGCAATAGTAGTAGTGCAACTACAGGCGCATGTCTTTGTATAAGTTGTTCAAAAAAAACAATAGACCAACAACAACAACTACAATATGAAACTAAAGAACAAAGAGCTGAAGTAATAGCAGCAGCAAAACAAAAGCTAAAAAAGAAACATAAACTGCAACAAGATTTAACATTAAGACAATGTGCAACATCAATAAATGTTAGAGAAAATGGGAAAACAATAAAATGGCGCCACATACAGCAAAGACAACAGCAAAAGAAACAACTAAAAATGCAATATACAAAGAACAACAACAACCACAGTAGCAGCGGCAACAAGAGCAGGAGTAGTAGCAGTAGCAGTAGCAGTAAAAACTGTTTGCATAAACCAAGCTGGTGTGCCACTAGTCTTGCAATTGCACCATCAAAAACGACCATTGACACTTTATTAACTCCCACAAATACACTGCAATATAAACAAATAAATGTTGCAACTGCAATTGCAATAGCAACAAAAACAATAACAACAATAAAAATGGATTTCAATATTAAACGAAAGTCGTCAAAAGCCATCATTGATATTTTGCATATGAAATCAACACTTGCCACAAACATTGCCACAATAATGATGACATACCAATATAAGCTGCCAACATATTTTACATTTTTATTCGTTTGTTTGTTTGCCACAATGGCAACAACAACAGCAATACCAGCAACATCAGCATCATCGTCATCACTGTTGTCATCATCCACCTCATCATTTGCAACACTTAATAACTCTTCAATACAGCCCCAAGATGAAACACCTGTAGTTGCTGCTGTATCTTCATCATCATCATTAACACCTGACCTCACTGCCAAATCGTTACCCATGTTGGCTTCCACTATACCACAGTGTTCTCTTTCCGAGCACAGTTGTGCAAATGGTCGCTGTGTGCCTCTTAGCAAATATTGCAATAATATCAATGACTGTGGTGACGGTAGTGATGAGCCACGATTTTGCACATGTAAGTTTTCAAATTATTTAAATATAAAATTAACAACAACAAAAAAAACGTACATTTTTAAGGGTTTTTTGAAGTGCCAGGAATATGATAAATGAATATGATGAATGTGTATGGAACATTGAACACATCCTGTTGGTTTAAATGTCAGTTTAAGTTTTACACAAGCACACACAATTTTTGGAAAAAGTTGAAAAAGGTTGAAAAAGAGTTTTTTGTATTGTACTGTTCGTTTATATTTAAAAAAAAAAGTTATTTGTTATATTTAAATTAAATTTATTATTTAAAAGAATTTCATTGTTGCCACAAGGATTTCTAACAAATCCTTTTATAAGAAGGGATTTTTAATGCATTAAAAAGAGAGTGCAGGGAAATGCAACTTTCATACAGTATTTGCCATAAATTGAAGCTTATTTTCAGGGCTTTTACTTAAATTCATTTACGCTGATGTTTAATTTTACTTTAAGTAAAGTGAACAGAAGTGCTGATAGTTAACAGAAAGTCATGCTTACATGCATTTTTATTTGTATCTTCTTATCTAAAAATAAAAACATTTACATTTCTTAAACTTGTTTTCAGTTATTTTTCAAGGATTAGACCATCAGAGAATAATTTTTAAAATGACGACTTCAAAGAATTCCTTTAAAGCTCCTATTCTAATATCTCGCAGTTATTTATTTATATGAATTTTTTTAACTCTCAATTGCACATGCATTTCAAAACATGTTTGCTGTTATGCTCTTTTCCTTTTCCTGTTTTTTGGTCGTGTAACACAACAGCCTGCTACACACTCACGCACACACAAATAAATCTTAATTTAAACTATGTTTGCAAATGAAGTTACACAAAGGAGACGTGTGATAATGCTGTCATAATTTTATAATAAATCAATTTAAGTTTTAATATCAAAAATGATTGCATTAAAAGTAGCCAACATTTTGCGGTGGCACATTGTAATAAATCACCACCGTGATCATGAGTCTGATTGGTAAATTAGTTGGTTGGGTTGGTTGGTTGCCAGTTTACTTCATTATGATGGCTAAGGGCTTTTTTGTCGTATTTAATATACAAATTAGTTTTAAAGTGTTATGAAATATTTGATATGAATAAAACTATCACATATGGAAGTTGTGATTTAGAAATAAAAACTATTTAAATAGTTTTTTTTTTTTTGTAACAAATCAAAGTACAGAAAGAAAAAAATATTTCATGCAATTTATCAAAAAAAAATTAAAGAATTTTTGTTTATCATCTAAGTCCTTTGGATTTTGTTGTTAATCCAACGAAAAAATTTTTATTTTTCAACTAATGACACATTTCATTCAACTAATGAAAAATTTCTTTAATTCAATAAAATATTCATTTACTAAATGAAATAATTTCATCAATTCAATGAATTATTCATTTACTAAATGAAATAATTTCATCAATTCAATGAAATTTTCTTTCATTATTTTAATGAAATTGTTTCAGCAATTCAATGAAATATTCATTTACTAAATGAAATTGTTTCATCAACTCAATGAAATTTTTGTTCATTATTTTAATGAAATTGTTTCATCAACTCAATGAAATATTCATTTACTAGATTAAAAATCTAGACGACCTCCCCTTTAAAATGATATATGTCCCATCTCGTAATCTTCTATGTTTCCCTCGGTAGTTACTTTTGATTATTTTCAAATTTCCATAAACCCCAGTGCTATGGCTGTGAGTGATTTTAGCAACTTCATAACGAATCATTACATATTGTGGGATGGACTAGTCAGAAGTTACTTTGGATTGTTTTTAAAAAAATTTTTAAATTTCCTCATACCACAGTACTTTTGCTCTGAGGTATTTTTATCATTCCCCATTTTGGCGAGGTACCAGTCCTGATTTTGCAACAGGAAATTACTAAAATCAAACTGCAATTAAATTTGCAAGTTCTATGCTTTCTGGAAGTGTTTTAACATTTACAAGAAATTTCATAGTTTTTATTTTATGATGCAAAACGGAAATTGCCAAAATCCTTCAGAGCAACAGTACTGGAAAATTTAAACTTTTTTTTTAAATAATCCAAAGTAATTTCTGAGTATTTCGTTAGAAGATTACAAAGCTAGACAACCTTTTCTTTAAAATAATATGTGTCCCATTCCGCAATTTTCGTCCGTAAACTGCCAAAATCCCTCCAAAATAACTTCTGAGTATTTGGGCTGTAGGCTACCAATCTAGACGACCTCCGCTAAACTGCTACTAAAAATATATATAGAAGTATTTAGTGAAGTAAGACGTATTTGATAAGTATACCTATAATAATGAAAACATATTTACAAATACTAAAATTGAAAAGAGATTCGCATCACTGACTTTCCTTGACTTGTTGTTTACTCTGCTAACTGAATTAATTAATCTTTAATTTTTTATTTCGTTTAAGGAAATATTTACTGCCATAAATTGTACGGCTGTCATTTGACAATAACAATTTTGTTGATTTATGTTAAGGATTAGAATAAATTACTGTTTGAATTGATGGGCAAATATTTAGTAAAGTATTTATGGTGGTAGAGCGGGTATTTATTGCATAAAATTGGTTAACAAACGAATTTTTAAAACAATTATAATTTGTTTATAAGCTTTTGAAAAAGAAAATGCTTGGAAACTTTATGTTTTACATAAAATAAATTGATTTTTTTAAGAGCTTTGATAGAAGTAAATGTAAATGTAAAAGTGTGTGTGTTGAAATAATAAAACTAAATTCAAAATATCTAAAATAAGAGAAATGTTATGGGTCATAATTATAGTCACAATGAAGTGTGGCAAGGATTTTCATGCAAATGATTGTTTTTACTCAATAAATTAAAATCTATTCTGATCAAGTACTTTTCCGAATTCGAGAATTTATTGAAAAATGACATCAATTTATTATGGCATATTTTTGCATATTTTGTTAAAATTGCGTACTTTTTGTGCATAATTTGTATTTATTTTACATTTTTAATAATCAATTCACCAACCGACAACCTGTAAAATATTTTTCTAATAAAAAAAAATTGCACTTTTGCCAGCAATTTCTTCTTATTGTCTTTGCATAATAATGTTGTCAAATGAATAGTATTGAACAAATTTCGTTAATAACTGTGACAAGAAAAATAAAAATATTTTTCCATAGGGCATTAATGCATATTTTTTATTTTTAAGCGCATGTTTTTTGTGCACATTTTCTTTTTTTAAGTGCATGAAATTCTTGTCCCTAGTAATTTTATTAAAAGCTTAGGTTAATACATAAGAGAATGCTTAACATTTAAACCCATTATTACAACTTTCAATATATAAAGTTAGGATTTTGTCTGGCAAAACTTTGCAACCAAAATTTAGTGAATAGCTAACAGCACACTATCCAGTATTTAACTTATCGATATTTTTAATTTAATGTTTAACCAAAAGCTTGATATTTCACCTTTAAAATCTTAGCTTTAACCATGGGTAACTTGTAAGAATTGTCCTTAAAGAGTTATATTCACAAAAATATAATTAATATTGATTTGTAAAACTCATATCAAATCAATTTTATTTTCCATGAGTATGAAAGAAAAACTTTTTTAAATAACGATTTTAGTGTTTCTATCATTAAGGGGTTTATAATTTAAAATAATAAAACTGTCAATTTCAGTTGATATTTGAAATATTTTCGGCAAACAATTTTTTTTTAATGATTGCTGTGTGAAAATAAAATGGAAAAAGTAAGTATTTTATTCGTAAAATACTAAATAGAGAAATCTTTTTTTATATTTTTTTAGACTAAATAATGTTTCAATTACTAGCAAACAGCAATTAAAGAGCTAACCCAAACGTTGCTCGTACGGTTTTGGCCAAGAAAAAAGCAGAAAATTTAAATAGCCATGGCCCGTTTTTAAAACTAAAATTTAAAAAATATTATGTAATGGAAAATAAGCAGCAAAGTCAAGGCCGTGAATTAAAGCAGTTAAGGCCTACTAAAAAAAATTCGACGCTAGACGAACCAGTCTATTCTCAGAGCAAGCTGACTCCCAAAGAGACCACTTTTGTACATTAAAAAAAATTAGAAAAAATCTTTATAAAAAAATACAATCGTTGTAATTCATAATAGCAATTTTCATATCAGACGCTTATTTGCTATCCATTACTGACTAATTAATTTAATTGTCTTTGGTAGCACAAGTTTTCAATTTTTATCTCGGTTTGCCTCTCTCAATTTCATTGATTGATTTATGAATTTTTGTGTTCATGTATGTTTCATTATTTTTAATCAACTTGTCATTATTTAATTAATTATTTCATGTTGTTTGGTTTCGTTTTATTTGATGTTATTAATTGATTTGTAATTAATTTGTAGCTAATTTTTAATCAATGAAATTAAAAGAAATTAAATTTTTGATTTAATAAATTTACTTCCACTGGCTGATGCTTAACTTTATGATTAAATTATAAAGCTATAAATAGATTGGTGAGCTTTAGCTTGATTTTCTTTTAAGACAAGATGCCATAATCGTAGTTAAGAACTCAAGTTTTGTTTTTAGGAATGTTATGGATTTAACATCTAAAAGACTACGTTCATGTTCTAAACAAAAAAAGTTTCATTAAATGCTTGTGGGTTTGTTAAGCACTTGTTAAATAGAAAAAAAATTCTTTATAACAAAACTAAATGAGTTGTTGTTTTTGAAAGTGGTATAAGTCCACTTAAAAAAATAAGACTTGTCTTTGTCCCAAGATAACCTTTGATGTCAAGATGTTTTTGATAATGTGGTTAAGTGTGCGAATAATAAACGTTAGAGTTGGCGTGCAAAAGGCAGAAACGTCTATATCATACACAGAGGCTTCAAGCGATGGAATGGTTGCATTTTGTGTATGATTTCAAGTGTTGGCTATTTTTAAAGAACGCTCTATAAATACCAATAAGCAGCTATAATCATTATCCAAAATAATGGAAAAAGGCTAGAATTAATATGGAATCAATGGATAATAATGAATTTCACACAAACCTAAATTATAGGGGTAAGAGTTGTTTGTCTGTCAAAAATTGTTATACTCAGAAATAACGTGACGGCAACACTGAAAAATATAATTTTTGAAAGGGCTTTACGTAGTGACTATGGCTGGATTTTTTTCTAGTTTTGTTATTGTTTAAAAGTAATGAATTTTTGGTTTTAACTCGATTTTTTTTTTATTTAGTGGGTTTTACTAAACAAGATTATTGATATTCGATATGCAACGTTAGTAATGTTGAGCTTGGCTGTAACATTAGGCAAGTCTTTTGCGCGACTCTTGTAGATCAGAGGCTTAAGGGAAAAAATTGCTAATTTTTCAGTACAGACTCGCTTGTACTTGACAATTCGTTTTGTTCTTCCATTCTTCTTTTTATATGTATATGTGTATGTTTCAGTTACGTTTCTGATTTATTTCATTTTGCATTGTTGTATGAGTGAGTAAGTAAGTAAATGAAATAAAATAAAAGAATTTAAAAACAAAGTAAACGACAGAAAGAGAAGGTAAAATTTTGTATGTAAAAGCTAAGGCAACTGAAAGACCTTTCTTACAAAGAGACTTTGAATTCACGGTTTCGAAGGAAACGGGAATCTCGATGGGATCTTTTGCTCTAAAATAAAATAATAGATGTCTTTAGCAATGGCTCTTTTTAATAGTTCTTGAAATAATTTGGTTCATATATTCAATGAAATTTTTTTTATGAAACTATGAAATCTAATGAAACAATTCTAATGAAACTTTTTTATTCTCACAATGAAAT
Organism: Thelaira solivaga; assembly: GCA_947397855.1. Lineage (NCBI taxonomy): Eukaryota > Metazoa > Arthropoda > Insecta > Diptera > Tachinidae > Thelaira > Thelaira solivaga. Next base: position 49,468,596 of record OX377613.1, on the reverse strand, counting down.
TATGACAAAATTAATGAAATATTTCTTTAGGCTAATGAAATCGTTTCATTGGATTTATGAAGCATAATTCTTTCAGTGTGAAGTCTATATTGAATATCCTTCAGACTCCCCCATCAGCACAGCGTACTACCAGCAGAATTGATGGTAATTAGAAAAACAGCATACTGGCTGTAGCACCATGATATATTTGACACTCGAACTGCAATTAGGTCCTTAAAGGTTATCTATTCGACATCCTATCTGGTAAGAGAATGCCCAATATTCTTAAATAGGATGGTAAGACATTCTGGGTGCGCTGACATGGAACCACTATAAGGAATTGTAAGACGGATAAGCTGGCAAGAGAATGGTCGAGGCTGCCAGAGCAGTATAGATTTTGAAAGAGATTTCAAATGAAATCTACTAGATTTCGGTTCAATGTAAATGCACTATAAAAGAAAATCGCATAAAAGACTTAAGAAAGTAGTGGCCTATTACGGTATTTTAATTCCTTCACATTTTTTTTCTCTTTTCTAAACATAAAATGAGAGAATTTTGTTCATATATATTCCATGAATTTTGTCATTAATTCAATGAAAAAATTTTTTTCAGAAGTTTTATAAGACTACTGATAATTACACTAAAAAATTCAATGAAATAATAATTCATTATTAGCTTGAAATTATTTGCTTAATTCACATAAACTATGAAATATATCATTGACTCAATACCACACTTTCAATGAAATCATTTCGTTTAATTTTTAAAAGAGTTTTCTTCAATGTTGGCTTGTTTGCTAATACAAATCTTTAACCGAGCAAAGTAATTGGTGTCTAGTAAGCTGACTAGATGATCGACTAACTTTAACCTTCTTTGAAGATATGAATCATGTGTTATACTTAGCTTTTTTACTCTCTTAGTCCTTGCATTTTATATTAGTTTCCCAAAAAAATAGATAATTTTTATATATTTTTTTTTAATAAATTTAGTTTAGCCTCGTTTAAATCGAATAAACATAAAATCAATATTTTATAAAGTCAACAATTAATATATTTTCATTTCTAAATGTATTTAAAATGTTTTTTGAGATTAAATCCTTTTTTGAGTATCATCGGTTATCAACTGAATTGTAATTTTTATTAATAATAAAACTAAATTACAGTTTGTGCCTGTGTGTGTTTGTGTTTACATGTTCACATAATGTGAATGAATTTTTAATTAAATTTTATTTGAAAAACATTTTAAATAGACATCATTAATGCAGACATAAGCAGATTAAATCGCAAGTACGCATATGCTTGCAAAATAGTGCACACGTTAGGAAGAGCTCTTGACACTTAAATACATACACAGACACAGACCCCTTCCATACACATACACAGCCCCATATAAGAATTTCCAATAAAAAAAATTTCTGGTTGACTGTATAGGGTGATTTTTTAAAAAATTATATTTTGTTTCTTTTGCTTGTTGTTCATAGGTTAGGTTAGGTTAGGTTAAACAGGTTGCCCGAAAAGAAAGAAAACAAGAGATGGGCTCTCTGACGTGGTTCCTTTGTGATACCTGTATAGAGGAAAATAAAGAACAGGAAAGATAGTAACAGAAGAGTGAAGGGGAGGAAAGAAGATAGAGAAAGAAAGTGAGTGAGTCCGTCACAAAAACCAACCGCTGCTTCTAACGAAGCCATATAGCATGTCGACACTTGCATTCGACAGCGCAGTGAGACCCTGCAGACGTCGCTCACGGAAGTGGAAAATGCGCCGCTCTTCCAGGGCTGAACACTTGCAGAGAAGGTGTTCCACAGTTTCCTCCTCCTCCTCGTCCTGACAACTTCTACAGTAGTCATTATAACGCAAACCCATTCTCCTAGCATGGTTGCCAAAATTGCAGTGTCCCGTTACTACAGCCACCATATTTCTCAATCGGGCTCTTTGGAGCCCTAACAAATCCCTACTGCGACTGCTATCCAGCCTAGGCCAGATCATCTTCGCCGTATTACACGTTGTTCATAACATGTTATTTAATTAAATACCAAGTCAATAGTTTACTCTATAAGAACTGAATTTACAATCATTAAAAAATTTCTGATGATAAGGAAAAACTGCTTAAATCGATTAACTTAAGAACTTTATTATAGTGGCTTAAAGGATAGTGGGGTAATATATTCCACAATTAAAGACATTACAATCGAAATAATTTAAAAGAAAAACCTTATAAGCTTTTAAATCTGAACTAATCTAAAATGACATAAGCGGCATTTCCATATTATAGTTAAAATAACACTTTAGGCTGATGTAAAGCACAACAAAATTTAATTTATTTTATCGCCTTCTGTATGTTAAGATTAAAATTTTGCAAAGGTATACCGTTTAAACTGTGCCCAAATCCAAGACTCCAAAATATTGTCTTTTCTAGTTTTTTTATAAACATTAAAATCTTTAAAATGAGAGGATAATCAAATTAACGGGCTTATATTTTTTACAATTGCGGCGTTATACAGAGGCTAAAAGTAGCACGGCACATAGTGTTTTATCTCTAGAATAAAAGGTAGTAGTTCTACAAATTGTCACTGAAATAGTTCTTAAGTTTTGATCTTTTTCACTTTATTCCAAAATGGTGTCTATTACTAAACGCAAAAAAAAAATATTGTTGAATATGGTCAACCCCAACATAGTTTGTTCTTCGCAAAACTACTATTGTTAATTTGAAGCATCTAAGCATTAATATGATCACGATTATTTCTGGTTATTTTAAGCCATATTGTGTTTATCGTTATAGATATGGTCGAATTTATCTTATAATTTTTGATAAAATTTTAACTAAAACCAAAAATATGTTTATAGTAAACATGTTATGATTCCAATAAACATAATAATGAGAAAAATAGGGTTGTTGGTAATTTGTGTTCTAGTTTGTCCCTTCCGCACACAAAAACTTAATCATTCAAATTCAACTATACTTTGTGGTTGAAGTCGTTGAGTGGTGAGTTAATGCTTCTAAACTGAATATACCCAAGTTCGAATCCTGGTAGAGTCAAATAAAATTGGAAGAACATTCAAACCCGCTTTATAATTTAATAAATAAATAAAAATTAATAGAAACGAAAAAAAAATTTATACAAAAAATTAATATAAAAAATTTGTTTAAAAAATATTTTAGAAAAAAAATGTGTTTGTGAAAAAATAAAAAAAAAATCATAAAAATTACATACAAAAATAAAAAAAAAATTATTAGCCCTGACCGGGAGTTGAACCGCAACATCTGCAGTTGAGAGATATTTTTAATATTTTTTCTTTGCGTGTACTTATCCAAATTTGTTAGGAAATATCTCAAAAAACGGCTCTACGCCCTTTTATATTATTTTTCGAGTTATTGGGAAAAATATTTTTTTTAAAAATTATAAAATTTTTGGCTTCTAAAAATTTACAAAAATAGAAATCGTAGTATTGAGCGTTTTTATTATTTAATCCGAATAATGTTCGAAAATTTTAACAGTAAATAACAAAATTAAGAAACAGTACTAATGCTTCTCATTTGTTGCATAGCTGTAATTAATGAAATTGATAATTTGACATATCATGTGTAGACTTTTATCAACCCTTGTATTTTTTTTATTTTCTGCAAAATCTTTTTTTTAACACAAAATGTTAAATGAAGGGAAATACAACATTAAAAAAGAAAAAAAGTAAATCTGTCAGATATAAAATTCTAATTAAAAACCATTTAGTTTAATAACAAAAGAAAACATGAATGAATGAGCGATAACATCAGTTTTATTACAAAACTAACAAAAAACTAAAAACATTCACAAGTTTTATAAAATTAAAATAAAATGAATATTTATGATTATTCATATTATTTTAATGAAGAATAAGGCAAGTTAGCAATGACACATCAACAATACTGTAAGTGATTTGAATAGCACCCCTCTGAAAACCTTTAACTTAAATAAATTTTTTTAAATTTTCTTTTTGTTTTTGCTTTATTTTCTTTATTTTAAGCTTGCACAATGTATTTAATGTCAATTTAAAGTTTCACAAATTGAAACATGGCTTTTTGCAAACTGTCTAAAATAAAACAAAACATCTATGGACATAGTATATTGAACAAAAAAAAAATTTGAAACCAATAGAAATTTACAGAAAGTGCGTGGGTTCTCTGGCAAATTAAAAATAAAACTAAGAAAATAATTTTTTAATTAAGTTGAATTAATATGCCATTTTGACTTTAATATTCACCTGAAGGGAAGGTAGGTGGAAAAGAAATTATTGAAAAAGTTTTTTTAATATTATTAAAGTTTTTTATATAATCTTGGCACTTTTATTTCCTTGCAAACACTTAGGCTACATCCATGCCTACTTATCAACATTAAAACTTCCAAGAAATTATTTACCTGAACACAATTGCTTATAATTGACTGTTAGCCAACTTGTAAGAGTAACTAAACAATATTTTATGGCAAAAATTTTCTGCATTACCCACGCAACTTTATGTGTACATTTAAAGTTAAAAGACATTTTGAAAAAACAACCAAATTGACAGTCTTGAAATGACCACAAGTGCTACAAAGTGTACACATTTAATACAATTCAATTAGTGGCAAATGCAACAAAACTTGAAGAAACAAACAACAAAATAAAATAAAAACACACAAACAAAACCAATGCTGCTAAATACTCTTGAGTTGTTATTCTCTTTCTTTGTTTTGTGCTACTTCAGTGCACAAAGAGATGAAGATTGAAAAACTTTTTGGTAAAACATGAGAAAAACATCTGTAGGAGATTTAACAGTATTAAAATTATACTTGAATGTACTATAAAACACAAGTAGAAAAAGAAAAAAAATAAAGAATGAAATAAAAAACAAAAATACAAGGAAAGAATTACGAATTCAAATACACACGCATACGTACACAACCACAAACGCACCCTCGCACACACATAAATGAATTGGAAAACTTGAAAGTAATTTAACAAATTATGAGACAACAGGAAAAAGAGGAAGAAAAGACCAACAACTAAAACAAGGACAATGCAGTGCAACTGTGTTAGCAACTCCTAGAAACAACATGAATATAATGTGAAATGAAAACAAAACAATGACACTTCTCCATCTATTTATTCCAGTTTGAAAACTAAAAAATAATAGCACAAACAATTGCTGCCGTTGCAACATCACAACTGTGCTACAAGTGAACACTTGCAGTGCTACATGCCGTGTTAAATTGTTACACAACACAGAAAATTAAAACGAATAATACACAACTGCAATAACAAATGTTGACTGCCACATTTGTCTCTTTTTTTTAATCCAAAAAAAAAAAAAAAAAACATCATGTATAGACTTACTTACTTACACACACATGTCCTATATGTGTGAATTTTTGTAACCTAAACTTCTCTTTTTTAATTCCTGCAGCTGGCAGACAACTACAATCCCAATTGCTGAAGTATGAGAAAAATAACAACAATTATTATATTATTTAGTACAAAAAAAAATATTTGGAAATATTTTCCATTTATTACCATTAACAACTTTTTAATATTCAAATTATATTCACACAACTGCGAGTTGTAGTTGCCTTAAAGGGAAACTGTAAAGGTGACAGAAAATGTTGTACTTTTCTTAATGCAAAAGAAGTAAATAAAATTACTTTATAAATACTTTATAAGTTCCAGATTAACTATAATAATTGCACAAAAATATTGCAAAATTTTACAAAATATTGATAAATTATGCAAAAATTTTTTTTAATTTTTTTTTAAAGCTACAAAAAAATGAATTAGCGATAAAATTATTTCAAAATACTTTTTTTATTATCGATAACTTTAACAACACTAAGTTATCGATAAAAAAATCTTCTAACTATTCAAAAAAAACAAGCTGCCCAAAAATTAAAAACATTTTTTTTAGAAAGTTACACAAAAAATATTAGTATCGGAAAGTTATTGATAATTAGAATTTCCGATGATTTTTAAAAAACGAAACCGATAAATAAACTAAAACTTAATTCGAACGTTTTTCAAAAAGCTACGGTAAATATTATTAACATTAAATTTAACAACACTAAGTTATCGATAAATAAAATGTTCCATAACTTTTCAAAATAAAGTTAATTTAAGTAAAACTAATTTTAAAAATGTTTGAAAAAGTTATGCAGAAATTGTATTATGGTTAACTTTGATAACAGTATGTTATCGATAAATATTTTTTTATAATTCTTAAAAAAATAATATTAATAAATTAATAAAAAATTATTTAAAAAACGGTTTTTTAATTATATAAAAAATTATCGATAATTTTTTAAAAAAGAAAACCGCTAAATTAAGTAAAAAATATTTTAAAAAGTTGCGGAAAACTTTTTTTATCAATAATTTTAATGACACTACGTTATCGATTAATAAAATTTTCAGTGACTTCTCAAAAAAAAACAAGATAAATAATTTACTTATTTGTCTGACAAGCTTGAGATTTTTGTTTTTCAAGCTTGAGTTCGGATTATAATTATTATATTTTTTTATATCGATATTTCACTTCAACTTTCTTTGAGATGTAATTATAAAAACAGCTAAATAAGTAAAAATTATTTATAAATTTTTTATAGGAGTCGCACTGGAACAATATGAAATATATGGAACTGAAAAAAATTAAATGAAAGTGTTAGGCTGTTTTGAAATTGTTACAAGTTTTAGTGCGGTATTTCGAGTTTTCTTTTTATGAAATATAACAATCCGTTTTAGGCAATAACGTTATATCTAGGAAAACTGAGGCAATTAAAAAAAAAAGGTACAAAGAAGAAATCAACTGTCCTAAAACAGTCAGTTGTTGTGGCTCAAAACCGTTTATGCTGGTATCATCATATTTTCTTTTATGCACTTTCTTTTTGTTGTTAGATTTTAACTTCACGTCTTTATTTAACAAACAACTAGCCAAGTCGTTTAGTAATTTTGAATTCGGTGCGTGCTGTCATTTCATTTTGTATTGTTACTTCAAGTCAGTGACTGCTCCTTAAAACCCACTATACCAACAACAAAACCACGCAGAAACAGCAAGAGAAAAAAATAAAATAAACTAAACAAACACATAGAATATACATAAATAAAACAAAAGATTAAATGAATTTTTATGTTTTTTGTCCTTCTCTCTTTTTGCAAAGTATTCGCATGTGGTGCAATTGTTACCATGACAGTTGAATGCAATGTGAAAATTTAATAAAAATAAAAATACAAAAAGAAAGAAACCAAATTAAACAAATGCAATTCTAAAGAATGTGAATCATAATAAAATAAACTTAATAAAAGCACGTATTATTAAACAAAAGAGTTGGAAAGCAAGAAAGAAAGAGGTGTTTTCAAAAGGGCTGTTGAGATTTAAGTTGCATAAGCTTGTAGAAATTGTTAAAAGACAAATGCAAAACAAGAAAGGAGTTTTTTACTTTAAATATTGAAATTCCTTTAAACAAATTCAGCAATGTCATGGACTTTAGTTGAATAAAAATTAAAACTTTTTTTAGTTTTCATTTTCAATTTAATTGAGACGAATTTTGTTGGGTTCAGTATCAAAAATTTAGTTGATTCTGTGAAATTAGGTTTTCAAAAAGTTATCGAAAGTTTTTAGTTATCCAAAACTTAATAACAATTTTCTATAACTTTTTGTCACATTTGAAACTAATTTTAATTTAATCTATCTATTTCTCTCCTAAAAGTTATAGAGTCTTAACGATAATTTACTGTTGTTAAAGTTATCGATAGCAAAATTTTTCTATAACTTTTTGAAAAAATTTATAAATGATTTTTGCTTCAGATTTCATTTTGAATGGTTGACCTTTTTATCTGAAAATAAATAAATAACATTATTTTTCTTTGAGAAAGACACGAAGAAGAATTGAAATGTTGGAATTTAATTTAATAATAATTTAAATATATAAAAAAGAGACCTAAAAGCTTAAGCAATATTTATTTATTTTATTTTTGCTTCCATTATGTATTTTTTATTAAAAATTTATTAACAAGCTATCATTGAACAACAAGTTATCGTTAAAAAATTTCCATGCATTTTTGAAAAAAAATTTATATATTTTTTTTTTTTTAAAGTTATTGAACATTTTATTTATCAATAACTTAGTATTGTTAAAGTAGATTTTTGATTATAAAACATTGTACTTATCGATAACTTAGTGTTGTTAAAGTCAATATTTTTTCTTACTCTAAAACAAATATTTTTAAATAATTTTTAAGTAATATATCGATCGCTACCAAGAAAATAATTTATCGATAATTTACTGCTGTTAAAGTCATGGATAATAACTTATGATTAAGTGTAATTCATGGTATTGAATTTAACTAGTGACTGTGTTTCTTATCCACAAAAAATTAAAGTAGACTTTAAAGTAAATTTTATTTAAAAAGATTTCGATAACGTTTACTTTAATTTTTTTTTCTGGATAAGGATGTGTGAGTTCAAGTTTTAATTTTTTTGTGTGACATAGAAAAGAAGTTTCATTATATTTTCTAATTTTTTTTTCTCTCATTTCTCTTTAGGTTGTAATCGCACTTATTATGGTGATATAGGTTTAACATATTCTTTAGAGCTGCATCGTCCAAAACAAGATCGCCTGCCTTACGTTTGTGTTTTGACTTTTGCAGCAGCTGGTGGTCAACATGGCGATGTAGTGCAGGTAAGCAGACGAGTGCATTATATTAAATTCAAATAAAGTCAACGCATTTTTTTTTTTAAATCAATGAAGGTTTTTATTTCTGAATAAGTGATATCTTGATTTATTTAATTGGGCAAGAGAAAATCTATTTGTAGTCAAACGAAGAACGTCATACTATATGTGCATAACTGAAGTTTTGTTAGTCATTGTTTAGAAAGCAAAAAATTTCAATGAAAATTTAGTTGTAACTAAAAATATTTATTTTATGAATCACTTATAAATAATAATTTTTTTGATTGGTTTATGTGACCGATTTCCGTCAATTACAATCGCAAAATTCTAACATTAATAATTTATTTTACTTTTGATGTCTATACTATATATTATATTTACATATACATACATTTTTTTATTAAATTATTTTTGTTTTAGTAATTATAAAAGCCAAATCAATTTCCAAACTGTTTTTTTTTCAACATCTAAATGCAAACTAAATTCATTGGTCTTTGAAACACCACACAGCCATTTAAATTAATTATAATTTTCAGCAACCACTTGCACTGAATAATCATTAATTTCAAGCATTTATATATTTTGAAAATTGAATTAGAGATTAAATAGAACGAACAACTTTTGTGAGCAACAAATAAAAACTGTAATTGTAATAACAAAACAGTATTTGTTGCGTATTTTAAATATTTAAAATTGTTAAAGCACAAATACAATTTTGGTTTTTGTTATTTGCTGTATTTTCTATTTATTTCATCAATTTTCAAATTCAGCACTTTGCTTGTTTGTAACTAAGTCCACTGGTCTTTCAATGCGCTGCATTTTATCTAAAACAAAATACTGGCTGCCATTCGCTGATTTTAACTTTTTTAATCCTCAAATGGTCAAATAACATATTGAAGTTTATGTCTCAATAGTGTATGTACATCCTGGTACTTCCTCTCTCTCTCTCTTCATACGTACAACTTGTTTGCATAGATACATCAAAAATTTATAACACGAGGTTCAAGTCAGTAAGTTGTAAATGTGAAAAGCAGGCATACGAAGTGAAAATTTTAGAGAAAAATGTAAATGCTGAAAAGTGTTTTTTATTAACACAACAAAATTATTAATTTCTTTTCGGCTCAATAACATCAAAGTAAAACAATTTCACTCTGAGATTTCAGAAACTGATAAGCTCAATGCTTAACGCACAAATAAGGACACTACATGTGCTTCGTCAGCTTTAACTATTAAATTTTATCGTAAAGAGTATAAGTCTACTTAAATTACATCAGATGCAGATTCTAAACTCGAGGAAAAAAGATGAACTACAAGCTATTTTTTTCAACAATTAAAAAAGTAAAATACTTCAAGTGAATTAAGAAATCCATTAACAGAATTAATATTTTCAAAATTTCCAAAAATTAAAAAGAAAACATGCAAAATAATCCGGGTCAATTAAGGAATCCAGCAATAAAATTATTATTTTCAAAACCTCTCAAAGTCCTACCATAAAGAGAGATATAAAAAAATTTTAAACAGTACTCGGGTTAATTAAGATATCCGCAATAGAATTATTATTGTCAGAATTTTTTCGAAAATTAAAAATACTCCGAGTCAATGAAGGAATTCAGCAATAAAATTATTATTTTTAAAACTTCTCAAAGTCCTACCATAAAGAGAGATATAAAAAATTTCAAAAATTACTCGATGTAGTGTCTCCCGCTAACCGAATGCAATTAAAAAATAACAAAATAAAAACTCGTATATTTATAAGCAATTTTTTTCTTTCAATTAATAACAACCCCTCGTGTAAAAAATAAACAACAACTAGTTTGTAAAGGAGTATGAAAAGTAAAAGAGTATTAACAAAAAAAAAAACTGCACACAAAAGCATTTGCTTGCTTTTGTTACAGGAAACGTGAGGACAGGAAATCCGCTAACCGACATCATAGTATGTTTTTAGTTACCGTTATTTAGTAGCAAGGTTTAGCTCTTTTTTTTTGCTTTTTATTTTAATACATTTTTTAAAATGTTTATTTTTTTTTTTTTTTTTTGTTCCTATTTTGCCTTTTAATTCTTTCTATTCTCTTTATTGATGAAACTGAAATCACCGAAAGGTGTTTCAAGCTTATTGTTCGTATGTGTGCAGTTGTTGTATTTTGTTTTAACTTGCACAAAAAACACGTTTAATAAAATTTTTATTTCGGTAGAACATATTCATGCACAAAACAAAATTGTATTATAATTTTTTTTTTGTATCTCATATTGTGCAAGAAAAATTTTTAAAAAATAAATTAAATTCGTTATGATTTAAATATAATTTAAATATAAAAGGTGGTTTTTTAATTAAATGGATTTTTTTTAGTTTCATTTACAATAAGAAACAAAAATAAAAACTGTAGTTTTCTACTTAAGGGCCAAATTACGGCACTGGAAAAACCATCCAAATTTTAATACAATTTAAATGGATATGGCGGTGTTGCCATATATCACGGTTTTTTCTAAGACAATTATGCCAAATAAACTAGATTAATTTTGAAAATATTCTCTGCGGTTGTGGGTATCATTGTCGCTTCAAAAAAGTAGTGATAAGCCAATATAAAATATTCGTAATAGAGTTTATGATTCTGATGTCAAGTCACTCGTATTGAAATTTTTATAATATTTCATGCGACGATTTGAGTTCTGAGACTAAATCGATATCGATCGAATTTTCCATTTCAGTTATATCAAAATTTCGATCGAAGTGGCAATGACAATGTATCTGAAATATATAATGATAATTAAAAATCAAAATAGGATAGATTTCAAGTCATCAAGGAGGCTGGAAAATTTTTGAATCAGTCATATTTACGTGACAGCCAGGATCTCCGCTGGCTTATAAGGGAGGTATCGTACAGAGCCGATAAAAATGATCGGTATCTTCTTAAATGGTCAAGTGACTCTCCTGGCATTTCAATCGAATGTTACATCCTCTGGTCTAATTGCCCAATGCAGAGCTGCATGTCAGGCATGGATACAGTGGTTTTATTGGCAATGAGCAGGTGGAGGAATGCCACATGGTGGGTTTTTTTTTTTCCTTTTTTTTTTTTTTTTTGTTAAACAACACAAATCCACGAAGCTTCTTGGCTTGTCTGCAGAAAACACCCAGGGAATCGATTCGATAGGGTGGGAACACCCTATCACTTTATTATTCGTTGTCGTCAGTCAAACCAACAAACCAACCACACGGGTAGCTCTATACTTGCTGTTGAAACAATAAAAATTGTTATAATAGAGTGGACTGTTGATAATTTGAAATTCAAGGAAACAAATGAAAGAAAAGAACAGGAAAGAAAAATTTCTAATAAAACTAGTTTACATGGGTTTTGTGCTTGAAATGAACTTTTAATTTTTTCTTAACAATTAGCGTACGCTGCATATAAATTTTATACAAATAAAAGCTTCTGTTCTTTAATGCCAAACTATTTTTTTTTTTTGTTAAGCAATTAAACAATGCTTCTTTCCAACCCATCAACAAATCAATATTATGTTTCTGAAAATAAAACTGCTGAAGAATGAAATTGAACACTAAAGCATTAAACAAATTCGACACAGCAGACTACCGACTGCAATATGTCAAAATAGAATACATGTACTTATATGTAAATGATTATTTTTAGGACAACAAATGCTGTTGTCGTCCATTTAAATCTATTTCTATTTTTGAGTGCGGCAATAAACGGGTTAGTGATGGCAATATCATAAGAAATGTAAAATAAATTAGTGCTTAAACGTATTTTATTCTGAAGACATAAATTATATTCTGAAGAAAGAAAAGAAAAAAACAAAATACAATTAACTTTAGAGTGTTATTATTATTTTTATTCATTTTAGGAATGTCGCAGCCGCGTTCAAAAAATTTAATTATATTGCTGCATTGCGACAATTGCTACATTCCGTGTCGTCGTGTAGGCTGCTGTGTCGAATGTGTTTAATGCTTAACCCTTTTATGCAAAAAAATTAACGTCAACGTTATCGAAGTTTTTCATATAATTTTTTTCTTAATTTTACTTTAAAGTCTACGTCAATTTTTCTTTTTTGGATAAGAGAGTAAAACTTTCAACAAAAAAATTTATTTAAAATTTTTTCTCCTAATAAAAAATATGAACTAAATCATGAATAATATTTATAAATTACTCATACCCGCAAATATTCAGTGCGATTAATTTCTTTCTTTTAATTGAAATTTATCCATTCAAAAATAAATAAACAAAAAAAACTCTTTATTTATTCGTTTAGGATTTTTGCGTTGACTTTTTTTGTAATTAAAAAGCTTTTAATGGAATAAAAAAAAGTTTGTTTATTTAAAAAATAAAAAAATAAAAACTGTTACCAGGTTACTTTGGATAGTTTCACTATTGGACGTTTTACCTCATACACACACGATGGCTGTCCGGATGGTTATATGCAAATAGCTGAATCAGCCCGCACACCCATTGGCGGCATGTGGTGCGGCACCTCATGGGGACCAGTGCTATTTTATAGTGAATCTCGTTCTTTGATTTTTACTATTAAATTGAATAAGTAAGTAAAAAAAACTAAGCTTTTTTATTAACTCGTTTTTATTTTTCTGTTTTTCAATACCAAAAGTAAACTTTTATAATTTTCATAAACTCATGGAATTATTTCCTGTTTGGGCTGTGCCAAAGCAAACTCAACATAACTTTTACATTATGCAAAAAGTAAAAAAAAACATAAAGCAATTTTATTTATTTTTTCTTTCTGCTATTTGCTTACAAATATTTTTTTGTTTAATTTAATATTTTTCCATTGCAGATTAGCACGTGATCAAAGTGGTTATAACTTTGATTTTCGTATGCGCTATAAAGTTCTATCTCGTGATAGCTCTGTTACTCGTTATGGCGGTATTAAAGTTGATGGTAAGTGGCAGGATTATTTTTGATTTGAAATTTTTATGATTCAATACCAGTAGCATTTACAAGAAGATTAAGAGTATTGTGCTGTAGTGTAATGCAAAGATTAAAGTTATATTATCTGTTCTTTATTGTCCAAAAAAAAAAAAATTTAGATCTACAACACTGGCATAATCGCAGCAGTTTCTTACATCAAAATGCCATTGATGATTTCACCAATACAAGTGGCGTACACTCTGATCGCTATGGCCAAGATTTTAGTTTATTTAGTGCTTATGCCAACAATAAAACATTCTTAAATTCAATAAGCAAACAAGTTATTAAGGATGAACAAAACTACACCGAACCAAAATATTATTTAGGTAAGTACTTGACAGTTAATAGATGGTCTATTACGAGTGATATGTGGCAATGACGGTTAAATGTTTTATATCAGCTGGTTGTAATCTCGACTACGAGAACGGCATGTTAAGAAAAAATTAATGTGCTGTTTCCATAACACAAGCAATTAACTCGTGCAGAGAACACTTAAGTTTTTGAATACTTTTTCTTGATGAGAAAAGCCGCATATAAAGTATGGAGTGTTTTTATAATACAAGCGCTCAACTCGTCTGGTAATTTTATATGAAAAGTACTCAAAATATTGATTGCTTTTCATACAAATTTTTTAAACATCACATTAGTATGCATCGCAGTATGTCTCAGTAAGAATGCACACTTTCTGTTTAAAATAAAATCACGTATTTTTTGAGGGAGTTATAATTTTTTCAATGGACATGTTCCGATTAAGTACATGCAAAGAAAAAATATGATTAAGGCAACCATATTCTGGTGGAAACATAGTAGATTTAGATTTATGATTGCATTGAAGTATTTTTAAGCCAGACATATTAAAAATAACTCTCAACTACAAATGTTGCGGTTCAACCGCAAAATCAGGGCTAAAAAAAATTTTTTTTTATTTTTTACACAATTTTTATAAATAATTTTTTTTTAAATACATAAATTTTTTATATAAATTTTTTAATTTATTTTTTATGTAAATAATTTGTTTTTATTCTATTGATTTTTTCGTTTCTATTAATTTTAAGTTATTTATTTCAGTTTGAGTTTTCTTTCAATTTTATTTAACTCTGCTAGGATTTGAACGTTGGAATGTTAAGTTAAGAAACATTAACTCGACACTTAACCACGAAGCTCAGTTGAGTTTGAATAGTTAAGTTTTGTTTTATACTCTATTTATATGGTTGCGAAAGGGACAAACCAGAACACAATTTACCATCAACCATATTTTTCTCATTATGTTTATTGGAATCATGGCATGTTTCCTATAAACGTATTTATGGTTTGAGTTAAAATTTTATCAAAAATAATATAATAGAGACAACCATATCTATGACGGTAAGCAAAGTATGTTTAAAAAGAACTACACACAGAAAATAACTTCGGTTGTCAGAACTAAATTTGTTTCCAAACAAAAATTCAGTTGTGATAATAAATTTTTATAGTTGTGGTAACCAATATATGGAATATAGACCAAAATTTTATTCTCCTGAAAATATTTTGACCGATTTTCTTTTGTCTCAAATAAAAAATTTTGATTAGAAATAAAATTTAGTTATTACAACCGAAGTTGTTTTCTCTGAGTAGAAACATGTTTATCGCGATTATGAAAATGCTATTAAAAATAATATTTTTGCGAAGAACAAACTATGTTTGCGGTGACCATATTCAACCATATTTTTTCTTTGCCTATAAAAAATAAAATATCCCTGGCGGTAATTCAAAATAAAGTCTTCTCCGACGAAGCGCATTTCCATCTAAATGGCTTTTTGAATACACAAGAGTTTCGAATTTCGCGCTCAGAAAATTCTCATGTAATCCAAGAAAAACAAATACACCCACAGTAATCAACTATTAGAAGCGGATTTTAGTCTGGCCTTACTTTTTTAAAATTGAGCCCGAAATTGATAACACAGTTCTTGTGGCCTCAATTGAACTGCATGTGGCTGCAACCAGTCAGCACGGGAAATAATCGATTTATTGCAGTATGAATACATTTTTGAAAGGCACACATCACATATGTAATATTTTATAATAAAAAGTGCTTGTAAGCCATTTCAAGTATGCTTGTGCAGCCCTTTAATGAATACTGCGATACCCTATATCTATCATTTAGAAATTTTATATGAAAAGTATTTACTAAGAAAATTTAGTGTTTTTTATAAAAATTTTCTAAAGGAGTTGATGGCTTGTATTATGGAAACAGCACATAAAAAACCAATACTCACACATACACTCTCAATTATTGTAAAACATTTTGCCAGTTATATTAAGCACATTATAAAAGATTTTGTAGCAACTTTTATGCACAACTAAATTTAGCAGCATCAACAGCAGTCCTTTGTAAATAAAATCTCTCACTTAATTTCTCTTTGTTTTTTTTTTTTCTTTATTAACTCATTTAAGGTGATTTAATACCAGGTACCTATTGTTCCCGCATATTTAGCGACTGTGATAAGAAAGCCTGTCGTTTGCAATCACCAAATTATCCTGGTATATATCCCAGAAATTTAACCTGTTACTATGCAGTACGACAGGTAAGTGTGTCATCTGCTCTATTTTAGAATTTTTATTTTATTTTGTTTTTAAATACAAGAGAAACCTAAAGAGTTCCTTAAGATTACAGTCAGTAACTTTTTGTGAATGTATGTGTGTGTGTGTGTAAAAGCTAAAAAAAATCTTAACTGTTTTTAGAAATCCTTCCATGCTTTTGTTGGTTTTCGCAAAAGGATTAAAAAAGACTGCTGTCACTTTATATGGAATAAACAAAGTAAACAAAGAATAAGTTTTTTCTTTGATGATGAAGGGTTGTGTTTCTTTTTCTTTTTTTTTTTTTTTTGTCATATCTTAAGCAGCTTTTGTGTTTTCTAGTTTTACAAAATAAATTTGCTTAAAATCTCAAAGTATTTTTTTTTCTTTTAATCGAAGCGGCCCATACACGACAGCAGCATACACGCTTAATTGTGTATTACCAATAGTTTGGTTGTGTATGGGCACTTTGTAGGACTAAGTACTTTGCTGTAAAGCTACCTAACGAATGTTGGTGGAAGTTTGCTGATGTTGTGTGTAGCGAATTTAACCAAATTTATGAAAGTTGTTAAAAACAATAGTTATTGGATATTAAACAATTTGTTAGCCTAAACTAGGCTTATTGCTTAAAATTTTTCGAGTGTTATTTTTTAATTTATTTATTAGTATTTTGAAGGCTTTTGCAATTCATAGCAACTGCGAGCGCTGTGTGATAACTCCGTGACTTTATGAATTTATGTCGTAATAAGTTTAAGTGCAGATGTAATATCACCACCATCTTTTAAATTTTTTTTGTGTTTGGCAGGAAGAAAGTGAATTTCGTGTCTTGATTAAGCATTATGGCAAAACTCCATATATTGGACTATTTCAGAACTTTTATCTTATCCGGCATATTAGCCTGATTTAGCCCCTTTCGACTATTTTCTTTTTTGCAAACCTGAAGAAATGGCTGGGTGGTAAGTTTAAACGAATAAGTTTTTGTTTTATACTCACTTTATTTATAAGGTTGCGGAAGAGACAAAATAAAAAAAGCAGCCGTATCGTTACATTCGATATCGAATGAAAAGAATCTTTGTATGAACAAATTAGAAAATTCGATTGAAATTACTTTACATTGAATAAGACGATTTATGCTCAATTTACTTTGAACCATATTTTTCTCATTATCATGCTTATGATAATCTTAACACGTTTACTGCCAACATATTTAGGGTTTCAGTTAATATTTTATTAAAAATAATATATTAAACTCAACCATATCTATGACGGTAAATATAATATGGCTTAAAATAATTAGAAACATGTTCATGATGATCATATGAATGCTTAGATGCTTCAAATTAACAGTTATATATTTGCGGAGAATAAAATATCTTTGCTGTAACCACATTTTTCTTTGCCTGTGCTGCTATCATGTATGGGCCGCCTTAAGCACCACAACATTCCAAGTGAAAGCAATCCTGTTAACAAAAATTTTATTTTTCTAGCAAACCATAACGTGTGGTGATTTTTAAAATTAGAAGTTATGGGCTTAAGCTCAATATGATTATTCAAATGAAAGCAAGTTATGGTACTCCATATCGATGAAATTTTCCACTTAAATTTTAATTAAATTTTGATAGCTATCAATGCCGTACTTTGGGCCCTAATTAATTTTAATGTAAAAACTTCCTTCTGACTCCTCAACATCCATTAGCTTTTTCTACTTTCAATCACTTTATTTTTTTAATTTTCAAAACCTGTTTGCTTATGGCAAATTGATAAAGCTTAAATGGAAGTTTTATAATCTTGCTTTAAATACAAATTTTTATTTTTTATTTTTCATATTTTATTAAATCAATTCTGAACTTCTAAAGAATAAATGTAAGCTGTTCTCAAATGTGAGTGAATATTTGTTGGCATTCAAACACTTTTTAGCCGTAGCCTTAAAACACTAGAAACTATGCCGATTTTATTTTAAAAAAAAATATTTATAACTTCTTGGAGTTTTGAAAAAAAAATTGTTTTTAATTCATAAACGATATAATCGCATCACTAACACTATTACCATATTATAATAAATACAAAGTTGTTGTGTTTGTTTTATTGTTGCTGTTGTTGTTTTTATTGTTATTGTTAAAGCTGTTGGCACAGATTTATGTTTGTGTGGTACAACAATCACGTTTATGTATACAGGAGAGTTGTACATTCTGGCATGAACTCGTGCAACCGCAACAAAAAGTCCATTTTTAACCTTTTGGGAATAAGAGGAATAGTTTTACAGGTCAAAAACAAAGTACAAAACCACATACACATAAAAGAAAAGTATTCAGTTAAAGGTATGCATACATAGTACTCACACCCATGCAGTAAGAGCGAGAGAGAAAATCTATAAACTTTGTTAAACCACAAGGGTATATGAAGTTTGTGTTCAAAGGTTTTTTTACAACAACAACAACAACATTATCATTATCATCATTATCATCATTATGATGTTTAACTACTGTAAATTACATAAACAAGCAAATAAGCCTCCAAGAATTTGAAAAATTTTATACGTTACACAGGTTTCTATAGTAAAAGTACGCAGCCTGCCTGCCAGTCTGTCGTTCATGACAGCAAGTTCGTCCGTCCACCTGTCCGTCCATCGTCTGACTATGATTATGTTGAATACGTACCCTTTTATTTTTTTTTCATGCAACTCTTGTGTTAGCCAGCCTACCTTGTTAAACTAACACAAAAGCAGCAGCAGCAGCAAACACAAAAAGAAAACTGCCAGAAAAAATATTTTTATAAACCACGAATGTAAACAACAAATGTGTTTACAGAAATTTTCCACGGATATTAAGTACGGTTTATATTTACATAGAGACCCGCTAGTTCTCTAAATTGGTTAAATTACTGAGTGCATTCAGTAAAATTAAGAGATCATTTGCTGGCAAATAAAATTCATTTTCTGTTTGTTCGCTAAACAAATTTTTATTTTCTAACTGATTTGTCTGAAATTTGGTATATAGAGTCTCTACACTCCAAAGATGGGTGCCACGTACATCTTTACGCTTACTTTTCAAAGATTTTCACTAACCACTGTTTAAAAAAACGTGTGCCCATTCTTAAGTTAAGCCTGAAATTATGCTTTGAAATATTGTATTTATCACTTTGACTGGCGCCTCTGATAATATTGCTAGCAAAAACTTCAACCACTTTATAAAATTAGAATGGATGGGTTTTTTAACAATTAAAATTCTATTTGTAAATGGAGTTCTCTAAAAAATTATTATATACACTTTCTAAGGAGAACAGCTCACGTAATAAAGGGCTGGTCGCAGGCGAGACCGGACAAAAACATATAATATAGAAATATTATTTCTTACTTAGCCAGCATATTACAATTTTAGCACTTCGTTATTTGAGAAGAAAAACTGCTGCAAAGAACATGTCATGTACTTAAGATCTTATAAAATCTAGTTAAGCAGGACACGAAGGTTACCGTTCATATATTTTCGGATATGTCACTGAAACAATTTTTTTATTTTTTCATTTGCAGCTGCATTTAATTGTAAATATGTGTTAATAAGGAAAAATTGCTTAAATCGACTTAAATAAAAATAGACTTGTTAGCCCAATTAACTCAAAAACTTTATTTTATGTATACGGTGGGGCGATATATTATATAAATAACGAGATGGCAATGGAAACAAAACCGTTTTTATAAAATGGAAAAAAATTTTAGTTTCTCTAAAATAACTTAAAAAGACATATGCAGTTTTTCCATATGGTCACAGATATATTGGCAGTTTTATCTGGTACCATCATCATCATATTTAATATTTAACAAACAATTTCTATAAATGAGCTGTTATTTTCGAAAGTGGTATAAGTCCATTTTTTTTAAATGAGGTAGCGAAATTTTTGGCAAGATATAGACACCCTCTTAATAAAAGTAACAATATCTTATTTTTTTTAATAAGTGGACTTGTATCACTTTAAAAAATAAAGCTCAAATAAATTTTTTTTAAATGAAAAACATATATATAAACTAACCTGTTATTTTTGTTGTATTGTTGTTGTGGTCCTTGAAAATAAATTATCACTATAATTTAACACTGTAGTTCAAATTATGACGGGGCTATACCACCTTGAAACAAACAGGTAATCACAATCTTGCAGTTTTTTTTTTATTATTTCAAGTGAGAAAGAGTTTATTAACAACCGACACTTGCAAAATACTCGCGCGTGACAGCTTTTTAATGCCATTATGATCACTTAAAAACGAGTGCCCGTTGACGTTCTCAATTGTTATAATTTTAATGCCTTCCTGATACCCGTTAATGTTCAAACACTGCCTACACTTTTGTAGAATTTCTCATGTAAACCTGAAATTAAAAATAAAATCAATTTTTTTATGATTTTCTATAATCATTTTCGTACCCAAAAAATATTTATTTCAGTAGAAACTAACTCAATATTTTCTTTTTTTTTTTTTTAATTACAAACAGCGCTGTTCTGTAATTCGAAATCAAATATTTTATTCTGTATTCCACATGCGGATTTATTAAAATTAAAATAAAAAGAATCCGTTTTTAATGCTTTAGAAATACAGAACAGCACTGCAAATATCAATTGAAATGGTAAACTCTGTAAAATTGTTGTACAACTCGGTTGTGCAAAATAAATTTGTTACCAATCAAAAATTCAGTTGTGATACAGGAATAGAATAGAAAATCGGTCTTACAGCTGAAAATATTTTTAAATATTGAACAGCGTTATCGCATTCTGTTTGCCACAATTAAATTTTTGAATTTTTGCTTAGAAATAAATTTTGCTCTTGTGTGGATGTCAAGATTCCAAATCGATTAACTCCGTAAAACAAGAAGTTGAGGAAAATTATAAAATAGTACATACGAGAAATCAATTACTTATTATTCAATGGCTAACAAAAATGTTGATCAGTAAACATAACGGCTGTTAATACAAATTAATGTGATACTTCCGTCCATAACTCAGACAATCAACTCGTCTAAAAGTTTGTAGGAAGAGAACTGAAATAATTGGCTGCTTTTTTGGACAAACTTTCTAGACAAGTTGATCGCTAGTATTATGCAAAGCAGCACATATTTATCTCTCTCATCTAAAGAGAATGACATAGAAATGAAGTAAAGGATACTTGAAGTCTCCGTTAGTTTTTTTTTTTTTTTTTTTTTTTTTAATAAAAATACTCAGGTTTTTGGAAAGCAAATTGATTAACGTAATTGCTCTTCGTTTTGACTTTTAAACCACAGCTAATGGCTTGGTAATTCTAATTTTTTTTAAATAACCGAGTGTGATATTACTGATACTAAATCCTTCAAAAAGAACCGCACTTCTTTTATAAAACCCTAATTTAAAAACTTTTCTCTGACAATGAAAAATCAGTGCAATAAAACTGTTACTCGCTTAGATTTAGAAACAGACACTAACAAACTCTCTAAATAAATTATTCATACACATTGATTAATTACATTTAACTAGAACCACAGGGTATAAACAGGAATAAGTGTTTTTTAATCGCTTGTGTCCTCAAGTTGTTTGTATAAGAAGCGAATGAACCCAAAAGTGGTACGAGACTTCAAGCTGAGTAGTTGTTTTATTTTCAATTATTAAATTTTGCTTCATAAAATTTTAAATTCCAACAATTTAATTCTTAGTAGCATTAATATTACCAACCATAAGTGGCTTTAAAGAATGAAGAGAGGTTAATTAAAGATTTAACTTATTACGCAAAGCATTCACCAGGTACTGAAAACATTATTTTAATACCAAAAATTAATTTCAATTTAAAACTTTTGCTATAACTTAAGGAAGTTGAACACGAGTATAAACATTCCAACAACAATTGCCAACCGTCAATGAACTTTTGTCTGTTGCTTTTTATATTCATCTTATAAAGAGTGATTTTTTTGCTATTATCTTTTTGGCAACACTAGTTTTGACAGCTCACGCACGTTTTGTATCTTGTGTCATCTTCAGTTTGGTCTATAATTTAATCATGAATCGTCTTACAAACGAACAACGCTTGCAAATTATTGAATTTTATTACCAAAATGCGTGCTCTGTTAAGAAAGTTCATCGCGCGCTTCTTCCATTTTATGGTCAGTTTAATCGACCTACTGAGGCTTCTATTCGGGCTATTGTAACAAAATTTCGCACCAAATTTACATTGTTGGACATTAAACCACCAACACGCTTACGTAGAGTGCGAACTGAAGAAAATATCGCAGCCGTATCGGCCAGTGTTGGTGATGACCGTGAATTATCGATTCGGCGCCGTTCGCAGCAATTGGACCTCTGTTACTCCACTACGTGGAAAATTTTGCGGAAGGATTTGGGTGTGAAGCCTTATAAGATACAACTGGTGCAAGAATTGAAGCCAAACGACCTACCACAACGCCAAATTTTTGGTGAATGGGCTCTTGAAAAGTTAGATGAAGATCCACTTTTTTATCGAAGAATTGTGTTCAGCGACGAGGCTCATTTCTGGTTGAATGGATACGTGAACAAGCAAAACTGCCGTATTTAGAGTGAAGAGCAGCCAGAAGCATTGCAAGAGCTACCAATGCATCCACAAAAACAACCGGATTATGGGCTGGCGGCATCATTGGGCCGTATTTCTTCAAAGATGATGCGAATCACAACGTTACTGTGAATGGTGAGCGCTACCGTGCGATGATAACAAACTTTTTTTTGCCCAAAATGGAAGAGCTTGACTTGCATGACATGTGGTTTCAACAAGACGGTGCCACATGCCACACAGCACGCGAAACAATGGACCAATTGAGAGGCGAGTTCGGTGAACAGTTTATTTCACGCTTGGGACCAGTCAATTGGCCGCCCAGATCGTGCGATTTAACGCCTCTAGACTATTTTTTGTGGGGCTATGTTAAGGCTAATGTCTATAGGGACAAGCCCGCTTCGATTGACGCACTGGAAGCCAACATTGCCAACATTATTCGTGAGATACCGGCCGAAATGTTGGAAAGAGTATGCCAAAATTGGACTAAGCGGATGGACCATTTGAGGCGCAGCCGCCGCCAACATTTGCATGAAATAATCTTCAAACATTAAATTATATCGACCCAACTATCGATCCAAATAAATATTTCATGCATTTTTCTGAATTTTATGTGTTTTTTTTTTTTTTAAATTTCCGATAGTTCTTATAAAATCACCTTTTACAAGCAAACAAGGGTTTATTTGTACAAAATAATTGTAAAGTTTTAAGAATCCTTTTACTTCAACAAATTTTCTTTTCTTTTTTCAAATAAATTTTGTAGATGCTAAAATGCAGACAGGGTTGATGAGAGTACTAACAATAATTCAATTTATATTTCCATTAATTTCATAATAAAGTACTTTAAGAGTAGAACTCTCTGCTGTTGCTTATTATAGATACACGTAAAAATCGAATCACTAATACAATGAAATCAATTTGGCAATTTTTTTTCCATCCCCGTGACAAATGTAAGTCTGTTGGCGTTAATAAATTGTACTGACAAATTGATTAACTTTCGTCATAAGTTTCGATTTTTTATGAAACCCTTAAAAGAAGTTAAAAAAGTGCCAAGAATATAAAATAGTACGATAGAAAAAACAAAAAGTACAACTTTCGCTTTATACATGAGATTTTTTACTTTGCTCATTAACATATTTGTGTTTAGTCTCACCACTAAAAGTACTATATTGCACTTTTTATGATTTTTCACTTTACCCTGTAATGTGTGAATCTCATTTTAAAGCTAGAGTACCATCAAAATAAAAAGTACCATTTTAGCTTTATTATAATATTTCAGTCTGGTGAATAACGTTTGAGTCTGGTTTCCCAATTTTATGTTCGTTAATTTAAAAAAATTAAAAAGTACCAAAAAATAAAAAAGTACCATTAAAATAAAGAAAAAACTATTTGTTTTTTTTACTCAGATCTAGTTCGATCCAAGTTTTATAGTTCAAGGTTTCTTAATTTGAAACTTATTTAAAAAGTACCATATTGTACTTCTTATGATTACCTATTTCTTTCAATAATATTTGATTCTAGTGTCTTAGTTCTAGGTTTGGAAATAACGCAAAAATATACTACTAAATTATTAAAATAGAAAGTACCAATAAAATATTTTTTTTTTTTTTTGGTTTGGTACCTTTTTTACAACTTGATTTTTATTGCTTGTCACAAATTGATTTTAAAACTTTCATATGCTGCAACAATTTCTTGAAATGTAATTTAGTAAAAAGAGAAGTAAAAAGAGGTACAGTTTCACCCTTATATTTCTGAGAATTTTAGAAAAGTACCAAAAGTCATAAAAAAAATTTTTAAAAGATGAATACAAGTTTAATTTTACTGCTGTTATTGTTATTTCAAACAATATATATAATAAGTTTAAAAAAGGTACCAAAATTTGTGTTTTACCCTTTTTTAACTTACAAATGTACAAATTGCAAAAAAGTACCAAGCACCCATTGTTTTTTTAGGAAAATATTTTGTATTTTTTAACAACACAAATCCGCAAAGGTTCTTGGCTTGTCTAGGCAGTATTCGAATCTGCCATCCTCAGATTTACCCCTTTTTACTTCTAATTATACAAATTTAAAAAAAAAAGTATTAAGCTACGGTCACATTAGACAAATATTTGTCGAAATGGTTGTGACCACTATATTTTCGCAAATATTTATGGAGTCTAACTTGACTTGTTTCATAGAAAATTAATTTAAATAATTAGCTAGTGGAAGTATGTTGTATTTTAATAATAAATTAAACTAATATAAGCGCATATTTCTGCAAGATATATAAACGTTTATGTAGCTAACATAGTGGTTATGCTTATTTCGACAAATATTTGTTTAATGTGACCGTAGCTTTAATATTTGGATAATATTTTCTATTTTGAATTCCAGTTCCATCTGTTGTTTCCGAAAATTACGTAAAACTAAATATTTTCTCATCTGTTACTTTTTTCGCAACTTTAAGTAACAATTTTATTTTTTGCAACAAAATGTAACAAAAAGCAGTAACCCCAAAATCCAACTGAAGCTTCCTAAAAAAATACTTGTTAAAAATTTATTTTTTAGTAGGAAAATTTCTCAAATATTTCTATTCCTTTAAAGGAAAAGTAAGTCACCACCGACGTTATGGAAAAACTAACTCTTTTTTTAAAAACATTAAAGAAACTGTTTAAGAATGATAAATAAAAAACTCTTCAAGGCAACGAAAAAAGTAAAGACATTTTATAAAAAAAAAAATATCTAAAAAAAAAGAGGAAATGTTGAAACAAACGATGTTAAGTTTTTCCTTTCATCAACGATTTGAGTAACATAATTAAAATTAGCGTCAATAGAAAAATATTTTTTTTTGTCGAGAAATCTTCAATACTCACAAAAAACAAACAAACAGCTGAAAGTTTTTAAAAGCTAAAAAAGAAAGTACAAACACGTTTAAAAAAATAATACTTTTACAAAGCACTTTTCACTTCAAGAAGTGCTGTTTCAAGAAGAATTGCTTAAATTTTTTTGTGTGTGTGCAAATCTTTGCTTGCTTGCCTAAATAAAGTTTACCTTCACAAAACACTAAAGAGAAGATTGACAAAAAAAGAAATAAAAAGTAAAAAGAAAAATGAAATGGTTTGCTAAGAAATGCCTTTAAGAAACAGCACAAAATACAATTTGCAATGAAACTCTCTACACTAAAATAGAAAATAATATAGGGATAAAAAATTTCTACTAAAAAAAAAGTAAGAAATGAAGGGAAAAGCTTTAACAAAACAAAAACGTAATAAACGTTCTTTTGAAAGATAAAAACAAGTAGAATTTAAAAATGTTATTGTCATTTTTGTTGTTGCCACTGCTGCTAATGTTTCTGCGGTTATTTTTTATTATTTTTTTTTTTTGTAAAGACAAAAAGAAATCGGACCGCTGTTAGATTTACGAAGGTGATTTAAACCCAAAACAAAGTCTAGCAATTGTAAACGGATGATCGATTAAAGTCTTAAGTACCTAAAAGCTAAAGGTAGGCAGTTAGGTTTTTTTACTGTAGTTAAATGAAAACTGGAAGGGGCTCCCAGGGGCACCCTGGAACGCAAAAGGTCAGTATGGGTATTCCCCTTTACATTTTTTAATATTATTTATTATTTGATATTAAAAATTAATTATAAGGTTGTGATTTTGACTATTTTCTTCGAATCTACGACCAATCCACAGAGCACCTAGCCAGAGATTGCTTTAGAAACCTTTGTAAGGCATACGTAAGGCAGTCGTTGCCGCGAAAAATTTTATCTCCACAAATATTTTTATATGTAGTTTGAACTCTTATTTTGTGAGTCAAAGTTCGTATAAAATAAATTTTGTGCAGACAAATGTTTGTGCCGGACAAACTAGTGAATTGAGCCTTATTTATATAACACAACTGCTTAAGAAGTTTACCTTCAAAACTAAAACTTTTACATGTCTATTTCACAAAGAGAAACCTTAAACCACAAAAAAATTTTTAGGAATGTGAATTCAACTTAACTACTAAAAGTTGTTAAATATTTTTTTTTTGTTTTGAGAAATAAATTAAGCACAGAAATTTTCCCAAAGAAAATTTAGATTTTTGGGAAAAAATTCCCTGAAAGGTGGCAGAATATTTTATGCTAAAGAAGAAAAAATAATTATTTATAATAAGAAAAAAGAGAAAAGAGTTATTCATAATTAGATTGGTTATAATGAAATTTTTTTAGGCCTAATAGTGTTTTTACACTAGAGCACATCTTAGAGGAATACGTGAAAGTTGTTTACATTCACAACATCTAACATGTACCATCAACTAAACTGTCGAAAAATAAAAGAAAAGAAGACGCATAATTTTTTGGAATAAAAAAATATATAAAAATGAATTTAGAAAAGTCATTCATTATTGGACTAAGTGTTGCTTTGCAAGATGAAAATTTGAATTTTTAGTTTTTTAATATGTGTACACATGGTAAATATGTTTAAATAAATATTACTTTGAAACAAAATAATATAGAAAAATCTTGTACAAATGTTGATTTTTTCCTAAATGGATTTTATATGGGAAGATGTTGCCATCTCGCCGAATAGATGGTAGATGTTAAATATATATAAAACTGTACAGAGAGTAGTTCTTAAAGTTTAGCAGGCGATTTCAATTAAAATCGTTCGTAAAAAATGGTTAAATCACCTTAAAGTGGCGATGTTCTAGAAGAAGTCCAAGTGATATTCTCCTTTAAGTATTTTCTTATGTGTCAGTGAAAATTTTAAGAGCCTCTCTACACTAATGGATAGTTTTGTTCTTCAGGCTATAAATATTTATCTTACAGATTAGCCAAAAGCTAAGTGACACTTCAACTAACAAAAAATAACTACTCTCGTATAGTTTAAGCTTCTGTGGTTTTTGAAATATGAAAACAAAATATTTTCAGGTATTTCATATTAAAAAAAGAATATTAAAAAAGGAATTACGGCCAAAAGACTACGAAAATAAATAAACACCTTTTTTTGCCGTATCTTTAGCGCTCAATGCTTTTTAGGAAAAGGGTAAATCTTTTTTTTGTTAAGGATTTAAAAAAAAAAATTTAAATAAATAGATGCCATTACAATCCAAACAATTTTAATACAACAACAACAACAATAAGTTACAAAAAAGAAGAAGAAAACTGAAAGCAAACAAACTAGAATAAGAACTTTCATCTATTTTTTTTTATATAGAATTAGATTATAAAATAATTTTTTTTGTAAATATAAAGAGCATGAAGAAAAGCTGTAAAATAATAAGCCACTTGGGTGAGATACTTAAAACTGTTTTACTAAAGCATTTCTTGTTAATGAAATTAAATTATACGAGCATATTATGCTAAGAACAAGAATTTAAAGGAATTAATTTTCAGCAAGGCAATTAACAAAAACAAAATAACATAACTTGTGCTTCAAAAATGTATTTGATAGATAGAGATATTCTAAATTATTTAATTTAATTAATTGCACTCACAATAAAAATTAATTAATTTTTTAATTGTTTGAAGAATCAACAATGATATCAATTTTGAATTTGAATTTTATTAAAACTCTGAAGTTAGCTTATTAAAAATTATAATTATAACAGGAGATAACATAAAATTATGAAAAACTTAAAACTATAAAGTATTGTAATAATAAAATTTAAAATAAAAACGCAACATAAGATTACAAAAATTATTAAAAGGGAAATTTGTATTGCTCAATGAAAATATAATCAAAAATTATTGAGACTAATACGTCTTGAGAAAACTTAGGCTAAACTTAAAACAAAATACAAAAATTAAAATTAATAATAATACAAAAATGTATCTTATGAGGAAAATCATGACCTCATAATTTTACTTAATCCAAAATTATATTATATGCTGATGATTCATTTACATATGCACACGATATTAGTCCTTAAATTGCTTTAAATAAGGTTAAGAATCACTTAACAATTATGTAAGAGAATCAAAGAGCTCAATACTACAATGAGCAACAGTGCGTAAAAGACGACAAGAAAAGCAACGCAGTGTTGAATAAGTGAGAGAAAGAAGAGAAGTGAGAAGCCAAGAAGTATGTGAGGTGTGACAAGCGGACGCAAACAATTAAAAGTCAATAATAGTTATAATGTTTTCTTTAATTTAAATAAAATAATAAATAAAATGAAGCAATAATAAAATGGATGAAATAAACTTTTTTTTTATCCCTTTTTATTATATATAATTACTATAATGACTGGGGAATTAATATTAATATATTAAGATCTGAAGCTATTTTTATTCGTAATGCTTCGGGCAAAGGTCCACCAAATACAGTTAAATTAAGTAAAACATTGAATCTCTCTTTACATGGTTTAGAAATTCAATTTAAAGATCATATAAAATATTTTGGGGTAACTTTAAATAAACTGTTTAAATTTAATCAACATGGTAAATTAGCAAAAAAATAAAAGTTTTTATATGTAAAATATTTTCTTGAAATTATTTTTAAATAAACATTTATGCCAACAAAGTAAACTTTTAATTTATAAAGTTTTGCATTCATGTTGTACGGTTTTCTTATATGGTTTTCAATCTCGCTATCTGTTATGAAAGAATTGGAAAAATTAGAAAGAAGTTGTTTCAGACTTTGTGTTAATGCAAACTATAAAAACTATTTTAGAAGATTCTCTAATACTAAAGGCTGGTTAAATATTAAGGGCCGATGTTGAATGTCAACCACACCTAAACGTCAAATTTTTTTCTGCATTTCATTTGAAATTTCTCAATTTCAGACTAACTCAATTTGAACCATGGAAAGAAACACAATCGAGCAACGCGGTAAAGTTATTCAGGCCTATTATGAAAATGGCCGTTCAAATCAAAATCACATTAACGACATAGAACCTCAATTACGCCTTAGCGTCATCGAAAATTTGGACCATCGGATGGAGGTGTGACGCCGAAGTTGCGGCGGCCATTTGCCCGATATTTTGTTCCCTACATAATTGAACCATACCATATTATCATAATAAAAAGAAATGACAATAGTTTCCTAAATAATTTGTGTTTTATTCAAAATCAACATCGGCCCTTAAAATTTAATCACCCTTTACTATTTATAAGAAAGCAAATGTACCACCTCTCTCTACGTTTGCTTTGATATTACTTAATTAGTTTATAAATATTATAGAGAATCATGAGAATAGCTTATTA
Source organism: Thelaira solivaga (assembly GCA_947397855.1). Taxonomy (NCBI): domain Eukaryota; kingdom Metazoa; phylum Arthropoda; class Insecta; order Diptera; family Tachinidae; genus Thelaira; species Thelaira solivaga. Next base: position 49,438,762 of record OX377613.1, on the reverse strand, counting down.
AGGAACATTATTGATTCTCAATTTGGAGTCAATTGGTCAAATAACTTTTATTACTATCCAGTAGAAATACAACATGAGGATATTAATTCTTTACTTAACCCTGTTGTATGTAATTTTTTAAAGTTTTATACTCAATGATATCAATAGTTAATAAAATATTTATGAAATTTTAGTTTAAGAAACAAAAATTTCTAAACTCTAAGATAAACAACGACTCTTTTTATACTCTTCTCAAATATTTATTTGTTTATATAAATTTGCCAACCTATAAAGTATATATACATATTCTGAATCCCTATAAAAAGCGGAGTCGATTTAGCGATGTAAGTCTGTCTGTGTAATCGTTGAAATCAACTTTCTGAAGTCCTTAGAAAAGTATAGCATACAAATCTCTCAGTTGTTTCTCTCTTTCATGTTCTATTAAAATTTAGCTACATCGATCCATAATTAGCTGAATAATAAGTCGAAAACCGCGACTACCTCTATGTTTGACGATCATTGTAGTGAATTTTTTTGCGTATTTTGTCTGAACTACAGAATAACAGTCGTAATATCTGTGCCGAAAATCAAAAAGTTCGATTAGCAAATGGCCCAGAAAAATAAAAAATACAACCGAAATTTTAGATTTTCATTAGTTTTTGTTTTGTTTTTTATGGAAATTTTTAAGCTGTGCATGTGCGTAATGTTGTGTACACAAACACAAAAACAGGTAGTCGGTTATATACAAACGTGTATATGTATGTGTTTTTCCGTTTTATATTTTGACAAAATGTACCACAAATTATTAAAAATAGTCGTGGCTTTTAATACATAGGCTCGCCAATCATGCACCGATCAAGCTGAATTTCAATTGAAACTGGAAGACAAAAGCAACTAACAAATTGGCATGCTAAACTCTCCTGTAGATCTACTAGGGACTCCATAAAGTTAATTTCAACGGACAGACAGACAGATGGACATTGTTAAATCGATTCCACTCTTCATATGGAAGAGTGCCCCATATGGTGCTCCATACGGTGTAGATATTACCTCTTACTTACATTGAAGGGTGCAAAAAAGTCACAAAACGAGTAGCAGTAACAGAATATATTTTTTTTTCTATTTTTTTATACAATAATTAGCAGAATGAGTAAGAGCAGTAGCATTAGAATATATATTATTAATTTATTAGTGGTAGTGTAGCATTAGCAGTAAAAACTGGAGTAGCAGTTATATTAGTAGCTAATAATTATTTTTTATTTATGAACATTTTTAATTAATTTTCTTTGCTGCTACTAAAAGAAATAAATTAATCCAATTACTGCTGCAGCTATTATCGCTGTTTATTTTTACTACTACTATTTATGCTGCTACTCAAACTTCTATTGCTACTGAAAACTCTACTCATGTTACCACCATAAATATTATCACTACTATAACTTTTACTTTTGCTACTACTGCTATTCCTCACTGAAAGTGGCAAAAAAAAATAGAAAGGTCTCAGTTTTTCTCACATCCTAAGCCCTTTTTCAGTATGGATTGGTTTGAATTTCAGTAGCAACATGACAAGAAACACGAAGGACAGATTGAAATGCTAACGTGTCCTGTACTTTGTGTGCGAACTTTCAAAAAAATGTATAAAAAATGTATTTCACCAGTTTTTACTGAGCAATAAAAAATAATAATAAAAAGACTAATCAACTAAAATTTAAAGCAATGAGGCTGTTGTTGCTGCCATAAGCCTCAACTCATCCACTGCAATGTAACTACTTCTGTGATAAGTAAGAATGAGGTTTTCATTTTAGCATATCAAACAATTTTTGTCAATACCAAAATTAAATTTACTTTAATACTTTTTGTTTGTCAAAGGAAAAGAATTAGAGAAATAAGTCAAGAGAAATAAATGAAAATGACAAAAATTGAGACCAATTGCATACAAAATCCAAAGTCCCTATCATGACTGAAAAAAACTTGTTTTTGCCTTGTGATTGAAAAAAAAAGTTTAGTTAATTTAAAGTTTTTGTTTGTTTGTTTTTTTTTTTTTTTTATTAAACTTTACTTTAGAAAAGCACAACAAGAAAACAATGTTTATTGCAGAGCAAGAAAATAAAAAAATTTTTAAAGAAAACTAAAGGACAATTTTTTTTTTGTCATTTAACAGAAGGCAGCAGCTGAAAATAAAAATGGCAATAATTTATCTAAGAGTAACTAGAGATTGAAAATAAAATGTAATTTAAAATGTATAGAAAAATATAATAAAAAAAGAGGAAAAAAGAAAAATGTGAACGTAAAAAGAAAGAAGTAGAATACAATTACAAAAGATAACGAGCATGATTTGTAATTGTACAATTTTTACAGTTTATTGCCGTTAGTTTTTTTTCTTTATTTCCTTCTTTTTTATAGATACTTTGTAGCCTAACATTTATTGAATGGCAAAAACAGTAACAGAGTAATGCAGCCAGTCATAAGTTTGTTTAAGAAAATAAAATAAATAATACAGTTGTTGTAAATAGGCCCTAACAATTTTGCAAGGAAATCAAGCTGAACTAATTAATCTAGTTTTATGTAAAATATTATAAACTTAGACCTGCTAAACAAAATTATTGTCATTTTAGAATTTGCTGATTAATGTACAATTTGCTTAAAAAACTATTGGATACATTAAATTTGGATAAATTAAATTTGAAATTTCAATTTAAAAAACAATTGAAACACTAAGCAACAATTGAAAAAAATTTCGGAAATGATGTATTTTTTTAAATTGGTGCTTGCACCTTCTGTAAGAAATTATTCAACAAAAATATTTTAAAACCTTGCAATACAATATTTATACGGCACGAGTACTTGGCGTGGACTATAAGATTCGACGTGCTATATGGAATCATATTCTCTATCTGTCTCCTTATTTATTTCCTTTCCTTTCTCTTCTATCTCTAGTACTCTCCATCTTCACTTCCCCTTATACAGATATCAATCACAAGTGAACACAGCTCCTGCTTTTCTTATTTGGGCGCCCTTTGTAACCTAAGCTATATACTGAGATATCGATTGTATAAAATTATTGTGAATTTAGGGTACTACGTGACATGTTAGATGTCATATCAGAACCTCCAAGCCATACAGTATATTTTGATAGCCTATTTACCAGCAGAGACTCATTGATTAAGGTACAACTGTTAGAGTTTCGTGCCACTGGAACTTTGAGTGAGAATAGATTGTTTTCATGCCCTCTCAAAAACTCTTGCAAAAGAAGAGCAAGAATCTAGAAACACTTATTGCAAAATGGTATCATAGCCACCAACAGAACTTCTGAAAAAAGCAAGCAAGTGGGATCGAAAGTCTAAAGAGAAGAAACAAGTAGCACAACTGCTTTTATAGCATAATTATAATACTGATATGGGTGGAGTGTTTCAGCATGACTGGTTGGTCTGAAAATATGCTACTAATTATAGAGCCAAAAAATAGTATTGGCCTCTATTTATTAGGTGAATAGACATGGCCATGGTGAACTCATGGCTCATTTACAAGCTAATAAACGATGATAGATTACAAATCTAGATGACCTCCCCTTTAAAATGATATATGTCCTATCTCGTAATCTTCTATGGTTCGTTCGGAAGTTACTTTGGATTATATTGAAATTTTTTTTTTTTTAATTTCCATATACCCCAGTGCTGTTGCTCTAAGTGATTTTAGCAACTTCCCAACGAACCATTAAAGTTTGTGGGATGGGACACATATCATTTTAAAGGCGAGGCTGGCGAGATTTGTAATCTATTGCGTAAATACTCCGAAGTTACTTTGGACTCGTTTTAAAAAAAATTTAAAATTCCTTCATATCCCAGTACTCTTGTTTTAAAATGTTTTTATCACTCCAAAATTTGGCAAGCTACTGGAAATTACTAAAAGCAAATTGGAATGAAATTTGCAAGTTCTACGCTTTCTGGAAGTGCTTTAATATGTACGGGAAATTTCGTAGTTTTTATTTTATGATGCAAAACGGAAATTGCCAAAATCCTTCAGAACAAAAGTACTGGAGTATATGGAAATTTAAAAAAAAAAAAATTTTAAATAATCCAAAGTGTGTCCCATTCCGTAATCTTCGTCCGAAAGTCACTAAAATCTCTCAAATTAAAAAAAAAAATTAAAAATAATCCAAAGTAACTTCTGAGTATTTGGGTAGTAGGCTAACAATATAGACGACCTCCGCTAAACTACTGCTAAAAATATATATAGACGTATTTGATAAATACGCCATTAATACTAAAAATATATTTGCAAATACTAAAAAACTTCAGGGATTACATTAAAACATATTTAATTCGGCATATTTATCTTCACTCTCTTAATTTTTTTTTATGTTTTTGATATTTTAGAACGCTGTGGAAAGTGGAAAACATTTATTAATTTTTAACTGACACAGTGAAGGGTATATAAGACTCGGCACAGCCGAATTTAACTTGTTTTAAAATTAAGATAGATGGATGAAGCAGCCTTTTAAAAAAACAAAATGTTCTTAAGAAAAACTATGGAATCTGAACTACTGAAAAGTTTTACGCATAAAACACAAGCGCTTAATAACTTTTTTTAAAGAATAAAATTTGATATCGAACAATTTTCATTGAAATTTTAAAAATATTGTTTACAAAAAAGCAAATTGTTAATGTTTTCACAATTTTTCCTCTGGTTTTTTGTTAGCACTCTCATGTTAAAAGAAATTTCTTCATACTTACTCTAAGCATACGGAAAACTTAGTGGCTTAAGAACTCATTTCAATATATATTTTATTTTTTTTTTTGTTATAAATTTTTCAATAATTAAAAAGTTTGTGCAAAGAACTGAATAACCAGAAAAATGGGAAAAGAAAGTTTAAAAGGAAAATAAAAAGCCAACTTTTAAATCACTTATTTTCCATTAATGGCAAAAATTCTTTTACAAAAAATTATTATTAAAAAAAAGTAAACAAAAGTAGCCAGTTAAAAAACAACAAAGTTTCTTTAGATCATAAATCATTTCATTTTATCTCGAAACAGCTGCTGCTGCACACATTGACAATCGCGTTGTTGTTCATAAGAAATCTTTTTCATGTTTTTGTAACTTGTGTAACTTGAGTAAAAATTAAAAAAAAATAATAATATTTAATTATCCTCTTTTTTCTCTTCTCATTCTTTGCTTTAATTTCCTTACATGCTTTTGTCTTTGATGGCTAACGCAACATAAACAAACTGCACTCACTATTCTTTATTACTGGCAATTTGTATGTTTGTACGTTACCGGTATCCGGTCTCTAGCATGATGTACCCCATGGTAAACATGCGTTAATTTTAGTTAAACAACCCAAAGGTAACCTGATATGGATATCAACACAGGATACAACAAATGTTAAGGTGGCACCCAGCACCAATGAAAAGGATAAAAAATTCGAGCCAAGATTGAAAACATGGTCAGACTGCGATCACATACAGGTAATTAAATAGCTCATAAAGAAAAGTATTGCCTACTAAATGAAAATAAATTTTTTAATAACTTAAAGAAAAAGAAAAAAAAATTAAAAAAAAAGAATTTAGTTAAGAATAAATCGAATGAAGTAGTTTTGAAACAAAGTAACAAGAGCTTATTAAATTAAAATGAGTAAAAAAAGTTTTAATTTTAAAATTGTATATGACTTTTAGTCTACTTTAAAAAAAGTATAAGGTAGCGTTAATTTTATTAACTAAAATAACCACTAACTATTTTTTTAAGGTGACTTATACCACTTTCCAAAATAACAGCTTAATTACTTACAACCAGGGCAAAGAAGTTTATACACTTATAATTGCAAAATATGCAAAAATAAAATTAAAAAAATATACATTCAAAATTTATTTATTTAAATATTTATTAATCCATAAAAACGGAAAAACTTGACAAAAAAAAACATAAATTCAGTCTTAAACAGTGAAAATAAGTTTTTTTTTTTTAAGTTATCAATTATAAAATTCATTCTATTTGGTCTTAATCTCTTTTAAACAATAAAAATGCTCGTTCGACATCAACGGATGTTATACAAGGTGGGCTAAAAGAAATCACCCTATTGGAAGATGCTCTTATTTTTGCAAATGCTCCAATGTCAAATATGTTTTGACATTTGTGAACTAGGCAGATGTAGAATACAAGTGAACAAGCCATGGAGCGATACACTTAAAAAAAACGCGGAATAATCAAATGAGCGACGAGGCTCATTTCCACCTCAGCGGGTACGTGAACAAGCAAAACTATCGCTTCTGGGGCACCGAAAATCTACGAGTGATGCACAAGGAGCCATTACACCCGCTCAAAGTGACTGCATGGTGCGCTGTTCACGCTGGAGGCGGTTGGAGGAGTCATCGGGCTGGTCAAACTACAACAGTGGACAGTGCGCGCACACAATTGAACGAACTAGGACTGGAGGACATGTGGTTCCAACAGGATGGAGCAACGGCACACATTTCATTTTCATTTAGAAAAAAATGAGAGCCAAACAACATCGGATGACTTCTTTTCGCCCACCTTGTAGGTCCGTATTTAAAAGTAGAATATTTATTTCCTAAAATATTTTTTTACTGAAAGGCAAATTAAAAATACTACTAATTTTTTTAACTTTTTTGAGTCCAGAATTTTTTTTTTTTTTGTCAAACCGAATCAAGTTTAGTTTTTATTTTTTCGTCAATTTGACCTATATTTCTTATTTTAATGACGTCGTCATCAGTGAGTTTAACCGAAGTGCTCAATAATTTAACCCACTGCAATTTAGTTATCGTCTTGACTAGAAACTCGTACTTTGATTGAACCTTCATATTAGCCAAATAAAAAAAATATTGACTACAAAATACAACTACGTAAAACAAGCAATAGAAACAAGGTGAAGTAATTCTATACCAAACACCAAAATGTTGTTGCTTTTGCTCCTTGAAAAAGTCGAACAACTTCAACCAGCTAATCCACTGATTACACCTTGAACAGAACGATATTTCTAAACAAAAAACTAAGAAAAGAGCAAAAATTTTTTTATAAATATTATGAAATAAAAAGAAAAATATGCATTTATAATCAAATATGTAAACAAATTTTACCAAATGTTAAAAAACATAACAAAAAAATACATTGGCAACCAAATATGCAAAAACATGCACTTAAGGCAAAATATGCAAAAAAAAATATGAACTAACACATTGATGACATTTTACCGGAAACATTGTGAGTTGCAAAGATATCACTTGTAACTTTAGATAGATCTCAGAGTAGCGACAACTACCGTGCGTTTGCATAAAGTCTTTTGACCTGCTTATAATATTAAAATCTTTCAAAAAACCTTTCATTTTTTTTAAATTTTTTTTATTAAAATCTCTTTAATTTATTTTTTAAACAAGCTTTATGAGTATTAAAAAAACTGCTTAATACTTTTTTTTTTTTTTTGCATATCCTTAATAATTTATGACTAGCAAATTATATTACATAATAAATGGCAAAGTGTCTTAAATAACATTTGCGGTTAAACGCAAGTTGATGATTAATATTTCAAATTATGAAAATAATATTCAATCATATGAATATAAAACTCTAAAGCCACATAATTAATATGGATTATATAAAAAAAAACAAAGATATAATTTGTATTAATATAAACCCAGCGAAAAAGTGAGAAAAAAGTAGTGGAAAAATCACTACAACTGCAGAATAAAAGTATTTCAATGAATTTAACATTAAAGTATTATTGCAAGGAAGTTCTTCTTGAAGATTTTTCACTGATTAAAATGAACATTTAATAAGCTATAAATTGATAACTTGATAACATATTTGTTAACACAGCTGAATAATAAAATTTTCAATTTAAAATTTATTAAAAATGACTTTTTTTAATGGGCTTTTTTAAAGTGATTAAAATGCACTTTGAATTGAATCACTTTCACTATTTTTTGTCGTAAGATTAGAATTCAATTGATTTTCCAATCTTGCAACTTTTTAACAAAAAAAGTCAGACAAGTAAAAAGTTTTTAATTTTTAATTTAATTATGTAGTTTTTTTATTAACCGTCCTTTTAAAAAGACATCAATAATTAGAGCGAAAAGCGCCGTTATAGATGGATATTTCCGTTCATTTCTATTAATTTTTTTTATATTATTATTGTTTGTTTTGTTATGTAACTTCTCAGCTTGAAAGGATTAGCTGATGAAAGCTGTTGAGTGCTTTGGAAAAGTGATCTTTGTAAATTGCTAGCAACGGAAAAAAACATATAAGTTAACCATTTATATCTGATTTAATTGTTATTTTTTTGTTTAAAAATTAATAAGAGTAACACCTTAGCTAGTAAAACGTTATTGTAGCGCAAAATGCACTGTTTTTTAAAAGGACAATGACAAAATATGCTACCTACTATTATAGTTTTTGCAATAAATCAAATCGAAAGATATTGTAGCTTAAAGAAATTTTTAAAGAACTTGATCAATGAAGTGTTGATGAGGTTTTTGCAACATTTTCACCTCACCACACCCGACAACGCCAACGATAATATAACAAATGAAATCATTATCGATGAAGATTTGCTGGGTAGTCAGCTACGTGTAGGGGCAGAAATTATAAAGATATACTTGACTGTGAGAGCGATGATGACTATGACGATAATATTGTCAAACTTAAAATGGGTTCCAGAGCCAAAGCCGACTAAAAAAAATTTATGAATAAATGGCGGCAAACAGGTATTGTTCGTAGACTACAAAACCAATTGGGCGGAGATGACAGAACCGACCAAAACATAAAACATCTATTAGATTAAAAAAGAGGTATTTTCCACCCATCTGTCATTGTTATATGGCGTTAATATGGATCATTTAGCTTTAAAAAGAGTGATTGCGAATGGATTACTGGAATTTTTGTAAAGATCCTCAAAGAGGGGTTTAATCAAGTCCAATGCCAACCTTCATATATACTCGCATTTAATGAACAAGGATACCTAGCAAGCTCCAAGGCAATTGCAACAAATGCAATGTCACTTTACATCCAAATGAATGTTTGTTTTACAAATCCTTGTTTATTATACTCGTATTATAAAGTCCAAGTACATATATAAAAAAAATTATAAAAGTAGTTAGTATATTTAGCTACTGTCCTTGTAAAATAATTCCTATTACTGGGAAAATTAAGAATTTTAAGAAAAAAAAGTTATTTAATAAAAAATGTTTAGAAACTCATAAAGGTTTAAGCTTCGTAATAAAAATTTAAATTTAAAAAAAAAATCCGGCGCTGGGTTAATTTTTTTTTATATCATATTTTTTAATTTTTTGTTATTGATTTAATTAAAAATTTTTTAAAAATTTAATTTAAGAAAAAAATTGTTTTTGATCAATTAAATTTTTTTATATAATTTTTAATAGAATAAATTATATTTTGTTTTTTAATTTAGTTTTTTTATTTAAGAGGACTTAAATTTATTTTTCTTGTTTTATTTTATTTAATTGAAACTGCTAGCTTATTAAGCTTGAGGTATTATAAAAATTATTTTTTATATCGATTCTTTCGCTCCAACTAACGGTTTCAATTAAAAATAAAAAAAGTCAAATAAATTTATTTTATTAAAAAAACATTTCATTCTATTTTATTTTTTTTAATAATTTATTTTTTATTTAATTAAAATTCCATTACACAGTCAATACCCTTACTTTTTTAAATCAATTAAAATTTCTGTTAACGTACTACACGCTCCGTTAAATTAATAATTTGACATAACGCATGAGCGATATTAATTTATGAGTTGCAGTGAAATAAATCATACGTAGAGTGAGTGTTTTGTTAATAATGATTGATGTGTTTTATAGATGCATAATTACTTATTAATTAATAGTTTTTACATTTTAATCACAAAATTACTTAGAAGACTGTAAATCTTTAAAAATTATACTGGAAGAATTTAAAAATGTAAATTTTTAATACATTTATCTGTTTGAGTTGCAAAAAAAAGTAACATTTTCTATTGAAACTTATTTTTAATATAAAAAAAATTTACAAAAATTACTCTACCATCTGCAGAAAGTAGCCGGCTGATTTGGGGGTTTCTGATTAACAGAATTTTATTTTTTCTTAGAGGCTATTTCTCTATAAGGGAAGGTATCGGTCGCTTATATAGAAATAGGCAGTTAGTTCCAGGCGAGACTCTTCTCATGTTTTATTAATATTTTACACTTCTTCTTTTTTCAAATTAGCTCTAATTAATAATTACGGTTTCTATTTGTTAAAAAATAAAATCTGAAATTTCGTAACAAAATTTCCTTTAAGTAGTTTTTAATTTTAAAAATAATAATAAAAGACAGAAATCCACCCTTTTTTCTACAAGCATATAACATGATTTTCAAATAAAACTAAACCATATTGGTGAAAACAAGAGCTTTTCCTCTCCAAATGCAAAATATGGATAACCAAAAAAAAAATTGAAGGCTACCCTGTGCTCACACAGGCTGCTTCAATATATAATGGACTAAAAGTTTGAGTCCTCTACTTCGAGCCACACTTAGTTTCATCTTAACCCTTCTAGCAGTTTTAAACTTTCATATTTATTACCATTTTTTTAATCTGAACTGAAAATTGTTTACGGTTGATCTAATGCAAAATTTTGTATACAGTGTTATTAGAAATAAGGCTTTTTTTCATTAAAAAAACTAAGTTTCACAAAAATTTGTTTGGCACATAAGTATTCACTTAACAAAATTCACTTTTCATTTTCACATTTCTAATAATAAAAATTTAAGAATAATTTCAATTGAATACTATAAAAAGAATAACGAGCTGAACAAAATAAATACTATAAGTAAACTTAAGAAAATATTTATGTATGTAAACTCCTTTTCTTAATAAATAAATCTGTTTTTAATAATTTGTAATTTATGATCCTTAGGAAACTTCAAACTACAAAAGGAAATCGACGGTAATTATTAATCTCTAATGGTTAACATAATTGCACTCTTTAGTTTCACTTACCTACTTACTACTCTTCTCTGTAATCTTCTTTAAAATTAATGTTAGCACAATTCCTAACCAAAGCAAATGATTAAAAAAAAAAGACGTAAAAGTTTTCTGTCTTCTAGTCACTCACTTATGTTTCATAAATTTTGTTTTGCCTTACTTTTCATCTCTTGAAAAAATTACATACAAACATTCATTAAAGGTCATGAAAATTATTATAAATTAATGTTACAAATTCATGCATTTAACCTTTGTTGCATAAATCACAATCACTAAAAATAATAAATTGAATTGAAATGAAATACAAACGATGCTGACCTCTGAAAGTTCATGGGTAGAATTATACTCGTCAAATAAATAGAATTCTAGAATAAATAGAATTCTATGTGTAAATATATTTTTAAGAAAAGCCTGCTACAAAATACTCGTATTAAATTAATTTATTTATATTTACACACACATTCAAACAAGCTGTATACACTAAAATGCTACACAAGCATACTTTGAATGACCATAGAAGATTGCGAGATGGGACATATATCATTTTAAAGAGGAGATCGTTAAGATTTGTAATCTACTGCCCAAATACTCAGAAGTTACTTTGAACTATTTTTAAAATTTTTTTGAAATTTCCTTATACCCCAATGCTGTTGCTTTAAGGCTTTTTCCCCCCATTTTTAGGTTAGTACGCTACCCATAATTTAAGAAAACTCTAAATTATTTATAAGAATGTGCTTTACGTTTTTCTTGATAATTTAAATATTAAATTAAATTTTGTTCATAAAGCTGTAATAATTTTATTCATGAAATAATTGTGGCTTAGAATGTGACACAAATGACATTAAGCTGCTGGTACACACACGTGCTTAAATTTTTCACATTTTATAAGTTTTAGCTTTTCTTGTTATTTTTTTTTTTTTTTTTTTATTAATTGTTTCTTTTTTTGCTTTGAAACATTTCAACGACATTTGCTAATTTAATTTTTAATTGCTTGGTTTTTTGCTTTTTCTAGTCTTTGCTTCGTATATTTTTAAGTTCTCTCACCATTTATCATCATGTTGTTGAATTTTTATACAATTTTCTTTCCGTTTTTTTTAGTTTATTTTACTTTTCAGCAGCAGCAATGAACCCTGTTATATTTTGTTAAATTTCTTTTTTCTACATTTTGTCACTTATATGGAACATTAAATACTCGTATTTTCTCTGTTCCTCCATAGTTTCATAGTATTCAGTTGTATTTTTTTTATATTTTACTTTGGCCTGAGTTTGATTGTCTGCACTTTTGTTATCATTTTAACTGGCAGGGGAGAACAAAAGTTTTTAACCGCAAATTAGTGTCATGTATTTGGTTAAAAGATTTTTGAGCTTGAATATTCAAACAGTGTTGGACGCTTAAAAAAAATTATACAGAAAACAAGTAAAACAAGTCTCTTAATCATAATATACCATTATAACATAAATTATATTAATCTTATCAAACTCTGATCACTCTTGGTAGTTTCTTCTCATATGCCTCCTCTTCTAATCATCAATAAACAAATTGTATTGAGTCGTAATATATCTGGAGAATTTTTCTTCATGCATTTCGTTACGTAAATTATAAATTTTAAAGCGAAAGAAAATTGCTAATCGTCATAAAACAAATTGATAGTGTTTTCTTATGCAATATTTAACGTAATTTATGAATTTAATTCATAAATTATAAAATATTGAGATGGTTTCTTCTTATGCATGACGTAACATAATTTATAAATATAATTTATAAATTGCAAGATGGAAAACATAATAAAATAAATTGTATTATATAGTTTTTTCTCATACGTTGCGTTACATAAATTATAAGTTAAGAAAATTCCCCTTTTTCCAATTCTCATAAACAGCAGCAACTTTTGATAATTATTTTTTCATATTTCAGGTTACGTAATTTATATGTAAGTATAATTAATAATTTTCAAAGCGGAAGCAAACTCTTTTACTTCTAATCTCTTTAAAACAACCTGTAAGGGATTTTGATTTTTTCCGAATTCATTACGCTACGCAAATTGTGAATTACAGAAAGGAAAAACATTTTTTTTTCAATCGTCACAAAACTTACTAATTAAATAGTAGCCGCTTTTAATACGTTTTTTATCATGATTTGCGTTACGTAATTTGAAAGTATAATTTATAATTGACCTATAACAGAGAAATTCCTGGTAATCGTATAAAATTTACAATAACCGCGAAAAAGAATTTTAAGTTAATAAAGAAAAGTAAATTTTGTCCCTCAATTTTCAGTTTTCGAAACTTTCTTTACTCAACAAACTTTTCTACATAAGCACATTGTGCCAAAATTGCGCTCCCTAAAACAAAACGCTTATTGAAGTTGTGGTAGAACTACAAACAAAAAGTCTCATAAACAGAAATCTCAGTTGAATATATTCCTAGAAACCCACTCGAGTAGATTTCTAAGCTAAAATGAGCTGCATTGAAAACTTTCTTTGGGTTTTATAAAAATATCAATAACGATCAATAACTGGTGGGAAATTACAGCATTCGATACTTATCGAAATGTCCATTTAAATTGTATTGAAATTTCGATGACTATCTCCTGGCTTTTTCTTTTTTTTTTTTTTTTTGCATAAAGATTGTAGTTAAGTAGTTCAAACCATTGCTACTTGTTATATAACCAATGTCAATTTGTTCCGAAATGATATTATTTTTTTAATTTTTTAGTTTTTAAGTTATTTTTATAAAAAAATCATTTCAATTCATTGAAAAAAATTATTAAACAAGAAACTCCTTACAAGCCCAAACTATTTCTGTGCCCAAAAATTTTATTGTATTTGTCCACGTCTAAGCGCATTCACAATTTATTTAATCGTTTCTCTAGTGCCCAAAACATTTACTAGTACGAGTACAATTTATAAAAATCACACACAGAAATAACCATGTCAGTGGCAGGACCAACAGAAATAAAATATAAAAAAAAATCGCCAAAGTGTTGATGACTGGGAGGGAATTTCCTTTAAATATTTCACTTTTTTAGTTCCCTTTTATATTCGCATTATTAAATTCAGCTTGTATAAAATTTATGTTTGTATTTTGGTTTCATTTCAAAAATTAAATACACTTAAGGCAGCATACACGCACACATTCATTCAAATAATTGTGTACAGACGCAGACACACACTGTGCAAATTGCTTGTTCAACTACGAGCATTGCGAAAAGCAAAAGGAAAAAAAATCACTGTTTGCAGTTTCATACTCGTGTTGAGTCATGAATGGTCGGTCATAAATGCATCAAATAAAAAAAGCATATAAAAAACGTTTTTTTTTTGTCCAAATTCAACTTCCTGTACAAACACATCCTTTTTGATGTCATAAAAATTTTTTGTTTTAGCAGTTCAAACGCTGTAAAATATTTATGTGTGTGTTAAAAGATGTAAAAGCACGTCCTTGCCAATATTTTTGTATGTGAAATTTGTTTTACTCCTTTTTTTTGTTTGCCCCATCTTTATATCATCCATTTCGTGTTTTTCTAGTTGCACGTGTGAATAATCACACTTGAAAACTATTTAGATTAGTCAGCAAAAAAACCATGTGGCAAACACTTAAGCAGCACAGATAGCTCGCTGGCTCTCTCACTTGCTCTATGCATACAGTTAGCCATCCGGGCAGCCATGGGAAGTAACGATGAGACAAAAGAGAGAAATACTTGCCTTCTTTTTTGTGTAGACTTTAATGGTCTTTCTTAATGGGCATTTGATAATATTTATTCCTCTTTCCTTTCCTTTTTTTGATTGTTATTAGTTTTATATATATATATATTTATATTTTTTTTTTCAAATAAATTCACATATTTTTGTAGGCTCTTTAACACAAATAGCAAACATGTTACTATTTATTTTCTGTGCTGAACCATTTTCCTATGAATAATATTTTTACGCCTAATGAACTTAATGTAGCAATAAAAAGTAATAAAACTGTAAGCTTTTGTTTTTATAATTTGATCAAGTAAAGGAAGAGTTTTTAGACATTCACACTGACTAGTTAAGTTAATAATGTAGCAGCTGCAAGTGAAGCTCCGGCTGTCTTTTGCTCAAACTTCAAGTATTTAATTTTACCAAAGAAATTTTAACAAAAACAGTGTAAGTAATTTAGTTCACAATGGGTTAAGAAACGCTTGATTTCCTTCGAAATATTTTTTTCTCTGATACTCCAATCGTAAATAATTCAAGCAAAAATATATTTAAACTAAATTTTCCGTATCTTAAATGAAAAGTAGCAGGCATCACTTATCAAACAACTTAAGTCGATATTGAATAAGACCAATTGGTCCCTGTTCATACAAGACAAGTTTTAAAAAGAATTAGCTCGGCCTCTCTGCATGAGAGAACACATAATTTCCAACAGTTTATATTTAGAGTAATACCAACTACTGCAAATCTCAACTAAAAGAAAAATGTGGCATAAAATCAATGAAATGATTTCATTAAATTTGAAATTAATTCATTGAATGCATGAATATAGTATTAAGTTAATGAAATTATTTTATTAAATGAATAAACATTTCTTTAAATGAGTGAATGAATTAATGAAATATTTCATTAAGCTATTGAAATTAAATTTTTATTAGATTAATGAACAAAATTCTCTCAAACAACAAAAATGTGAGGGAGTATGATTTTATTATTAAGTCTAAAAAAGGTCTCAAAAGAAGTTGGAAGGGCGTTCATGTGAATCCTCTGCTCTACGTTTTCTTTGTGATACATGTAAAAGAGAAAAAAGCAAGAAAAAAAAATATAGATAAAAAAACATCAAATCGAATAAGCAGTAGAAAAAAATGGGATGTTGAAAGGGAAGTAGAATAGAAAAAAAAAGGTGAAGAGGTAAAGAAGAGGCTTGCACCTTTAAGTCAGGTTCCATTCCGTTTAAATTTATTCTACACTTTTCTTAAAACGGCTTTTATTAAAACTTGAGGTCTGATTGTACTTGCAGCATTTTCTTTTCTAACAAAAATAATACAATAGTGAAAATCAATATCATGTTCTGTTCTCAACATGTTGTATGTAAAAGATGCAAAAATGGTACATGTTTTGCTCTCAATTTATAAGCGAGAGTGAGATACTGCCCTTTGTTACAACAGTGCCAACTACTTGTTTTTACAAATAATCAAATTATTTCATTCAACATTTTCTTCGTCAAGATATTCTTCATAAAAATACATTATTGGTCACTTTTGAAGCCAAACTTTATTTTATTTTAATCACAAAGTTTTTTTATCTATCTGTCAACTGCTTATCAGTGGGGTTAACGTAATCAGACTTTTCAAATCGCTTTAAAAGCGTTAAATGTTACAAGAAAAACTTATTTTTGTTCTATTGAAACCATAAAAAAGGCATCACTTTGTGCACTTTTAGGCAACTAGCTTAAAATATTACATAATTTAAAGGCAGAATGTTTTTTGAGAATAGAAACCGCCATTATTTATATATCCTTCACTGTAAGTAAGAAGGGTACATATAAGTTTCTGATTCTGCTTGTAATTTCTGCACCGCACAGGGAACACCTTGTAAAGTATATATATTCTGCACTTTTATAAATAACGAAGTCCGTTTGTCTGTGCAGTCGTTGAAATCAACTTTCTGAAGTCCCTAAAAGACCTACAGAAAAGTTTGACATAGCAATCTGTCAGTTGTTACTGTCTTCAGGTTGCTATTGAAATTCATTCCACTTTATCAAAAAAATTAGTCAGCGGTAATTTGGTAAGATAGGCAGCATCTATATCTTATTAAAAATTACTGTTAATTTATTTTTATAAAAAAAATGGACTTATAATAAATACTTTTAACAATAACAACTCAAATATATAAAACCACTATAATCAGACGACTTTTGTGTAAAAATTTGTTTTATTTTTGCTAACGAATATTTGTAAAGAAAGAACATTATAAACGCATCATAGTCACTCATATGCCAAAACAATCTCATCCATTTTTATTAAGTCATTAATTTCAACATGTTTTCAAATATAATACACAAATTTAAATGACCATTCACTACAACATTTGACCTTTCTTATGTCAAGATTTATTAACAATACTTGTATTTCCTTTTCTCTCTCTCTCTCCCTCTCTGTGTTATTCTACTCTCTCTCTATCTCTGTCTGCCCTCACTCTATTATTATTTTCTAAGCAAACAATTTTTTCCAATAAGCCAATTTTTGCTTGAAACATGTATTTTACAAGTGAGAATATAAATAATTATTTGCATCAAATAATGTCTGTACCATATTCGAATTTTATTTTTTTAATTTTGTTTTAGATAATTTCTTTTTTCTTTTTAATTCACTTTAAATTTAACACAACCTCACACCCCTTCACTCACTATATGTGACAGTTATTACTTGATTTTAGAAAAAACAAAGTGAGAATCAGCTATTCTAACAAACACTTTTGATTTTATTATTAACACCTGTTATGTATATCGTTGGCATAAATGCAATCTAATCAATTGAATTTTGTATGTACGAGTATATTTGTGATATAACCTGTAAACGAACAATAAGTCTGTTGGAATTCACTTTTGCAGGTATTTGATTTGTATAAGTGAGTCTAAAATTAATTAAGCTCAATAAACTTCTTCAGATAAACTGTACACGCAAAGAAAAAATATGGTTGAGGCAACCATATTCTGGTGGAAACATAGTATGGTTAGATTTATGATTTCTTCTAACCATATATATTTTTAAATCAAAGATATTAAAAATAGTTTTCAACTGCAGATGTTGCGGTTCAACCCCCGGTCAAGGCAAGAAATTTTTTAAAAATTTTTTTAATACATACATATTTTAATATGATTTAAAAAAAAAATTTATTTAATTTTTTTTGTATAAATAAAGTTTTTTTATTCCATTGATTTTTCTTTTCTATCAATTTGTATTTATTTATTATATAATAACATCGCGTTTAAATTAATTTTTTAAATTTCAGTTGACTCTACCAGGACTCGAACTTGCGAACACTTAGTTAAGAAGCATTAACTCGCCCCTCAACCACTTCAGCCACAAAGCTCAGTTGAGTTTGAACGATTAAGTTTTTGTTTTATACTCAATTTATTTATATGGTAGCGGAAGAGACAAAATAGAAAGCAATTTACATTCAACCATATTTTTATCATTAATATGTTTGCTATGAACATATTTATGATTTCAAGTAAAATTTTTTTAAGCTTAATATGATAATTATATGGTTGATCTAAGGCACTAAACATAATATGGTTAAAAATAACTAGAAACATGTTTATCGTAATCAGAATAATGTTTAGATCCTTAAAATTAATAATAATATTTTTGTGGAGAACACACTATGCTTGAGATGACCATATGAAACCATCTTTTTTCTTTGCGTGTATATTAAGGTGGGATACACGGGGTCGTACACCAATTTCAAATAAATTTTTTAGCTATGCATGAAGGTGACAAGGTTCTAAGACAGGAAGGTCGGCAAATGCCAAATTGTGCAAACAAATATTTTGCTCGGATAATTTAGACTTTTTAATTCTATTAAAATTAGCTCTATTTTTTAGTGAAATATTTACCATAATAAATTTGAATACACCATTTGTTCGGAACAAAATTTTTGTCTGCACAATTTTTTTTTTTTTTTTTTTTTAGTTTGAACTCTCTCTTTGTATTGCAATTATTTTGTCCGAACAAAATTTTTGTCTGCACAAAAAATTTTTATTTTTTCTTAAACTATCTCTCTCGCTCTCTTTATAAGAGAGACTTCTAACTTTGTATAAAAAAAATTTTATCCCGACAAAAATTTTATTCAAAACAATTTATCGAATTCAGCCTAAGATAACCAAGCTCATGAAAAACTTATACATCCTTATAGCTAATTAACTGCTATTAAATCTTTTGACTAAAAGAAGCCAAACTATAGTTAAAGATTATAAGGGAGTTAATCTTTAGCCTTGGTTTACTTGGCGGCCACAGACCTTTTTCTAACCTCATTTTAAATATATAGATAGTACAGGGGAACTTTTTAATTTTTAAAATGATAGCTTTAGTAAAAACAAATTGGCAAATAAATACACTTTGAAATAGACAGGCTTAAAAGGAGATATTGAAAACTAATTCCTTTATTCCTTTCCAGAACTAATAAATTTAAATAAAACTTCAAGCAGATATTCCACAATTATTTTCAGTATCCTTTGACTCTTCCTGCCAAAAGCACAAAACAATTATGAACTGCTTGCTGTACACTTGGTATACTCAGTGCTATAGCTTGTTTAATGAGCGGAAGTAAAAATCAATATAACAGTTTTTCATGACTGCTTATTTAGCCCTGCCAAAACGTAGGCTTACATATCTAATAAAGTTTTTTTCAAGTCTAGCCTGTGACTTATTAATTTCATAACCTAAGAATCTCAGATAGTGAGACAGTTAAGCAATAATTGCTCGTTGATAACTTGCTTAAATTAACTTAAAAAAAATAAATAAAAAATGCTTGTAAAACTCGTATATACTTATCGTAGTAACCTACCAACAACCAGGAATATTTTTAATAATTTATAAGTCAACCTTAAGCTACATACTTTAATAATAAAAAAAATAAAAGTAAAACATTATTGTACCACTAAAAATGTATCTCTTAAATTTCACAAGTTGATATGCCAACCATAATTTTATTTGCTGTAACTACTTGCAACATTTGAGTTAACTGGACACCTTAGTTGAAATTTTATTCCCTCAGCTTAAGTAACATTTTCACTCGTGCTCGTATTTACTAAATATGAAACCAAACCAAACTCTACCATCATCATTTTATATGTCTTTCTGTATTATATGTATGTGTCTTTTTGACTCAATTACACTAGCTTTACTACTACTACTTACTAAATACTTTATACAACTGCCACAATCAGCAGCAGTACTTGTATAAAAATATGTAGCAAATGAACTTTATATGTTTAACGTTTGGGTATACACATGAACATATTAATTTTCACAGGACTACGTGACCGTATACGATGGTTATACAACGCGTGATCCAATTGTATTAAAATTTTGTGGTGGTGGGCAAGCCGTACCAGCAGCAGTCTCCAGTGGCCCCGAATTACTGGTAGAATTTACAACATCACCTTATGGCACGTTTACCGGTAGTTCATCACAAGTATTGCCCTTGTATGGTTTTCAATTGGAGGTGAGATTAGAAAATAGAAAAGCAGATGGGCGTGTTAACCATAATCATGTCATTTATTTGTAGGTCGAAGTAATATTTGTAGATGTACAATCACCCACCTACTCAAAAAATAAGAAACCATGTGAGTTTTGGATACGAGGCTCGGGACGTGGCATTTTAGAAAATCCTAAACATTCCTTGTCACCCAATACCACGTGTCTGTATCATTTGCAAGGTGTGGGCATTTTCAAGACGTTCGATCATTTAAGTTTATCACGTCGCACAAATGCTCAAGGCTTGCATCAACCACCTTCAAGATTTAAAGTTTGGATTTCAATGTTGAAATTTAATTTGGATCCTGAATTTGGTCAAATTGATGAAACATCAGTTGGCGCCATTGGAGTGCTACAGACTCACGAAGATTGTAGTGGTATGTTGCGTATATGGGATGGTTCTATGAGAGATCCTCCCATCTGCAAAGATTTAAATTGGTAAGTTAAAAGAAAAGTAAGACATTTTTAAATGGCTCATAATTTTTTTTTCTCTGTTCAGCTACTTTTCTAGTCGGGTATTTAGAGAACTACATAAAAAATCCATTTTATATTTTGTTTTCATTCTCAGCATGACTGAAACGAATCCGGTACATCCCTCGCTCCAACAATATTCCCACAATACCACAAATGTCATAGCAAGATATTGCCGGGGAACAGTGCCGCGTACCTGTGATCGTGCCAATATAAACGAAACTTATGCCAGACCCTGTACAGTATCTGAAAGTTATGTATCCAGTGGAGATTCAATAACTCTGGAGTTGAAAAATACTGAATCCACCGTATTAAGGTAAAAATTAATATTTAATATTTGAAGGATTTTTTTCTTTATTAATTTAATTTAATCTTTTTGTAGACCTTTAGAGTTTAAATTAAAATATGAATTCATTGATCTGCATCAAGATGGCTTACCCATGGGCGGTGGTGAACTTGACTGTAATCGTAAATTTATTAGCAGTCTAATGGATCGCAAAGATCCAGCAATTTTTCGCAGTGTACGCAATATATTTCTATTTGGACGAGGTGGTACAAGAAATCTAAAATGTGTTTACAAATTTGAGGGCATGAGAGGTGAAAGGGTGCGCATTAAATTACGCAAAGTAACTACCATGAATCGTCATTGTATGTCACGTGTAGATGAGGACATAAATAGATCATTCTGCTATGGCGATACCAATGTAAAGGTTGAAGTAAGTTTTAAGTATGCTACTGTTTGGTTTACTGCCTCTAATTAATGTTTTGTGGTTTTTTTTGACAGATATTTGAACGTCCATATCATGACACCATATTATTACCACGTGGCTGCCTTTGTAATTCATCCAATTCTTCACATTTACCCGTTGAATACACCTCAACTAGCCGTGATGTGGAGGTACATTTTACTGCCTACAATATGACCACATTAGATGATCCAGATGCTTTAAATTTTGAAGGAATGTTTGAATTTATTAAAGGACCAACGAATTGTAAAGATGGTCGCAGAAAATTTGGTCCTAGCGGCACTATTGACATGACATTTGGAGATGTATGTATTCATTTTTTAGCTCTTGTTTTATAAAAATAAATTAAAAAGTAGGATAACAACCTATAAGATCTATTGTGCAACCCAATTTCCTACTAAAATGATCCAAGACTCTTTATGCATTTCATGATTGTCATGGTATTAATTTTACTTTGATTTACTGAGATTTCGCACAGTAATTTTTACTATTCGCTTTAACACTCTTTTTACCTTTAATTTGTTTTATGTTTTTTTTTTTCTAGCTGGATTGTCGCACCCGCCCTTGGCTTATTGAACCATCGAATGGCAATAAATTTTTATATATACGTTTAAAAGCTATTTTCCTGCGTAAATACAATCCTAAAAAGGCTATGAATACCACAATTGTGGGCACAAGCTCATATCGTTGTGAAACAAAAGCCAGAGCTGTACTAACCACAGCAGAAGGTGAGTTTAAACCAAAAACAACAATTTAATTTAAAATAAAAATTGATGCACAAGCATATTTGAAAGTCACACATCATAATATTTTATAATAAAAAATGCTTGTAAACCAATTCAAGTATGCTTGTGCAGCCCTTTAATCTGTATCAAGCATTACCCAAAGAACATGTTATATAGCCTTTAAGTTTACTAATCTATAGCTAAGTTTGTTATACAGCCAAATTATCTTATTCAGTGAGTGCGCAACTATCTCTAAGAAGAAAAAAAATAGACGAAACCCAACGAAGTCCAAGCAGCAGTTTTGACCGTAACACGGTGGTCTTAATGTCACTTTTTCTGAACTCTAGTAGCTCCTGGCATATACCCCAAAAGAAACAAATAATTTGTTTCACTTCTGTTGGCTCATTCAGCTTTGAAAATTGTGATGTTAAAGAATGGGAGAAATAGTTTTTCACTCAAAATTTCTGACTAAGGCCCGTTATTACATCTTTCAACAGTTAAAGTTAGGATTTTTTGGAGCACATGCTCCATTTTTTTTCACAACTTTGGAACCAAATTCGGGTGTATAGTTAAGGACACACTATCCGATATTTAACTTATCGATATTTTGAATTTTATGTCCAACCAAAAGCTTGATATTTAACTTATAAAATTTTAACTAGACGATTTAATTGCTTTTGTGGCCAACACACGAAACGAATTTGTGTAGCAAAATTTGAAGTACGTAAGAGGAAGATTTATAACCGAGATCTTAAGGCAAAATTCGATGGTGAAAAGCAGTAGCCCAAAATTGGACTTTTTCTAGAATCTTAATCACAACGTTTAAAAAAACCTGACAATTTATAATTAGTGCGGTTTAGGCAATGTGACAAATTTAAGTATTATCAAACTGAATATGATTTTCTTCAATTAATTGATCAATTAACACAAACAGATGCATACATTACACAAACGCGGCATAGGTTAAAGGTATTTTCGCCCTAAAAGTGCATAGAATTTTAGTGTTAATTGTGAAAAGTTGAGAAAAATATTTCCAAAAAAGTATTTGACCGATTGTCCTAAGAAGTTAACACAAACTTTACTAGCCATAATAGCGAGACGTTATGTTAAACGCCATGTTTAGGCTTTTAAAAATTAAACAAGTTTCGAATGGAATTTCTATAACTAAATAATCTTTCAACGTACAAATGAAATACATAGATACTTGTATAGCTTTTAGCATTTAGGAAATTGTCAAAATAAATGAAGTAAATTAACTTAACAGCCTTAAGGCTTAAAATTCTTTACAATAAGTATTTTTCTAATTTAAATTGATTTCATTTAGAGATCTATTTTACTTTTATTGCTTTCTTAACAATTTCTATGGCAAAACTAAATGTATGTGTGTGTGTGTGTATGTTTTTTTTTTTGCATTTATGTATGTCTGTAGGTTTAACAATTACAGCATGCCCATTGGCACCTGACTCAAAGGCCTATGAATATGTTGAAATTTTCAGTGCTGGCTGGAATGAGCGTCCTAATTTTGCCATTGCAAATCGTTCAAAAGCCATTAGTGTAGAGTTCCTAAGACCAGAAAATGGTGACTTTTCATTTAATTGGATGGAATTGATACCAGGCCCAACACTCAGTATAGCAGGTAAGTTATTGCATTCATGTTAACAATTTAGCATACAAACTTGCATATTCATTACAATAAGTATGTATTTATGTGCATCAATACAAATAGCTGCAATAGTGTGTGTGTCTACTAAAATATTGTTTGTCAATGTTCCATGTCTCTTAATACCTAATTGCTTTTATTTCTGTGTCTTTCTTTTTTTTGCTTTCAATTTATTTCAAAAACCTACAAAATAACAACAACAACAAAACCGTAGAAGAATGCCAATATAAATGCTCAAAGCTGAATGCCTGTGTTAATGTTAGTGTTTGGTGTGATGGCATACAACATTGTCCTTCAGGCGATGATGAAACATTCCTGCAATGTTCGGCCATTATGAAATTACCTACAGAAATATTGGCAACATTGTGTTTGATTATTGTACTTTTCTGTTGTGCATTTGCAGCCTTTGCCTACAAGTAAGTCAAAAAAAAATTAATTCAATTTTAGTCTAAATTCTATTTTTGTTTGTTTATGTTTTTGCTTTTTTTTTTTGTAACACCATTTCATGTGTAAAATGAAAAATAAAAAAAGAACAATAAATACACCTTTTCAAAGCCCATTTTTTTAATTGATCACTGATGCTGTTCGGCACTCCAAATCCATTTATTTCATTCTCCAGTGTAAAATTCATCATCTAGCAACTACTCTAATCCATTTCAAAATATTTTATTTTACTTCTTGTTTTTGTTTTATTAATTTGAGGACCTAAAAATAAAATAATCTTTTGTCTTGATAAAAATAAAGAAAGTTAATTCCAGACACACAACAGCGTATCAATAAAAAAAAAAACTGTTTATGCTTTATAATGGGTCTTGCAAGAGGAATTTTGAAAATTAACAGTTGATAACGGTTATATTGAGGTTGGGCATGATTCGAAGTGGCAAGAAATTTTTGAAGCTTTTCGGTTTTACTCTAAGTTACAAAATCTATTACAATATTGGAAAACCGCTTATGTCTTAATAAGTTATTAGATGCTTTTGCCTGGTCTCGACCGGCACTTAGAGTATAGAAAGCATATGTATCAATTTTTACCCTTTAAGGACCATAGGGACATTGGTGTCTCAATCCAAAAATTTTAGAAAAAAGTAAATTGTGTGCTATTTTTGTGTTATTAACAAGTATGTTTATAACTATTTTACAGTTCCTCAGCCATAGGTCACATGTGTCCAAAATTTTATTTTCAAAAAATTTTTTTCTTCAAATTCTTTTTTAGACTCATAATTTAGACTCCATTACGCTTATGCTGCTGAAAGAAACCAGTTTGCAAAAAGAGTTTTAGTCGTTAAAACCACTCACTACTTTATAAAGTGGCTCATGTTTCTGGTAGCATTATTAGCAGAAGCAAAAACCAAAGTGATAAATAAAATATTTCAAGGCATAATTTCAGGCTTAAATTTCTGGACAATTTTGCGTAACTGGTCCAAAACTTTATTTGGAACATAGAGGTTATATGTGTCTATGCGGTGCCTCCATTGACTGGCGGGTAGAGTGCTAACCTATCAATCGATGGTCGCAGGTTCGATTCCTGCCCTTACCCTGGGCGTTTTCTGCAGGCAATCAAAAAAGCTTCGTGGATTTATGTTGTTAACAAAAAAATAAAAAAATATCCGTTGAAAAAGAAAAATTTTTATAGCGAACAAGCAAACAGAAAATAAATTTTATTTCTGTGGATGTTAGAGGACTACAAATTTATTATCAGCAAAAGTTTTTCTTATAAAATTGTTTTGCTTAACCACAATTTCATTAACAATTCAATTTTTACTTAAATCTAGTTCGATAGTTAAAGTTGGGATTGTACGGGAGGCAAATAACCGGTTTTTATCTAAAGCTGTAGAACCAAATTTGCGTGGATAGTTAAGGACACACTATCCGATATTTAACTTATCGATATTTTTAATTTCATGTTCAGTCAAAAGCTTGATGTTTGACTTATAAAATCGTTACTTTACAAATAAAGGCCCTGTAGTGATTTTTTCTTATTGGCACAGAAATATTTCCCTATATAGGAAATAGAGTCAGCAAATTGCACGAATACATTAAAGAGTTCTTAACTGGTTGTCTTCCAATTACCACATATTTGATAATGACAATAAGATTTTCCAGTCTGTAGCTTTCATAGGTCGTTTACATACTGCTGCAAAAAAAATGTAATTTATTTCCCACCAAAGTGTTTCCTATTCTGAAACTCTTTATGAGCCCCATTTTGCTTTAACAAAATTACGATCAAAATGTTTTCTGTAAACAACTCCTTGATTACTAACCACTTAGAATGAACATAAATATTTGTATATTTCATACACAACGTAACAAAGTCATTCATAACAAAAAGTTAGCAGCTCATTAGTAACTCGTTCTAGAATGCAGTTTTTCCTCAGCAGCTGGCTGGCATAATACACTTTCTTCATTTTAGTAGTGCTGTTTGGCAGCTTGATAGCAACTCGTTAGCTAGATTTTATAAAATACTTTATGCATAAACTCTGTGCTAATTATTTGCCAACTTTTCGTTATAAATAATGTTGTAAATGTTCTGTTATTTTCATTCTCAATTAACACTTTTCATTACGAAATGGTGTAATTTCTACATAAAAACATTTCTATTGGATTTTACATTAACTAATTGATTTCACTCGTCTGGGATTTGCATTTATAATTAAAAAACTTGCACATTTTCATTATTCTTCTTTTTTTTGTTTTCTTTTTATTTATCTATTTAAGGAAAATCAAAAGAAAATTAAGAGGCTCATCAGTTTTGCAGACACGTTTAAAATCTTTAAGCTCTATGGATACAGATGTTTTGGATGAGAAAGAAGTGATTTGCTGACAAAGCGACAATTCTGTGCGATATGTTGAAATTGATCGCGTCACCACAGTCTGACCGCATTTTATCGATTCACTTCAACAAATATTGCACAGAATTGTGCCTCTAACTTGTAGACTGTTATAAACTAAATACTAAAAAACGGCAAACATTTACTACAACAACAACAAAAATTACTACTAATTAAATAATTAATAATAATAAAATAATAATGATGAAGATATTTATAAGCAAAATAACAAGAGTCACTATATATACGAGTATACATATTAAAATTAAAATTATTATTTCCACATGAAGACGTAACAGCCATTATTTAATTAAACAACAAAGAAACTTAATTAATTAGTTAATTAAACAAGCATTACCCAAAATGATTTAATGAACACTTGTTTTTATGGCAACTTTTTAACAAAAACAAAAAAAAACATACTCGTAGCGTGAACAAAATAAAATGAAATTAATTAATCAAGTGAAAGAAAACCTCAATTCATTACAAAAAAAAAGGACAAGAATAAATAAATACACTTTGTTAAATTTCACACACAAATATTTTCTACGAAATTTAAAATAAATTTAAATCATCATCTAGATATTAATTTGTGAATAGTTATTAATGCTCTTATCCAAAAAAAGTTGACGTAGACTTTAAAGTAAAATTTTTGAAAAAATTATATGAAAAATTTCGTAAACTTTGACTTTAAGGTCTACGTTAATTTTTTTGTATAAGGGGGTAAGTATTTAGTAATTTATTAAGCATGTAGATGTAGATGTACTAGATAATGTACGAATATAAATTAATTTCTTTACTAAAGGTTTTATTTTATTGAAAAAAATTTACAATCCTGTTAATAAGTCACTTAAATCATATTTCTATAAAATGGCGTGGAACACTCATGTGTTCCAGAAAATTTTTTTCATTTTACTTTCTTTTTCAGAGACATACATACATACTAGTACAAATTTTATGTGGAGAAAATGTTTTCGGAAATTAGAAAAACAAAATTTGTATGAAACAAAATTTTGTTGGGAAGCTATAAACAAATTCGTTTGGACAAAAATTTTGTTTGGAAATTGTAAAAAAAATTTGTTTGAATAAAAATATTTTTTAAAACATAATTTTGTTCGGAGCATATAAAAAATTATGTACTGACAAAACTTTTCTTAGGAAAATTGTGTTAAAAAAAAAATAAGTGCTGATAAAAATTTTTTCCAAGCATGTAAAAAATATTTAATTCGTAACAAAGTTTTGTTCGGGAATTATAAAAAAAATTTGTTGGGACAAAAATTTTGTTCGGAAATTATTAAAAAAAATTGTTGAAACAAAAATTTGGTTCAAAACATATTATTCGAACAAAAAAAATTTCCTTGGCAAATATAAAAGAATTATGTGCTAATAAAAGTTTTGTTCGGAAGATATAAAAAAAAAATTTTATGGGTCAAAATTTTGTTTCAACATATGAAAAACATTTTATTCAAACAAAAATTTTGTGCGGAAAATAAAAAAAATTATTCAGACAAAAACTTTGTACGGAAAATAAAATAAATTTTGCTCGGAAATTCTAAAAAAAAGTTTGTTGAGACAAAAATTTTTTTAAAACATATTCTAACAAAAATAGAAAATTAAAAAAATTTGTTTGGCAAATATAAAAATATTATGTGTTGATAAGAATTTTGGTTGGAAAAAATTTTGTTCAAAACAAGTAAATTCAGCTTAAGAGATGAAAGATTTTGCTTTTGTTTTTACAAAAAATTATTCAATAAACTTGAAGTATTGTATTTAATTCTACATTTTGTTAAACTCAGCAACAGCAAGAGGTCTTTTTTATGAATTATAATATTTCAGCTGCAACTTTGTACGCACTCTAAAAAGCTCTGCAGAAAATCGTACTATGGCAAAAATGATTTAATGGGGATAAAAAAATTTTCTAATAACATTCCAAATGAAAAGAGCTGAAACTAAGTATGTATGTACGTATAAAAAATTGTGTGCTAACAAAAGTTCTATCAGAAGCAATAGGTTGAATTAATCAGCGGTTTTGATTTTCTGGTAAATTTTTTTTAAATAAGTAAAATGTGCTGCTGAAAAAAATTTTGTCCGGACAAAATTTTTTTATAAACAATGTTCAAAATCTCTTTCACAATGAGAGAGAGACAGAACAGAGTTGAAACTATACGTAGATATAAAAAAATTTTGTTGAAACAAAAATTTTCTTTAAACAAAGTTCAAAATCTCTTTCAAAATGAGAGAGATAGTTGAAACTACATATAAAAAAAATTTTGTTCGAACAAAAATTCTGTTCGTAACAAATGGGCGAGTTCAGCCTTATTGTTAATAAGGCTGTGTTTTGCTTATGTAAGAAAATTGTTTTTATAAAAATTAATCAAATTGGAGTTTTAAATGATCATTTAAATAAAATATAGAATGACAACTACATACATACATGCATACATACATATAGTATATCTGAGCATTCATTATGCGACGCACAAACGTAGATTATTTATAATTGAAAACAAAAAAATATAGTGTTAAATTATAAAAATTTAAGATAATATTTAAATGAGAGAGCATGCAAACATTTGGAGATGAATACATTCAGAGGCGCGTGTGTGTATGAGTGTGAGTGAATGAGTGTGTTGGGTGTATATGTGTTTATGTAGATTTTTAAGTAGTAAATCGTATATTAAGAAATATTTATGTAATTTAAACTAAAATGTAATTAAAAAAACTAAAAGTTGTAATTCAATTATAGAGACGATTACATATAAAAGAAAATGTGAAGCATATACACGTATGTATGTATATATAAGTAACTATACATAAATAATAGTTTTACATAATTTTAATAATTGATTTAAAAGATTAACTGTGTATTTAGGCAAAATGTGTTTAAGTTTTAAATCATTTATAGCAAAAAAAACATTAATTTATTAAAATTCTTTAATTTTGTTAAAACAAAAAGAAGCAGTAAACTTTATTTCGTAATCAATTTTAAAAATACAGAATCCTTATACGAAATTATAGTAATTTTTTTCATTAAAGTTTGTACTTGCATTGGTAATGGAGTGTGATACAATGAACTTAGGGAACTCTATTACTCGATACCCGACCCATATTCTACACAGTTTTTGATAAGAGTATACATATATGTAGGTTTTGGTGGTCAGTGAATTACAGTTTTATATGCTGTTTTTGTGACACATTCATAGAACGAGAACCATACTTAGGCATCTCTCCGAGTAACATTAGAGACAAAACTGATTTCTGCATCAAAACGCAATTCTCAAAACATTGTATATCACTGACTGGACTCATACGCTATAAGCGCTTTATCACATCATCCCAGAAAGTGCCAGTCGGATGAATTGGCTAAGGGTGACTCTAACACGGCGGCTTCTATGTCAGTGACGGTCGGTATTCTTGAGTACTACCAAAGGAAGACGGATAGCAGATGGCTTTGTCTCAGGATGTGTTTAGAATTAGAATGAAGAGCGGGAACAATCGACCTATTGTGACACTATTATCAAGTTACAAATTCTCCCTGAGAGACTTCCTTGGGGGATTTGTCCGCCATGTCCAACGGTTGTAGGTAATGTTGCCCTAACTAGCGAAAAAGGGCCCACAATATGTGCTCTACTATCTCTTCATCTTCATTACATAACCTGCAGAGGTTATTTTGACTGATCCTCATATCTGACAAGTGTTTATACACTCTGCAATATCCAGTCATGAATCCCATGACAATGTGTATTCCTGACCAGCTCAGGCCAAGTAATCTCTTGCGAGATTGGAATGGCATAAATGTTTTCGCTACCCAAACACCTTTTGTTTCCAGCCAGTATTATTGCGATTCTACTTCCAGCCACTCCCTAAGACTGAGCTTTCTAGAGCTGCAAGACAGTCCGCAGAGTGGTTCTGGACCAATGAATCTATTAGCCGCCCTTTTTCTTCCTAGTTCCTCTGCCTTCTCATTGCCTATAAATTCACTATGATCTGGTACCCATATTAAGTGAACTCTGTTATTAGGTGCTAGTCTTTTTAGAAGTATTAAGCAATCCCAGACCAGTTTTGATCTTATCTCAAAGGCACTGAGTGCAAGTAATGCCGTTCTACTGTCTGACTGAACATAGATGTAACTGTTATTTGTATCTCTTTCTTAAGCAGAGCTCTATGGCATGTATTTAGACCTGAAAAAACTGACAAAGAAGCTTCTTTTGAGATTATGACCAAATACCCCTGCTTCAACACCCTTAACCGTTTTCGAGCCATCTATGTACCATATGAATGACCCGGCACCAAGTTTGGGTCTGTTTTGTTCTGTTATAAATTAACTCTATTTGGGAATGTAACCCTAAAATTACGCGTGAAGTTTCATTTGGTGTGACAGTGATAGCTTAAGGTTACAAAATTCGCAACTGTTTCAGCAATTTCTATACAAAGAGAGCTGAGTGCGCGAGAAGAGTCCTAAGCGTATCCCAAGATAAGCTTTGCTAGATGTGTAAGGTTACGCACCAATTTTGGCCTTGCTATGAGGGTAAAGGCTTTGCTTAGCTGGTGAGGAGGAATAGGAAACATATTTCCTGACAGATGGCTGTCATAACTGGTCAGTGAGTGTTCGAGTCGCACGACCACCTAAGAGTAATTACACAGTTTTTCACCTTTTTTGCGAGTGCCCAGCTCTTCCGTTTCGAGACCTTCTTAGATATCTAAATGTCACAGAGTAAATTACTTTATTATGGTTTAAAACTGAATTTTGCGAATCTAATGGAAGACCGTCAAGCCGCCACACAGACCAAATCAAACTAAATATTGTAGAAGGTATTGTCAAAATATTAACGAAATAAATTAACGCATATTGTGATCTTAGATATCACCAACGTAAGATAGCAAATATTGGGATAAGCTAATGTAGATTTTGTGGTACACATGACCAGCCTCAGAACATGTACTCTGTGAGTATCCGGCTTTAGGATCTCATAGTGTAAAACTTTTTGTAGACTTCTTGTTGACTTCCAGAAAGGTGTTCAAGCTCTCACTAAGCATGGTAATTGGCTTTTTTACAAGCCAGTGTAAAGAATTCTTTGGGTCCCCATACCTATGTCCTAATAACATTAATTATAACACAAGCAATCCAGTTACCTAGAAATTTTTTAAGAAAAAATACTCTAAAAATTTCGAAACGATTTAAGGGGCCTTGTTACAAAAATAGCACATACTCGTACATACATATGTGGACTGTTGGCATGTGATAATAAACTTCCAGCAGCATTTTTTCAGAGCCATTTCTTAAAACATGCACAGTATATGCCAAGAATCGAACCCATGATCCGTTAATTATTAAATTAAATTACGGGGGCTCAACTCAAATGCCCAAAACAAACACCAGCCCATTTTTTTCATCCATAACCTAATTTTTTAACATCAAAACAATACCTGAATTTAAGTAAAAAGGTCGTTTCACTAGGGGTATAATTCAGGCAGTAAGACCTTTCAAATTTATAGGAAAACACAAATAGATTAAATGACAGATGAAAATTTTGCTTGTGTAGGCTCTGCTTTCGATATACAATGTTAACAATAACTAAAGTCAGAGACGAAAAATCGTATTTGGTATCGAAGGATTTCTGGGAAAACCTTTAAATTATTTTATAAAAAAAAAAATACTACTGCGATTTTAGAGGATTTCCATTGATATCGACTAGGCCGATTTGGGGCTTAGAATTTTCGGTTTTTAGCTAGACATTCAATCATATTACGAGTGTCATTATCAAAGTCCAATCTACATATTAACATTTTTGTCATGACAGTGACACTCACAAACAAGCTTTTTACGTGGTTCCCCCATATTTAACTTAGCGATAGCTTAATGCCTAACTTTAACTATTGATAACTTGTCATAATAGTCTTTAGTTTTTAAAAATAATTAAAACAAAGTTTTTATAATATTTATATACAAGTAAATTTTTATTTAAAAACTTTTTTACAAATTTTAATATAAAATCAAATATAAAAATAATAAAAAACTTAAATTAAATTAATTTATTTAAAATAAAATAAAGGCTCCTTTGTAGTTTGGCGAAGTTGTAGCCGAAGCTTGTTGGCATCCATATCAAATATATGAAAAGTGTTGCCACCTTTCTAAGTTTCCATTACGACTTCGACAAACGTTAAGACAAATAAATTTATTTTAATAAAAAGATTTTCTTTAAGAAACCCACCCAATATGTTTTTAATATTTTATACTTGATAACAACAAACGAATATTTGTAAGACAACATTTTAGTTAAATAAATACGTAAATAAAATACGAAATTTTTTGAACCAAACACTGCCCTAATCGTAATAAAAACTCATTCTATGATTTGCTTTTTTTTTAAATTAAAAATTTCAATTTAAAGAATTTTTTTATGTTACAAATAAATAAATTAACTCAGTAAAATTAGCTCTATTTCAAATCAAATACAGACAATAAAATACAATTAATAAAAAATTGTTGTTGGAGAATTTTGCTTTCACAAAACAAAGTAAAAAAAGTATAAAAAAAAAAGAAAAGAGAGAAAGCAACCACACCACATCATTAGCAACAATGCAAAAATAAAAGAGTAAAACATTTCTGAAAAATAGAACAAATAAATATTTTTTTGAAATATTAAAAATCTATAATTATAATAACTGAAAAAAGAAACGTGCAAATAAGCAATTGACATTAAAGAATATTAAAAAAACTACACAAACAGACGTAAATATTTCATTAAATTTTTACAAATAGCAAAACATAAAAAACAAAAATTAAAAAAAATACTTCCAATTGAACTGTAATACAAGCGACTCAAACAAATGAAGAATTTTAAAAGAAAGAAATTCTGTGAAAAGCAATTAACAATTACATATGTATTTAGTATTAAAGCATAATATAAGAAAACTTAAACTCAAGGTAAAACAACAAAAAATATTTTAATTAGAAAATATTAATATTTTTACCTTTTTTGGTTAAAAAAAAATCAAAGGTTTTTAAAAGAATTATTTAAAAAAATTTTCATTGCTTTTCTTTTTTATTCTAACAAAATTGAATTCTGCTGTTAATTAGAATACTTGTTGCTTTACTGTTAAAAAAATTTTATTTAATTTTATTACAAAATAAATTGTATTTTTGTATTATTTTTTCCGTAGCATTTTAGCAAATCAGTCACTTCATGAATCAAAAACTCAAATCAGCAAAGACAAAAAATAATAATAAAAGCAAATGTAACTAAACATTAAGAGAAATTAATAATAAATGAAAACAAACATTAAAATGAACATTAACATTTAATGTCGTTCTTTTTTAACACAAATCTCTAACACGAAAAAAAAATTAAAAACTTAATTAAAAAAATTAAAACGTTAATAAATAATTTTTAAACTAAAAAATTTAAATATGTACTACAAAAAATTCGTTGTAAACAATATAACAAATTCAGAGAACAAAAAACATTTACAAAATAAAACCCACATAAATTGTTAAATTAAAAAAAAAAAAACTTATTAAAAGAAAAAAATATAAAACCTACAGAAAATAAAAAATTAAAGATTTTAATTATAAAATAACTAAAAGAGCAAACCTAACTGACTTAAAAATATAATATTGCGTTGCAAATCATATCATAAAATCAATTAAAACAAAAAGAAAATAAATAGTAAAAAGAAAAATTACAAGCAAAAAAAATTAAAGTTTAGTCTTTCAATTGTTTAAATAAGTGGGAAATTGTGAGTCCTCTGAGGGGGCTGGTATGGTAACACCTCCGGTATCCACAGCCGGTTCATGAGGCAGTGAGTCTACGCTCTCCAAAGGTAAAAAACAATCAGTGGAGATCTAAAACATAATTTCTTTTATTATAAATCGCTGTTTATTTTGCATCGCAGAAACACCGCCACTTACATCACTACTCTTCACCATTTTACTATCCGTCATTGAATCTTCAGGCTTCACAATTAAACCTTTGCGATGATCTTCTTTGTGGGCATTCAACATGTTGACATTAATAGTAACAAAATTGCATAAATCACAAGATATTTTCTTATAATATTCGAAGTGATTTAAACGTATATGGCGCTTCAGAGCGTTCGACTGTATGCAGGAGTAATCACACACAGAACATTTCAACTTGTTGCCTACACGATCATGTAACTTTTGATGCTTGTGCAAGACACTGGGGTCACGTGTAGAAAATTTACATGATTTACATGATAAAGGTTTTTCACCAGTATGCTGGCGCATATGAATCTACAAAAAATGTTTGTACATGTAAATGTTAGTGAAAAAGAAAACACATTAAAAGATATAGATAAACTTACAATTAAACCGGCTTTTCGGCTTGATTTCTTGCCACATATATTACAAATGAATGGTTTTATTTTATTATGCACCGTTTTGACGTGCTTAGACAAAGTTTTGCCATTTACAAATTTACGTTCACATATCTCGCATGTTTTTTCAGAGTAGTATTTATTTTTTCTAGGCGTTGGTGTTGTTTTCTTCGGTTCCGGTTGTTTACAAGTGTCTAAACGTCTCTGTTTAACAGCCTTTAAAGAACGCATGACACGGGGACGCCACTTTTTGTGAACTCTCATGTGGCGCCATACTAAAACTGCCAACAAAATATATGGAATCCTATTCTGTTACTCAGAATCGAGATTTAAAAATGAGTTTTAAAAAATGGAGATTTGCATAGTTACACATTCTTAAACAGAATCAATATGCAAAACTATTTAATATTTTTACACTTGGAACACTTACCAGAAGCGTGTGACTTAAACGCACAAATAGGACATTTTAACAAATCCACATCTAAATTATGAGTTTTCCACAAATGCGCTGAACATAGTCTCCAATTTTTTAAATCCACAGAACATACAAAACATTGAAATGAGATTTTATTTGTGGCGTGACAATCCATATGAAGGTTCAACTTCTCTGCTGTTTCAAATTTGTATACGCAATTGGAATATTTTGTACATTTTAAATTCATATTACTTCTGAGAATTAAACGAAAATCTTTGAATGGCACAGGTGTCATTTCCATATCCTCAACGGCTTTAGCATACTGATTTTCTTCTGCTGTGGACAGTTCTTCGGATTTAATTGTTTCATTTAATGGTTCTTTTTTATTGGGACTGTCATTTGTAGTAGATCTATCAATCAGCTGGTATTTATGATATTCAATCATATGACCTCGTAAATCTTCTTCTAAATCATATTGCCGAAAGCAAAGGAAACACACAAGAACTATACGAGTCGGTGACTTATTTTCGTTGTCTGAGTAATCAGCAGCGTTTTCATTGATTGCAGAAGTGCGAAAAAATATATCTTCGGAAATCGCAGACATTATAAAGTATAGCCACTTTCGAGAGTTTTTCTTTTATTGTAATAATTGGCCCAAAAACTTTGTAAAAGGCAAAACACAAAGACCACTTTGTTCGATATTATTAAAGGTCTATATGTAAACTGCTGCCGCTGAATTTAATATCAAAATTTCACTTATAGTTTTTGTTATTTACATTGTAGTTAATGTAATTTAAGAAAATCATTTTATATATAATACTAAATACTAAACTTCTCTAAAACTGCAACTTGTAATTTGCGGAGAACAAGTTGCTTAGTGGAACAAGTAAACAATAGCCAGGAAAATAAAACTACAGCTGTGTTTTTCTCAGTTCCCAGCTGTAATTAGTTTTAGTACTACACATACAAAAATTGTTGCCATACAAAAAAATTAATTGCAACAACAAAGTGGCCATTGGTATTTATTTAACTATTTAAACTTTTCTGTTACTGTTTTCTTATTCCTTTAACAAAAATTAAGTTATACAAACTAGTTTTGTGAAAGTATCATCTAGTTAATTATTCATATTATAACTTGATGCTACCACTTGTTTAAATAAAATCTTTTTTGCGGCATCTGGTATCTCTAGGCTTCGGAATGCCGGTTTTTGACACTTTATAATTTAGTACATACGTTCGATTAATATGTCTATCCTTTTCTCCCTTAAATAAAACTAAATCTATACACAGTTGGAAAAATTGTATTTTGCAGATGCAAAATATACTTAAACAATTGTTTTACAGGCATCATACACATATTTCTCTAAAAAAAATAATGCAGTTAAAGAAACAGTTGTATAATTTCTAATATAAATAAATTGTTCCATATATTGTAAAGAATATAATTAATGATTGTGTGAATTAAGTACGGACAAAAGAAAGCAACAAATTACGCCGTTTTTGCAACCTTGTGTCTGAACAAAAAAGAAAATAACCAACAAAAATAAAATCATTGCAATAGGCACATCTATAAAAAATAAATTAAGCAGAGAAAAGTTGCTTTATTATAAACAGTAAACAGATAATTCAATTTTTTTGAATTGCTTTTACAGAAGCATGCAAAAAAAGTTCAGATCTGACTAAAAACAAAGTTGATGAAAATATTTGTTGGTATAAATTGTAAGGTTTTCGCAGGAAATATAGTACAGAAGAATGGCCAGCGCCTTAGAAAATTTCGTGAATAGTGTGAGAAGCCGTAGTTCATCGGGTAAGTCAAACAAGGTGGTAATAACAAGAAGGATTGTTGTTTAAAGTAAAGAATTTATACTAGGTGCCTTTGAAGAACTGGCCACAAATCTATTAGACTCTGTAGAACTTTTAACCAAAAACTGGAGTATACTTGACAATGTCCTGGAGACATTGGATATACAACAGCATTCGTTGGGTGTACTGTATGTGTTGATTGCAAAATTTAATAGTATTGCGGTAAGTGTTTTTTATTTTAACAAATTTTGTTTCCAATCACTTCTGATTCTAATTCTGATTGACACATATTAATTTCCTTTTAATCCCATTAGAGCTCCAATGCTGATGTGAATGCGCTGTTTAAGTTGTTTAAAGATTTTATAGAACAATGCAATACCTATCAGGTTGGCTTAGCTGCACATGCTTGTAAGTTTTTAACCAAGTTTCTTTAATCTTAATAATATATTAGAAAACATAATAACAACTATAGATTTTTGCGTGGATGTGCTTCAATATAAACCCGGAACCTCTTAATTTATTTTTGAACCTTTTTGTATGAATTAAATTTTACATAAATTCATAGATTTAAATTAGATAAAATTTTATAGAAAAAGGAACATATCAATGTTTAGAAATATTTCGTTATTTTCATATGTAAATTATACAATTAATACTAATATTACTGTATTATTTTTATAGATTATGAATTGTGTCATCTATTTACCAACACAATTGTGACACAACCGAGTTGTATACACGGTTTAAACATTTTAGCCACAGCCATTAATAAAATACGCACTTCAGAGTCTCAACTCACACCCATACATGCTGATTTGTGCCAGTTAAGTCTTAAATCAAAATGTTTTAGAGTTGCTCTGAAATATTTAGATGTCGATATAACAGCAATTGCAACATCGGCCGACACAAGAGGGCAAAATCAAACGGTAATATTAATTGGTATGCCTATATTATATTATTTTTAAAATTATATTCTTCATAGGATGTCACCAATCATGATGCCAAATACTTTTTATTGTACTATTATTATGGTGGTATGATTTATACGGCTATTAAAAATTTCGAAAGAGCGTTATACTTTTTTGAAGTTTGTATATCAACTCCTGCCATGGCTATGTCTTATATTATGCTGGAAGCTTATAAAAAATTTATATTGGTTTCACTGATATTATATGGAAAGGTAAAGAAAGAAAAAATATAATTTAAAGATTTTTATATAATAACTGCCTATTTTTTCTGATTTTTTTTAAGATTATACCCATACCAAAGTATTCTTCTCAAGTTATATCACGTTTTATGAAGCCAATTGCTCAGGCTTATCATACATTAGCCGTTGCATATGCCACCACCTCTAGTGAAGAAGTACGAAATTGCATTATTAAATTTATTGATACATTTCAACGTGATAATAATATGGGTCTAGTAAAACAGGTAAATAATAATAAGATTATTATTTCATAAGAATGACTTTACTTTAAAGTAAATTTTATATATATCTTTTTGTAGGTCGCTACTTCATTATATAAGAAAAATATTCAGAGATTAACAAAAACGTTTTTAACATTATCATTATCTGATGTTGCCAGCAGGGTTCAGTTACCTTCGGCAAATGCAGCTGAGAAATATATTTTGAATATGGTAAATCAAAATTTTTATTTACTGATTTTGAATCTAAATTTTTATCAACTATTTTAACTTGTTTAAATCCTTTAGATTAAATCTGGGGAAATTTATGCAACTATAAATCAAAAAGATGGCATGGTTGTTTTTAAAGATGACCCAGAAAAATACAATTCACCTGAAATGTTCCTTAAAATACAACAAGACATGGATAATGTAATGGCGTTAGTTAAACAATTAAATAAAATGGAAGAAGAAATTATATTAAACCCCACGGTATGCTTTACATCTAATAAATGAACGTTAATAATAATTTATTTTTTTTTATTATCTACAGTATATTAAAAAGGCTGTTGGTAATCAGGATGATGATTTATCATCTCAACCTACAAAACCTTTTGCGGGGTAAATACATACGAGTACATTTGCCTTTAATACATGTACCAATTTCCGTCATAATATTTATGTTTGTTTACCTTTATTAGAGATCCCGTTGATTGATGATATCAAAACTTTAGTTATCGCTCTAAAGCTTTGGATAATTTTACGAAACCTAAACAATGCAGTACATTTGTCATCTTTAGCTTTATGCTCAAATGCATTCATTCATTGTTTAATGATAAGAAATTTAAAAATAGAAAAACCAACAGCAATAACAACAGCAACAGCAACGGTCGCAACATCAACAGCACTGCAACAACTAATTTGTCTATTAAACATTTTCAAAAATAATTGTTTTTCAAAAGTAAAACAAAAATCATTACAATACACACAGTCACACACACACACACACACACACACACACTAAAAGAAAAGAGAACAACATCCCATTATTTGTGGTCATTTATTTCATGTTTTTGTTTATTTACATTTTCTAAAATTTTAGCTATATTTTTTAATAAAAATAAAGCGAAATAAATGTCTGCCTACAAAATAAAACACTGAAGAAACACTAACTGCTTTTGCATTTTATCTAAAGGTATGTTATGCAGGTGAGAAAAACAATTTAATATTCTATTAAAAATTGTGAATTTCAAGTAAAAGTTATCAGGTCAGGTTTAAGAGCAGCTGCAAAACATAAATAACTTGATATAAATATCGAAAGGAAGTGTAAAGAAAGCAATTAATGTTGGGTTGTAAGCCGTAATAGGGGCATAAATGTTAATATATAAATAGTGTACTTGAATGTGAGATGCTTTTATGCATTAAAGTATTCAAATAAAGTAAATGTGTAATATAAAAGTGACAAAATAGAAAAATATATATTGAAAATAATATATGAAACTTTACCTGTTTTGTGCGTATAATGCAAGTTGCCTTAAATAATCATAATTTGCTTAAACTTTTTAAAACACAGCCATATTTGAATACACCTGCACTTTTTTTATTTAGATTTTTTTATATAATTTGCCACTTTCCACTTATTTCACAGCAATATTTTAACTTCTTTTATAGACATTTTATAGCCGCTTTTCAAAAAAAACCATATCTGATTTTCTCATATATTATTTTAATTGATTTTTTTCAAAATCTTTTTTAATTTTTTTTATTTTTATTTAAAAATTTACCCCTAAAATATTTGTAATCGACTTTTCATATTCTCTCAGCTAAAGCGATTGGAATAAACACAAGCTAAGCTTGTTGTCCAAGACAACTGTCTAGCACGTACATAAAAATTATATGATACGCAACACTAATACGTATTAATAATTTGAAAAGCGAGGATGTATTGAAGAGCTGGTATACAAAAAAAAATGCATCTTTAAAAATTCACTCCAAAACTAGAGTATTCATGAGATTTTGGTGAGAATGAAAAAACTACTATTTTATTGTAGCAAACTGGGATTTTTACATCTAGAGTGTAATATGGCGCTGATGTGCATGAAAATGCATCTCTACAAATTTCTGTTTTGCTTATTAAAATACCAATTGAATTTTGGTGGGAAAACTTAAAGGCCGACAACAACAATTGTAAGTACGAATGAAAAATTAAAAGGGAATTTATAAATTAAAAGAAAATTTTCACAACTTGCAAAAGAATTAGAAACATTTACTGAGAATTATACTAAAACTGGCCCAAATTGCATGATGCAACAATTTCTTTTACTCACCACATATTTAATTGTTGATTTAGTGTAGAGCGATAATACAATGAGTACTTTTAGCTAGGAGAGTGATAAAGTGACCAAATATTTTAAGAGCCACGATTATTAACTTTTCTTAAAAAACACGAACACAACACAATTTTGAGAAATAACTGAATAATATAGATTAACTTTAACACTTTTAATATAATAGATACAAACAAAATTTTAATTACACCAAGCAAAGCAAAAAGATCGACCACAAGAGCAAAACGTTTTAACTCATCCACGCCTAAATATGAACTGATAGTTGACGAGGAATGCGCTAGCAAAAATTTCTTTCACTCAAAAGCTCTCTTTTTGGGAAGCTCTAAACATTTGGAAATCATTAATAACTGAAAAAATTGTTTCAGAGGTCTGTCTATGCTAGAAGACTCATTATAAAGCATTAAAAAATTTTGTTAATTTCCTTGTGTGCTAAAGATAAGGTTCATGTCTTAACTAAGTTATTGTGTTACTAACGCTTACTTCGATGTTTAGAATAAACTACAATAGATTAGACAGTTGAAAAAGGATAGCTATAAAATTTTGCGTCTTATACTTGTCCCTTGTACACAGTCACAGCAATTGTTAATTCTCTCATTGCCTTTTTTCTACCGCTAAAAACCATAATTTGTGAAATTTTTCAGTAAATGGTTGGTTTTTTGTGTTAATTTCTTAGTTTTCTAAAAATTAATAATAACAATAGTAATTGAAATAACTTTATTAAAAAAAAGCACAAAAGCATAAACTAGCAAAAACGTGCACGCAAAGTGTTGTAGTGTTTTTAGAAATAAAACAAAATTGTCATTGTGAAGTTATTTTATTATAAAATGATAATTAGTTGTTTTATTTTAATATAAATTATAAAATTAAAACTTATATTTATTATCAAAGTATTAATCTATATTTGTGCTTATTCCAAAATTGTGTTGAGTTATTGAAATGTACTGTTTTCCTCATGATATTCTTGTGGCACAATCGTTTGATGAGTTTTGGCTGTAAACTAGGTAAGACAAAGTGCTATGTGTTTACTTTATTTTTCTTGTAACAAGCACACATCTTTAAGCAGATTTACAAAAAAGCAGTTCATCCGTGCACTGATTTTATCACTTTAACATGAAATTTTAATAATTTTCATTTAATAAATTTATAATAAAAGTTTTGTTTTCTATAATTTTTTAATTTCAATTTCATGCATTTTCCTATTTTTCGTAAACAATGTGTAATATATCTGTCTCTTTCATAGATCCTAAGCCATCAGATGTTTTGGGCCTTTTGCATCACTCACTTTTTACATGTCTATGCTAGTTTATGATGTTTAGTTGGCTGCTTTAAAATTAATTGTTACCATTGCAGCTTTAATGGCTTTACTTTGCAGATATTGTTGGAAGCTTATGCAGTTCTAACTTTCGTTTGCAAATATCAGTCCTTATATAACCGTGGATGAGTTAAAACGTTTTGCTTTTGTTGTCGTGTTTTTTTGTTTTTTCCTCTTATTTAACATTTTGGCTGAATTTATATTGAAAGTGCTAAATTGAATTTAATTTAATTTAATATTTATAAATCCGGTCTCCTTCAAAATTATATTGTGTTTGTATTTTTTATTTATTTGGTCACTTCATAGCTATACTAACTAATAAGAATCATTTTATTATCGCTCCACAGT
Source organism: Thelaira solivaga (assembly GCA_947397855.1). Classification (NCBI taxonomy): domain Eukaryota; kingdom Metazoa; phylum Arthropoda; class Insecta; order Diptera; family Tachinidae; genus Thelaira; species Thelaira solivaga. Next base: position 49,396,189 of record OX377613.1, on the reverse strand, counting down.
AAGTGAGATATTAAATTAGTGCTGAGTAAAAGTAATTGTTGCATCATGAAATTTGAACAAGTTTTATTGTAGTTCTCAGTTAATGTGTTTAATTTTATGTAATTTGTAAAAATTTTCTTTGTATTTACAAATTTCTTTTTTTATAAATATATATATACGTATTTGCAATTGTTGTTGTCGCCATTTAAGTTTCCCACCAAAATCTATTTGGTATTTTTGTAAACAAAGCAAAAAACAAAAATTTTGTAGAGATGCATTTTCATGTACAGCAGCGCCGTATTACACTCTAGATGTAAGAATTAAGGGTTGGTAAAATAGAGTAGTAAAACAAATAATGATTTAGGTTTGTGCATTCACTTGCTGTCTTTTTAAAAAAATTTCCTTTTTTAAACAATGGGCCTCATGCATAAAACGTGAGCTTGAGCTCTGACTCGTTTTATTGAGTAAAAGGTGCTTGTCGTATGCATAATAAAATTTGATGAATTTGCTTTTACTCACTGCTTACGTTTGAACTCGTCTTGCTCAGTTTGAACTAAGTTAGATGAGCATGTGCTCATTTCTAATGCATAAAAACAAGCTTTTGCTTTCTTTTGTGAGCTCTTGCTCAAATTTTGTTGAGTATGCCTTATAGTTGACTCGCGTCCACTAAAAAGGAATCATGGCTGAATATTTTGTACCGCAAAGAAATACAAAATGTTATCAACAGCGTAAAAAAAATTTAGCAAGTGAGGATAAAAAATTGTACAGGTTTGTATTCTTAATTGTTATTTTGTTTTTATTTAATTAATAATAAAATGATAAAAACATAGGTTTGATGATAGTAGCATCTGCTGGTTGGCTAATTACTTTTTTGAGGAGTCAGAAGAAACACGTGGTGGTGCCCTCAGCAACTATGATAAAATTAAACTGTATTTAAAATTATGTGCCGATCCTGGATTCCAAAATGGTATAGCCACAGATATTGGAGTCGATCAATCAACTGTGTCGCGAACTATTGCGGAAGTTGCGAAACTTATATCTGCCAAAGCAAGCGAGTGGATAAAATTCCCGAAAGATGCTGATGAAATAAAAGATGCTCAAATGAAATGGCAAGGAAATTATTGCTTTCCATTTGCAATTGGAGTGATTGATTTAGCAGAAATCAGTTTCCCAGTTTTTAAATTTATTTTTTTATTGCCTGTTTTATTTATCTCTATTTTATTTTTTATACGACATTTCATATTAGCTATTTTTTTTATTATATTTTTCCCCGTTAATTCAATTCCAAATTTCTGCTTAATTTCTTTTACACATTCTTCTATAGTTTGTTTTTTTTTTTTTTATTTTTTATACTTGGTAATTGACTCTTTTCTAATAAATATTTATTTTGTTTCATTTTTTCCACTAAAAATTTAGAAATGTCGTCATTTTCTACTTTATTATTATTATTTAGTTCTATTTCTACTTCACTTTCACTTGACGACATGTTTACACTTCAATAACAATTACACGTTTGAACTCCCTTTGCTCAAGTAATTGCAATTGGTTTGAACTCTTTTTTATGCATATGAAATTGAGCAAAAGCTGTTGCTGTTTGATAGAACTCGACTTTATGAGCAATTGCTCACCTGCTTCAACTCAGCGCTTTTACTCGTTTTTATGCATGAGACCTAATGTGTTCATGTGCTTCTTTAATAAAAATTATATGAAAAGCCTATTTTTAGGAGTGTAAAAAATAAGTACTTGAATTTTGTTAAAAAAATATAATTTTTGCTAGGTTCAGTGTAGATGCTTCTTTATATAGCAAACACTGTTTCTTTTCCACATTTTATATATCAATTAATTGTTTAAAATTAATATATCTGAATTTGTATTAGCAAGACGCATAAACAAATAAGTTATGTAATTAAAATAATACTTATAGTTTTAAGTTCTCTTTGATAAACAATAATAATGTGGCTAGTATATCTTGTAATATGAAAAAAATAAGTCTCAATAAAAAAATGCTTCTTTATTTTAATTAATGTTTGTTTTGCTACATATACAAAAATAATTTCGCACTGAATTGTAAAATGTCAATTTTTTACATAAAAAAGAAGAATTTTTAGGGCAAGTTTTCAGTTAAAATTATTTAATAATAGAAATAAAAATCCGTAAAGGATTGTTCAAATTAAGTCCTTTTTACCGGTTTCTTGTAATTGTGCTTGTGTGATTAAAAACGATTTTTAAATCAAAATATTGCAAAAAAAATATAATAAAAAATATGTTCCTAAAATTAGATTTCAAAGAGATAACGTTCTTTTAACAAAAAAAAAAAAAAAAAAAAAAACCTTCTTAAATGGTCTATTTTAAAAAAATGTTGCTTAAATATGGTTAAATTTTAAAAAAATTCTTAATGGTGTTTGTATTAAAAAAAAGTGTTGTTTAAATAAAATATAAGAAACTAGATGACAAATGTCCTGTTTTTTTTTAAATGCTTGACTGTGTTGTCAAAAAAATAAGTTAAATTATAATCACATCCACCAGCAAAGCGAAAGTGTAAATCAAACTGCTATTTTCCAGCTATAACAGGTAAAGGGTGTTTTTAATAGACGTATAGAACTTTAAGTTGGCATTACTGTTCAAGATTTAACCGACCGATTTAACAGCTGTCAAGTGATTTATTCTCAATTTGGTTTATCAATTCATCATGAATGGACTCACGCCTGAACAACGCTTGTAAATAGTGCCCGAATGGGCCCAGAACGAGATTGCCGTTGTTCCCGATTTTCATAAGCGAATTTTGTTTAGCGATGAAGTGCACTTCTGGTTGAATGGCTACGTCAACAAACAAAACTGACGCATTTGGAGTGAAGCTAATCCTCAAGTGTATGTCGAAACACCGTTACATCTAGAAAAACTGACTGTTTGGTGCGCTTTATGGGCTGGTGGAATCATTGGTCCGTACTTCTTCAAAAACGATAATGGCCAGAACGTTATAGTCAATGGTGATCGGTATAGAGCCATGATTGCTAACTTTTTCATTCCTGAATTGAACAACCATGATGTCCAGGAGCTGTGGTATCAACAAGACGGCGCAACATGTCACACAGCTCGTGCCACAATCGATTTATTGAAAGACACGTTTGGTGACCGCCTAATTTCACGTTTTGCACCTGTGAATTTGTCTCCAAGATCTTGTGATTTAACACCGCTAGACTACTTTCTGTGGGGCTATGTAAGGTCATTGGTCTATGCGGATAAGCCACAAACGCTTGACCATTTGGAAGACAACATTCGCCGTGTTATTGCCGATATACGGCCACAAATGTTGGAAAGTCATCGAAAATTGGACGTCCAGATTGAACTACATCTGAGACAGCCAGAAATCATATTTAAAATGTAATGCCACAAGATTATCTTTCGGATAAATAAAATTCATGTCAATCGAATAATCCATCGTTGTTTTATTGCAATTTAAAGTTCTATACGTCTATAAAAACACCCTTTACAATTTCAAATATTATTTTAAATATTCATAAATTGCGTATTTTTGTATGAACTTGTTACTAAATTTTTTTTCAAAATTGTTACAGCACTAAAAAATAAATTTTTTTTAATTTTTATTTTTCTTCTTTTTCATGAAAATATCATATAAAAAATAATATTTTTTTTTTATAAAAATTTCAATAACACAACACATAAAATAAAACAATTAGAAATTAAAAAAATAAATAAAAATTTATTCATTTAATTAACGTATGAATTCAATTTAATTTTTTTTTGTTAAAACTTTTTTTTACGGTCACTATGTCATCTACATATACGTTTATATATTTTGAAGAAATATTTGCTCAGACTAGTATAATTTTTAATTAAAATACAACATACTTGCATTATTATATAAATTAAAATAATTTTATGTTATGTTAGATTTTAAAAATATTTTCTAAAAAGTAGTTGTTACGCTTATTTTGACATATATTTATGTAATGTGACATTTACATTAAACGAATATTGGAACAAATTTACTTTACGCGAGCACCACAAATAGAAAAAAAATTATCAGTAATAGAAAGTTTAATTTTAAGAAAATTTTGTCGTTTAAGCCCCTATTATCCGAGTTATGTGCCTTCAAAGTTTTTATTAACTACTTTGTGTAGCCAGCCTTCGGCCTGACTTAAGAATAACATCCTTTACGGAATGGCGAACACCGACTTTGCTTGCAAAAGTTTCCTTTTGTAGCCGGCCTTCGTCTAGATTTACAGATTACATTCTCTATGTAATGACGAATACTGGCTTCGCTTGCGAACGTGAACTTACTCTACAAAATTTAGTGAATATTTTCTTCAATTTTCTATTAATTCCATCATTTTTTTTTTTTAATTTTCGTGAAAAATTAAAAATTGTATTTATATGGATCAAATGAAAACTTTGGACGCTGATAACTCGGAAAATACGAATTTACCTCTGAATTTTCACTCAGTATTTTCTCTTTAGAATTTAATTTTCTATTAACTGTGAATTATATGAGATTTTTAATATTCGTGAAGATAATTCCGTCAGTTGGATTCGTTTTTAACATTATTTAAACTGATAAATATTTATTTAACATTTCTCTCACTCAGAGAAAAAAATGAACAGAACTAATTTTGTAAATCTAAATAATTCTGTAAAACTAGCAAAATGTTAAAATTTTGTACAGGCGCTACCTTTTTTTGGGTTGTTTCTCTACAGCGCTTTTTTTTGAATTTTTGAAAAAAAAAATTATTTTAACTTTAAAATACTTTTTAAAAGGTTTTCGTTTTCTAAATTCATATAAAAATTTATAAAACTTGATTTACAGTTCTTGCAATCCTTGTTCTTGAATGTATCAAAAATAATTTTAATTCGGAGAATCTTTTTTTTTCATAATTTTTATTTACAATCTATCCTTATGAAGGATAATAAGCAAATTAGATGAACATAAATTAATAATTCAAATTATTGTACTCCACTGAGAACAAAAAAAAAAAAAAAAAAAAATTAAATAATACATTTTGATAATAAGTATAGATATTTAAAATATTTGATAATTAAATTTTAAATTTGTAAATAATGATTACCGAAATGGTAAATCAAGAATATGGTATCGTTTTAGCCTTCGAACTTCTTCAGTATCGTCTAGTAAAGATATCGCTAACGGATTAATATGTTCACTTATTCTTTTAAAATATTTTCCACTAAATTTGTTGATTTCATTCTTAATCTTCGGTATAAATAAATCATTGTGTATAGTCCTATTCGAAACAAATTGAAGAGCATTAACAATTAATCTTAAAGTTTTATTTTGAAAGGAGAATCTTAAAATGTGAAATTTTGTATTACATTATTCATTTGAAAAAGCTTGACGGTGGAGATGAAAATGAATGTTATTAGACGAATTGAGAACGGTGAACGATAGTGCGAAATGTCATAGTTAGGAACGTTACCCCATATAAGTATTAGTGTAAATAGCACCTTCTTTAACGCTGTTTCTATTAATGCTAAATTTTCAGGAACACAATATGAGCTCTAAACGAGTTATGCCTGTATACGAATATACGAGTATAACATTTCCACACAAAATTATAAAAAAAATATATTTCTAAAAATATCTTCCGTGTGACCATACAGAAAATAACAAAAAAAAAGCTTAAAAATCAAAAATCTTCCCGATACCAGAATTTTTTTTAAATTCATTTCATTATTGCCTTAATAAAAATATTTTTGTAAATGCAATTGTTTGACTTAAGACTATTTTATGAAAAAACCGTCGATTCATGTTTTTATTTTAAAACTTGTGCATTTTGAAAGTGAACTTTGTTTTAAAACATTGTAAACACACTTATTATATCATATTTAATTTATGCAAATAGATGTCGGTTTTATGACAGGTGAATCTTGATAGTATTAAACAAATATAAAAAAGTACAATATTAGAAGAATATAAATAAAACGTCTTTTACAATATCGAATTAAATTATGCAAAAATGTATTTAAAAATTTTGATAGAAGTGAGGCAACTTGATCTCTGGTTGACTTGTTTTTGCTTAAAAGTTTTCTGAAATGAAGCACGATTTGGATTGGTTTATAATGCCTATTCTAAGTTTTTTTTTTTATAAAAAGAGCAAATTTTTAAAGCCTTACTTTCCCTACTCATACGACCCTATTCCATAAACTCAATACAAAACGGATTCACATTTTTTGGTGTTTCCTAAACCGTTTTAAAACTTGTCGAGAATAAAGCGAATGGCTTGTTATTGCACTAAATGACTAAACAAACATTAAAAAAAGCAATTAACACATACAATTTGAAGACTTTTTTTTATTTTTTTATTTTTTTATTTTTTTAGTTAAGCACAAAAATAAATTAAAAAAATAAAAACACTTGAAATTTCTTCAAATGTTCACTACAAGTATGAAGATTAGTTCGATGAAACTCTTTGGACAAACTTTTAGGGACATCACAGCAAGACCTAGTTTGTGACAATGGCAAACAATATCTGTTAAAAGAACTTGACTTTGACGTTTAAATAAAAATTCATACTTAACTTCGAATGACATCAAAACGAATGACTTGCAGAACACCAAATAAATATTTTTTCGATTTTAAAAATGTCTCGTTTCCACACCTTTCGATATTTACTGGGACTTTTTCCCGATTTTTTTCTTACAAATCTAATAAGAAAATCTAAAAAAATAGAAAATTTATGATATTTTACTTTTACAGCAAACACTTGAAACCCTTACTGATATAAATGCGCATTTTTGGATAAAATGCACTTCTGTATATAATCCTATAAACCAAGTGTGGAAAATATAGTACAAGAAATATTCATCTTTTTTTTGGTGCTTTATTCCAATTTTGTTTTTGTTCCAATGCGGAACATTGCATGGAAGCTACTGTGTTTTGCCAAGTCTCGAAAGTTCTTGGCAAAACATTTAGCAAACCAACATAATTAAAATCGAACACCGAGAGAGATTACTGTTTTGTTAAACGTTTTTATTCCAAATAATTTTACTATCACTTTTATTGTGAATGAAAGTGAAATACTTATTCCCGTAAAATTTTCAATACCCTCAAAGGGAAAATTGGTATCAGCAATTTCACGTAATATTTTTTTCACGTTTCGGTGCAGAGAAATTTATTAAATTTTCTGCAAAACAATAAAATTTTTTATTACAGTAGTGTCCGCTTAAGTGCTCCCCGCTTTATTGATTTCCCCGCTTTAATACGCAAAATTTACTGCAACTAATAATTTTGAATTACAATGTATAGAAAAATTTCGTTTAAGTGCACCCCGTTTAAAAGCGTTCCCCGTTTAAATGACTTATTTTTTAACCAAAAAATATAAAAGACTATGAAAAATAACACGCTTAATTGCGTAAAAAAACGCTACTATTTTTTTAGTTTATAAAACTATCTGGCAAGACTTCTTGAGAAGAAAACAATCAGCTGTCGTAAAAGCATTATTACATACATGCATATGTTTAGGATATGTACATACTATAGTCCTGCACAATTCAAAATTTTCAGTAAAAATGTCATTCACAAAAATATAATGCATTGCTGTCATGTCAACTTAAGTAAGGTGTTATACCATGTTATGCCAATTCAAACATACTGACTTAGCATGTCATTGCAACTTGCCTAAGCTGTTGTACCATGCTGTTTTTAATGACATGTCTTTTAACAGCATGTTATTAATACTGCTTAATCCTGCCTTGTATGAAAAAATTTATTGTTCTGTATTTTGTAAATAAAGATTCTAAATTAGTGCCACAATTCTGTAACCTTTATTTCATTCTGCTAACATTCTTTTAACGTCAATTACATACATTTTTCAATAGAAAAGTATAAGAAAATTTCACTTTAACAGAACGTTCAAAAAGTTACAGAATTAGGGCACAAATCAAATAAATAATTGATGAAAAATGGTTTAGATTGAAAAAAAAAAATTATTTATATTGAAAATTAAAATAAAACTTTATTTTTATAAGCCATATAATGCTTACAAAATATTTTTTATTAAAATAACGACGGTATATTTTACAAGTTTTTAACAAAAAATAATATTACTCGTTTTTAATTATTTCATTTCAAAATTAAAACTTATCCTCGGTCCCACGATATCGAAACTACGAACGTTCGCAAACAAAAATAACGTTAAAATAATATTAAAAATGCAAATTTTTTTTATTTTCCATATAAACTGTGCAAACGTTAGTATCGTTTCGATATCGTGGGACTGGCGCTTAATTTGTAAAGTAAAATAATGGAAAACAATTCCACAAGTTTTTAAGAAAAAAAAAATTTATTCAGGTTTGAATTTCAACGGTCCGGTATTCTACTAACGTTTTTCTTTTACTTAATATTATTCATAATATGTTTTGTAATAAAAAGAAGAAAGAAGAAGAAGCAATAACACTGAATTTTATTTAAAAATAATTAAATAAATTTTATTCGAAATATTTAGTCAATATTAGTCAACAGTAAATGTCCGTGGCTATTAATTGTTTTATAACAAATTAGTGTAGATATTTTTTTAATAAATGTTTGCACGATTTCCATACACACTTATTAATTTTTTTTAATTTAATATTATTTCTTAATAAAGCTTAAAAGAATCCCTAATTCGTTACATTTATTGCAGTTTTATTGTATATAATGAGCCATTTAAATGATTAGAAGGCTTAGTTAATAACACATATGTCGCATGTGTGTTGACATACTCATTTTCTATGTCAAAGTGTGCGAAATTACTGTAAAAACTATGCATATATTTGATTTCAATTTATTCGACAATGCCTTCATATGTTATTGTTAAACATGTTTGAGCGACATTGCATTAATTGACACTTGCATGATACGACACATGTCGCTACGTTTTATAGTTCAACACTTGCAGGTCTCTAGTACATACATATAATTTACTTTCCATAAATAAATACATAAATAAAATTAAAACTTAAATGTGTTTTAATATAAAATGTAAGGCATTTAGCTTTTTTAAATGCGTAAATAACGCATGTAACCGAGTTTTTTAAGAGCGTAAATTACGCATTTATCCGAGGTATCGTTTAATTGAGTCCCCGTTTAAAAGCGTTAAAATTTGTGCATTTTACCTCGCACACCTAAGCGGGAATTACTGTATCCGCAAAAGAAATTTTTGAATTAAAGCCAATGCGGCTATCTATCTAACGCAATAGCAATCAAGGCGAGATCTAAAAAATTAAGCAAGTTATGATCAAAAAGGTAACCAGTTCCACTATTGGCTCTTTCCGGCCTTTTTTTTAGTAGAATTGGTTACCTTTTTAATCATAACTTGCCAGGATTTCAATATATCGACTTGCTTTCTTTAGCGTTGGATAGCGAAAGGCATTGGCTTTCATTATAAATTTTTTTCTTGTGGGTAGTGGAAAAAAATATTTTATAAATTTTTTCAAAAAAAGCAAAGGAGGTAGTCCATGGTTTTTTTTTTTTTTTTTTTTTTTTTGGCGAAAAAAACTTTTTACGTGCTATCCGCAAAAGAAAATTTTGAATTAAAGCCAATGCGGCTATCTATCTAACGCAATAGAAATCAAGTCGATATCTAAAAAATTAAGCAAGTTATGGACAAAAAGGTAACCAGATCCACTACTGGCTCTTTCCGGCCACTTTTTAGTAGAACTGGTTACCTTTTTAATCATAACTTGCCAGGATTTCAATATATCGACTTGCTTTCTTTAGCGTTGGATAGCTAAATGTATTGGCTTTCATTATAAATTTTTTTCTTGTGGGTAGTGGAAAAAAATATTTTAATCATTTTTTCAAAAAAAGCAAAGGGGGTAGTAAATGGTTTTTTTTTTTTTTGGCGAAAAAAACCTTTTACGTGCTCTCCGCAAAAGAAAATTTTGAATTAAAGCCAATGCGGTTATCTATCTAACGCAATAGAAATCAAGTCGATATCTAGAAAAGTAAGGAAGTTATGACCAAAAAGGTAACCAGTTCCACTACTGGCTCTTTCCGGCCACTTTTTAGTGCAACTGGTTACCTTTTTGGTCATAACTTGCTAAGTTTTAAATATATCGACTTGATTTCTTTCGTCTTGGATAGCGAAAGAGATTGGCTTTAATTAGAAATTTTTTTCTTGGGGATAGTGCAAGGAAATTTGTTTATCATTTTTTCAAAAAAAAGCAAAGGCGATAGTCCATTGATTTTTTTGGCAAAAAATTATTTTCTCACTATCTGCAAAAACCAAATAACTAATAATAAAGCCAATCCCGTTATGTATCCAACGCAATAGAAATCAAGTCGATATCTAGAAAAGTAAGGAAGTTATGACCAAAAAGGTAACCAGTTCTACTACTGTCTCTTTCCGGCCACTTTTTAGTGCAACTGGTTACCTTTTTGGTCATAACTTGCTAAGTTTTCAATATATCGACTTGATTTCTTTTGCTTTGGATAGCGAAAAGGATTGGCCTTAATTAGAAATTTTTTTCTTGGGGATAGTGCAAGGAAATTTGTTTATCATTTTTTCAAAAAAAGCAAAAGGGATAGTCCATTGATTTTTTTGGCGAAAAAAATTATTTTCTCACTATAGTTCACTTTATAGTTCACTTTATAGTTTACTTTATAATTAACTTTATAGTTCACTTTATAGTTTACATTATAGTTCACTTTATAGTTCACTTTATAGTTCACTTTATAGTTTACTTTATAGTTAACTTTATAGTTCACTTTATAGTTTACTTTATAGTTAACTTTATATTTAACTTTATAGTTCACATTATAGTTCACTTTATAGTTCACTTTATAGTTAACTTTAAAGTTCACTTTATAGTTAACTTTATATTTAACTTTATAGTTCACTTTACAGTTAACTTTATAGTTCACTTTATAGTTAACTTTAAAGTTCACTTTATAGTTCACTTTAACTTTAAAGTTAACTTTATAGTTAACTTTATACTTCACTTTAACTTTATAGTTCACTTTAACTTTATAGTTAACTTTAAAGTTCACTTTAACTTTAAAGTTCACTTTATAGTTAACTTTAAAGTTCACTTTAACTTTAAAGTTAACTTTAACTTTAAAGTTCACTTTAACTTTAAAGTTCACTTTAACTTTAAAGTTAACTTTAACTTTAAAGTTCACTTTAACTTTAAAGTTAACTTTAACTTTAAAGTTCACTTTAACTTTAAAGTTAACTTTAACTTTAAAGTTCACTTTAACTTTAAAGTTCACTTTAACTTTAAAATTAACTTTAACTTTAAAGTTAACTTTAACTTTAAAGTTAACTTTAACTTTAAAGTTAACTTTAACTTTAAAGTTAACTTTAACTTTAAAGTTCACTTTAACTTTAAAGTTTACTTTAACTTTAAAGTTAACTTTAACTTTAAAGTTAACTTTAACTTTAAAGTTCACTTTATAGTTAACTTTAACTTTAAAGTTCACTTTAACTTTAAAGTTAACTTTAACTTTAAAGTTCACTTTAACTTTAAAGTTAACTTTAACTTTAAAGTTCACTTTAACTTTAAACTTAACTTTAACTTTAAAGTTAACTTTAACTTTAAAGTTCACTTTAACTTTAAAGTTCACTTTAACTTTAAAGTTAACTTTAACTTTAAAGTTCACTTTAACTTTAAAGTTCACTTTAACTTCAATATATCGACTTGATTTCTTTTGCTATGGATAGCGAAAGGGATTGGCCTTAATTATAAATTTTTTTCTTGGGGATAGTGCAAGGAAATTTTTTTATCATTTTTTCAAAAAAAAGCAAATTGGATAGTCCATTGATTTTTTTGGCGAAAAAAATTATTTTCTCACTATCTGCAAAAAAAATTATTTAAATTAAAGCCAATCCCGTTAGCTATCCAACGCAATAGAAATCAAGTCGATATCTAGAAAAATAAGGAAGTTATGACCAAAAAGGTAACCAGTTCTACTACTGTCTCTTTCCGTGCAGTAAAAGATTTTTTTTCTTTTTTTTTTTTCTTTTCGATGTAGTTAACGGCATGTGATTAGACCAACCGCATTTCTCATTAAATTGCATACAAAAATGTCAACAGAGAGACAGACAGACAGAGAGAAAGACTTGACTTGATTTGACTATAGAAATTAACATAAAGCAACTTTAAAATTAAACCTCGAGCAGAAGAAAGAAAAAGAAACATTTCAGAAAGAAAAGAATAAAAGAAAATTTATGCAATAGTTCGTTATTAATTAACCTAAAACCACTATGAGCTTATCAAACCTTAACATACACTCATTCACTCACACTTGGGTAGAGCTCTGACCAACCAAACGACAACAAATCAACAGCAAAAAGTTTTAAATTTAAAAACTTTTTAAATCTAAAAAAAGAATTTTAATTTCGTATGAAATATATTTAACCAAGATAATACTCGCTCTACTGCCTGCTTTTACTCTTCATGCATACATAAAACCAAGTTCAGTCTGAATATTTACTTTCACTATTTGAAAGTTGAAACAAAGTTCAAGATAAAGAATTAAAGATCAATGTGTTTCAAGACAAAATATATGATAAAACGGCCACTTAAAGTAAAAAAATAATTCACTTAAAAATTTAATCAATACGATAAATTTTTATAACTGAAATGTTTAATTTGTTTTTTTTTTGTGCGCTAGACTTTTATAATAAATATAAATAAATTTTTACCAATTTGTTAGAAAAAAATGTTCTTGGCGCCCTACACTGCACAATTTTGACTCATAGTTAGGAAATTTTAACTTTAAGCAAGTTTTTTCTCAGTGTATGCAAGTAAAAAAGTTTGGTAAGCAGTGCGTAACTCATTTTTTACTCATACTAAGGCTGACTCTCTTTTAACTCTTTGTTAGAAAGAGTTAAAAAATTTTGTGTGGACAAAAATTAAGTTAAGGGCCCCATACACGACAACAGCTTGCTGGTGCAATTAAGCGAGTACAGTTTGGGCGGAAATCCAATATTTTTTTTAACAACTTTTTCTCTATTTAGTTTTTCTACCATTTTGTTGTGGCATTTATTTCTTAGGTCACGATTGAAATAATTTTCGTACGGTATCGATTGATATAAATCAAGGAATTCCTCATTATCATGTTACCACTTAAGAAATTTTGCTTTAAATGAACTATTTTACAATACACGATACCAGCATGCTGGTGCAATCACAACAATATCAAACACTGAACTATAAAGTAAACTAAACTGAAGTATAAAGTACACTAAACTGAACTATAAAGTGAACTATAAAGTAAACTATAAAGTAAACTATAAAGTAAACTATAAAGTAAACTATAAAGTAAACTATAAAGTGAATTATAAAGTGAACTATAAAGTAAACTATAAAGTGAACTATAAAGTAAACTAAGCTGAACTATACAGTAAACTACACTTAACTATAAAGTAAACTAAACTGAACTATAAAGTAAAGTCAATGCTGCTATACCACAACTACTGAAATCCTCATTAATCCGTCCAATATACAAAAGTGGTGCCAAAAATAACTGTAATAATTAGAGACCCGTCATCGAAAAAGTGTTAGAGGAAATATTGGTAGGAAGACTCAATAGTTTCCTAGAAAAATACAGGATCATAAATAAAAATCAATACGGATTCCAAAAGGGCAAAAATATAAATAAACTTCTAGGAAACTTCTCTGACTACATAAATACATGTCTAAGTCAAAATTTGTATTGTCTTGCACTCTTTATAGATTTCAGCAAGGCGTTCGACACGCTATCTCATAACAACCTGCTAAACATGTTGCACAAATACGGAGATAGAGGTGAATGTTTGAACTGGTTCAAAAACTATTTAGAACTAAGGACATATCGTGTTAAAATCGGACAGACTCTTAGCGAGGAAACATCTACATCCAATAATGGTGTACCTCAAGGTTCAAAACTTGGACCCATACTCTACCTAATATATACGAATGAAATGCTAGACATGATTCAGGAATGCGCAACATTTGCCTATGTTGATGACACTGCCATTATAGTTGCAAATAAAAATGTTGATACGGCTTATCAAATAATGCAAAGGAAAATGAACGAAATATCGAGATGGTCTCATGATAATGGTCTAGTAATTAACTCAATAAAAACAAATATATTACACATAAGGCCGCCGCATCTCAATAGTGTAACAATGCGTATCAAGTTTCACGATTATCAATGCCTACATGACTCAAGTAATACGGGGTATATAGACACGTGCTCCACCACTGTAGATCAAGTGAAAAACATAAAATATTTAGGCGTATATATCGATGAAAACTTTAAATGGCTTACGCAAATACAACATATTTCAAAAAAACTACGAAAGGCAGCTTATAGTCTATATCACTTAAGCAATTGTGCAACGTACGAGGTACTGAAACAAGCTTACTATTCTTTAGCAGAACCATATTTAAGGCACGGAATCACGGCACAGGGAAGCGCAACATATTGCAGATCGCTGCAGCAAACCCAAAACCAAATCCTCAAAATTCTTCTAAAGAACAAACAACGCAACTATGAAGTACCATCGGAACTAATATATCAAACAACAAACGGCACACGCAACAACAGCAGTAACATAAATATAAACTACCCGATCAACAACGTAAACAGCAGTAATAACATAAATATCATCAGCACAAACAATAGTACACAATCAATCATACACTCAAACACAACTACAATAAACGAAAATACTAATAACCTAAGCAGCAGAAACAACACCAATATAAATCAAACACAAGCAATACACAACAACATACATACAAATACAAACACCATAAACCAACGTAACAGCATTGCTAGTACATTAGGAATCCTAAACGTTAAAAGTCTACATCAAATAACCCTAATCAACGAATTCTACAATGATCATCGCTTTTTGAACAGATTAAACCACGCATACAATACTAGGCAACGCGTAGAGGGAAAATTTCAAGTACAACGTCATAAAAATAACTATGGAAAAAACTCTTTAAGTACCACCTTACCCAATATATTTAACAAACTACCACCACAGATAAGGAACGATTACAGTGTACAAAGGAGGACGTTGAATCTGAAAAGATACTTCATTCAAAAACAATGAAAATTGGTTACCGTTTACATATCCCTATTGTCAAATATATATTTTTTCACTTTAACTTTAAAGTTAACTTTAACTTTAACGTTTTAAAGTTCACTTTAACTTTAAAGTTCACTTTAACTTTAAAGTTCACTTTAACTTTAAAGTTCACTTTAACTTTAAAATTCACTTTAACTTTAAAGTTCACTTTAACTTTAAAAATCACTTTAACTTTAAAGTTCACTTTAACTTTATAGTTAACTTTAACATTAAAGTTCACTTTAACTTTAAAGTTCACTTTAACTTTATAGTTAACTTTAACATTAAAGTTCACTTTAACTTTAAAGTTCACTTTAACTTTAAAGTTCACTTTAACTTTATAGTTAACATTAACTTTAAAGTTCACTTTAAAGTTCACTTTAACTTTAAAGTTCACTTTAACTTTAAAGTTCACTTTAACTTTATAGTTAACATTAACTTTAAAGTTCACTTTAAGTTAAAGTTCACTTTAACCTTAAAGTTCACTTTAACTTTATAGTTCACTTTAACTTTATAGTTAACTTTAACTTTAAAGTTCACTTTAACTTTAAAGTTCACTTTAACTTTAAAGTTCACTTTAACTTTAAAGTTCACTTTATAGTTAACTTTAACTTTATAGTTAACTTTAACTTTAAAGTTCACTTTAACTTTAAAGTTCACTTTAACTTTAAAGTTCACTTTAACTTTATAGTTCACTTTAACTTTATAGTTAACTTTAACTTTAAAGTTCACTTTAACTTTAAAGTTCACTTTAACTTTAAAGTTCACTTTAAAGTTCACTTTAACTTTAAAGTTCACTTTATAGTTCACTTTAACTTTAAAGGTCACTTTATAGTTACCTTTAACTTTAAAGTTCACTTTAACTTTAAAGTTAACTTTAAAGTTCACTTTAAAGTTCACTTTAACTTTAAAGTTCACTTTAACTTTAAAGTTCACTTTAACTTTAAAGTTCACTTTATAGTTAACTTTAACTTTATAGTTACCTTTAACTTTAAAGTTAAAGTGAACTTTAAAGTTAAAGTGAACTTTAAAGTTAAAGTTAACTTTAAAGTTAAAGGTAACTATAAAGTTAAAGTTAACTATAAAGTGAACTTTAAAGTTAAAGTGAACTTTAAAGTTAAAGTTAACTTTAAAGTTAAAGTGAACTTTAAAGTTAAAGTGAACTTTAAAGTTAAAGTGAACTTTAAAGTTAAAGTTAACTTTAAAGTTAAAGTGAACTTTAAAGTTAAAGTGAACTTTAAAGTTAAAGTTAACTTTAAAGTTAAAGTGAACTTTAAAGTTAAAGTTAACTTTAAAGTTAAAGTGAACTTTAAAGTTAAAGTTAACTTTAAAGTTAAAGTGAACTTTAAAGTTAATGGTAACTATAAACTTAACTTTAACTTTAAACTTAACTTTAACTTTAAAGTTAACTTTAACTTTAAAGTTCACTTTAACTTTAAAGTTCACTTTAACTTTAAAGTTAACTTTAACTTTAAAGTTCACTTTAACTTTAAAGTTCACTTTAACTTTAAAGTTCACTTTAACTTTAAAGTTCACTTTAACTTTAAAGTTCACTTTAACTTTAAAGTTAACTTTAACTTTAAAGTTCACTTTAACTTTAAAGTTAACTTTAACTTTAAAGTTCACTTAAACTTTAAAGTTCACTTTAACTTTAAACTTAACTTTAACTTTAAAGTTCACTTTAACTTTAAAGTTAACTTTAACTTTAAAGTTCACTTTAACTTTAAAGTTCACTTTAACTTTAAAGTTAACTTTAACTTTAAAGTTCACTTTAACTTTAAAGTTCACTTTAACTTTAAATTTCACTTTATAATAAAGTGAACTTTAAAGTAAACTATAAAGTGCACTATAAAGTAAACTTTAATTATAAAGTGAACTTTAAATATAAAGTAAACTTTAAATATAAAGTGAACTTTAAAGTTAAAGTGAGAAAAGTAAGGAAGTTATGACCAAAAAAGTAACCAGTTCTACTACTGTCTCTTTCCGGCCACTTTTTAGTGCAACTGGTTACCTTTTTGGTCATAACTTGCTAAGTTTTCAATATATCGACTTGATTTCTTTTGCTTTGGATAGAGAAAGGCATTGCCTTTAATTAGAAATTGTTTTCTTGGGGATAGTGCAAGGAAATTTTTTATCATTTTTTCAAAAAAAAGCTAATTGGATAGTCCATAGTCGATATCTAGAAAAGTAAGGAAGTTATGACCAAAAAGGTAACTACTGTCTCTTTCCGGCCACTTTTTAGTGCAACTGGTTACCTTTTTGGTCATAACTTGCTAAGTTTTCGATATATCGACTTGGTTTCTTTTGCTTTGGATAGCGAAAGGCATTGGCCTTAATTAGAAATTTTTTTCTTGGGGATAGTGCAAATAAATTTTTTTATCATTTTTTCAAAAAAAAGCAAAAGGGATAGTCCATTGATTTTTTTGGCGAAAAAAATTATTTTCTCACTATCTACAAAAAAAATTATTTAAATTAAAGCCGCTCCCGTTAGCTATCCAACGCAATAGAAATCAAGTCGATATCTAGAAAAGTAAGGAAGTTATGACCAAAAAGGTAACCAGTTCTACTACTGTCTCTTTCCGGCCACTTTTTAGTGCAACTGGTTACCTTTTTGGTCATAACTTGCTAAGTTTTCAATATATCGACTTGATTTCTTTTGCTATGGATAGCGAAAGGGATTGGCCTTAATTATAAATTTTTTGCTTGGAGATAGTGCAAGGAAATTTTTTTATCATTTTTTCAAAAAAAAAAGCAAAGGGGATAGTCCATTGATTTTTTTGGCGAAAAAAATTATTTTCTCACTATAGTTCACTTTATAGTTCACTTTATAGTTTACTTTATAATTAACTTTATAGTTCACTTTATAGTTTACTTTATAGTGCACATTATAGTTCACTTTATAGTTCACTTTATAGTTCACTTTATAGTTCACTTTATAGTTTACTTTATAGTTAACTTTATATTTAACTTTATAGTTCACTTTATAGTTCACTTTATAGTTTACTTTATAATTAACTTTATAGTTCACTTTATAGTTCACTTTATAGTTAACTTTAAAGGTCACTTTATAGTTAACTTTATATTTAACTTTATAGTTCACTTTATAGTTAACTTTATAGTTCACTTTATAGTTAACTTTAAAGTTCACTTTATAGTTAACTTTATAGTTAACTTTAAAGTTCACTTTATAGTTAACTTTATAGTTCACCTTAACTTTAAAGTTAACTTTATACTTCACTTTAACTTTATAGTTCACTTTAACTTTAAAGTTAACTTTAACTTTAAAGTTAACTTTAACTTTAAAGATCACTTTAACTTTATAGTTCACTTTAACTTTAAAGTTAACTTTAACTTTAAAGTTCACTTCAACTTTAAAGTTAACTTTAACTTTAAAGTTCACTTTAACTTTAAAGTTCACTTTAACTTTAAAGTTCACTTTAACTTTAAAGTTCACTTTACCTTTAAAGTTTACTTTAACTTTAAAGTTCACTTTACCTTTAAAGTTTACTTTAACTTTAAAGTTCACTTTAACTTTAAAGTTCACTTTAACTTTATAGTTTACTTTAACTTTAAAGTTCACTTTAACTTTAAAGTTCACTTTAACTTTAAAGTTCACTTTAACTTTAAAGTTCACTTTAACTTTATAGTTCACTTTAACTTTAAAGTTCACTTTAACTTTAAAGTTCACTTTAACTTTAAAGTTCACTTTAACTTTAAAGTTCACTTTAACTTTAAAGTTCACTTTAACTTTATAGTTAACTTTAACTTTATAGTTAACTTTAACTTTAAAGTTCACTTTAACTTTAAAGTTCACTTTAACTTTAAAGTTCACTTTAACTTTAAAGTTCACTTTAACTTTAAAGTTAACTTTAACTTTAAAGTTCACTTTAACTTTAAAGTTCACTTTAACTTTAAAGGTAACTTTAACTTTAAAGGTAACTTTAACTTTAAAGTTCACTTTAACTTTAAAGTTCACTTTAACTTTAAAGGTAACTTTAACTTTAAAGTTCACTTTAACTTTAAAGTTCACTTTAACTTTAAACTTAACTTTAACTTTAAAGTTCACTTTAACTTTAAAGTTAACTTTAACTTTAAAGTTCACTTTAACTTTAAAGTTCACTTTAACTTTAAATTTCACTTTATAATAAAGTGAACTTTAAAGTAAACTATAAAGTGCACTATAAAGTAAACTTTAATTATAAAGTGAACTTTAAATATAAAGTAAACTTTAAATATAAAGTGAACTTTAAAGTTAAAGTGAACTTTAAAGTTAAAGTGAGAAAAGTAAGGAAGTTATGACCAAAAAAGTAACCAGTTCTACTACTGTCTCTTTCCGGCCACTTTTTAGTGCAACTGGTTACCTTTTTGGTCATAACTTGCTAAGTTTTCAATATATCGACTTGATTTCTTTTGCTTTGGATAGAGAAAGGCATTGCCTTTAATTAGAAATTGTTTTCTTGGGGATAGTGCAAGGAAATTTTTTATCATTTTTTCAAAAAAAAGCAAATTGGATAGTCCATAGTCGATATCTAGAAAAGTAAGGAAGTTATGACCAAAAAGGTAACTACTGTCTCTTTCCGGCCACTTTTTAGTGCAACTGGTTACCTTTTTGGTCATAACTTGCTAAGTTTTCGATATATCGACTTGGTTTCTTTTGCTTTGGATAGCGAAAGGCATTGGCCTTAATTAGAAATTTTTTTCTTGGGGATAGTGCAAATAAATTTTTTTATCATTTTTTCAAAAAAAAGCAAAAGGGATAGTCCATTGATTTTTTTGGCGAAAAAAATTATTTTCTCACTATCTACAAAAAAAATTATTTAAATTAAAGCCGCTCCCGTTAGCTATCCAACGCAATAGAAATCAAGTCGATATCTAGAAAAGTAAGGAAGTTATGACCAAAAAGGTAACCAGTTCTACTACTGTCTCTTTCCGGCCACTTTTTAGTGCAACTGGTTACCTTTTTGGTCATAACTTGCTAAGTTTTCAATATATCGACTTGATTTCTTTTGCTATGGATAGCGAAAGGGATTGGCCTTAATTATAAATTTTTTGCTTGGAGATAGTGCAAGGAAATTTTTTTATCATTTTTTCAAAAAAAAGCAAATAGGATAGTCCATTGATTTTTTTGGCGAAAAAAATTATTTTCTCACTATCTGCAAAAAAAATTATTTAAATTAAAGCCAATCCCGTTAGCTATCCAACGCAATAGAAATCAAGTCGATATCTAGAAAAATAAGGAAGTTATGACCAAAAAGGTAACCAGTTCTACTACTGTCTCTTTCCGGCCACTTTTTAGTGCAACTGGTTACCTTTTTGGTCATAACTTGCTAAGTTTTCAATATATCGACTTGATTTCTTTTGCTTTCGATAGAGAAAGGCATTGCCTTTAATTAGAAATTTTTTTCTTGGGGATAGTGCAAGGAAATTTTTTATCATATTTTCAAAAAAAGCAAATTGGATAGTATATTGATTTTTTTGGCGAAAAAAATTATTTTCTCACTATCTGCAAAAAAAATTATTTAAATTAAAGCCAATCCCGTTATCTATCCAACGCAATAGAAATCAAGTCGATATCTAGAAAAGTAAGGAAGTTATGACCAAAAAGGTAACCAGTTCTACTACTGTCTCTTTCCGGCCACTTTTTAGTGCAACTGGTTACCTTTTTGGTCATAACTTGCTAAGTTTTCAATATATCGACTTGATTTCTTTTGCTTTGGATAGCGAAAGGCATTGGCCTTAATTAGAAATTTTTTTCTTGGGGATAGTGCAAGGAAATTTTTTTATCATTTTTTCAAAAAAAAAAAGCAAAGGGGATAGTCCATTGATTTTTTTGGCGAAAAAAATTATTTTCTCACTATAGTTCACTTTATAGTTCACTTTATAGTTTACTTTATAATTAACTTTATAGTTCACTTTATAGTTTACTTTATAGTGCACATTATAGTTCACTTTATAGTTCACTTTATAGTTCACTTTATAGTTCACTTTATAGTTTACTTTATAGTTAACTTTATATTTAACTTTATAGTTCACTTTATAGTTCACTTTATAGTTTACTTTATAATTAACTTTATAGTTCACTTTATAGTTCACTTTATAGTTAACTTTAAAGGTCACTTTATAGTTAACTTTATATTTAACTTTATAGTTCACTTTATAGTTAACTTTATAGTTCACTTTATAGTTAACTTTAAAGTTCACTTTATAGTTAACTTTATAGTTCACCTTAACTTTAAAGTTAACTTTATACTTCACTTTAACTTTATAGTTCACTTTAACTTTAAAGTTAACTTTAACTTTAAAGATCACTTTAACTTTATAGTTCACTTTAACTTTAAAGTTAACTTTAACTTTAAAGTTCACTTCAACTTTAAAGTTAACTTTAACTTTAAAGTTAACTTTAACTTTAAAGTTCACTTTAACTTTAAAGTTCACTTTAACTTTAAAGTTCATTTTACCTTTAAAGTTTACTTTAACTTTAAAGTTCACTTTAACTTTAAAGTTCACTTTAACTTTATAGTTTACTTTAACTTTAAAGTTCACTTTAACATTAAAGTTCACTTTAACTTTAAAGTTCACTTTAACTTTAAAGTTCACTTTAACTTTAAAGTTCACTTTAACTTTATAGTTCACTTTAACTTTAAAGTTCACTTTAACTTTAAAGTTCACTTTATAGTTAACTTTAACTTTAAAGTTCACTCTAACTTTAAAGTTCACTTTAACTTTAAAGTTCACTTTACCTTTAAAGTTTACTTTAACTTTAAAGTTCACTTTAACTTAAAAGTTCACTTTAACTTTATAGTTTACTTTAACTTTAAAGTTCACTTTAACTTTAAAGTTCACTTTAACTTTATAGTTCACTTTAACTTTAAAGTTCACTTTAACTTTAAAGTTCACTTTAACTTTAAAGTTCACTTTAACTTTAAATTTCACTTTATAATAAAGTGAACTTTAAAGTAAACTATAAAGTGCACTATAAAGTAAACTTTAATTATAAAGTGAACTTTAAATATAAAGTAAACTTTAAATATAAAGTGAACTTTAAAGTTAAAGTGAACTTTAAAGTTAAAGTGAGAAAAGTAAGGAAGTTATGACCAAAAAAGTAACCAGTTCTACTACTGTCTCTTTCCGGCCACTTTTCAGTGCAACTGGTTACCTTTTTGGTCATAACTTGCTAAGTTTTCAATATATCGACTTGATTTCTTTTGCTTTGGATAGAGAAAGGCATTGCCTTTAATTAGAAATTGTTTTCTTGGGGATAGTGCAAGGAAATTTTTTATAATTTTTTCAAAAAAAAGCAAATTGGATAGTCCATAGTCGATATCTAGAAAAATAAGGAAGTTATGACCAAAAAGGTAACCAGTTCTACTACTGTCTCTTTCCGGCCACTTTTTAGTGCAACTGGTTACCTTTTTGGTCATAACTTGCTAAGTTTTCAATATATCGACTTGATTTCTTTTGCTTTGGATAGAGAAAGGCATTGCCTTTAATTAGAAATTTTTTTCTTGGGGATAGTGCAAGGAAATTTTTTATCATATTTTCAAAAAAAGCAAATTGGATAGTATATTGATTTTTTTGGCGAAAAAAATTATTTTCTCACTATCTGCAAAAAAAATTATTTAAATTAAAGCCAATCCCGTTATCTATCCAACGCAATAGAAATCAAGTCGATATCTAGAAAAGTAAGGAAGTTATGACCAAAAAGGTAACTACTGTCTCTTTCCGGCCACTTTTTAGTGCAACTGGTTACCTTTTTGGTCATAACTTGCTAAGTTTTCAATATATCGACTTGATTTCTTTTGCTTTGGATAGAGAAAGGCATTGCCTTTAATTAGAAATTGTTTTCTTGGGGATAGTGCAAGGAAATTTTTTATAATTTTTTCAAAAAAAAGCAAATTGGATAGTCCATAGTCGATATCTAGAAAAGTAAGGAAGTTATGACCAAAAAGGTAACCAGTTCTACTACTGTCTCTTTCCGGCCACTTTTTAGTGCAACTGGTTACCTTTTTGGTCATAACTTGCTAAGTTTTCAATATATCGACTTGATTTCTTTTGCTTTGGATAGAGAAAGGCATTGCCTTTAATTAGAAATTTTTTTCTTGGGGATAGTGCAAGGAAATTTTTTATCATATTTTCAAAAAAAGCAAATTGGATAGTATATTGATTTTTTTGGCGAAAAAAATTATTTTCTCACTATCTGCAAAAAAAATTATTTAAATTAAAGCCAATCCCGTTATCTATCCAACGCAATAGAAATCAAGTCGATATCTAGAAAAGTAAGGAAGTTATGACCAAAAAGGTAACTACTGTCTCTTTCCGGCCACTTTTTAGTGCAACTGGTTACCTTTTTGGTCATAACTTGCTAAGTTTTCAATATATCGACTTGATTTCTTTTGCTTTGGATAGAGAAAGGCATTGCCTTTAATTAGAAATTGTTTTCTTGGGGATAGTGCAAGGAAATTTTTTATCATTTTTTCAAAAAAAAGCAAATTGGATAGTCCATAGTCGATATCTAGAAAAGTAAGGAAGTTATGACCAAAAAGGTAACTATTGTCTCTTTCCGGCCACTTTTTAGTGCAACTGGTTACCTTTTTGGTCATAACTTGCTAAGTTTTCGATATATCGACTTGGTTTCTTTTGCTTTGGATAGCGAAAGGCATTGGCCTTAATTAGAAATTTTTTTCTTGGGGATAGTGCAAATAAATTTTTTTATCATTTTTTCAAAAAAAAGCAAAAGGGATAGTCCATTGATTTTTTTGGCGAAAAAAATTATTTTCTCACTATCTACAAAAAAAATTATTTAAATTAAAGCCGCTCCCGTTAGCTATCCAACGCAATAGAAATCAAGTCGATATCTAGAAAAGTAAGGAAGTTATGACCAAAAAGGTAACCAGTTCTACTACTGTCTCTTTCCGGCCACTTTTTAGTGCAACTGGTTACCTTTTTGGTCATAACTTGCTAAGTTTTCAATATATCGACTTGATTTCTTTTGCTATGGATAGCGAAAGGGATTGGCCTTAATTATAAATTTTTTGCTTGGAGATAGTGCAAGGAAATTTTTTTATCATTTTTTCAAAAAAAAGCAAATAGGATAGTCCATTGATTTTTTTGGCGAAAAAAATTATTTTCTCACTATCTGCAAAAAAAATTATTTAAATTAAAGCCAATCCCGTTAGCTATCCAACGCAATAGAAATCAAGTCGATATCTAGAAAAGTAAGGAAGTTATGACCAAAAAGGTAACCAGTTCTACTACTGTCTCTTTCCGGCCACTTTTTAGTGCAACTGGTTACCTTTTATTTCATAACTTGCTAAGTTTTCAATATATCGACTTGATTTCTTTTGCTTTGGATAGCGAAAAGGATTAACCTTAATTAGAAATTTTTTTCTTGGGGATAGTGCAAGGAAATTTTTTTATCATTTTTTCAAAAAAAAGCAAAGGGGATAGTCCATTGATTTTTTTGGCGAAAAAAATTATTTTCTCACTATCTGCAGAAAAAAATATTTAAATTAAAGCCAATCCCGTTATCTATCCAACGCAATAGAAATCAAGTCGATATCTAGAAAAATAAGGAAGTTATGACCAAAAAGGTAACCAGTTCTACTACTGTCTCTTTCCGGCCACTTTTTAGTGCAACTGGTTACCTTTTTGGTCATAACTTGCTAAGTTTTCAATATATCGACTTGATTTCTTTTGCTTTCGATAGAGAAAGGCATTGCCTTTAATTAGAAATTTTTTTCTTGGGGATAGTGCAAGGAAATTTTTTATCATATTTTCAAAAAAAGCAAATTGGATAGTATATTGATTTTTTTGGCGAAAAAAATTATTTTCTCACTATCTGCAAAAAAAATTATTTAAATTAAAGCCAATCCCGTTATCTATCCAACGCAATAGAAATCAAGTCGATATCTAGAAAAGTAAGGAAGTTATGACCAAAAAGGTAACCAGTTCTACTACTGTCTCTTTCCGGCCACTTTTTAGTGCAACTGGTTACCTTTTTGGTCATAACTTGCTAAGTTTTCAATATATCGACTTGATTTCTTTTGCTTTGGATAGCGAAAGGCATTGGCCTTAATTAGAAATTTTTTTCTTGGGGATAGTGCAAGGAAATTTTTTTATCATTTTTTCAAAAAAAAAAAGCAAAGGGGATAGTCCATTGATTTTTTTGGCGAAAAAAATTATTTTCTCACTATAGTTCACTTTATAGTTCACTTTATAGTTTACTTTATAATTAACTTTATAGTTCACTTTATAGTTTACTTTATAGTGCACATTATAGTTCACTTTATAGTTCACTTTATAGTTCACTTTATAGTTCACTTTATAGTTTACTTTATAGTTAACTTTATATTTAACTTTATAGTTCACTTTATAGTTCACTTTATAGTTTACTTTATAATTAACTTTATAGTTCACTTTATAGTTCACTTTATAGTTAACTTTAAAGGTCACTTTATAGTTAACTTTATATTTAACTTTATAGTTCACTTTATAGTTAACTTTATAGTTCACTTTATAGTTAACTTTAAAGTTCACTTTATAGTTAACTTTATAGTTCACCTTAACTTTAAAGTTAACTTTATACTTCACTTTAACTTTATAGTTCACTTTAACTTTAAAGTTAACTTTAACTTTAAAGATCACTTTAACTTTATAGTTCACTTTAACTTTAAAGTTAACTTTAACTTTAAAGTTCACTTCAACTTTAAAGTTAACTTTAACTTTAAAGTTAACTTTAACTTTAAAGTTCACTTTAACTTTAAAGTTCACTTTAACTTTAAAGTTCATTTTACCTTTAAAGTTTACTTTAACTTTAAAGTTCACTTTAACTTTAAAGTTCACTTTAACTTTATAGTTTACTTTAACTTTAAAGTTCACTTTAACATTAAAGTTCACTTTAACTTTAAAGTTCACTTTAACTTTAAAGTTCACTTTAACTTTAAAGTTCACTTTAACTTTATAGTTCACTTTAACTTTAAAATTCACTTTAACTTTAAAGTTCACTTTATAGTTAACTTTAACTTTAAAGTTCACTCTAACTTTAAAGTTCACTTTAACTTTAAAGTTCACTTTACCTTTAAAGTTTACTTTAACTTTAAAGTTCACTTTAACTTTAAAGTTCACTTTAACTTTATAGTTTACTTTAACTTTAAAGTTCACTTTAACTTTAAAGTTCACTTTAACTTTATAGTTCACTTTAACTTTAAAGTTCACTTTAACTTTAAAGTTCACTTTAACTTTAAAGTTCACTTTAACTTTAAATTTCACTTTATAATAAAGTGAACTTTAAAGTAAACTATAAAGTGCACTATAAAGTAAACTTTAATTATAAAGTGAACTTTAAATATAAAGTAAACTTTAAATATAAAGTGAACTTTAAAGTTAAAGTGAACTTTAAAGTTAAAGTGAGAAAAGTAAGGAAGTTATGACAAAAAAAGTAACCAGTTCTACTACTGTCTCTTTCCGGCCACTTTTCAGTGCAACTGGTTACCTTTTTGGTCATAACTTGCTAAGTTTTCAATATATCGACTTGATTTCTTTTGCTTTGGATAGAGAAAGGCATTGCCTTTAATTAGAAATTGTTTTCTTGGGGATAGTGCAAGGAAATTTTTTATAATTTTTTCAAAAAAAAGCAAATTGGATAGTCCATAGTCGATATCTAGAAAAATAAGGAAGTTATGACCAAAAAGGTAACCAGTTCTACTACTGTCTCTTTCCGGCCACTTTTTAGTGCAACTGGTTACCTTTTTGGTCATAACTTGCTAAGTTTTCAATATATCGACTTGATTTCTTTTGCTTTGGATAGAGAAAGGCATTGCCTTTAATTAGAAATTTTTTTCTTGGGGATAGTGCAAGGAAATTTTTTATCATATTTTCAAAAAAAGCAAATTGGATAGTATATTGATTTTTTTGGCGAAAAAAATTATTTTCTCACTATCTGCAAAAAAAATTATTTAAATTAAAGCCAATCCCGTTATCTATCCAACGCAATAGAAATCAAGTCGATATCTAGAAAAGTAAGGAAGTTATGACCAAAAAGGTAACTACTGTCTCTTTCCGGCCACTTTTTAGTGCAACTGGTTACCTTTTTGGTCATAACTTGCTAAGTTTTCAATATATCGACTTGATTTCTTTTGCTTTGGATAGAGAAAGGCATTGCCTTTAATTAGAAATTGTTTTCTTGGGGATAGTGCAAGGAAATTTTTTATCATTTTTTCAAAAAAAAGCAAATTGGATAGTCCATAGTCGATATCTAGAAAAGTAAGGAAGTTATGACCAAAAAGGTAACTATTGTCTCTTTCCGGCCACTTTTTAGTGCAACTGGTTACCTTTTTGGTCATAACTTGCTAAGTTTTCGATATATCGACTTGGTTTCTTTTGCTTTGGATAGCGAAAGGCATTGGCCTTAATTAGAAATTTTTTTCTTGGGGATAGTGCAAATAAATTTTTTTATCATTTTTTCAAAAAAAAGCAAAAGGGATAGTCCATTGATTTTTTTGGCGAAAAAAATTATTTTCTCACTATCTACAAAAAAAATTATTTAAATTAAAGGAGCTCCCGTTAGCTATCCAACGCAATAGAAATCAAGTCGATATCTAGAAAAGTAAGGAAGTTATGACCAAAAAGGTAACCAGTTCTACTACTGTCTCTTTCCGGCCACTTTTTAGTGCAACTGGTTACCTTTTTGGTCATAACTTGCTAAGTTTTCAATATATCGACTTGATTTCTTTTGCTATGGATAGCGAAAGGGATTGGCCTTAATTATAAATTTTTTGCTTGGAGATAGTGCAAGGAAATTTTTTTATCATTTTTTCAAAAAAAAGCAAATTGGATAGTCCATTGATTTTTTTGGCGAAAAAAATTATTTTCTCACTATCTGCAAAAAAAATTATTTAAATTAAAGCCAATCCCGTTAGCTATCCAACGCAATAGAAATCAAGTCGATATCTAGAAAAATAAGGAAGTTATGACCAAAAAGGTAACCAGTTCTACTACTGTCTCTTTCCGGCCACTTTTTAGTGCAACTGGTTACCTTTTTGGTCATAACTTGCTAAGTTTTCAATATATCGACTTGATTTCTTTTGCTTTGGATAGAGAAAGGCATTGCCTTTAATTAGAAATTTTTTTCTTGGGGATAGTGCAAGGAAATTTTTTATCATATTTTCAAAAAAAGCAAATTGGATAGTATATTGATTTTTTTGGCGAAAAAAATTATTTTCTCACTATAGTTCACTTTATAGTTCACTTTATAGTTTACTTTATAATTAACTTTATAGTTCACTTTATAGTTTACTTTATAGTGCACATTATAGTTCACTTTATAGTTCACTTTATAGTTCACTTTATAGTTCACTTTATAGTTTACTTTATAGTTAACTTTATATTTAACTTTATAGTTCACTTTATAGTTCACTTTATAGTTTACTTTATAATTAACTTTATAGTTCACTTTATAGTTCACTTTATAGTTAACTTTAAAGGTCACTTTATAGTTAACTTTATATTTAACTTTATAGTTCACTTTATAGTTAACATTATAGTTCACTTTATAGTTAACTTTAAAGTTCACTTTATAGTTAACTTTATAGTTCACCTTAACTTTAAAGTTAACTTTATACTTCACTTTAACTTTATAGTTCACTTTAACTTTAAAGTTAACTTTAACTTTAAAGTTAACTTTAACTTTAAAGATCACTTTAACTTTATAGTTCACTTTAACTTTAAAGTTAACTTTAACTTTAAAGTTCACTTTAACTTTAAAGTTCACTTTAACTTTAAACTTAACTTTAACTTTAAAGTTAACTTTAACTTTAAAGTTCGCTTTAACTTTAAAGTTCACTTTATAGTTAACTTTAACTTTATAGTTAACTTTAACTTTAAAGTTCACTTTAACTTTAAAGTTCACTTTAACTTTAAAGTTCACTTTAACTTTAAATTTCACTTTATAATAAAGTGAACTTTAAAGTAAACTATAAAGTGCACTATAAAGTAAACTTTAATTATAAAGTGATCTTTAAATATAAAGTAAACTTTAAATATAAAGTGAACTTTAAAGTTAAAGTGAACTTTAAAGTTAAAGTGAGAAAAGTAAGGAAGTTATGACCAAAAAAGTAACCAGTTCTACTACTGTCTCTTTCCGGCCACTTTTTAGTGCAACTGGTTACCTTTTTGGTCATAACTTGCTAAGTTTTCAATATATCGACTTGATTTCTTTTGCTTTGGATAGAGAAAGGCATTGCCTTTAATTAGAAATTGTTTTCTTGGGGATAGTGCAAAGAAATTTTTTATCATTTTTTCAAAAAAAAGCAAATTGGATAGTCCATAGTCGATATCTAGAAAAGTAAGGAAGTTATGACCAAAAAGGTAACTACTGTCTCTTTCCGGCCACTTTTTAGTCCAACTGGTTACCTTTTTGGTCATAACTTGCTAAGTTTTCAATATATCGACTTGGTTTCTTTTGCTTTGGATAGCGAAAGGCATTGGCCTTAATTATAAATTTTTTGCTTGGAGATAGTGCAAGGAAATTTTTTTATCATTTTTTCAAAAAAAAGCAAATAGGATAGTCGATTGATTTTTTTGGCGAAAAAAATTATTTTCTCACTATCTGCAAAAAAAATTATTTAAATTAAAGCCAATCCCGTTAGCTATCCAACGCAATAGAAATCAAGTCGATATCTAGAAAAATAAGGAAGTTATGACCAAAAAGGTAACCAGTTCTACTACTGTCTCTTTCCGGCCACTTTTTAGTGCAACTGGTTACCTTTTTGGTCATAACTTGCTAAGTTTTCAATATATCGACTTGATTTCTTTTGCTTTGGATAGCGAACTTTATAGTTCACTTTAACTTTAAAGTAACCTTTAACTTTAAAGATCACTTTAACTTTATAGTTCACTTTAACTTTAAAGTTAACTTTAACTTTAAAGTTCACTTCAACTTTAAAGTTAACTTTAACTTTAAAGTTAACTTTAACTTTAAAGATCACTTTAACTTTATAGTTCACTTTAACTTTAAAGTTAACTTTAACTTTAAAGTTCACTTTAACTTATAAGTTAACTTTAACTTTAAAGTTAACTTTACCTTTAAAGTTAACTTTAACTTTAAAGTTCACTTTAACTTTAAAGTTAACTTTAACTTTAAAGTTCACTTTAACTCTAAAGTTCACTTTACCTTTAAAGTTTACTTTAACTTTAAAGTTCACTTTAACTTTAAAGTTCACTTTATAGTTCACTTTAAAGTTCACTTTATAGTTCACTTTAAAGTTCACTTTAACTTATAAGTTCACTTTAACTTATAAGTTCACTTTAACTTTATAGTTAACTTTAACATTATAGTTAACTTTAACTTTAAAGTTCACTTTAACTTTAAAGTTCACTTTAACTTTAAAGTTCACTTTAACTTTAAAGTTCACTTTAACTTTAAAGTTCACTTTAACTTTAAAGTTCACTTTATAATAAAGTAAACTTTAAAGTAAACTATAAAGTGCACTATAAAGTAAACTTTAATTATAAAGTGAACTTTAAATATAAAGTAAACTTTAAATATAAAGTGAACTTTAAAGTTAAAGTGAACTTTAAAGTTAAAGTGAACTTTAAAGTTAAAGTGAGAAAAGTAAGGAAGTTATGACCAAAAAGTTAACCAGTTCTACTACTGTCTCTTTCCGGCCACTTTTTAGTGCAACTGGTTACCTTTTTGGTCATAACTTGCTAAGTTTTCAATATATCGACTTGATTTCTTTTGCTTTGGATAGCGAAAGGCATTGGCTTTAATTAGAATTTTTTTTCTTGGGGATAGTGCAAGGAAATTTTTTTATCATTTTTTCAAAAAACCAAAGGGGATAGTCCATTGATTTTTTTGGCGAAAAAAATTATTTTCTCACTATCTGCAAAAAAATTTATTTAAATTAAAGCCGCTCCCGTTAGCTATCCAACGCAATAGAAATCAAGTCGATATCTATAAAAGTAAGGAAGTTATGACCAAAAAGGTAACCAGTTCTACTACTGTCTCTTTCCGGCCACTTTTTAGTGCAACTGGTTACCTTTTTGGTCATAACTTGCTAAGTTTTCAATATATCGACTTGATTTCTTTTGCTTTGGATAGCGAAAGGCATTGGCTTTAATTAGAATTTTTTTTCTTGGGGATAGTGCAAGGAAATTTTTTTATCATTTTTTCAAAAAACCAAAGGGGATAGTCCATTGATTTTTTTTGGCGAAAAAAATTATTTTCTCACTATCTGCAAAAAAAATTATTTAAATTAAAGCCAATCCCGTTATCTATCCAACGCAATAGAAATCAAGTCGATATCTAGAAAAGCAAGGAAGTTATGACCAAAAAGGTAACCAGTTCTACTACTGTCTCTTTCCGGCCACTTTTTAGTGCAACTGGTTACCTTTTTGGTCATAACTTGCTAAGTTTTCAATATATCGACTTGATTTCTTTTGCTTTGGATAGCGAAAGGCATTGGCTTTAATTAGAAATTTTTTTCTTGGGGATAGTGCAAGGAAATTTTTTTATCATTTTTTCAAAAAAAAGCAAAGGGGATAGTCCATTGATTTTTTTGGCGAAAAAAATTATTTTCTCACTATCTACAAAAAAAATTATTTAAATTAAAGGAGCTCCCGTTAGCTATCCAACGCAATAGAAATCAAGTCGATATCTAGAAAAGTAAGGAAGTTATGACCAAAAAGGTAACCAGTTCTACTACTGTCTCTTTCCGGCCACTTTTTAGTGCAACTGGTTACCTTTTTGGTCATAACTTGCTAAGTTTTCAATATATCGACTTGATTTCTTTTGCTATGGATAGCGAAAGGGATTGGCCTTAATTATAAAATTTTTGCTTGGAGATAGTGCAAGGAAATTTTTTTATCATTTTTTCAAAAAAAAGCAAATTGGATAGTCCATTGATTTTTTTGGCGAAAAAAATTATTTTCTCACTATCTGCAAAAAAAATTATTTAAATTAAAGCCAATCCCGTTAGCTATCCAACGCAATAGAAATCAAGTCGATATCTAGAAAAATAAGGAAGTTATGACCAAAAAGGTAACCAGTTCTACTACTGTCTCTTTCCGGCCACTTTTTAGTGCAACTGGTTACCTTTTTGGTCATAACTTGCTAAGTTTTCAATATATCGACTTGATTTCTTTTGCTTTGGATAGAGAAAGGCATTGCCTTTAATTAGAAATTTTTTTCTTGGGGATAGTGCAAGGAAATTTTTTATCATATTTTCAAAAAAAGCAAATTGGATAGTATATTGATTTTTTTGGCGAAAAAAATTATTTTCTCACTATCTGCAAAAAAAATTATTTAAATTAAAGCCAATCCCGTTATCTATCCAACGCAATAGAAATCAAGTCGATATCTAGAAAAGTAAGGAAGTTATGACCAAAAAGGTAACTACTGTCTCTTTCCGGCCACTTTTTAGTGCAACTGGTTACCTTTTTGGTCATAACTTGCTAAGTTTTCAATATATCGACTTGATTTCTTTTGCTTTGGATAGCGAAAGGCATTGGCCTTAATTAGAAATTTTTTTCTTGGGGATAGTGCAAGGAAATTTTTTTATCATTTTTTCAAAAAAAAAAAGCAAAGGGGATAGTCCATTGATTTTTTTGGCGAAAAAAATTATTTTCTCACTATAGTTCACTTTATAGTTCACTTTATAGTTTACTTTATAATTAACTTTATAGTTCACTTTATAGTTTACTTTATAGTGCACATTATAGTTCACTTTATAGTTCACTTTATAGTTCACTTTATAGTTCACTTTATAGTTCACTTTATAGTTTACTTTATAGTTAACTTTATATTTAACTTTATAGTTCACTTTATAGTTCACTTTATAGTTTACTTTATAATTAACTTTATAGTTCACTTTATAGTTCACTTTATAGTTCACTTTATAGTTAACTTTAAAGGTCACTTTATAGTTAACTTTATATTTAACTTTATAGTTCACTTTATAGTTAACTTTATAGTTCACTTTATAGTTAACTTTAAAGTTCACTTTATAGTTAACTTTATAGTTCACCTTAACTTTAAAGTTAACTTTATACTTCACTTTAACTTTATAGTTCACTTTAACTTTAAAGTTAACTTTAACTTTAAAGATCACTTTAACTTTATAGTTCACTTTAACTTTAAAGTTAACTTTAACTTTAAAGTTCACTTCAACTTTAAAGTTAACTTTAACTTTAAAGTTAACTTTAACTTTAAAGTTCACTTTAACTTTAAAGTTCACTTTAACTTTAAAGTTCACTTTACCTTTAAAGTTTACTTTAACTTTAAAGTTCGCCTTAACTTTAAAGTTCACTTAAACTTTATAGTTTACTTTAACTTTAAAGTTCACTTTAACTTTAAAGTTCACTTTAACTTTAAAGTTCACTTTAACTTTAAAGTTCACTTTAACTTTATAGTTCACTTTAACTTTAAAGTTCACTTTAACTTTAAAGTTCACTTTATAGTTAACTTTAACTTTAAAGTTCACTCTAACTTTAAAGTTCACTTTAACTTTTAAGTTCACTTTAACTTTAAAGTTCACTTTATAATAAAGTGAACTTTAAAGTAAACTATAAAGTGCACTATAAAGTAAACTTTAATTATAAAGTGAACTTTAAATATAAAGTAAACTTTAAATATAAAGTGAACTTTAAAGTTAAAGTGAACTTTAAAGTTAAAGTGAACTTTAAAGTTAAAGTGAGAAAAGTAAGGAAGTTATGACCAAAAAGTTAACCAGTTCTACTACTGTCTCTTTCCGGCCACTTTTTAGTGCAACTGGTTACCTTTTTGGTCATAACTTGCTAAGTTTTCAATATATCGACTTGATTTCTTTTGCTTTGGATAGCGAAAGGCATTGGCTTTAATTAGAATTTTTTTTCTTGGGGATAGTGCAAGGAAATTTTTTTATCATTTTTTCAAAAAACCAAAGGGGATAGTCCATTGATTTTTTTGGCGAAAAAAATTATTTTCTCACTATCTGCAAAAAAAATTATTTAAATTAAAGCCAATCCCGTTATCTATCCAACGCAATAGAAATCAAGTCGATATCTAGAAAAGCAAGGAAGTTATGACCAAAAAGGTAACCAGTTCTACTACTGTCTCTTTCCGGCCACTTTTTAGTGCAACTGGTTACCTTTTTGGTCATAACTTGCTAAGTTTTCAATATATCGACTTGATTTCTTTTGCTTTGGATAGCGAAAGGCATTGGCTTTAATTAGAAATTTTTTTCTTGGGGATAGTGCAAGGAAATTTTTTTATCATTTTTTCAAAAAAAAGCAAAGGGGATAGTCCATTGATTTTTTTGGCGAAAAAAAATTATTTTCTCATTATCTGCAAAAAAAATATTTATAGTAAAGCCGCTCCCGTTAGCTATAAAACGCAATAGAAATCAAGTCGATATCTAGAAAAGTAAGGAAGTTATGACCAAAAAGGTAACCAGTTCTACTACTGTCTCTTTCCGGCCACTTTTTAGTGCAACTGGTTACCTTTTTGGTCATAACTTGCTAAGTTTTCAATATATCGACTTGATTTCTTTTGCTTTGGATAGCGAAAGGCATTGGCTTTAATTAGAAATTTTTTTCTTGGGGATAGTGCAAGGAAATTTTTTTATCATTTTTTCAAAAAAACCAAAGGGGATAGTCCATTGATTTTTTTGGCGAAAAAAATTATTTTCTCACTATCTGCAAAAAAAAATTATTTAAAGTAAAGCCGCTCCCGTTAGCTATCCAACGCAATAGAAATCAAGTCGATATCTAGAAAAGTAAGGAAGTTATGATCAAAAAGGTAACCAGTTCTACTACTGTCTCTTTCCGGCCACTTTTTAGTGCAACTGGTTACCTTTTTGGTCATAACTTGCTAAGTTTTCAATATATCGACTTGATTTCTTTTGCTTTGGATAGCGAAAGGCATTGGCTTTAATTAGAATTTTTTTTTTTGGGGATAGTGCAAGGAAATTTTTTTATCATTTTTTCAAAAAACCAAAGGGGATAGTCCATTGATTTTTTTGGCGAAAAAAATTATTTTCTCACTATCTGCAAAAAAAATTATTTAAATTAAAGCCAATCCCGTTATCTATCCAACGCAATAGAAATCAAGTCGATATCTAGAAAAGCAAGGAAGTTATGACCAAAAAGGTAACCAGTTCTACTACTGTCTCTTTCCGGCCACTTTTTAGTGCAACTGGTTACCTTTTAGGTCATAACTTGCTAAGTTTTCAATATATCGACTTGATTTCTTTTGCTTTGGATAGCGAAAGGCATTGGCTTTAATTAGAAATTTTTTTCTTGGGGATAGTGCAAGAAAATTTTTTTATCATTTTTTCAAAAAAAAGCAAAGGGGATAGTCCATTGATTTTTTTGGCGAAAAAAATTATTTTCTCACTATCTGCAAAAAAAATATTTATAGTAAAGCCGCTCCCATTAGCTATAAAACGCAATAGAAATCAAGTCGATATCTAGAAAAGTAAGGAAGTTATGACCAAAAAGGTAACCAGTTCTACTACTGTCTCTTTCCGGCCACTTTTTAGTGCAACTGGTTACCTTTTTGGTCATAACTTGCTAAGTTTTCAATATATCGACTTGATTTCTTTTGCTTTGGATAGCGAAAGGCATTGGCTTTAATTAGAATTTTTTTTCTTGGGGATAGTGCAAGGAAATTTTTTTATCATTTTTTCAAAAAAGCAAAGGGGATAGTCCATTGATTTTTTTGGCGAAAAAAATTATTTTCTCACTATCTGCAAAAAAAATTTTTTAAATTAAAGCCAATCCCGTTATCTATCCAACGCAATAGAAATCAAGTCGATATCTAGAAAAGCAAGGAAGTTATGACCAAAAAGGTAACCAGTTCTACTACTGTCTCTTTCCGGCCACTTTTTAGTGCAACTGGTTACCTTTTTGGTCATAACTTGCTAAGTTTTCAATATATCGACTTGATTTCTTTTGCTTTGGATAGCGAAAGGCATTGGCTTTAATTAGAAATTTTTTTCTTGGGGATAGTGCAAGGAAATTTTTTTATCATTTTTTCAAAAAAAAGCAAAGGGGATAGTCCATTGATTTTTTTGGCGAAAAAAATTATTTTCTCACTATCTGCAAAAAAAATATTTATAGTAAAGCCGCTCCCGTTAGCTATAAAACGCAATAGAAATCAAGTCGATATCTAGAAAAGTAAGGAAGTTATGACCAAAAAGGTAACCAGTTCTACTACTGTCTCTTTCCGGCCACTTTTTAGTGCAACTGGTTACCTTTTTGGTCATAACTTGCTAAGTTTTCAATATATCGACTTGATTTCTTTTGCTTTGGATAGCGAAAGGCATTGGCTTTAATTAGAATTTTTTTTCTTGGGGATAGTGCAAGGAAATTTTTTTATCATTTTTTCAAAAAACCAAAGGGGATAGTAAATTGATTTTTTTGGCGAAAAAAATTATTTTCTCACTATCTGCAAAAAAAATTATTTAAATTAAAGCCAATCCCGTTATATATCCAACGCAATAGAAATCAAGTCGATATCTAGAAAAGCAAGGAAGTTATGACCAAAAAGGTAACCAGTTCTACTACTGTCTCTTTCCGGCCACTTTTTAGTGCAACTAGTTACCTTTTTGGTCATAACTTGCTAAGTTTTCAATATATCGACTTGATTTCTTTTGCTTTGGATAGCGAAAGGCATTGGCTTTAATTAGAAATTTTTTTCTTGGGGATAGTGCAAGGAAATTTTTTTATCATTTTTTCAAAAAAAAGCAAAGGGGATAGTCCATTGATTTTTTTGGCGAAAAAAATTATTTTCTCACTATCTGCAAAAAAAATATTTATAGTAAAGCCGCTCCCGTTAGCTATAAAACGCAATAGAAATCAAGTCGATATCTAGAAAAGTAAGAAAGTTATGACCAAAAAGGTAACCAGTTCTACTACTGTCTCTTTCCGGCCACTTTTTAGTGCAACTGGTTACCTTTTTGGTCATAACTTGCTAAGTTTTCAATATATCGACTTGATTTCTTTTGCTTTGGATAGCGAAAGGCATTGGCTTTAATTAGAAATTTTTTTCTTGGGGATAGTGCAAGGAAATTTTTTTATCATTTTTTCAAAAAAAAGCAAAGGGGATAGTCCATTGATTTTTTTGGCGAAAAAAATTATTTTCTCACTATCTGCAAAAAAAATATTTATAGTAAAGCCGCTCCCGTTAGCTATAAAACGCAATAGAAATCAAGTCGATATCTAGAAAAGTAAGGAAGTTATGACCAAAAAGGTAACCAGTTCTACTACTGTCTCTTTCCGGCCACTTTTTAGTGCAACTGGTTACCTTTTAGGTCATAACTTGCTAAGTTTTCAATATATCGACTTGATTTCTTTTGCTTTGGATAGCGAAAGGCATTGGCTTTAATTAGAAATTTTTTTCTTGGGGATAGTGCAAGGAAATTTTTTTATCATTTTTTCAAAAAAAAGCAAAGGGGATAGTCCATTGATTTTTTTGGCGAAAAAAATTATTTTCTCACTATCTGCAAAAAAAATATTTATAGTAAAGCCGCTCCCGTTAGCTATAAAACGCAATAGAAATCAAGTCGATATCTAGAAAAGTAAGGAAGTTATGACCAAAAAGGTAACCAGTTCTACTACTGTCTCTTTCCGGCCACTTTTTAGTGCAACTGGTTACCTTTTTGGTCATAACTTGCTAAGTTTTCAATATATCGACTTGATTTCTTTTGCTTTGGATAGCGAAAGGCATTGGCTTTAATTAGAAATTTTTTTCTTGGGGATAGTGCAAGGAAATTTTTTTATCATTTTTTCAAAAAAAAGCAAAGGGGATAGTCCATTGATTTTTTTGGCGAAAAAAATTATTTTCTCACTATCTGCAAAAAAAATATTTATAGTAAAGCCGCTCCCGTTAGCTATAAAACGCAATAGAAATCAAGTCGATATCTAGAAAAGTAAGGAAGTTATGACCAAAAAGGTAACCAGTTCTACTACTGTCTCTTTCCGGCCACTTTTTAGTGCAACTGGTTACCTTTTTGGTCATAACTTGCTAAGTTTTCAATATATCGACTTGATTTCTTTTGCTTTGGATAGCGAAAGGCATTGGCTTTAATTAGAAATTTTTTTCTTGGGGATAGTGCAAGGAAATTTTTTTATCATTTTTTCAAAAAAAAGCAAAGGGGATAGTCCATTGATTTTTTTGGCGAAAAAAATTATTTTCTCACTATCTGCAAAAAAAATATTTATAGTAAAGCCGCTCCCGTTAGCTATAAAACGCAATAGAAATCAAGTCGATATCTAGAAAA
Organism: Thelaira solivaga; assembly: GCA_947397855.1. Classification (NCBI taxonomy): domain Eukaryota; kingdom Metazoa; phylum Arthropoda; class Insecta; order Diptera; family Tachinidae; genus Thelaira; species Thelaira solivaga. Next base: position 49,357,869 of record OX377613.1, on the reverse strand, counting down.
GTAAGGAAGTTATGACCAAAAAGGTAACCAGTTCTACTACTGTCTCTTTCCGGCCACTTTTTAGTGCAACTGGTTACCTTTTTGGTCATAACTTGCTAAGTTTTCAATATATCGACTTGATTTCTTTTGCTTTGGATAGCGAAAGGCATTGGCTTTAATTAGAAATTTTTTTCTTGGGGATAGTGCAAGGAAATTTTTTTATCATTTTTTCAAAAAAACCAAAGGGGATAGTCCATTGATTTTTTTGGCGAAAAAAATTATTTTCTCACTATCTGCAAAAAAAAATTATTTAAAGTAAAGCCGCTCCCGTTAGCTATCCAACGCAATAGAAATCAAGTCGATATCTAGAAAAGTAAGGAAGTTATGATCAAAAAGGTAACCAGTTCTACTACTGTCTCTTTCCGGCCACTTTTTAGTGCAACTGGTTACCTTTTTGGTCATAACTTGCTAAGTTTTCAATATATCGACTTGATTTCTTTTGCTTTGGATAGCGAAAGGCATTGGCTTTAATTAGAATTTTTTTTTTTGGGGATAGTGCAAGGAAATTTTTTTATCATTTTTTCAAAAAACCAAAGGGGATAGTCCATTGATTTTTTTGGCGAAAAAAATTATTTTCTCACTATCTGCAAAAAAAATTATTTAAATTAAAGCCAATCCCGTTATCTATCCAACGCAATAGAAATCAAGTCGATATCTAGAAAAGCAAGGAAGTTATGACCAAAAAGGTAACCAGTTCTACTACTGTCTCTTTCCGGCCACTTTTTAGTGCAACTGGTTACCTTTTAGGTCATAACTTGCTAAGTTTTCAATATATCGACTTGATTTCTTTTGCTTTGGATAGCGAAAGGCATTGGCTTTAATTAGAAATTTTTTTCTTGGGGATAGTGCAAGAAAATTTTTTTATCATTTTTTCAAAAAAAAGCAAAGGGGATAGTCCATTGATTTTTTTGGCGAAAAAAATTATTTTCTCACTATCTGCAAAAAAAATATTTATAGTAAAGCCGCTCCCATTAGCTATAAAACGCAATAGAAATCAAGTCGATATCTAGAAAAGTAAGGAAGTTATGACCAAAAAGGTAACCAGTTCTACTACTGTCTCTTTCCGGCCACTTTTTAGTGCAACTGGTTACCTTTTTGGTCATAACTTGCTAAGTTTTCAATATATCGACTTGATTTCTTTTGCTTTGGATAGCGAAAGGCATTGGCTTTAATTAGAATTTTTTTTCTTGGGGATAGTGCAAGGAAATTTTTTTATCATTTTTTCAAAAAAGCAAAGGGGATAGTCCATTGATTTTTTTGGCGAAAAAAATTATTTTCTCACTATCTGCAAAAAAAATTTTTTAAATTAAAGCCAATCCCGTTATCTATCCAACGCAATAGAAATCAAGTCGATATCTAGAAAAGCAAGGAAGTTATGACCAAAAAGGTAACCAGTTCTACTACTGTCTCTTTCCGGCCACTTTTTAGTGCAACTGGTTACCTTTTTGGTCATAACTTGCTAAGTTTTCAATATATCGACTTGATTTCTTTTGCTTTGGATAGCGAAAGGCATTGGCTTTAATTAGAAATTTTTTTCTTGGGGATAGTGCAAGGAAATTTTTTTATCATTTTTTCAAAAAAAAGCAAAGGGGATAGTCCATTGATTTTTTTGGCGAAAAAAATTATTTTCTCACTATCTGCAAAAAAAATATTTATAGTAAAGCCGCTCCCGTTAGCTATAAAACGCAATAGAAATCAAGTCGATATCTAGAAAAGTAAGGAAGTTATGACCAAAAAGGTAACCAGTTCTACTACTGTCTCTTTCCGGCCACTTTTTAGTGCAACTGGTTACCTTTTTGGTCATAACTTGCTAAGTTTTCAATATATCGACTTGATTTCTTTTGCTTTGGATAGCGAAAGGCATTGGCTTTAATTAGAATTTTTTTTCTTGGGGATAGTGCAAGGAAATTTTTTTATCATTTTTTCAAAAAACCAAAGGGGATAGTAAATTGATTTTTTTGGCGAAAAAAATTATTTTCTCACTATCTGCAAAAAAAATTATTTAAATTAAAGCCAATCCCGTTATATATCCAACGCAATAGAAATCAAGTCGATATCTAGAAAAGCAAGGAAGTTATGACCAAAAAGGTAACCAGTTCTACTACTGTCTCTTTCCGGCCACTTTTTAGTGCAACTAGTTACCTTTTTGGTCATAACTTGCTAAGTTTTCAATATATCGACTTGATTTCTTTTGCTTTGGATAGCGAAAGGCATTGGCTTTAATTAGAAATTTTTTTCTTGGGGATAGTGCAAGGAAATTTTTTTATCATTTTTTCAAAAAAAAGCAAAGGGGATAGTCCATTGATTTTTTTGGCGAAAAAAATTATTTTCTCACTATCTGCAAAAAAAATATTTATAGTAAAGCCGCTCCCGTTAGCTATAAAACGCAATAGAAATCAAGTCGATATCTAGAAAAGTAAGAAAGTTATGACCAAAAAGGTAACCAGTTCTACTACTGTCTCTTTCCGGCCACTTTTTAGTGCAACTGGTTACCTTTTTGGTCATAACTTGCTAAGTTTTCAATATATCGACTTGATTTCTTTTGCTTTGGATAGCGAAAGGCATTGGCTTTAATTAGAAATTTTTTTCTTGGGGATAGTGCAAGGAAATTTTTTTATCATTTTTTCAAAAAAAAGCAAAGGGGATAGTCCATTGATTTTTTTGGCGAAAAAAATTATTTTCTCACTATCTGCAAAAAAAATATTTATAGTAAAGCCGCTCCCGTTAGCTATAAAACGCAATAGAAATCAAGTCGATATCTAGAAAAGTAAGGAAGTTATGACCAAAAAGGTAACCAGTTCTACTACTGTCTCTTTCCGGCCACTTTTTAGTGCAACTGGTTACCTTTTAGGTCATAACTTGCTAAGTTTTCAATATATCGACTTGATTTCTTTTGCTTTGGATAGCGAAAGGCATTGGCTTTAATTAGAAATTTTTTTCTTGGGGATAGTGCAAGGAAATTTTTTTATCATTTTTTCAAAAAAAAGCAAAGGGGATAGTCCATTGATTTTTTTGGCGAAAAAAATTATTTTCTCACTATCTGCAAAAAAAATATTTATAGTAAAGCCGCTCCCGTTAGCTATAAAACGCAATAGAAATCAAGTCGATATCTAGAAAAGTAAGGAAGTTATGACCAAAAAGGTAACCAGTTCTACTACTGTCTCTTTCCGGCCACTTTTTAGTGCAACTGGTTACCTTTTTGGTCATAACTTGCTAAGTTTTCAATATATCGACTTGATTTCTTTTGCTTTGGATAGCGAAAGGCATTGGCTTTAATTAGAATTTTTTTTCTTGGGGATAGTGCAAGGAAATTTTTTTATCATTTTTTCAAAAAAGCAAAGGGGATAGTCCATTGATTTTTTTGGCGAAAAAAATTATTTTCTCACTATCTGCAAAAAAAATTTTTTAAATTAAAGCCAATCCCGTTATCTATCCAACGCAATAGAAATCAAGTCGATATCTAGAAAAGCAAGGAAGTTATGACCAAAAAGGTAACCAGTTCTACTACTGTCTCTTTCCGGCCACTTTTTAGTGCAACTGGTTACCTTTTTGGTCATAACTTGCTAAGTTTTCAATATATCGACTTGATTTCTTTTGCTTTGGATAGCGAAAGGCATTGGCTTTAATTAGAAATTTTTTTCTTGGGGATAGTGCAAGGAAATTTTTTTATCATTTTTTCAAAAAAAAGCAAAGGGGATAGTCCATTGATTTTTTTGGCGAAAAAAATTATTTTCTCACTATCTGCAAAAAAAATATTTATAGTAAAGCCGCTCCCGTTAGCTATAAAACGCAATAGAAATCAAGTCGATATCTAGAAAAGTAAGGAAGTTATGACCAAAAAGGTAACCAGTTCTACTACTGTCTCTTTCCGGCCACTTTTTAGTGCAACTGGTTACCTTTTTGGTCATAACTTGCTAAGTTTTCAATATATCGACTTGATTTCTTTTGCTTTGGATAGCGAAAGGCATTGGCTTTAATTAGAAATTTTTTTCTTGGGGATAGTGCAAGGAAATTTTTTTATCATTTTTTCAAAAAAAAGCAAAGGGGATAGTCCATTGATTTTTTTGGCGAAAAAAATTATTTTCTCACTATCTGCAAAAAAAATATTTATAGTAAAGCCGCTCCCGTTAGCTATAAAACGCAATAGAAATCAAGTCGATATCTAGAAAAGTAAGGAAGTTATGACCAAAAAGGTAACCAGTTCTACTACTGTCTCTTTCCGGCCACTTTTTAGTGCAACTGGTTACCTTTTTGGTCATAACTTGCTAAGTTTTCAATATATCGACTTGATTTCTTTTGCTTTGGATAGCGAAAGGCATTGGCTTTAATTAGAATTTTTTTTCTTGGGGATAGTGCAAGGAAATTTTTTTATCATTTTTTCAAAAAAGCAAAGGGGATAGTCCATTGATTTTTTTGGCGAAAAAAATTATTTTCTCACTATCTGCAAAAAAAATTTTTTAAATTAAAGCCAATCCCGTTATCTATCCAACGCAATAGAAATCAAGTCGATATCTAGAAAAGCAAGGAAGTTATGACCAAAAAGGTAACCAGTTCTACTACTGTCTCTTTCCGGCCACTTTTTAGTGCAACTGGTTACCTTTTTGGTCATAACTTGCTAAGTTTTCAATATATCGACTTGATTTCTTTTGCTTTGGATAGCGAAAGGCATTGGCTTTAATTAGAAATTTTTTTCTTGGGGATAGTGCAAGGAAATTTTTTTATCATTTTTTCAAAAAAAAGCAAAGGGGATAGTCCATTGATTTTTTTGGCGAAAAAAATTATTTTCTCACTATCTGCAAAAAAAATATTTATAGTAAAGCCGCTCCCGTTAGCTATAAAACGCAATAGAAATCAAGTCGATATCTAGAAAAGTAAGGAAGTTATGACCAAAAAGGTAACCAGTTCTACTACTGTCTCTTTCCGGCCACTTTTTAGTGGAAGTGGTTACCTTTTTGGTCATAACTTGCTAAGTTTTCAATATATCGACCTGATTTCTTTTGCTTTGGATAGCGAAAGGCATTGGCTTTAATTAGAAATTTTTTTCTTGGGGATAGTGCAAGGAAATTTTTTTATCATTTTTTCAAAAAAAAGCAAAGGGGATAGTCCATTGATTTTTTTGGCGAAAAAAATTATTTTTTCACTATTTGCAAAAAAAATTATTTAAATTAAAGCCGCTCCCGGTATCTATCCAACGCAATAGAAATCAAGTCGATATCTAGAAAAGTAAGGAAGTTATGACCAAAAAGGTAACCAGTTCTACTACTGTCTCTTTCCGGCCACTTTTTAGTGCAACTGGTTACCTTTTTGGTCATAACTTGCTAAGTTTTCAATATATCGACTTGATTTCTTTTGCTTTGGATAGCGAAAGGCATTGGCTTTAATTATAAATTTTTTTCTTGGGGATAGTGCAACGAAATTTTTTTATAATTTTTTCAAAAAAAAGCAAAGGGGATAGTCCATTGATTTTTTTGGCGAAAAAAATTATTTTCTCACTATCTGCAAAAAAATTTATTTAAATTAAAGCCGCTCCCGTTAGCTATCCAACGCAATAGAAATCAATTCGATATCTAGAAAAGTAAGGAAGTTATGACCAAAAAGGTAACCAGTTCTACTACTGTCTCTTTCCGGCCACTTTTTAGTGCAACTGGTTACCTTTTTGGTCATAACTTGCTAAGTTTTCAATGTATCGACTTGATTTCTTTTGCCTTGGATAGCGAAAAGGATTGGCTTTAATTAGAAATTTTTTTCTTGGGGATAGTGCAAGGAAATTTTTTTATCATTTTTTCAAAAAAAAGCAAAGGGGATAGTCCATTGATTTTTTTGGCGAAAAAAAATTATTTCTCACTATCTGCAAAAAAATTTATTTAAATTAAAGCCGCTCCCGTTAGCTATCCAACGCAATAGAAATCAAGTCGATATCTAGAAAAGTAAGGAAGTTATGACCAAAACGGTAACCAGTTCTACTACTGTCTCTTTCCTGCCACATTTTAGTGCATCTGGTTACCTTTTTGGTTATAACTTGCTAAGTTTTCAATATATTGACTTGATTTCTTTTGCTTTGGATAGCGAAAGGCATTGGCTTTAATTATAAATTTTTTTCTTGGGGATAGTGCAACGAAATTTTTTTATAATTTTTTCAGAAAAAAGCAAAGGGGATAGTCCATTGATTTTTTTGGGGAAAAAAATTATTTTTTCACTATCTGCAAAAAAAATTATTTAAATTAAAGCAGCTACCGGTATCTATCCAACGCAAGAGAAATCAAGTCGATATCTAGAAAAGTAAGGAAGTTATGACCAAAAAGGTAACCAGTTCTACTACTGTCTCTTTCCGGCCACTTTTTAGTGCAACTGGTTACCTTTTTGGTCATAACTTGCTAAGTTTTCAATATATCGACTTGATTTCTTTTGCTTTGGATAGCGAAAGGCATTGGCTTTAATTATAAATTTTTTTCTTGGGGATAGTGCAACGAAATTTTTTTATCATTTTTTCAAAAAAAAAGCAAAGGGGATAGTCCATTGATTTTTTTGGCGAAAAAAATTATTTTCTCACTATCTGCAAAAAAAAATTTATTTAAATTAAAGCCGCTCCCGGTATCTATCCAACGCAATAGAAATCAAGTCGATATCTAGAAAAGTAAGGAAGTTATGACCAAAAAGGTAACCAGTTCTACTACTGTCTCTTTCCGGCCACTTTTTAGTGCAACTGGTTACCTTTTTGGTCGTAACTTGCTAAGTTTTCAATATATCGACCTGATTTCTTTTGCTTTGGATAGCGAAAGGCATTGGCTTTAATTAGAAATTTTTTTCTTGGGGATAGTGCAAGGAAATTTTTTTATCATTTTTTCAAAAAAAAGCAAAGGGGATAGTCCATTGATTTTTTTGGCGAAAAAAATTATTTTCTCACTATCTGCAAAAAAAATATTTATAGTAAAGCCGCTCCCGTTAGCTATAAAACGCAATAGAAATCAAGTCGATATCTAGAAAAGTAAGGAAGTTATGACCAAAAAGGTAACCAGTTCTACTACTGTCTCTTTCCGGCCACTTTTTAGTGCAACTGGTTACCTTTTTGGTCATAACTTGCTAAGTTTTCAATATATCGACTTGATTTCTTTTGCTTTGGATAGCGAAAGGCATTGGCTTTAATTAGAAATTTTTTTCTTGGGGATAGTGCAAGGAAATTTTTTTATCATTTTTTCAAAAAAAAGCAAAGGGGATAGTCCATTGATTTTTTTGGCGAAAAAAATTATTTTCTCACTATCTGCAGAAAAAAATATTTAAATTAAAGCCGCTTCCGTTAGCTATCCAACGCAATAGAAATCAAGTCGATATCTAGAAAAGTAAGGAAGTTATGACCAAAAAGGTAACCAGTTCTACTACTGTCTCTTTCCGGCCACTTTTTAGTGCAACTGGTTACCTTTTTGGCCATAACTTGCTAAGTTTTCAATATATCGACTTGATTTCTTTTGCTTTGGATAGCGAAAGGCATTGGCTTTAATTATAAATTTTTTTCTTGGGGATAGTGCAACGAAATTTTTTTATAATTTTTTCAAAAAAAAAGCAAAGGGGATAGTCCGTTGATTTTTTTGGCGAAAAAAATTCTTTTCTCACTATCTGCAAAAAAAATTATTTAAAGTAAAGCCGCTCCCGCTAGCTATCCAACGCAATAGAAATCAAGTCGATATCTAGAAAAGTAAGGAAGTTATGACCAAAAAGGTAACCAGTTCTACTACTGTCTCTTTTCGGCCACTTTTTAGTGCAACTGGTTACCTTTTTTGCCATAACTTGCTAAGTTTTCAATATATCTACTTGATTTCTTTTGCTTTGGATAGCGAAAGGCATTGGCTTTAATTATAAATTTTTTTCTTGGGGATAGTGCAACGAAATTTTTTTATCATTTTTTCAAAAAAAAAGCAAAGGGGATAGTCCGTTGATTTTTTTGGCGAAAAAAATTCTTTTCTCACTATCTGCAAAAAAAATTATTTAAAGTAAAGCCGCTCCCGCTAGCTATCCAACGCAATAGAAATCAAGTCGATATCTAGAAAAGTAAGGAAGTTATGACCAAAAAGGTAACCAGTTCTACTACTGTCTCTTTCCGGCCACTTTTTAGTGCAACTGGTTACCTTTTTGGTCATAACTTGCTAAGTTTTCAATATATCGACTTGATTTCTTTTGCTTTGGATAGCGAAAAGGATTGGCTTTAATTAGAAATTTTTTTCTTGGGGATAGTGCAAGGAAATTTTTTTATCATTTTTTCAAAAAAAAGCAAAGGAGATAGTCCATTGATTTTTTTGGCGAAAAAAATTATTTTCTCACTATCTGCAAAAAAAAAATATTTAAATTACAGCCAATCCCGTTATCTATCCAACGCAATAGAAATCAAGTCGATATCTAGAAAAGTAAGGAAGTTATGACCAAAAAGGTAACCAGTTCTACTACTGTCTCTTTCCGGCCACTTTTTAGTGCAACTGGTTACCTTTTTGGCCATAACTTGCTAAGTTTTCAATATATCGACTTGATTTCTTTTGCTTTGGATAGCGAAAGGCATTGGCTTTAATTATAAATTTTTTTCTTGGGGATAGTGCAACGAAATTTTTTTATAATTTTTTCAAAAAAAGCAAAGGGGATAGTCCATTGATTTTTTTGGCGAAAAAAATTATTTTCTCACTATCTGCAAAAAAATTTATTTAAATTAAAGCCGCTCGCGTTAGCTATCCAACGCAATAGAAATCAAGTCGATATCTAGAAAAGTAAGGAAGTTATGACCAAAAAGGTAACCAGTTCTACTACTGTCTCTTTCCGGCCACTTTTTAGTGCAACTGGTTACCTTTTTGGCCATAACTTGCTAAGTTTTCAATATATCGACTTGATTTCTTTTGCTTTGGATAGCCAAAGACATTGGCTTTAATTATAAATTTTTTTCTTGGGGATAGTGCAACGAAATTTTTTTATAATTTTTTAAAAAAAAAGCAAAGGGGATAGTCCATTGATTTTTTTGGCGAAAAAAATTATTTTCTCACTATCTGCAAAAAAATTTATTTAAATTAAAGCCGCTCCCGTTAGCTATCCAACGCAATAGAAATCAATTCGATATCTAGAAAAGTAAGGAGGTTATGACCAAAAAGGTAACCAGTTCTATTACTGTCTCTTTCCGGCCACTTTTTAGTGCAACTGGTTACCTTTTTGGTCATAACTTGCTAAGTTTTCAATATATCGACTTGATTTCTTTTGCCTTGGATAGCGAAAAGGATTGGCTTTAATTAGAAATTTTTTTCTTGGGGATAGTGCAACGAAATTTTTTTATCATTTTTTCAAAAAAAAGCAAAGGGGATAGTCCATTGATTTTTTTGGCGAAAAAAATTATTTTCTCACTATCTGCAAAAAAATTTATTTAAATTAAAGCCGCTCCCGTTAGCTATCCAACGCAATAGAAATCAAGTCGATATCTAGAAAAGTAAGGAAGTTATGACCAAAAAGGTAACCAGTTCTACTACTGTCTCTTTCCGGCCACTTTTTAGTGCAACTGGTTACCTTTTTGGTCATAACTTGCTAAGTTTTCAATATATCGACCTGATTTCTTTTGCTTTGGATAGCGAAAGGCATTGGCTTTAATTAGAAATTTTTTTCTTGGGGATAGTGCAAGGAAATTTTTTTATCATTTTTTCAAAAAAAAGCATTGATTTTTTTGGCGAAAAAAAATTATTTTCTCACTATCTGCAAAAAAAATTATTTAAATTAAAGCCGCTCCCGGTATCTATCCAACGCAAGAGAAATCAATTCGATATCTAGAAAAGTAAGGAAGTTATGACCAAAAAGGTAACCAGTTCTACTACTGTCTCTTTCCGGCCACTTTTTAGTGCAACTGGTTACCTTTTTGGTCGTAACTTGCTAAGTTTTCAATATATCGACCTGATTTCTTTTGCTTTGGATAGCGAAAGGCATTGGCTTTAATTAGAAATTTTTTTCTTGGGGATAGTGCAAGGAAATTTTTTTATAATTTTTTCAAAAAAAAGCAAAGGGGATAGTCCATTGATTTTTTTGGCGAAAAAAAATTATTTTCTCACTATCTGCAAAAAAATTTATTTAAATTAAAGCCGCTCCCGTTAGCTATCCAACGCAATAGAAATCAAGTCGATATCTAGAAAAGTAAGGAAGTTATGACCAAAACGGTAACCAGTTCTACTACTGTCTCTTTCCGGCCACATTTTAGTGCAACTGGTTACCTTTTTGGTTATAACTTGCTAAGTTTTCAATATATCGACTTGATTTCTTTTGCTTTGGATAGCGAAAGGCATTGGCTTTAATTATAAATTTTTTTCTTGGGGATAGTGCAACGAAATTTTTTTATCATTTTTTCAAAAAAAAGCAAAGGGGATAGTCCATTGATTTTTTTTGGCGAAAAAAATTATTTTCTCACTATCTGCAAAAAAAATTATTTAAATTAAAGCCGCTCCCGTTAGCTATCCAACGCAATAGAAATCAAGTCGATATCTAGAAAAGTAAGGAAGTTATGACCAAAAAGGTAACCAGTTCTACTACTGTCTCTTTCCGGCCACTTTTTAGTGCAACTGGTTACCTTTTTGGTCGTAACTTGCTAAGTTTTCAATATATCGACCTGATTTCTTTTGCTTTGGATAGCGAAAGGCATTGGCTTTAATTATAAATTTTTTTCTTGGGGATAGTGCAACGAAATTTTTTTATAATTTTTTCAAAAAAAAGCAAAGGGGATAGTCCATTGATTTTTTTGGCGAAAAAAATTATTTTCTCACTATCTGCAAAAAAAATTATTTAAATTAAAGCCGCTCCCGTTAGCTATCCAACGCAATAGAAATCAAGTCGATATCTAGAAAAGTAAGGAAGTTATGACCAAAAAGGTAACCAGTTCTACTACTGTCTCTTTCCGGCCACTTTTTAGTGCAACTGGTTACCTTTTTGGTCATAACTTGCTAAGTTTTCAATATATCGACTTGATTTCTTTTGCCTTGGATAGCGAAAAGGATTGGCTTTAATTAGAAATTTTTTTCTTGGGGATAGTGCAACGAAATTTTTTTATCATTTTTTCAAAAAAAAGCAAAGGGGATAGTCCATTGATTTTTTTGGCGAAAAAAATTATTTTCTCACTATCTGCAAAAAAATTTATTTAAATTAAAGCCGCTCCCGTTAGCTATCCAACGCAATAGAAATCAAGTCGATATCTAGAAAAGTAAGGAAGTTATGACCAAAAAGGTAACCAGTTCTACTACTGTCTCTTTCCGGCCACTTTTTAGTGCAACTGGTTACCTTTTTGGTCATAACTTGCTAAGTTTTCAATATATCGACCTGATTTCTTTTGCTTTGGATAGCGAAAGGCATTGGCTTTAATTAGAAATTTTTTTCTTGGGAATAGTGCAAGGAAATTTTTTTATCATTTTTTTAAAAAAAAAAGCAAAGGGGATAGTCCATTGATTTTTTTGGCCAAAAAAATTATTTTCTCACTATCTGCAAAACAAATTATTTAAATTAAAGCCGCTCCCGGTATCTATCCAAAGCAAGAGAAATCAAGTCGATATCTAGAAAAGTAAGGAAGTTATGACCAAAAAGGTAACCAGTTCTACTACTGTCTCTTTCCGGCCACTTTTTAGTGCAACTGGTTACCTTTTTGGTCATAACTTGCTAAGTTTTCAATATATCGACCTGATTTCTTTTGCTTTGGATAGCGAAATGCATTGGCTTTAATTAGAAATTTTTTTCTTGGGGATAGTGCAAGGAAATTTTTTTATAATTTTTTCAAAAAAAAGCAAAGGGGATAGTCCATTGATTTTTTTGGCGAAAAAAATTATTTTCTCACTATCTGCAAAAAAAATTATTTAAATTAAAGCCGCTCCCGGTATCTATCCAACGCAAGAGAAATCAATTCGATATCTAGAAAAGTAAGGAAGTTATGACCAAAAAGGTAACCAGTTCTACTACTGTCTCTTTCCGGCCACTTTTTAGTGCAACTGGTTACCTTTTTGGTCGTAACTTGCTAAGTTTTCAATATATCGACCTGATTTCTTTTGCTTTGGATAGCGAAAAGCATTGGCTTTAATTAGAAATTTTTTTCTTGGGGATAGTGCAAGGAAATTTTTTTATAATTTTTTCAAAAAAAAGCAAAGGGGATAGTCCATTGATTTTTTTGGCGAAAAAAATTATTTTCTCACTATCTGCAAAAAAAATTATTTAAATTAAAGCCGCTCCCGGTATCTATCCAACGCAATAGAAATCAAGTCGATATCTAGAAAAGTAAGGAAGTTATGACCAAAAAGGTAACCAGTTCTACTACTGTCTCTTTCCGGCCACTTTTTAGTGCAACTGGTTACCTTTTTGGTCATAACTTGCTAAGTTTTCAATATATCGACCTGATTTCTTTTGCTTTGGATAGCGAAAGGCATTGGATTTAATTAGAAATTTTTTTCTTGGGAATAGTGCAAGGAAATTTTTTTATAATTTTTTCAAAAAAAAGCAAAGGGGATAGTCCATTGATTTTTTTGGCGAAAAAAAATATTTTCTCACTATCTGCAAAAAAATTTATTTAAATTAAAGCCGCTCCCGTTATCTATCCAACGCAATAGAAATCAAGTCGATATCTAGAAAAGTAAGGAAGTTATGACCAAAAAGGTAACCAATTCTACTACTGTCTCTTTCCGGCCACTTTTTAGTGCAACTGGTTACCTTTTTGGTCATAACTTGCTAAGTTTTCAATATATCGACCTGATTTCTTTTGCTTTGGATAGCGAAAGGCATTGGATTTAATTAGAAATTTTTTTCTTGGGGATAGTGCAACGAAATTTTTTTATCATTTTTTCAAAAAAAAGCAAAGGGGATAGTCCATTGATTTTTTTGGCGAAAAAAATTATTTTTTCACTATCTGCAAAAAAATTTATTTAAATTAAAGCCGCTCCCGTTAGCTATCCAACGCAATAGAAATCAATTCGATATCTAGAAAAGTAAGGAAGTTATGACCAAAAAGGTAACCAGTTCTACTACTGTCTCTTTCCGGCCACTTTTTAGTGCAACTGGTTACCTTTTTGGTCATAACTTGCTAAGTTTTCAATATATCGACTTGATTTCTTTTGCTTTGGATAGCGAAAGGCATTGGCTTTAATTATAAATTTTTTTCTTGGGGATAGTGCAACGAAATTTTTTTATAATTTTTTCAAAAAAAAGCAAAGGGGATAGTCCATTGATTTTTTTGGCGAAAAAAATTATTTTCTCACTATCTGCAAAAAAATTTATTTAAATTAAAGCCGCTCCCGTTAGCTATCCAACGCAATAGAAATCAATTCGATATCTAGAAAAGTAAGGAAGTTATGACCAAAAAGGTAACCAGTTCTACTACTGTCTCTTTCCTGCCACATTTTAGTGCATCTGGTTACCTTTTTGGTTATAACTTGCTAAGTTTTCAATATATTGACTTGATTTCTTTTGCTTTGGATAGCGAAAGGCATTGGCTTTAATTATAAATTTTTTTCTTGGGGATAGTGCAACGAAATTTTTTTATAATTTTTTCAGAAAAAAGCAAAGGGGATAGTCCATTGATTTTTTTGGGGAAAAAAATTATTTTCTCACTATCTGCAAAAAAAATTATTTAAATTAAAGCCGCTGCCGGTATCTATCCAACGCAAGAGAAATCAAGTCGATATCTAGAAAAGTAAGGAAGTTATGACCAAAAAGGTAACCAGTTCTACTACTGTCTCTTTCCGGCCACTTTTTAGTGCAACTGGTTACCTTTTTGGTCATAACTTGCTAAGTTTTCAATATATCGACTTGATTTCTTTTGCTTTGGATAGCGAAAGGCATTGGCTTTAATTATAAATTTTTTTCTTGGGGATAGTGCAACGAAATTTTTTTATAATTTTTTCAAAAAAAAGCAAAGGGGATAGTCCATTGATTTTTTTGGCGAAAAAAAATATTTTCTCACTATCTGCAAAAAAATTTATTTAAATTAAAGCCGCTCCCGTTATCTATCCAACGCAATAGAAATCAAGTCGATATCTAGAAAAGTAAGGAAGTTATGACCAAAAAGGTAACCAGTTTTACTACTGTCTCTTTCCGGCCACTTTTTAGTGCAACTGGTTACCTTTTTGATCATAACTTGCTAAGTTTTCAATATATCGACTTGAGTTCTTTTGCTTTGGATAGCGAAAGGCATTGGCTTTAATTAGAATTTTTTTTCTTGGGGATAGTGCAAGGAATTTTTTTTATCATTTTTTCAAAAAAAAGCAAAGGGGATAGTCCATTGATTTTTTTGGCGAAAAAAATTATTTTCTCACTATCTGCAAAAAAATTTATTTAAATTAAAGCCGCTCCCGTTAGCTATCCAACGCAATAAAAATCAATTCGATATCTAGAAAAGTAAGGAAGTTATGACCAAAAAGGTAACCAGTTCTATTACTGTCTCTTTCCGGCCACTTTTTAGTGCAACTGGTTACCTTTTTGGTCATAGCTTGCTAAGTTTTCAATGTATCGACTTGATTTCTTTTGCCTTGGATAGCGAAAAGGATTGGCTTTAATTAGAAATTTTTTTCTTGGGGATAGTGCAAGGAAATTTTTTTATCATTTTTTCAAAAAAAAAGCAAAGGGGATAGTCCATTGATTTTTTTGGCGAAAAAAAATGTTTTCTCACTATCTGCAAAAAAATTTATTTAAATTAAAGCCGCTCCCGTTATCTATTTAACGCAATAGAAATCAAGTCGATATCTAGAAAAGTAAGGAAGTTATGACCAAAAAGGTAACCAGTTTTACTACTGTCTCTTTCCGGCCACTTTTTAGTGCAACTGGTTACCTTTTTGGTCATAACTTGCTAAGTTTTCAATATATCGACTTGAGTTCTTTTGCTTTGGATAGCGAAAGGCATTGGCTTTAATTAGAAATTTTTTTCTTGGGGATAGTGCAACGAAATTTTTTTATCATTTTTTCAAAAAAAAGCAAAGGGGATAGTCCATTGATTTTTTTGGCGAAAAAAATTATTTTTTCACTATTTGCAAAAAAAATTATTTAAATTAAAGCCGCTCCCGGTATCTATCCAACGCAATAGAAATCAAGTCGATATCTAGAAAAGTAAGGAAGTTATGACCAAAAAGGTAACCAGTTCTACTACTGTCTCTTTCCGGCCACTTTTTAGTGCAACTGGTTACCTTTTTGGTCATAACTTGCTAAGTTTTCAATATATCGACTTGAGTTCTTTTGCTTTGGATAGCGAAAGGCATTGGCTTTAATTAGAAATTTTTTTCTTGGGGATAGTGCAACGAAATTTTTTTATCATTTTTTCAAAAAAAAGCAAAGGGGATAGTCCATTGATTTTTTTGGCGAAAAAAATTATTTTTTCACTATTTGCAAAAAAAATTATTTAAATTAAAGCCGCTCCCGGTATCTATCCAACGCAATAGAAATCAAGTCGATATCTAGAAAAGTAAGGAAGTTATGACCAAAAAGGTAACCAGTTCTACTACTGTCTCTTTCCGGCCACTTTTTAGTGCAACTGGTTACCTTTTTGGTCATAACTTGCTAAGTTTTCAATGTATCGACTTGATTTCTTTTGCCTTGGATAGCGAAAAGGATTGGCTTTAATTAGAAATTTTTTTCTTGGGGATAGTGCAAGGAAATTTTTTTATCATTTTTTCAAAAAAAAGCAAAGGGGATAGTCCATTGATTTTTTTGGCGAAAAAAATTATTTTCTCACTATCTGCAAAAAAATTTATTTAAATTAAAGCCGCTCCCGGTATCTATCCAACGCAATAGAAATCAAGTCGATATCTAGAAAAGTAAGGAAGTTATGACCAAAACGGTAACCAGTTCTACTACTGTCTCTTTCCTGCCACATTTTAGTGCATCTGGTTACCTTTTTGGTTATAACTTGCTAAGTTTTCAATATAATGACTTGATTTCTTTTGCTTTGGATAGCGAAAGGCATTGGCTTTAATTAGAAATTTTTTTCTTGGGGATAGTGCAACGAAATTTTTTTATAATTTTTTCAGAAAAAAGCAAAGGGGATAGTCCATTGATTTTTTTGGGGAAAAAAATTATTTTCTCACTATCTGCAAAAAAAATTATTTAAATTAAAGCTGCTGCCGGTATCTATCCAACGCAAGAGAAATCAAGTCGATATCTAGAAAAGTAAGGAAGTTATGACCAAAAAGGTAACCAGTTCTACTACTGTCTCTTTCCGGCCACTTTTTAGTGCAACTGGTTACCTTTTTGGTCATAACTTGCTAAGTTTTCAATATATCGACCTGATTTCTTTTGCTTTGGATAGCGAAAGGCATTGGCTTTAATTAGAAATTTTTTTCTTGGGGATAGTGCAACGAAATTTTTTTATCATTTTTTCAAAAAAAAAGCAAAGGGGATAGTCCATTGATTTTTTTGGCGAAAAAAATTATTTTTTCACTATTTGCAAAAAAAATTATTTAAATTAAAGCCGCTCCCGGTATCTATCCAACGCAATAGAAATCAAGTCGATATCTAGAAAAGTAAGGAAGTTATGACCAAAAAGGTAACCAGTTCTACTACTGTCTCTTTCCGCCCACTTTTTAGTGCAACTGGTTACCTTTTTGGTCATAACTTGCTAAGTTTTCAATATATCGACTTGATTTCTTTTGCCTTGGATAGCGAAAGGCATTGGCTTTAATTAGAAATTTTTTTCTTGGGGATAGTGCAACGAAATTTTTTTATCATTTTTTCAAAAAAAAAGCAAAGGGGATAGTCCATTGATTTTTTTGGCGAAAAAAATTATTTTCTCACTATCTGCAAAAAAAAATTTATTTAAATTAAAGCCGCTCCCGTTATCTATCCAACGCAATAGAAATCAAGTCGATATCTAGAAAAGTAAGCAAGTTATGACCAAAAAGGTTACCAGTTCTACTACTGTCTCTTTCCGGCCACTTTTTAGTGCAACTGGTTACCTTTTTGGTCATAACTTGCTAAGTTTTCAATATATCGACTTGATTTCTTTTGCCTTGGATAGCGAAAAAGATTGGCCTTAATTAGAAATTTTTTTCTTTGGGATAGTGCAAGGAAATTTTTTTATCATTTTTTCAAAAAAAAGCAAAGGGGATAGTCCATTGATTTTTTTTGGCGAAAAAAATTATTTTCTCACTATCTGCAAAAAAAATTAATTAAATTAAAGCCAATCACGTTATTTATCCAACGCAATAGAAATCAAGTAGATATCTAGAAAAGTAAGCAAGTTATGACCAAAAAGGTTACCAGTTCTACTACTGTCTCTTTCCGGCCACTTTTTAGTGCAACTGGTTACCTTTTAGGTCATAACTTGCTAAGTTTTCAATGTATCGACTTGATTTCTTTTGCCTTGGATAGCGAAAAGGATTGGCTTTAATTATAAATTTTTTTCTTGGGGATAGTGCAAGGAAATTTTTTTTATCATTTTTTCAAAAAAAAAGCAAAGGGGATAGTCCATTGATTTTTTTGGCGAAAAAAATTATTTTTTCACTATTTGCAAAAAAAATTATTTAAATTAAAGCCGCTCCCGGTATCTATCCAACGCAATAGAAATCAAGTCGATATCTAGAAAAGTAAGGAAGTTATGACCAAAAAGGTAACCAGTTCTACTACTGTCTCTTTCCGGCCACTTTTTAGTGCAACTGGTTACCTTTTTGGTCATAACTTGCTAAGTTTTCAATATATCGACCTGATTTCTTTTGCTTTGGATAGCGAAAGGCATTGGCTTTAATTAGAAATTTTTTTCTTGGGAATAGTGCAAGGAAATTTTTTTATAATTTTTTCAAAAAAAAGCAAAGGGGATAGTCCATTGATTTTTTTGGCGAAAAAAATTATTTTCTCACTATCTGCAGAAAAAAATATTTAAATTAAAGCCAATCCCGTTATCTATCTAACGCAATAGAAATCAAGTCGATATCTAGAAAAGTAAGGAAGTTATGACCAAAACGGTAACCAGTTCTACTACTGTCTCTTTCCGCCCACTTTTTAGTGCAACTGGTTACCTTTTTGGTCATAACTTGCTAAGTTTTCAATGTATCGACTTGATTTCTTTTGCCTTGGATAGCGAAAAGGATTGGCTTTAATAAGAAATTTTTTTCTTGGGGATAGTGCAAGGAAATTTTTTTTATCATTTTTTCAAAAAAAAAGCAAAGGGGATAGTCCATTGATTTTTTTGGCGAAAAAAATTATTTTCTCACTATCTGCAAAAAAATTTATTTAAATTAAAGCCGCTCCCGTTATCTATCCAACGCAATAGAAATCAAGTCGATATCTAACAAAGTAAGGAAGTTATGACCAAAAAGGTAACCAGTTCTACTACTGTCTCTTTCCGGCCACTTTTTAGTGCAACTGGTTACCTTTTTGGTCATAACTTGCTAAGTTTTCAATATATCGACCTGATTTCTTTTGCTTTGGATAGCGAAAGGCATTGGCTTTAATTAGAAATTTTTTTCTTGGGAATAGTGCAAGGAAATTTTTTTATAATTTTTTCAAAAAAAAGCAAAGGGGATAGTCCATTGATTTTTTTGGCGAAAAAAATTATTTTCTCACTATCTGCAGAAAAAAATATTTAAATTAAAGCCAATCCCGTTATCTATCTAACGCAATAGAAATCAAGTCGATATCTAGAAAAGTAAGGAAGTTATGACCAAAACGGTAACCAGTTCTACTACTGGCTCTTTCCGGCCACTTTTTAGTGCAACTGGTTACCTTTTTGGTCATAACTTGCTAAGTTTTCAATATATCGACTTGATTTCTTTTGCTTTGGATAGCGAAAGGCATTGGCTTTAATTAGAAATTTTTTTTTTGGGGATAGTGCAAGGAATTTTTTTTATCATTTTTTCAAAAAAAAAGCAAAGGGGATAGTCCATTGATTTTTTTGGCGAAAAAAATTATTTTCTCACTATCTGCAAAAAAATTTATTTAAATTAAAGCCGCTCCCGTTATCTATCCAACGCAATAGAAATCAAGTCGATATCTAACAAAGTAAGGAAGTTATGACCAAAACGGTAACCAGTTCTACTACTGTCTCTTTCCGCCCACTTTTTAGTGCAACTGGTTACCTTTTTGGTCATAACTTGCTAAGTTTTCAATGTATCGACTTGATTTCTTTTGCCTTGGATAGCGAAAAGGATTGGCTTTAATTAGAAATTTTTTTCTTGGGGATAGTGCAAGGAAATTTTTTTATCATTTTTTCAAAAAAAAGCAAAGGGGATAGTCCATTGATTTTTTTGGCGAAAAAAATTATTTTCTCACTATCTGCAAAAAAAATTATTTAAATTAAAGCCGCTCCCGGTATCTATCCAACGCAAGAGAAATCAAGTCGATATCTAGAAAAGTAAGGAAGTTATGACCAAAAAGGTAACCAGTTCTACTACTGTCTCTTTCCGGCCACTTTTTAGTGCAACTGGTTACCTTTTTGGTCATAACTTGCTAAGTTTTCAATATATCGACTTGATTTCTTTTGCTTTGGATAGCGAAAGGCATTGGCTTTAATTAGAAATTTTTTTTTTGGGGATAGTGCAAGGAAATTTTTTTATCATTTTTTCAAAAAAAAGCAAAGGGGATAGTCCATTGATTTTTTTGGCGAAAAAAATTATTTTCTCACTATCTGCAGAAAAAAATATTTAAATTAAAGCCAATCCCGTTATCTATCTAACGCAATAGAAATCAAGTTGATATCTAGAAAAGTAAGGAAGTTATGACCAAAAAGGTAACCAGTTCTACTACTGGCTCTTTCCGGCCACTTTTTAGTGTAACTGGTTACCTTTTTGGTCATAACTTGCTAAGTTTTCAATATATCGACTTGATTTCTTTTGCTTTGGATAGCGAAAGGCATTGGCTTTAATTAGAAATTTTTTTTTTGGGGATAGTGCAAGGAAATTTTTTTATCATTTTTTCAAAAAAAAGCAAAGGGGATAGTCCATTGATTTTTTTGGCGAAAAAAATTATTTTCTCACTATCTGCAGAAAAAAATATTTAAATTAAAGCCAATCCCGTTATCTATCTAACGCAATAGAAATCAAGTTGATATCTAGAAAAGTAAGGAAGTTATGACCAAAAAGGTAACCAGTTCTACTACTGTCTCTTTCCGCCCACTTTTTAGTGCAACTGGTTACCTTTTTGGTCATAACTTGCTAAGTTTTCAATATATCGACTTTATTTCTTTTGCTTTGGATAGCGAAAGGCATTGGCTTTAATTAGAAATTTCTTTCTTGGGGATAGTGCAAGGAAATCTTTTTATCATTTTTTCAAAAAAAAGCAAAGGGGATAGTCCATTGATTTTTTTGGCGAAAAAAATTATTTTCTCACTATCTGCAGAAAAAAATATTTAAATTAAAGCCAATCCCGTTATCTATCCAACGCAATAGAAATCAATTCGATATCTAGAAAAGTAAGGAAGTTATGACCAAAAAGGTAACCAGTTCTACTACTGGCTCTTTCCGGCCACTTTTTAGTGCAACTGGTTACCTTTTATTTCATAACTTGCTAAGTTTTCAATATATCGACTTGATTTCTTTTGCTTTGGATAGCGAAAAGGATTAACCTTAATTAGAAATTTTTTTCTTGGGGATAGTGCAAGGAAATTTTTTTATCATTTTTTCAAAAAAAAGCAAAGGGGATAGTCCATTGATTTTTTTGGCGAAAAAAATTATTTTCTCACTATCTGCAAAAAAAATTATTTAAATTAAAGCCGCTCCCGTTAGCTATCCAACGCAATAGAAATCAATTCGATATCTAGAAAAGTAAGGAAGTTATGACCAAAAAGGTAACCAGTTCTACTACTGGCTCTTTCCGGCCACTTTTTAGTGTAACTGGTTACCTTTTTGGTCATAACTTGCTAAGTTTTCAATATATCGACTTGATTTCTTTTGCTTTGGATAGCGAAAGGCATTGGCTTTAATTAGAAATTTTTTTCTTGGGGATAGTGCAAGGAATTTTTTTTATCATTTTTTCAAAAAAAAGCAAAGGGGATAGTCCATTGATTTTTTTGGCGAAAAAAATTATTTTCTCACTATCTGCAAAAAAATTTATTTAAATTAAAGCCGCTCCCGTTATCTATCCAACGCAATAGAAATCAAGTCGATATCTAGAAAAGTAAGGAAGTTATCACCAAAAAGGTAACCAGTTCTACTACTGTCTCTTTCCGCCCACTTTTTAGTGCAACTGGTTACCTTTTTGGTCATAACTTGCTAAGTTTTCAATATATCGACTTGATTTCTTTTGCCTTGGATAGCGAAAAGGATTGGCCTTAATTAGAAATTTTTTTCTGGGGGATAGTGCAAGGAAATTTTTTTATAATTTTTTCAAAAAAAAGCAAAGGGGATAGTCCATTGATTTTTTTGGCGAAAAAAATTATTTTCTCACTATCTGCAAAAAAATTTATTTAAATTAAAGCCGCTCCCGTTAGCTATCCAACGCAATCAATTCGATATCTAGAAAAGTAAGGAAGTTATCACCAAAAAGGTAACCAGTTCTACTACTGTCTCTTTCCGCCCACTTTTTAGTGCAACTGGTTACCTTTTTGGTCATAACTTGCTAAGTTTTCAATATATGGACTTGATTTCTTTTGCTTTCGATAGCGAAAGGCATTGGCTTTAATTAGAAATTTTTTTCTTGGGGATAGTGCAAGGAATTTTTTTTATCATTTTTTCAAAAAAAAGCAAAGGGGATAGTCCATTGATTTTTTGGCGAAAAAAATTATTTTCTCACTATCTGCAAAAAAATTTATTTAAATTAAAGCCGCTCCCGTTATCTATCCAACGCAATAGAAATCAAGTCGATATCTAAAAAAGTAAGGAAGTTATGACCAAAAAGGTAACCAGTTCTACTACTGTCTCTTTCCGCCCACTTTTTAGTGCAACTGGTTACCTTTTTGGTCATAACTTGCTAAGTTTTCAATATATCGACTTGATTCTTTTGCTTTGGATAGCGAAAGGCATTGGCTTTAATTAGAAATTTTTTTCTTGGGGATAGTGCAAGGAATTTTTTTTATCATTTTTTCAAAAAAAAGCAAAGGGGATAGTCCATTGATTTTTTTGGCGAAAAAAATTATTTTCTCACTATCTGCAAAAAAATTTATTTAAATTAAAGCCGCTCCCGTTATCTATCCAACGCAATAGAAATCAAGTCGATATCTAGAAAAGTAAGGAAGTTATCACCAAAAAGGTAACCAGTTCTACTACTGTCTCTTTCCGGCCACTTTTTAGTGGAAGTGGTTACCTTTTTGGTCATAACTTGCTAAGTTTTCAATATATCGACTTGATTTCTTTTGCTTTGGATAGCGAAAGGCATTGGCTTTAATTAGAAATTTTTTTCTTGGGGATAGTGCAACGAAAGTTTTTTATCATTTTTTCAAAAAAAAGCAAAAGGGATAGTCCATTGATTTTTTTTGGCGAAAAAAATTATTTTCTCACTATCTGCAAAAAAAAATTTTTTAAATTAAAGCCAATCCCGTTATCTATCCAACGCAATAGAAATCAAGTCGATATCTAGAAAAGTAAGGAAGTTATGACCAAAAAGGTAACCAGTTCTACTACTGTCTCTTTCCGCCCACTTTTTAGTGCAACTGGTTACCTTTTTGGTCATAACTTGCTAAGTTTTCAATATATCGACTTGATTTCTTTTGCTTTGGATAGCGAAAGGCATTGGCTTTAATTAGAAATTTTTTTCTTGGGGATAGTGCAACGAAAGTTTCTTATCATTTTTTCAAAAAAAAGCAAAGGGGATAGTCCATTGATTTTTATGGCGAAAAAAATTATTTTCTCACTATCTGCAAAAAAACTTATTTAAATTAAAGCCGCTCCCGTTATCTATCCAACGCAATAGAAATCAAGTCGATATCTAAAATAGTAAGGAAGTTATCACCAAAAAGGTAACCAGTTCTACTACTGTCTCTTTCCGCCCACTTTTTAGTGCAACTGGTTACCTTTTTGGTCATAACTTGCTAAGTTTTCAATATATCGACTTGATTTCTTTTGCCTTGGATAGCGAAAAGGATTGGCCTTAATTAGAAATTTTTTTCTGGGGGATAGTGCAAGGAAATTTTTTTATAATTTTTTCAAAAAAAAGCAAAGGGGATAGTCCATTGATTTTTTTGGCGAAAAAAATTATTTTCTCACTATCTGCAAAAAAAATTAATTAAATTAAAGCCAATCACGTTATTTATCCAACGCAATAGAAATCAAGTAGATATCTAGAAAAGTAAGGAAGTTATGACCAAAAAGGTAACCAGTTCTACTACTGTCTCTTTCCGGCCACTTTTTAGTGAAACTGGTTACCTTTTTGGTCATAACTTGCTAAGTTTTCAATGTATCGACTTGATTTCTTTTGCCTTGGATAGCGAAAAGGATTGGCTTTAATTAGAAATTTTTTTCTTGGGGATAGTGCAAGGAAATTTTTTTTATAATTTTTTCAAAAAAAAAGCAAAGGGGATAGTCCATTGATTTTTTTGGCGAAAAAAATTATTTTTTCACTATTTGCAAAAAAAATTATTTAAATTAAAGCCGCTCCCGGTATCTATCCAACGCAATAGAAATCAAGTCGATATCTAACAAAGTAAGGAAGTTATGACCAAAAAGGTAACCAGTTCTACTACTGTCTCTTTCCGGCCACTTTTTAGTGCAACTGGTTACCTTTTTGGTCATAACTTGCTAAGTTTTCAATATATCGACCTGATTTCTTTTGCTTTGGATAGCGAAAGGCATTGGCTTTAATTAGAAATTTTTTTCTTGGGAATAGTGCAAGGAAATTTTTTTATAATTTTTTCAAAAAAAAGCAAAGGGGATAGTCCATTGATTTTTTTGGCGAAAAAAATTATTTTCTCACTATCTGCAGAAAAAAATATTTAAATTAAAGCCAATCCCGTTATCTATCTAACGCAATAGAAATCAAGTCGATATCTAGAAAAGTAAGGAAGTTATGACCAAAACGGTAACCAGTTCTACTACTGGCTCTTTCCGGCCACTTTTTAGTGCAACTGGTTACCTTTTTGGTCATAACTTGCTAAGTTTTCAATATATCGACTTGATTTCTTTTGCTTTGGATAGCGAAAGGCATTGGCTTTAATTAGAAATTTTTTTTTTGGGGATAGTGCAAGGAATTTTTTTTATCATTTTTTCAAAAAAAAAGCAAAGGGGATAGTCCATTGATTTTTTTGGCGAAAAAAATTATTTTCTCACTATCTGCAAAAAAATTTATTTAAATTAAAGCCGCTCCCGTTATCTATCCAACGCAATAGAAATCAAGTCGATATCTAACAAAGTAAGGAAGTTATGACCAAAACGGTAACCAGTTCTACTACTGTCTCTTTCCGCCCACTTTTTAGTGCAACTGGTTACCTTTTTGGTCATAACTTGCTAAGTTTTCAATGTATCGACTTGATTTCTTTTGCCTTGGATAGCGAAAAGGATTGGCTTTAATTAGAAATTTTTTTCTTGGGGATAGTGCAAGGAAATTTTTTTATCATTTTTTCAAAAAAAAGCAAAGGGGATAGTCCATTGATTTTTTTGGCGAAAAAAATTATTTTCTCACTATCTGCAAAAAAAATTATTTAAATTAAAGCCGCTCCCGGTATCTATCCAACGCAAGAGAAATCAAGTCGATATCTAGAAAAGTAAGGAAGTTATGACCAAAAAGGTAACCAGTTCTACTACTGTCTCTTTCCGGCCACTTTTTAGTGCAACTGGTTACCTTTTTGGTCATAACTTGCTAAGTTTTCAATATATCGACTTGATTTCTTTTGCTTTGGATAGCGAAAGGCATTGGCTTTAATTAGAAATTTTTTTTTTGGGGATAGTGCAAGGAAATTTTTTTATCATTTTTTCAAAAAAAAGCAAAGGGGATAGTCCATTGATTTTTTTGGCGAAAAAAATTATTTTCTCACTATCTGCAGAAAAAAATATTTAAATTAAAGCCAATCCCGTTATCTATCTAACGCAATAGAAATCAAGTTGATATCTAGAAAAGTAAGGAAGTTATGACCAAAAAGGTAACCAGTTCTACTACTGTCTCTTTCCGCCCACTTTTTAGTGCAACTGGTTACCTTTTTGGTCATAACTTGCTAAGTTTTCAATATATCGACTTTATTTCTTTTGCTTTGGATAGCGAAAGGCATTGGCTTTAATTAGAAATTTCTTTCTTGGGGATAGTGCAAGGAAATCTTTTTATCATTTTTTCAAAAAAAAGCAAAGGGGATAGTCCATTGATTTTTTTGGCGAAAAAAATTATTTTCTCACTATCTGCAGAAAAAAATATTTAAATTAAAGCCAATCCCGTTATCTATCCAACGCAATAGAAATCAATTCGATATCTAGAAAAGTAAGGAAGTTATGACCAAAAAGGTAACCAGTTCTACTACTGGCTCTTTCCGGCCACTTTTTAGTGCAACTGGTTACCTTTTATTTCATAACTTGCTAAGTTTTCAATATATCGACTTGATTTCTTTTGCTTTGGATAGCGAAAAGGATTAACCTTAATTAGAAATTTTTTTCTTGGGGATAGTGCAAGGAAATTTTTTTATCATTTTTTCAAAAAAAAGCAAAGGGGATAGTCCATTGATTTTTTTGGCGAAAAAAATTATTTTCTCACTATCTGCAAAAAAAATTATTTAAATTAAAGCCGCTCCCGTTAGCTATCCAACGCAATAGAAATCAATTCGATATCTAGAAAAGTAAGGAAGTTATGACCAAAAAGGTAACCAGTTCTACTACTGGCTCTTTCCGGCCACTTTTTAGTGTAACTGGTTACCTTTTTGGTCATAACTTGCTAAGTTTTCAATATATCGACTTGATTTCTTTTGCTTTGGATAGCGAAAGGCATTGGCTTTAATTAGAAATTTTTTTCTTGGGGATAGTGCAAGGAATTTTTTTTATCATTTTTTCAAAAAAAAGCAAAGGGGATAGTCCATTGATTTTTTTGGCGAAAAAAATTATTTTCTCACTATCTGCAAAAAAATTTATTTAAATTAAAGCCGCTCCCGTTATCTATCCAACGCAATAGAAATCAAGTCGATATCTAGAAAAGTAAGGAAGTTATCACCAAAAAGGTAACCAGTTCTACTACTGTCTCTTTCCGCCCACTTTTTAGTGCAACTGGTTACCTTTTTGGTCATAACTTGCTAAGTTTTCAATATATCGACTTGATTTCTTTTGCCTTGGATAGCGAAAAGGATTGGCCTTAATTAGAAATTTTTTTCTGGGGGATAGTGCAAGGAAATTTTTTTATAATTTTTTCAAAAAAAAGCAAAGGGGATAGTCCATTGATTTTTTTGGCGAAAAAAATTATTTTCTCACTATCTGCAAAAAAATTTATTTAAATT
Source organism: Thelaira solivaga (assembly GCA_947397855.1). Classification (NCBI taxonomy): domain Eukaryota; kingdom Metazoa; phylum Arthropoda; class Insecta; order Diptera; family Tachinidae; genus Thelaira; species Thelaira solivaga. The sequence continues at coordinate 49,331,540 of OX377613.1, read as the reverse complement.
AAAGCCGCTCCCGTTAGCTATCCAACGCAATCAATTCGATATCTAGAAAAGTAAGGAAGTTATCACCAAAAAGGTAACCAGTTCTACTACTGTCTCTTTCCGCCCACTTTTTAGTGCAACTGGTTACCTTTTTGGTCATAACTTGCTAAGTTTTCAATATATGGACTTGATTTCTTTTGCTTTCGATAGCGAAAGGCATTGGCTTTAATTAGAAATTTTTTTCTTGGGGATAGTGCAAGGAATTTTTTTTATCATTTTTTCAAAAAAAAGCAAAGGGGATAGTCCATTGATTTTTTGGCGAAAAAAATTATTTTCTCACTATCTGCAAAAAAATTTATTTAAATTAAAGCCGCTCCCGTTATCTATCCAACGCAATAGAAATCAAGTCGATATCTAAAAAAGTAAGGAAGTTATGACCAAAAAGGTAACCAGTTCTACTACTGTCTCTTTCCGCCCACTTTTTAGTGCAACTGGTTACCTTTTTGGTCATAACTTGCTAAGTTTTCAATATATCGACTTGATTTCTTTTGCTTTGGATAGCGAAAGGCATTGGCTTTAATTAGAAATTTTTTTCTTGGGAATAGTGCAAGGAAATTTTTTTATAATTTTTTCAAAAAAAAGCAAAGGGGATAGTCCATTGATTTTTTTGGCGAAAAAAATTATTTTCTCACTATCTGCAGAAAAAAATATTTAAATTAAAGCCAATCCCGTTATCTATCTAACGCAATAGAAATCAAGTCGATATCTAGAAAAGTAAGGAAGTTATGACCAAAACGGTAACCAGTTCTACTACTGGCTCTTTCCGGCCACTTTTTAGTGCAACTGGTTACCTTTTTGGTCATAACTTGCTAAGTTTTCAATATATCGACTTGATTTCTTTTGCTTTGGATAGCGAAAGGCATTGGCTTTAATTAGAAATTTTTTTTTTGGGGATAGTGCAAGGAATTTTTTTTATCATTTTTTCAAAAAAAAAGCAAAGGGGATAGTCCATTGATTTTTTTGGCGAAAAAAATTATTTTCTCACTATCTGCAAAAAAATTTATTTAAATTAAAGCCGCTCCCGTTATCTATCCAACGCAATAGAAATCAAGTCGATATCTAACAAAGTAAGGAAGTTATGACCAAAACGGTAACCAGTTCTACTACTGTCTCTTTCCGCCCACTTTTTAGTGCAACTGGTTACCTTTTTGGTCATAACTTGCTAAGTTTTCAATGTATCGACTTGATTTCTTTTGCCTTGGATAGCGAAAAGGATTGGCTTTAATTAGAAATTTTTTTCTTGGGGATAGTGCAAGGAAATTTTTTTATCATTTTTTCAAAAAAAAGCAAAGGGGATAGTCCATTGATTTTTTTGGCGAAAAAAATTATTTTCTCACTATCTGCAAAAAAAATTATTTAAATTAAAGCCGCTCCCGGTATCTATCCAACGCAAGAGAAATCAAGTCGATATCTAGAAAAGTAAGGAAGTTATGACCAAAAAGGTAACCAGTTCTACTACTGTCTCTTTCCGGCCACTTTTTAGTGCAACTGGTTACCTTTTTGGTCATAACTTGCTAAGTTTTCAATATATCGACTTGATTTCTTTTGCTTTGGATAGCGAAAGGCATTGGCTTTAATTAGAAATTTTTTTTTTGGGGATAGTGCAAGGAAATTTTTTTATCATTTTTTCAAAAAAAAGCAAAGGGGATAGTCCATTGATTTTTTTGGCGAAAAAAATTATTTTCTCACTATCTGCAGAAAAAAATATTTAAATTAAAGCCAATCCCGTTATCTATCTAACGCAATAGAAATCAAGTTGATATCTAGAAAAGTAAGGAAGTTATGACCAAAAAGGTAACCAGTTCTACTACTGTCTCTTTCCGCCCACTTTTTAGTGCAACTGGTTACCTTTTTGGTCATAACTTGCTAAGTTTTCAATATATCGACTTTATTTCTTTTGCTTTGGATAGCGAAAGGCATTGGCTTTAATTAGAAATTTCTTTCTTGGGGATAGTGCAAGGAAATCTTTTTATCATTTTTTCAAAAAAAAGCAAAGGGGATAGTCCATTGATTTTTTTGGCGAAAAAAATTATTTTCTCACTATCTGCAGAAAAAAATATTTAAATTAAAGCCAATCCCGTTATCTATCCAACGCAATAGAAATCAATTCGATATCTAGAAAAGTAAGGAAGTTATGACCAAAAAGGTAACCAGTTCTACTACTGGCTCTTTCCGGCCACTTTTTAGTGCAACTGGTTACCTTTTATTTCATAACTTGCTAAGTTTTCAATATATCGACTTGATTTCTTTTGCTTTGGATAGCGAAAAGGATTAACCTTAATTAGAAATTTTTTTCTTGGGGATAGTGCAAGGAAATTTTTTTATCATTTTTTCAAAAAAAAGCAAAGGGGATAGTCCATTGATTTTTTTGGCGAAAAAAATTATTTTCTCACTATCTGCAAAAAAAATTATTTAAATTAAAGCCGCTCCCGTTAGCTATCCAACGCAATAGAAATCAATTCGATATCTAGAAAAGTAAGGAAGTTATGACCAAAAAGGTAACCAGTTCTACTACTGGCTCTTTCCGGCCACTTTTTAGTGTAACTGGTTACCTTTTTGGTCATAACTTGCTAAGTTTTCAATATATCGACTTGATTTCTTTTGCTTTGGATAGCGAAAGGCATTGGCTTTAATTAGAAATTTTTTTCTTGGGGATAGTGCAAGGAATTTTTTTTATCATTTTTTCAAAAAAAAGCAAAGGGGATAGTCCATTGATTTTTTTGGCGAAAAAAATTATTTTCTCACTATCTGCAAAAAAATTTATTTAAATTAAAGCCGCTCCCGTTATCTATCCAACGCAATAGAAATCAAGTCGATATCTAGAAAAGTAAGGAAGTTATCACCAAAAAGGTAACCAGTTCTACTACTGTCTCTTTCCGCCCACTTTTTAGTGCAACTGGTTACCTTTTTGGTCATAACTTGCTAAGTTTTCAATATATCGACTTGATTTCTTTTGCCTTGGATAGCGAAAAGGATTGGCCTTAATTAGAAATTTTTTTCTGGGGGATAGTGCAAGGAAATTTTTTTATAATTTTTTCAAAAAAAAGCAAAGGGGATAGTCCATTGATTTTTTTGGCGAAAAAAATTATTTTCTCACTATCTGCAAAAAAATTTATTTAAATTAAAGCCGCTCCCGTTAGCTATCCAACGCAATCAATTCGATATCTAGAAAAGTAAGGAAGTTATCACCAAAAAGGTAACCAGTTCTACTACTGTCTCTTTCCGCCCACTTTTTAGTGCAACTGGTTACCTTTTTGGTCATAACTTGCTAAGTTTTCAATATATGGACTTGATTTCTTTTGCTTTCGATAGCGAAAGGCATTGGCTTTAATTAGAAATTTTTTTCTTGGGGATAGTGCAAGGAATTTTTTTTATCATTTTTTCAAAAAAAAGCAAAGGGGATAGTCCATTGATTTTTTGGCGAAAAAAATTATTTTCTCACTATCTGCAAAAAAATTTATTTAAATTAAAGCCGCTCCCGTTATCTATCCAACGCAATAGAAATCAAGTCGATATCTAAAAAAGTAAGGAAGTTATGACCAAAAAGGTAACCAGTTCTACTACTGTCTCTTTCCGCCCACTTTTTAGTGCAACTGGTTACCTTTTTGGTCATAACTTGCTAAGTTTTCAATATATCGACTTGATTTCTTTTGCTTTGGATAGCGAAAGGCATTGGCTTTAATTAGAAATTTTTTTCTTGGGGATAGTGCAAGGAATTTTTTTTATCATTTTTTCAAAAAAAAGCAAAGGGGATAGTCCATTGATTTTTTTGGCGAAAAAAATTATTTTCTCACTATCTGCAAAAAAATTTATTTAAATTAAAGCCGCTCCCGTTATCTATCCAACGCAATAGAAATCAAGTCGATATCTAGAAAAGTAAGGAAGTTATCACCAAAAAGGTAACCAGTTCTACTACTGTCTCTTTCCGGCCACTTTTTAGTGGAAGTGGTTACCTTTTTGGTCATAACTTGCTAAGTTTTCAATATATCGACTTGATTTCTTTTGCTTTGGATAGCGAAAGGCATTGGCTTTAATTAGAAATTTTTTTCTTGGGGATAGTGCAACGAAAGTTTTTTATCATTTTTTCAAAAAAAAGCAAAAGGGATAGTCCATTGATTTTTTTTGGCGAAAAAAATTATTTTCTCACTATCTGCAAAAAAAAATTTTTTAAATTAAAGCCAATCCCGTTATCTATCCAACGCAATAGAAATCAAGTCGATATCTAGAAAAGTAAGGAAGTTATGACCAAAAAGGTAACCAGTTCTACTACTGTCTCTTTCCGCCCACTTTTTAGTGCAACTGGTTACCTTTTTGGTCATAACTTGCTAAGTTTTCAATATATCGACTTGATTTCTTTTGCTTTGGATAGCGAAAGGCATTGGCTTTAATTAGAAATTTTTTTCTTGGGGATAGTGCAACGAAAGTTTCTTATCATTTTTTCAAAAAAAAGCAAAGGGGATAGTCCATTGATTTTTATGGCGAAAAAAATTATTTTCTCACTATCTGCAAAAAAACTTATTTAAATTAAAGCCGCTCCCGTTATCTATCCAACGCAATAGAAATCAAGTCGATATCTAAAAAAGTAAGGAAGTTATCACCAAAAAGGTAACCAGTTCTACTACTGTCTCTTTCCGCCCACTTTTTAGTGCAACTGGTTACCTTTTTGGTCATAACTTGCTAAGTTTTCAATATATCGACTTGATTTCTTTTGCCTTGGATAGCGAAAAGGATTGGCCTTAATTAGAAATTTTTTTCTGGGGGATAGTGCAAGGAAATTTTTTTATAATTTTTTCAAAAAAAAGCAAAGGGGATAGTCCATTGATTTTTTTGGCGAAAAAAATTATTTTCTCACTATCTGCAAAAAAAATTAATTAAATTAAAGCCAATCACGTTATTTATCCAACGCAATAGAAATCAAGTAGATATCTAGAAAAGTAAGGAAGTTATGACCAAAAAGGTAACCAGTTCTACTACTGTCTCTTTCCGGCCACTTTTTAGTGAAACTGGTTACCTTTTTGGTCATAACTTGCTAAGTTTTCAATGTATCGACTTGATTTCTTTTGCCTTGGATAGCGAAAAGGATTGGCTTTAATTAGAAATTTTTTTCTTGGGGATAGTGCAAGGAAATTTTTTTTATAATTTTTTCAAAAAAAAAGCAAAGGGGATAGTCCATTGATTTTTTTGGCGAAAAAAATTATTTTTTCACTATTTGCAAAAAAAATTATTTAAATTAAAGCCGCTCCCGGTATCTATCCAACGCAATAGAAATCAAGTCCATATCTAGAAAAGTAAGGAAGTTATGACCAAAAAGGTAACCAGTTCTACTACTGTCTCTTTCCGGCCACTTTTTAGTGCAACTGGTTACCTTTTTGGTCATAACTTGCTAAGTTTTCAATATATCGACCTGATTTCTTTTGCTTTGGATAGCGAAAGGCATTGGCTTTAATTAGAAATTTTTTTCTTGGGAATAGTGCAAGGAAATTTTTTTATAATTTTTTCAAAAAAAAGCAAAGGGGATAGTCCATTGATTTTTTTGGCGAAAAAAATTATTTTCTCACTATCTGCAGAAAAAATTAATTAAATTAAAGCCAATCCCGTTATCTATCTAACGCAATAGAAATCAAGTTGATATCTAGAAAAGTAAGGAAGTTATGACCAAAAAGGTAACCAGTTCTACTACTGGCTCTTTCCGGCCACTTTTTAGTGTAACTGGTTACCTTTTTGGTTATAACTTGCTAAGTTTTCAATATATTGACTTGATTTCTTTTGCTTTGGATAGCGAAAGGCATTGGCTTTAATTATAAATTTTTTTCTTGGGGATAGTGCAACGAAATTTTTTTATAATTTTTTCAAAAAAAAAGCAAAGCGGATAGTCCATTGATTTTTTTGGCGAAAAAAATTATTTTCTCACTATCTGCAGAAAAAAATATTTAAATTAAAGCCGCTCCTGTTAGCTATCCAACGCAATAGAAATCAAGTCGATATCTAGAAAAGTAAGGAAGTTATGACCAAAACGGTAACCAGTTCTACTACTGTCTCTTTCCGCCCACTTTTTAGTGCAACTGGTTACCTTTTTGGTCATAACTTGCTAAGTTTTCAATATATCGACCTGATTTCTTTTGCTTTGGATAGCGAAAGGCATTGGCTTTAATTAGAAATTTTTTTCTTGGGAATAGTGCAATTAAATTTTTTTATAATTTTTTCAAAAAAAAGCAAAGGGGATAGTCCATTGATTTTTTTGGCGAAAAAAATTATTTTCTCACTATCTGCAGAAAAAAATATTTAAATTAAAGCCAATCCCGTTATCTATCTAACGCAATAGAAATCAAGTCGATATCTAGAAAAGTAAGGAAGTTATGACCAAAAAGGTAACCAGTTCTACTACTGGCTCTTTCCGGCCACTTTTTAGTGTAACTGGTTACCTTTTTGGTCATAACTTGCTAAGTTTTCAATGTATCGACTTGATTTCTTTTGCCTTGGATAGCGAAAAGGATTGGCTTTAATTAGAAATTTTTTTCTTGGGAATAGTGCAATTAAATTTTTTTATAATTTTTTCAAAAAAAGCAAAGGGGATAGTCCATTGATTTTTTTGGCGAAAAAAATTATTTTCTCACTATCTGCAAAAAAAATTATTTAAATTAAAGCCGCTCCCGGTATCTATCCAACGCAATAGAAATCAAGTCGATATCTAGAAAAGTAAGGAAGTTATGACCAAAAAGGTAACCAGTTCTACTACTGTCTCTTTCCGCCCACTTTTTAGTGCAACTGGTTACCTTTTTGGTCATAACTTGCTAAGTTTTCAATATATCGACTTTATTTCTTTTGCTTTGGATAGCGAAAGGCATTGGCTTTAATTAGAAATTTTTTTTTTGGGGATAGTGCAAGGAAATTTTTTTATCATTTTTTCAAAAAAAAGCAAAGGGGATAGTCCATTGATTTTTTTGGCGAAAAAAATTATTTTCTCACTATCTGCAGAAAAAAATATTTAAATTAAAGCCAATCCCGTTATCTATCTAACGCAATAGAAATCAAGTTGATATCTAGAAAAGTAAGGAAGTTATGACCAAAAAGGTAACCAGTTCTACTACTGTCTCTTTCCGCCCACTTTTTAGTGCAACTGGTTACCTTTTTGGTCATAACTTGCTAAGTTTTCAATATATCGACTTTATTTCTTTTGCTTTGGATAGCGAAAGGCATTGGCTTTAATTAGAAATTTTTTTTTTGGGGATAGTGCAAGGACATTTTTTTATCATTTTTTCAAAAAAAAGCAAAGGGGATAGTCCATTGATTTTTTTGGCGAAAAAAATTATTTTCTCACTATCTGCAGAAAAAAATATTTAAATTAAAGCCAATCCCGTTATCTATCCAACGCAATAGAAATCAAGTCGATATCTAGAAAAGTAAGGAAGTTATGACCAAAAAGGTAACCAGTTCTATTACTGTCTCTTTCCGGCCACTTTTTAGTGCAACTGGTTACCTTTTTGGCCATAACTTGCTAAGTTTTCAATATATCGACTTGATTTCTTTTGCTTTGGATAGCGAAAGGCATTGGCTTTAATTAGAAATTTTTTTCTTGGGGATAGTGCAACGAAATTTTTTTATAATTTTTTCAAAAAAAGCAAAGGGGATAGTCCATTGATTTTTTTGGCGAAAAAAATTATTTTCTCAATATCTGCAAAAAAATTTATTTAAATTAAAGCCGCTCCCGTTAGCTATCCAACGCAATAGAAATCAATTCGATATCTAGAAAAGTAAGGAAGTTATGACCAAAAAGGTAACCAGTTCTACTACTGGCTCTTTCCGGCCACTTTTTAGTGTAACTGGTTACCTTTTTGGTCACAACTTGCTAAGTTTTCAATATATCGACTTGATTTCTTTTGCTTTGGATAGCGAAAGGCATTGGCTTTAATTAGAAATTTTTTTCTTGGGGATAGTGCAAGGAATTTTTTTTATCATTTTTTCAAAAAAAAGCAAAGGGGATAGTCCATTGATTTTTTTGGCGAAAAAAATTATTTTCTCACTATCTGCAAAAAAATTTATTTAAATTAAAGCCGCTCCCGTTATCTATCCAACGCAATAGAAATCAAGTCGATATCTAGAAAAGTAAGGAAGTTATCACCAAAAAGGTAACCAGTTCTACTACTGTCTCTTTCCGCCCACTTTTTAGTGCAACTGGTTACCTTTTTGGTCATAACTTGCTAAGTTTTCAATATATCGACTTGATTTCTTTTGCCTTGGATAGCGAAAAGGATTGGCCTTAATTAGAAATTTTTTTCTGGGGGATAGTGCAAGGAAATTTTTTTATAATTTTTTCAAAAAAAAGCAAAGGGGATAGTCCATTGATTTTTTTGGCGAAAAAAATTATTTTCTCACTATCTGCAAAAAAATTTATTTAAATTAAAGCCGCTCCCGTTAGCTATCCAACGCAATAGAAATCAATTCGATATCTAGAAAAGTAAGGAAGTTATCACCAAAAAGGTAACCAGTTCTACTACTGTCTCTTTCCGCCCACTTTTTAGTGCAAGTGGTTACCTTTTTGGTCATAACTTGCTAAGTTTTCAATATATCGACTTGATTTCTTTTGCTTTGGATAGCGAAAGGCATTGGCTTTAATTAGAAATTTTTTTCTTGGGGATAGTGCAAGGAATTTTTTTTATCATTTTTTCAAAAAAAAGCAAAGGGGATAGTCCATTGATTTTTTTGGCGAAAAAAATTATTTTCTCACTATCTGCAAAAAAATTTATTTAAATTAAAGCCGCTCCCGTTAGCTATCCAACGCAATAGAAATCAATTCGATATCTAGAAAAGTAAGGAAGTTATCACCAAAAAGGTAACCAGTTCTACTACTGTCTCTTTCCGCCCACTTTTTAGTGGAAGTGGTTACCTTTTTGGTCATAACTTGCTAAGTTTTCAATATATCGACTTGATTTCTTTTGCTTTGGATAGCGAAAGGCATTGGCTTTAATTAGAAATTTTTTTCTTGGGGATAGTGCAACGAAAGTTTTTTATCATTTTTTCAAAAAAAAGCAAAGGGGATAGTCCATTGATTTTTTTGGCGAAAAAAATTATTTTCTCACTATCTGCAAAAAAAAATTTTTTAAATTAAAGCCAATCCCGTTATCTATCCAACGCAATAGAAATCAAGTCGATATCTAGAAAAGTAAGGAAGTTATGACCAAAAAGGTAACCAGTTCTACTACTGTCTCTTTCCGCCCACTTTTTAGTGCAACTGGTTACCTTTTTGGTCATAACTTGCTAAGTTTTCAATATATCGACTTGATTTCTTTTGCTTTGGATAGCGAAAGGCATTGGCTTTAATTAGAAATTTTTTTCTTGGGGATAGTGCAACGAAAGTTTCTTATCATTTTTTCAAAAAAAAGCAAAGGGGATAGTCCATTGATTTTTATGGCGAAAAAAATTATTTTCTCACTATCTGCAAAAAAATTTATTTAAATTAAAGCCGCTCCCGTTATCTATCCAACGCAATAGAAATCAAGTCGATATCTAAAAAAGTAAGGAAGTTATGACCAAAAAGGTAACCAGTTCTACTACTGTCTCTTTCCGCCCACTTTTTAGTGCAACTGGTTACCTTTTTGGTCATAACTTGCTAAGTTTTCAATATATCGACTTGATTTCTTTTGCCTTGAATAGCGAAAAGGATTGGCCTTAATTAGAAATTTTTTTCTGGGGGATAGTGCAAGGAAATTTTTTTATAATTTTTTCAAAAAAAAGCAAAGGGGATAGTCCATTGATTTTTTTGGCGAAAAAAATTATTTTCTCACTATCTGCAAAAAAAATTAATTAAATTAAAGCCGCTCCCGTTATCTATCCAACGCAATAGAAATCAAGTCGATATCTAGAAAAGTAAGGAAGTTATCACCAAAAAGGTAACCAGTTCTACTACTGTCTCTTTCCGCCCACTTTTTAGTGCAAGTGGTTACCTTTTTGGTCATAACTTGCTAAGTTTTCAATATATCGACTTGATTTCTTTTGCTTTGGATAGCGAAAGGCATTGGCTTTAATTAGAAATTTTTTTCTTGGGGATAGTGCAACGAAATTTTTTTATCATTTTTTCAAAAAAAAGCAAAGGGGATAGTCCATTGATTTTTTTGGCGAAAAAAATTATTTTCTCATTATCTGCAAAAAAAAATTTTTTAAATTAAAGCCAATCCCGTTATCTATCCAACGCAATAGAAATCAAGTCGATATCTAGAAAAGTAAGGAAGTTATGACCAAAAAGGTAACCAGTTCTACTACTGTCTCTTTCCGCCCACTTTTTAGTGCAACTGGTTACCTTTTTGGTCATAACTTGCTAAGTTTCCAATATATCGACTTGATTTTTTTTGCTTTGGATAGCGAAAGGCATTGGCTTTAATTAGAAATTTTTTTCTTGGGGATAGTGCAACGAAATTTTTTTATCATTTTTTCAAAAAAAAGCAAAGGGGATAGTCCATTGATTTTTTTGGCGAAAAAAATTATTATCTCACTATCTGCAAAAAAATTTATTTAAATTAAAGCCGCTCCCGTTATCTATCCAACGCAATAGAAATCAAGTCGATATCTAGAAAAGTAAGGAAGTTATGACCAAAAAGGTAACCAGTTCTACTACTGTCTCTTTCCGCCCACTTTTTAGTGCAACTGGTTACCTTTTTGGTCATAACTTGCTAAGTTTTCAATATATCGACTTGATTTCTTTTGCTTTGGATAGCGAAAGGCATTGGCTTTAATTAGAAATTTTTTTCTTGGGGATAGTGCAACGAAATTTTTTTATCATTTTTTCAAAAAAAAGCAAAGGGGATAGTCCATTGATTTTTTTGGCGAAAAAAATTATTTTCTCACTATCTGCAAAAAAATTTATTTAAATTAAAGCCGCTCCCATTATCTATCCAACGCAATAGAAATCAAGTCGATATCTAGAAAAGTAAGGAAGTTATGACCAAAAAGGTAACCAGTTCTACTATTGTCTCTTTCCGGCCACTTTTTAGTGCAACTGGTTACCTTTTTGGTCATAACTTGCTAAGTTTTCAATATATCGACTTGATTTCTTTTGCCTTGGATAGCGAAAGGCATTGGCTTTAATTAGAAATTTTTTTCTTGGGGATAGTGCAACGAAATTTTTTTATCATTTTTTCAAAAAAAAGCAAAGGGGATAGTCCATTGATTTTTTTTTGGCGAAAAAAATTATTTTGTCACTATCTGCAAAAAAATTTATTTAAATTAAAGCCGCTCCCGTTATCTATCAAACGCAATAGAAATCAAGTCGATATCTAGAAAAGTAAGGAAGTTATGACCAAAAAGGTAACCAGTTCTACTACTGTCTCTTTCCGTCCACTTTTTAGTGCAACTGGTTACCTTTTTGGTGATAACTTGCTAAGTTTTCAATATATCGACTTGATTTCTTTTGCCTTGGATAGCGAAAAGGATTGGCCTTAATTAGAAATTTTTTTCTTGGGGATAGTGCAACGAAATTTTTTTATCATTTTTTCAAAAAAAAGCAAAGGGGATAGTCCATTGATTTTTTTGGCGAAAAAAATTATTTTCTCACTATCTGCAAAAAAATTTATTTAAATTAAAGCCGCTCCCATTATCTATCCAACGCAATAGAAATCAAGTCGATATCTAGAAAAGTAAGGAAGTTATGACCAAAAAGGTAACCAGTTCTACTACTGTCTCTTTCCGGCCACTTTTTAGTGCAACTGGTTACCTTTTTGGTCATAACTTGCTAAGTTTTCAATATATCGACTTGATTTCTTTTGCTTTGGATAGCGAAAGGCATTGGCTTTAATTAGAAATTTTTTTCTTGGGGATAGTGCAACGAAATTTTTTTATCATTTTTTCAAAAAAAAGCAAAGGGGATAGTCCATTGATTTTTTTGGCGAAAAAAATTATTTTCTCACTATCTGCAAAAAAAAAATTTTTAAATTAAAGCCAATCCCGTTAGCTATCCAACGCAATAGAAATCAAGTCGATATCTAGAAAAGTAAGGAAGTTATGACCAAAAAGGTAACCAGTTCTACTACTGTCTCTTTCCGCCCACTTTTTAGTGCAACTGGTTACCTTTTTGGTCATAACTTGCTAAGTTTTCAATATATCGACTTGATTTCTTTTGCCTTGGATAGCGAAAAGGATTGGCCTTAATTAGAAATTTTTTTCTTGGGGATAGTGCAACGAAATTTTTTTATCATTTTTTAAAAAAAAAGCAAAGGGGATAGTCCATTGATTTTTTTCGCGAAAAAAATTATTTTCTTACTATCTGCAAAAAAAATTAATTAAATTAAAGCCAATCCCGTTATTTATCCAACGCAATAGAAATCAAGTAGATATCTAGAAAAGTAAGGAAGTTATGACCAAAAAGGTAACCAGTTCTACTACTATCTCTTTCCGGCCACTTTTTAGTGCAACTGGTTACCTTTTTGGTCATAACTTGCTAAGTTTTCAATATATCGACTTGATTTCTTTTGCTTTGGATAGCGAAAGGCATTGGCTTTAATTAGAAATTTTTTTCTTGGGGATAGTGCAAGGAAATTTTTTTATAATTTTTTCAAAAAAAAGCAAAGGGGATAGTCCATTGATTTTTTTGGCGAAAAAAATTATTTTCTCACTATCTGCAAAAAAATTTTTTTAAATTAAAGCCGCTCCCGTTAGCTATCCAACGCAATAGAAATCAAGTCGATATCTAGAAAAGTAAGGAAGTTATGACCAAAAAGGTAACCAGTTCTACTACTGTCTCTTTCCGCCCACTTTTTAGTGCAACTGGTTACCTTTTTGGTCATAACTTGCTAAGTTTTCAATATATCGACTTGATTTCTTTTGCTTTGGATAGCGAAAGGCATTGGCTTTAATTAGAAATTTTTTTCTTGGGGATAGTGCAACGAAATTTTTTTATCATTTTTTCAAAAAAAAGCAAAGGGGATAGTCCATTGATTTTTTTTTGGCGAAAAAAATTATTTTGTCACTATCTGCAAAAAAATTTATTTAAATTAAAGCCGCTCCCGTTATCTATCCAACGCAATAGAAATCAAGTCGATATCTAGAAAAGTAAGGAAGTTATGACCAAAAAGGTAACCAGTTCTACTACTGTCTCTTTCCGTCCACTTTTTAGTGCAACTGGTTACCTTTTTGGTGATAACTTGCTAAGTTTTCAATATATCGACTTGATTTCTTTTGCCTTGGATAGCGAAAAGGATTGGCCTTAATTAGAAATTTTTTTCTTGGGGATAGTGCAACGAAATTTTTTTATCATTTTTTCAAAAAAAAGCAAAGGGGATAGTCCATTGATTTTTTTGGCGAAAAAAATTATTTTCTCACTATCTGCAAAAAAAAAATTTTTAAATTAAAGCCAATCCCGTTAGCTATCCAACGCAATAGAAATCAAGTCGATATCTAGAAAAGTAAGGAAGTTATGACCAAAAAGGTAACCAGTTCTACTACTGTCTCTTTCCGCCCACTTTTTAGTGCAACTGGTTACCTTTTTGGTCATAACTTGCTAAGTTTTCAATATATCGACTTGATTTCTTTTGCCTTGGATAGCGAAAAGGATTGGCCTTAATTAGAAATTTTTTTCTTGGGGATAGTGCAAGGAAATTTTTTTATCATTTTTTAAAAAAAAAGCAAAGGGGATAGTCCATTGATTTTTTTCGCGAAAAAAATTATTTTCTTACTATCTGCAAAAAAAATTAATTAAATTAAAGCCAATCCCGTTATTTATCCAACGCAATAGAAATCAAGTAGATATCTAGAAAAGTAAGGAAGTTATGACCAAAAAGGTAACCAGTTCTACTACTGTCTCTTTCCGCCCACTTTTTAGTGCAACTGGTTACCTTTTTGGTCATAACTTGCTAAGTTTTCAATATATCGACTTGATTTCTTTTGCTTTGGATAGCGAAAGGCATTGGCTTTAATTAGAAATTTTTTTCTTGGGGATAGTGCAACGAAATTTTTTTATCATTTTTTCAAAAAAAAGCAAAGGGGATAGTCCATTGATTTTTTTGGCGAAAAAAATTATTTTCTCACTATCTGCAAAAAAATTTATTTAAATTAAAGCCGCTCCCATTATCTATCCAACGCAATAGAAATCAAGTCGATATCTAGAAAAGTAAGGAAGTTATGACCAAAAAGGTAACCAGTTCTACTACTGTCTCTTTCCGGCCACTTTTTAGTGCAACTGGTTACCTTTTTGGTCATAACTTGCTAAGTTTTCAATATATCGACTTGATTTCTTTTGCTTTGGATAGCGAAAGGCATTGGCTTTAATTAGAAATTTTTTTCTTGGGGATAGTGCAAGGAAATTTTTTTATAATTTTTTCAAAAAAAAGCAAAGGGGATAGTCCATTGATTTTTTTGGCGAAAAAAATTATTTTCTCACTATCTGCAAAAAAATTTTTTTAAATTAAAGCCGCTCCCGTTAGCTATCCAACGCAATAGAAATCAAGTCGATATCTAGAAAAGTAAGGAAGTTATGACCAAAAAGGTAACCAGTTCTACTACTGTCTCTTTCCGGCCACTTTTTAGTGCAACTGGTTACCTTTTTGGTCATAACTTGCTAAGTTTTCAATATATCGACTTGATTTTTTTTGCTTTGGATAGCGAAAGGCATTGGCTTTAATTAGAAATTTTTTTTCTTGGGGATAGTGCAAGGAAATTTTTTTATCATTTTTTCAAAAAAAAGCAAAGGGGATAGTCCATTGATTTTTTTGGCGAAAAAAATTATTTTCTCACTATCTGCAAAAAAAAATATTTAAATTAAAGCCAATCCCGTTAGCTATCCAACGCAATAGAAATCAAGTCGATATCTAGAAAAGTAAGGAAGTTATGACCAAAAAGGTAACCAGTTCTACTACTGTCTCTTTCCGGCCACTTTTTAGTGCAACTGGTTACCTTTTTGGTCATAACTTGCTAAGTTTTCAATATATCGACTTGATTTCTTTTGCTTTGGATAGCGAAAGGCATTGGCTTTAATTAGAAATTTTTTTTCTTGGGGATAGTGCAACGAAATTTTTTTATCATTTTTTCAAAAAAAAGCAAAGGGGATAGTCCATTGATTTTTTTGGCGAAAAAAATTATTTTCTCACTATCTGCAAAAAAATTTATTTAAATTAAAGCCGCTCCCGTTATCTATCCAACGCAATAGAAATCAAGTCGATATCTAGAAAAGTAAGGAAGTTATGACCAAAAAGGTAACCAGTTCTACTACTGTCTCTTTCCACCCACTTTTTAGTGCAACTGGTTACCTTTTTGGTCATAACTTGCTAAGTTTTCAATATATCGACTTGATTTCTTTTGCTTTGGATAGCGAAAGGCATTGGCTTTAATTAGAAATTTTTTTCTTGGGGATAGTGCAACGAAATTTTTTTATCATTTTTTCAAAAAAAAGCAAAGGGGATAGTCCATTGATTTTTTTGGCGAAAAAAATTATTTTCTCACTATCTGCAAAAAAATTTATTTAAATTAAAGCCGCTCCCGTTATCTATCCAACGCAATAGAAATCAAGTCGATATCTAGAAAAGTAAGGAAGTTATGACCAAAAAGGTAACCAGTTCTACTACTGTCTCTTTCCGGCCACTTTTTAGTGCAACTGGTTACCTTTTTGGTCATAACTTGCTAAGTTTTCAATATATCGACTTGATTTCTTTTGCTTTGGATAGCGAAAGGCATTGGCTTTAATTAGAAATTTTTTTTCTTGGGGATAGTGCAACGAAATTTTTTTATCATTTTTTCAAAAAAAAGCAAAGGGGATAGTCCATTGATTTTTTTGGCGAAAAAAATTATTTTCTCACTATCTGCAAAAAAATTTATTTAAATTAAAGCCGCTCCCATTATCTATCCAACGCAATAGAAATCAAGTCGATATCTAGAAAAGTAAGGAAGTTATGACCAAAAAGGTAACCAGTTCTACTACTGTCTCTTTCCGCCCACTTTTTAGTGCAACTGGTTACCTTTTTGGTCATAACTTGCTAAGTTTTCAATATATCGACTTGATTTCTTTTGCTTTGGATAGCGAAAGGCATTGGCTTTAATTAGAAATTTTTTTCTTGGGGATAGTGCAACGAAATTTTTTTATCATTTTTTCAAAAAAAAGCAAAGGGGATAGTCCATTGATTTTTTTGGCGAAAAAAATAATTTTCTCACTATCTGCAAAAAAATTTATTTAAATTAAAGCCGCTCCCATTATCTATCCAACGCAATAGAAATCAAGTCGATATCTAGAAAAGTAAGGAAGTTATGACCAAAAAGGTAACCAGTTCTACTACTGTCTCTTTCCGGCCACTTTTTAGTGCAACTGGTTACCTTTTTGGTCATAACTTGCTAAGTTTTCAATATATCGACTTGATTTCTTTTGCCTTGGATAGCGAAAGGCATTGGCTTTAATTAGAAATTTTTTTCTTGGGGATAGTGCAACGAAATTTTTTTATCATTTTTTCAAAAAAAAGCAAAGGGGATAGTCCATTGATTTTTTTTTGGCGAAAAAAATTATTTTGTCACTATCTGCAAAAAAATTTATTTAAATTAAAGCCGCTCCCGTTATCTATCAAACGCAATAGAAATCAAGTCGATATCTAGAAAAGTAAGGAAGTTATGACCAAAAAGGTAACCAGTTCTACTACTGTCTCTTTCCGTCCACTTTTTAGTGCAACTGGTTACCTTTTTGGTGATAACTTGCTAAGTTTTCAATATATCGACTTGATTTCTTTTGCCTTGGATAGCGAAAAGGATTGGCCTTAATTAGAAATTTTTTTCTTGGGGATAGTGCAACGAAATTTTTTTATCATTTTTTCAAAAAAAAGCAAAGGGGATAGTCCATTGATTTTTTTGGCGAAAAAAATTATTTTCTCACTATCTGCAAAAAAAAATATTTAAATTAAAGCCAATCCCGTTATCTATCCAACGCAATAGAAATCAAGTCGATATCTAGAAAAGTAAGGAAGTTATGACCAAAAAGGTAACCAGTTCTACTACTGTCTCTTTCCGGCCACTTTTTAGTGCAACTGGTTACCTTTTTGGTCATAACTTGCTAAGTTTTCAATATATCGACTTGATTTCTTTTGCTTTGGATAGCGAAAGGCATTGGCTTTAATTAGAAATTTTTTTCTTGGGGATAGTGCAACGAAATTTTTTTATCATTTTTTCAAAAAAAAGCAAAGGGGATAGTCCATTGATTTTTTTGGCGAAAAAAATTATTTTCTCACTATCTGCAAAAAAAAAATTTTTAAATTAAAGCCAATCCCGTTAGCTATCCAACGCAATAGAAATCAAGTCGATATCTAGAAAAGTAAGGAAGTTATGACCAAAAAGGTAACCAGTTCTACTACTGTCTCTTTCCGCCCACTTTTTAGTGCAACTGGTTACCTTTTTGGTCATAACTTGCTAAGTTTTCAATATATCGACTTGATTTCTTTTGCCTTGGATAGCGAAAAGGATTGGCCTTAATTAGAAATTTTTTTCTTGGGGATAGTGCAAGGAAATTTTTTTATCATTTTTTAAAAAAAAAGCAAAGGGGATAGTCCATTGATTTTTTTCGCGAAAAAAATTATTTTCTTACTATCTGCAAAAAAAATTAATTAAATTAAAGCCAATCCCGTTATTTATCCAACGCAATAGAAATCAAGTAGATATCTAGAAAAGTAAGGAAGTTATGACCAAAAAGGTAACCAGTTCTACTACTATCTCTTTCCGGCCACTTTTTAGTGCAACTGGTTACCTTTTTGGTCATAACTTGCTAAGTTTTCAATATATCGACTTGATTTCTTTTGCTTTGGATAGCGAAAGGCATTGGCTTTAATTAGAAATTTTTTTCTTGGGGATAGTGCAACGAAATTTTTTTATCATTTTTTCAAAAAAAAGCAAAGGGGATAGTCCATTGATTTTTTTTTGGCGAAAAAAATTATTTTGTCACTATCTGCAAAAAAATTTATTTAAATTAAAGCCGCTCCCGTTATCTATCCAACGCAATAGAAATCAAGTCGATATCTAGAAAAGTAAGGAAGTTATGACCAAAAAGGTAACCAGTTCTACTACTGTCTCTTTCCGTCCACTTTTTAGTGCAACTGGTTACCTTTTTGGTGATAACTTGCTAAGTTTTCAATATATCGACTTGATTTCTTTTGCCTTGGATAGCGAAAAGGATTGGCCTTAATTAGAAATTTTTTTCTTGGGGATAGTGCAACGAAATTTTTTTATCATTTTTTCAAAAAAAAGCAAAGGGGATAGTCCATTGATTTTTTTGGCGAAAAAAATTATTTTCTCACTATCTGCAAAAAAAAAATTTTTAAATTAAAGCCAATCCCGTTAGCTATCCAACGCAATAGAAATCAAGTCGATATCTAGAAAAGTAAGGAAGTTATGACCAAAAAGGTAACCAGTTCTACTACTGTCTCTTTCCGCCCTTTTTTTAGTGCAACTGGTTACCTTTTTGGTCATAACTTGCTAAGTTTTCAATATATCGACTTGATTTCTTTTGCTTTGGATAGCGAAAGGCATTGGCTTTAATTAGAAATTTTTTTCTTGGGGATAGTGCAACGAAATTTTTTTATCATTTTTTCAAAAAAAAGCAAAGGGGATAGTCCATTGATTTTTTTGGCGAAAAAAATTATTTTCTCACTATCTGCAAAAAAATTTATTTAAATTAAAGCCGCTCCCATTATCTATCCAACGCAATAGAAATCAAGTCGATATCTAGAAAAGTAAGGAAGTTATGACCAAAAAGGTAACCAGTTCTACTACTGTCTCTTTCCGGCCACTTTTTAGTGCAACTGGTTACCTTTTTGGTCATAACTTGCTAAGTTTTCAATATATCGACTTGATTTCTTTTGCTTTGGATAGCGAAAGGCATTGGCTTTAATTAGAAATTTTTTTCTTGGGGATAGTGCAACGAAATTTTTTTATCATTTTTTCAAAAAAAAGCAAAGGGGATAGTCCATTGATTTTTTTTTGGCGAAAAAAATTATTTTGTCACTATCTGCAAAAAAATTTATTTAAATTAAAGCCGCTCCCGTTATCTATCCAACGCAATAGAAATCAAGTCGATATCTAGAAAAGTAAGGAAGTTATGACCAAAAAGGTAACCAGTTCTACTACTGTCTCTTTCCGTCCACTTTTTAGTGCAACTGGTTACCTTTTTGGTCATAACTTGCTAAGTTTTCAATATATCGACTTGATTTCTTTTGCCTTGGATAGCGAAAAGGATTGGCCTTAATTAGAAATTTTTTTCTTGGGGATAGTGCAACGAAATTTTTTTATCATTTTTTCAAAAAAAAGCAAAGGGGATAGTCCATTGATTTTTTTGGCGAAAAAAATTATTTTCTCACTATCTGCAAAAAAAAAATTTTTAAATTAAAGCCAATCCCGTTAGCTATCCAACGCAATAGAAATCAAGTCGATATCTAGAAAAGTAAGGAAGTTATGACCAAAAAGGTAACCAGTTCTACTACTGTCTCTTTCCGCCCACTTTTTAGTGCAACTGGTTACCTTTTTGGTCATAACTTGCTAAGTTTTCAATATATCGACTTGATTTCTTTTGCCTTGGATAGTGAAAAGGATTGGCCTTAATTAGAAATTTTTTTCTTGGGGATAGTGCAAGGAAATTTTTTTATCATTTTTTAAAAAAAAAGCAAAGGGGATAGTCCATTGATTTTTTTGGCGAAAAAAATTATTTTCTTACTATCTGCAAAAAAAATTAATTAAATTAAAGCCAATCCCGTTATTTATCCAACGCAATAGAAATCAAGTAGATATCTAGAAAAGTAAGGAAGTTATGACCAAAAAGGTAACCAGTTCTACTACTATCTCTTTCCGGCCACTTTTTAGTGCAACTGGTTACCTTTTTGGTCATAACTTGCTAAGTTTTCAATATATCGACTTGATTTCTTTTGCTTTGGATAGCGAAAGGCATTGGCTTTAATTAGAAATTTTTTTCTTGGGGATAGTGCAAGGAAATTTTTTTATAATTTTTTCAAAAAAAAGCAAAGGGGATAGTCCATTGATTTTTTTGGCGAAAAAAATTATTTTCTCACTATCTGCAAAAAAATTTTTTTAAATTAAAGCCGCTCCCGTTAGCTATCCAACGCAATAGAAATCAAGTCGATATCTAGAAAAGTAAGGAAGTTATGACCAAAAAGGTAACCAGTTCTACTACTGTCTCTTTCCGCCCACTTTTTAGTGCAACTGGTTACCTTTTTGGTCATAACTTGCTAAGTTTTCAATATATCGACTTGATTTCTTTTGCCTTGGATAGCGAAAGGCATTGGCTTTAATTAGAAATTTTTTTCTTGGGGATAGTGCAACGAAATTTTTTTATCATTTTTTCAAAAAAAAGCAAAGGGGATAGTCCATTGATTTTTTTGGCGAAAAAAATTATTTTCTCACTATCTGCAAAAAAATTTATTTAAATTAAAGCCGCTCCCGTTATCTATCCAACGCAATAGAAATCAAGTCGATATCTAGAAAAGTAAGGAAGTTATGACCAAAAAGGTAACCAGTTCTACTACTGTCTCTTTCCGCCCACTTTTTAGTGCAACTGGTTACCTTTTTGGTCATAACTTGCTAAGTTTTCAATATATCGACTTGATTTCTTTTGCTTTGGATAGCGAAAGGCATTGGCTTTAATTAGAAATTTTTTTCTTGGGGATAGTGCAACGAAATTTTTTTATCATTTTTTCAAAAAAAAGCAAAGGGGATAGTCCATTGATTTTTTTGGCGAAAAAAATTATTTTCTCACTATCTGCAAAAAAATTTATTTAAATTAAAGCCGCTCCCGTTATCTATCCAACGCAATAGAAATCAAGTCGATATCTAGAAAAGTAAGGAAGTTATGACCAAAAAGGTAACCAGTTCTACTACTGTCTCTTTCCGGCCATTTTTAGTGCAACTGGTTACCTTTTTGGTCATAACTTGCTAAGTTTTCAATATATCGACTTGATTTCTTTTGCTTTGGATAGCGAAAGGCATTGGCTTTAATTAGAAATTTTTTTCTTGGGGATAGTGCAACGAAATTTTTTTATCATTTTTTCAAAAAAAAGCAAAGGGGATAGTCCATTGATTTTTTTGGCGAAAAAAATTATTTTCTCACTATCTGCAAAAAAATTTATTTAAATTAAAGCCGCTCCCGTTATCTATCCAACGCAATAGAAATCAAGTCGATATCTAGAAAAGTAAGGAAGTTATGACCAAAAAGGTAACCAGTTCTACTACTGTCTCTTTCCGGCCACTTTTTAGTGCAACTGGTTACCTTTTTGGTCATAACTTGCTAAGTTTTCAATATATCGACTTGATTTCTTTTGCTTTGGATAGCGAAAGGCATTGGCTTTAATTAGAAATTTTTTTTCTTGGGGATAGTGCAACGAAATTTTTTTATCATTTTTTCAAAAAAAAGCAAAGGGGATAGTCCATTGATTTTTTTGGCGAAAAAAATTATTTTCTCACTATCTGCAAAAAAATTTATTTAAATTAAAGCCGCTCCCATTATCTATCCAACGCAATAGAAATCAAGTCGATATCTAGAAAAGTAAGGAAGTTATGACCAAAAAGGTTACCAGTTCTACTACTGTCTCTTTCCGGCCACTTTTTAGTGCAACTGGTTACCTTTTTGGTCATAACTTGCTAAGTTTTCAATATATCGACTTGATTTCTTTTGCTTTGGATAGCGAAAGGCATTGGCTTTAATTAGAAATTTTTTTCTTGGGGATAGTGCAACGAAATTTTTTTATCATTTTTTCAAAAAAAAGCAAAGGGGATAGTCCATTGATTTTTTTGGCGAAAAAAATTATTTTCTCACTATCTGCAAAAAAAAAATTTTTAAATTAAAGCCAATCCCGTTAGCTATCCAACGCAATAGAAATCAAGTCGATATCTAGAAAAGTAAGGAAGTTATGACCAAAAAGGTAACCAGTTCTACAACTGTCTCTTTCCGCCCACTTTTTAGTGCAACTGGTTACCTTTTTGGTCATAACTTGCTAAGTTTTCAATATATCGACTTGATTTCTTTTGCCTTGGATAGCGAAAAGGATTGGCCTTAATTAGAAATTTTTTTCTTGGGGATAGTGCAAGGAAATTTTTTTATCATTTTTTAAAAAAAAAGCAAAGGGGATAGTCCATTGATTTTTTTCGCGAAAAAAATTATTTTCTTACTATCTGCAAAAAAAATTAATTAAATTAAAGCCAATCCCGTTATTTATCCAACGCAATAGAAATCAAGTAGATATCTAGAAAAGTAAGGAAGTTATGACCAAAAAGGTAACCAGTTCTACTACTATCTCTTTCCGGCCACTTTTTAGTGCAACTGGTTACCTTTTTGGTCATAACTTGCTAAGTTTTCAATATATCGACTTGATTTCTTTTGCTTTGGATAGCGAAAGGCATTGGCTTTAATTAGAAATTTTTTTCTTGGGGATAGTGCAAGGAAATTTTTTTATAATTTTTTCAAAAAAAAGCAAAGGGGATAGTCCATTGATTTTTTTGGCGAAAAAAATTATTTTCTCACTATCTGCAAAAAAATTTTTTTAAATTAAAGCCGCTCCCGTTAGCTATCCAACGCAATAGAAATCAAGTCGATATCTAGAAAAGTAAGGAAGTTATGACCAAAAAGGTAACCAGTTCTACTACTGTCTCTTTCCGCCCACTTTTTAGTGCAACTGGTTACCTTTTTGGTCATAACTTGCTAAGTTTTCAATATATCGACTTGATTTCTTTTGCTTTGGATAGCGAAAGGCATTGGCTTTAATTAGAAATTTTTTTCTTGGGGATAGTGCAACGAAATTTTTTTATCATTTTTTCAAAAAAAAGCAAAGGGGATAGTCCATTGATTTTTTTTTGGCGAAAAAAATTATTTTGTCACTATCTGCAAAAAAATTTATTTAAATTAAAGCCGCTCCCGTTATCTATCCAACGCAATAGAAATCAAGTCGATATCTAGAAAAGTAAGGAAGTTATGACCAAAAAGGTAACCAGTTCTACTACTGTCTCTTTCCGTCCACTTTTTAGTGCAACTGGTTACCTTTTTGGTGATAACTTGCTAAGTTTTCAATATATCGACTTGATTTCTTTTGCCTTGGATAGCGAAAAGGATTGGCCTTAATTAGAAATTTTTTTCTTGGGGATAGTGCAACGAAATTTTTTTATCATTTTTTCAAAAAAAAGCAAAGGGGATAGTCCATTGATTTTTTTGGCGAAAAAAATTATTTTCTCACTATCTGCAAAAAAAAAATTTTTAAATTAAAGCCAATCCCGTTAGCTATCCAACGCAATAGAAATCAAGTCGATATCTAGAAAAGTAAGGAAGTTATGACCAAAAAGGTAACCAGTTCTACTATTGTCTCTTTCCGCCCACTTTTTAGTGCAACTGGTTACCTTTTTGGTCATAACTTGCTAAGTTTTCAATATATCGACTTGATTTCTTTTGCCTTGGATAGCGAAAGGCATTGGCTTTAATTAGAAATTTTTTTCTTGGGGATAGTGCAACGAAATTTTTTTATCATTTTTTCAAAAAAAAGCAAAGGGGATAGTCCATTGATTTTTTTTTGGCGAAAAAAATTATTTTGTCACTATCTGCAAAAAAATTTATTTAAATTAAAGCCGCTCCCGTTATCTATCAAACGCAATAGAAATCAAGTCGATATCTAGAAAAGTAAGGAAGTTATGACCAAAAAGGTAACCAGTTCTACTACTGTCTCTTTCCGTCCACTTTTTAGTGCAACTGGTTACCTTTTTGGTGATAACTTGCTAAGTTTTCAATATATCGACTTGATTTCTTTTGCCTTGGATAGCGAAAAGGATTGGCCTTAATTAGAAATTTTTTTCTTGGGGATAGTGCAACGAAATTTTTTTATCATTTTTTCAAAAAAAAGCAAAGGGGATAGTCCATTGATTTTTTTGGCGAAAAAAATTATTTTCTCACTATCTGCAAAAAAAAAATTTTTAAATTAAAGCCAATCCCGTTAGCTATCCAACGCAATAGAAATCAAGTCGATATCTAGAAAAGTAAGGAAGTTATGACCAAAAAGGTAACCAGTTCTACTATTGTCTCTTTCCGCCCACTTTTTAGTGCAACTGGTTACCTTTTTGGTCATAACTTGCTAAGTTTTCAATATATCGACTTGATTTCTTTTGCCTTGGATAGCGAAAAGGATTGGCCTTAATTAGAAATTTTTTTCTTGGGGATAGTGCAAGGAAATTTTTTTATCATTTTTTAAAAAAAAAGCAAAGGGGATAGTCCATTGATTTTTTTCGCGAAAAAAATTATTTTCTTACTATCTGCAAAAAAAATTAATTAAATTAAAGCCAATCCCGTTATTTATCCAACGCAATAGAAATCAAGTAGATATCTAGAAAAGTAAGGAAGTTATGACCAAAAAGGTAACCAGTTCTACTACTGTCTCTTTCCGCCCACTTTTTAGTGCAACTGGTTACCTTTTTGGTCATAACTTGCTAAGTTTTCAATATATCGACTTGATTTCTTTTGCTTTGGATAGCGAAAGGCATTGGCTTTAATTAGAAATTTTTTTCTTGGGGATAGTGCAACGAAATTTTTTTATCATTTTTTCAAAAAAAAGCAAAGGGGATAGTCCATTGATTTTTTTGGCGAAAAAAATTATTTTCTCACTATCTGCAAAAAATATTATTTAAATTAAAGCCGCTCCCATTATCTATCCAACGCAATAGAAATCAAGTCGATATCTAGAAAAGTAAGGAAGTTATGACCAAAAAGGTAACCAGTTCTACTACTGTCTCTTTCCGGCCACTTTTTAGTGCAACTGGTTACCTTTTTGGTCATAACTTGCTAAGTTTTCAATATATCGACTTGATTTCTTTTGCTTTGGATAGCGAAAGGCATTGGCTTTAATTAGAAATTTTTTTCTTGGGGATAGTGCAACGAAATTTTTTTATCATTTTTTCAAAAAAAAGCAAAGGGGATAGTCCATTGATTTTTTTTTGGCGAAAAAAATTATTTTGTCACTATCTGCAAAAAAATTTATTTAAATTAAAGCCGCTCCCGTTATCTATCCAACGCAATAGAAATCAAGTCGATATCTAGAAAAGTAAGGAAGTTATGACCAAAAAGGTAACCAGTTCTACTACTGTCTCTTTCCGTCCACTTTTTAGTGCAACTGGTTACCTTTTTGGTGATAACTTGCTAAGTTTTCAATATATCGACTTGATTTCTTTTGCCTTGGATAGCGAAAAGGATTGGCCTTAATTAGAAATTTTTTTCTTGGGGATAGTGCAACGAAATTTTTTTATCATTTTTTCAAAAAAAAGCAAAGGGGATAGTCCATTGATTTTTTTGGCGAAAAAAATTATTTTCTCACTATCTGCAAAAAAAAAATTTTTAAATTAAAGCCAATCCCGTTAGCTATCCAACGCAATAGAAATCAAGTCGATATCTAGAAAAGTAAGGAAGTTATGACCAAAAAGGTAACCAGTTCTACTACTGTCTCTTTCCGCCCACTTTTTAGTGCAACTGGTTACCTTTTTGGTCATAACTTGCTAAGTTTTCAATATATCGACTTGATTTCTTTTGCCTTGGATAGCGAAAAGGATTGGCCTTAATTAGAAATTTTTTTCTTGGGGATAGTGCAAGGAAATTTTTTTATCATTTTTTAAAAAAAAAGCAAAGGGGATAGTCCATTGATTTTTTTCGCGAAAAAAATTATTTTCTTACTATCTGCAAAAAAAATTAATTAAATTAAAGCCAATCCCGTTATTTATCCAACGCAATAGAAATCAAGTAGATATCTAGAAAAGTAAGGAAGTTATGACCAAAAAGGTAACCAGTTCTACTACTGTCTCTTTCCGCCCACTTTTTAGTGCAACTGGTTACCTTTTTGGTCATAACTTGCTAAGTTTTCAATATATCGACTTGATTTCTTTTGCTTTGGATAGCGAAAGGCATTGGCTTTAATTAGAAATTTTTTTCTTGGGGATAGTGCAACGAAATTTTTTTATCATTTTTTCAAAAAAAAGCAAAGGGGATAGTCCATTGATTTTTTTGGCGAAAAAAATTATTTTCTCACTATCTGCAAAAAAATTTATTTAAATTAAAGCCGCTCCCATTATCTATCCAACGCAATAGAAATCAAGTCGATATCTAGAAAAGTAAGGAAGTTATGACCAAAAAGGTAACCAGTTCTACTACTGTCTCTTTCCGGCCACTTTTTAGTGCAACTGGTTACCTTTTTGGTCATAACTTGCTAAGTTTTCAATATATCGACTTGATTTCTTTTGCTTTGGATAGCGAAAGGCATTGGCTTTAATTAGAAATTTTTTTCTTGGGGATAGTGCAACGAAATTTTTTTATCATTTTTTCAAAAAAAAGCAAAGGGGATAGTCCATTGATTTTTTTTTGGCGAAAAAAATTATTTTGTCACTATCTGCAAAAAAATTTATTTAAATTAAAGCCGCTCCCGTTATCTATCCAACGCAATAGAAATCAAGTCGATATCTAGAAAAGTAAGGAAGTTATGACCAAAAAGGTAACCAGTTCTACTACTGTCTCTTTCCGTCCACTTTTTAGTGCAACTGGTTACCTTTTTGGTGATAACTTGCTAAGTTTTCAATATATCGACTTGATTTCTTTTGCCTTGGATAGCGAAAAGGATTGGCCTTAATTAGAAATTTTTTTCTTGGGGATAGTGCAACGAAATTTTTTTATCATTTTTTCAAAAAAAAGCAAAGGGGATAGTCCATTGATTTTTTTGGCGAAAAAAATTATTTTCTCACTATCTGCAAAAAAAATTATTTAAATTAAAGCCGCTCCCGTTAGCTATCCAACGCAATAGAAATCAAGTCGATATCTAGAAAAGTAAGGAAGTTATGACCAAAAAGGTAACCAGTTCTACTACTGTCTCTTTCCGCCCACTTTTTAGTGCAACTGGTTACCTTTTTGGTCATAACTTGCTAAGTTTTCAATATATCGACTTGATTTCTTTTGCCTTGGATAGCGAAAAGGATTGGCCTTAATTAGAAATTTTTTTCTTGGGGATAGTGCAAGGAAATTTTTTTATCATTTTTTAAAAAAAAAGCAAAGGGGATAGTCCATTGATTTTTTTCGCGAAAAAAATTATTTTCTTACTATCTGCAAAAAAAATTAATTAAATTAAAGCCAATCCCGTTATTTATCCAACGCAATAGAAATCAAGTAGATATCTAGAAAAGTAAGGAAGTTATGACCAAAAAGGTAACCAGTTCTACTACTGTCTCTTTCCGGCCACTTTTTAGTGCAACTGGTTACCTTTTTGGTCATAACTTGCTAAGTTTTCAATATATCGACTTGATTTCTTTTGCCTTGGATAGCGAAAGGCATTGGCTTTAATTAGAAATTTTTTTCTTGGGGATAGTGCAACGAAATTTTTTTATCATTTTTTCAAAAAAAAGCAAAGGGGATAGTCCATTGATTTTTTTGGCGAAAAAAATTATTTTCTCACTATCTGCAAAAAAATTTATTTAAATTAAAGCCGCTCCCGTTATCTATCCAACGCAATAGAAATCAAGTCGATATCTAGAAAAGTAAGGAAGTTATGACCAAAAAGGTAACCAGTTCTACTACTGTCTCTTTCCGCCCACTTTTTAGTGCAACTGGTTACCTTTTTGGTCATAACTTGCTAAGTTTTCAATATATCGACTTGATTTCTTTTGCCTTGGATAGCGAAAGGCATTGGCTTTAATTAGAAATTTTTTTCTTGGGGATAGTGCAACGAAATTTTTTTATCATTTTTTCAAAAAAAAGCAAAGGGGATAGTCCATTGATTTTTTTGGCGAAAAAAATTATTTTCTCACTATCTGCAAAAAAATTTATTTAAATTAAAGCCGCTCCCGTTATCTATCCAACGCAATAGAAATCAAGTCGATATCTAGAAAAGTAAGGAAGTTATGACCAAAAAGGTAACCAGTTCTACTACTGTCTCTTTCCGCCCACTTTTTAGTGCAACTGGTTACCTTTTTGGTCATAACTTGCTAAGTTTTCAATATATCGACTTGATTTCTTTTGCTTTGGATAGCGAAAGGCATTGGCTTTAATTAGAAATTTTTTTCTTGGGGATAGTGCAACGAAATTTTTTTATCATTTTTTCAAAAAAAAGCAAAGGGGATAGTCCATTGATTTTTTTGGCGAAAAAAATTATTTTCTCACTATCTGCAAAAAAATTTATTTAAATTAAAGCCGCTCCCGTTATCTATCCAACGCAATAGAAATCAAGTCGATATCTAGAAAAGTAAGGAAGTTATGACCAAAAAGGTAACCAGTTCTACTACTGTCTCTTTCCGCCCACTTTTTAGTGCAACTGGTTACCTTTTTGGTCATAACTTGCTAAGTTTTCAATATATCGACTTGATTTCTTTTGCTTTGGATAGCGAAAGGCATTGGCTTTAATTAGAAATTTTTTTCTTGGGGATAGTGCAACGAAATTTTTTTATCATTTTTTCAAAAAAAAGCAAAGGGGATAGTCCATTGATTTTTTTGGCGAAAAAAATTATTTTCTCACTATCTGCAAAAAAATTTATTTAAATTAAAGCCGCTCCCGTTATCTATCCAACGCAATAGAAATCAAGTCGATATCTAGAAAAGTAAGGAAGTTATGACCAAAAAGGTAACCAGTTCTACTACTGTCTCTTTCCGGCCACTTTTTAGTGCAACTGGTTACCTTTTTGGTCATAACTTGCTAAGTTTTCAATATATCGACTTGATTTCTTTTGCTTTGGATAGCGAAAGGCATTGGCTTTAATTAGAAATTTTTTTTCTTGGGGATAGTGCAAGGAAATTTTTTTATCATTTTTTCAAAAAAAAAGCAAAGGGGATAGTCCATTGATTTTTTTGGCGAAAAAAATTATTTTCTCACTATCTGCAAAAAAAATTAATTAAATTAAAGCCAATCCCGTTATTTATCCAACGCAATAGAAATCAAGTCGATATCTAGAAAAGTAAGGAAGTTATGACCAAAAAGGTAACCAGTTCTACTACTATCTCTTTCCGGCCACTTTTTAGTGCAACTGGTTACCTTTTTGGTCATAACTTGCTAAGTTTTCAATATATCGACTTGATTTCTTTTGCTTTGGATAGCGAAAGGAATTGGCTTTAATTAGAAATTTTTTTCTTGGGGATAGTGCAACGAAATTTTTTTATCATTTTTTCAAAAAAAAGCAAAGGGGATAGACCATTGATTTTTTTGGCGAAAAAAATTATTTTCTCACTATCTGCAAAAAAATTTATTTAAATTAAAGCCGCTCCCGTTAGCTATCCAACGCAATAGAAATCAAGTCGATATCTAGAAAAGTAAGGAAGTTATGACCAAAAAGGTTACCAGTTCTACTACTATTTCTTTCCGGCCACTTTTAAGTGCAACTGGTTACCTTTTTGGTCATAACTTGCTAAGTTTTCAATATATCGACTTGATTTCTTTTGCTTTGGATAGCGAAAGGCATTGGCTTTAATTAGAAATTTTTTTCTTGGGGATAGTGCAAGGAAATTTTTTTATCATTTTTTCAAAAAAAAAGCAAAGGGGATAGTCCATTGATTTTTTTGGCGAAAAAAATTATTTTCTCACTATCTGCAAAAAAAATTAATTAAATTAAAGCCAATCCCGTTATTTATCCAACGCAATAGAAATCAAGTCGATATCTAGAAAAGTAAGGAAGTTATGACCAAAAAGGTAACCAGTTCTACTACTATCTCTTTCCGGCCACTTTTTAGTGCAACTGGTTACCTTTTTGGTCATAACTTGCTAAGTTTTCAATATATCGACTTGATTTCTTTTGCTTTGGATAGCGAAAGGAATTGGCTTTAATTAGAAATTTTTTTCTTGGGGATAGTGCAACGAAATTTTTTTATCATTTTTTCAAAAAAAAGCAAAGGGGATAGACCATTGATTTTTTTGGCGAAAAAAATTATTTTCTCACTATCTGCAAAAAAATTTATTTAAATTAAAGCCGCTCCCGTTAGCTATCCAACGCAATAGAAATCAAGTCGATATCTAGAAAAGTAAGGAAGTTATGACCAAAAAGGTTACCAGTTCTACTACTATCTCTTTCCGGCCACTTTTTAGTGCAACTGGTTACCTTTTTGGTCATAACTTGCTAAGTTTTCAATATATCGACTTGATTTCTTTTGCTTTGGATAGCGAAAGGCATTGGCTTTAATTAGAAATTTTTTTCTTGGGGATAGTGCAACGAAATTTTTTTATCATTTTTTCAAAAAAAAGCAAAGGGGATAGTCCATTGATTTTTTTGGCGAAAAAAATTATTTTCTCACTATCTGCAAAAAAAAATTTTTTAAATTAAAGCCAATCCCGTTATCTATCCAACGCAATAGAAATCAAGTCGATATCTAGAAAAGTAAGGAAGTTATGACCAAAAAGGTAACCAGTTCTACTACTATCTCTTTCCGGCCACTTTTTAGTGCAACTGGTTACCTTTTTGGTCATAACTTGCTAAGTTTTCAATATATCGACTTGATTTCTTTTGCTTTGGATAGCGAAAGGCATTGGCTTTAATTAGAAATTTTTTTCTTGGGGATAGTGCAACGAAATTTTTTTATAATTTTTTCAAAAAAAAGCAAAGGGGATAGACCATTGATTTTTTTGGCGAAAAAAATTATTTTCTCACTATCTGCAAAAAAAATTATTTAAATTAAAGCCGCTCCCGTTAGCTATCCAACGCAATAGAAATCAAGTCGATATCTAGAAAAGTAAGGAAGTTATGACCAAAAAGGTTACCAGTTCTACTACTATCTCTTTCCGGCCACTTTTTAGTGCAACTGGTTACCTTTTTGGTCATAACTTGCTAAGTTTTCAATATATCGACTTGATTTCTTTTGCTTTGGATAGCGAAAGGCATTGGCTTTAATTATAAATTTTTTTCTTGGGGATAGTGCAACGAAATTTTTTTATCATTTTTTCAAAAAAAAGCAAAGGGGATAGTCCATTGATTTTTTTGGCGAAAAAAATTATTTTCTCACTATCTGCAAAAAAAAATTTTTTAAATTAAAGCCAATCCCGTTATCTATCCAACGCAATAGAAATCAAGTCGATATCTAGAAAAGTAAGGAAGTTATGACCAAAAAGGTAACCAGTTCTACTACTGTCTCTTTCCGGCCACTTTTTAGTGCAACTGGTTACCTTTTTGGTCATAACTTGCTAAGTTTTCAATATATCGACTTGATTTCTTTTGCTTTGGATAGCGAAAGGCATTGGCTTTAATTAGAAATTTTTTTCTTGGGGATAGTGCAACGAAATTTTTTTATCATTTTTTCAAAAAAAAAGCAAAGGGGATAGTCCATTGATTTTTTTGGCGAAAAAAATTATTTTCTCACTATCTGCAAAAAAATTTATTTAAATTAAAGCCGCTCCCGTTAGCTATCCAACGCAATAGAAATCAAGTCGATATCTAGAAAAGTAAGGAAGTTATGACCAAAAAGGTAACCAGTTCTACTACTGTCTCTTTCCGGCCACTTTTTAGTGCAACTGGTTACCTTTTTGGTCATAACTTGCTAAGTTTTCAATATATCGACTTGATTTCTTTTGCTTTGGATAGCGAAAGGCATTGGCTTTAATTATAAATTTTTTTCTTGGGGATAGTGCAACGAAATTTTTTTATCATTTTTTCAAAAAAAAGCAAAGGGGATAGTCCATTGATTTTTTTGGCGAAAAAAATTATTTTCTCACTATCTGCAAAAAAAAATATTTAAATTAAAGCCAATCCCGTTATCTATCCAACGCAATAGAAATCAAGTCGATATCTAGAAAAGTAAGGAAGTTATGACCAAAAAGGTAACCAGTTCTACTACTGTCTCTTTCCGGCCACTTTTTAGTGCAACTGGTTACCTTTTTGGTCATAACTTGCTAAGTTTTCAATATATCGACTTGATTTCTTTTGCCTTGGATAGCGAAAAAGATTGGCCTTAATTAGAAATTTTTTTCTTGGGGATAGTGCAAGGAAATTTTTTTATCATTTTTTCAAAAAAAAGCAAAGGGGATAGTCCATTGATTTTTTTGGCGAAAAAAATTATTTTCTCACTATCTGCAAAAAAAATTAATTAAATTAAAGCCAATCACGTTATTTATCCAACGCAATAGAAATCAAGTAGATATCTAGAAAAGTAAGGAAGTTATGACCAAAAAGGTAACCAGTTCTACTACTGTCTCTTTCCGGCCACTTTTTAGTGCAACTGGTTACCTTTTTTGGTCATAACTTGCTAAGTTTTCAATTTATCGACTTGATTTCTTTTGCTATGGATAGCGAAAGGCATTGGCTTTAATTAGAAATTTTTTTCTTGGGGATAGTGCAACGAAATTTTTTTATCATTTTTTCAAAAAAAAAGCAAAGGGGATAGTCCATTGATTTTTTTGGCGAAAAAAATTATTTTCTCACTATCTGCAAAAAAATTTATTTAAATTAAAGCCGCTCCCGTTAGCTATCCAACGCAATAGAAATCAAGTCGATATCTAGAAAAGTAAGGAAGTTATGACCAAAAAGGTAACCAGTTCAACTACTGTCTCTTTCCGCCCACTTTTTAGTGCAACTGGTTACCTTTTTGGTCATAACTTGCTAAGTTTTCAATATATCGACTTGATTTCTTTTGCCTTGGATAGCGAAAGGCATTGGCTTTAATTAGAAATTTTTTTCTTGGGGATAGTGCAACGAAATTTTTTTATAATTTTTTCAAAAAAAAGCAAAGGGGATAGTCCATTGATTTTTTTGGCGAAAAAAATTATTTTCTCACTATCTGCAAAAAAAATTAATTAAATTAAAGCCAATCCCGTTATCTATCCAACGCAATAGAAATCAAGTCGATATCTAGAAAAGTAAGCAAGTTATGACCAAAAAGGTTACCAGTTCTACTACTATCTCTTTCCGGCCACTTTTTAGTGCAACTGGTTACCTTTTTGGTCATAACTTGCTAAGTTTTCAATATATCGACTTGATTTCTTTTGCTTTGGATAGCGAAAGGCATTGGCTTTAATTAGAAATTTTTTTCTTGGGGATAGTGCAAGGAAATTTTTTTATCATTTTTTCAAAAAAAAGCAAAGGGGATAGTCCATTGATTTTTTTGGCGAAAAAAATTATTTTCTCACTATCTGCAAAAAAATTTATTTAAATTAAAGCCGCTCCCGTTAGCTATCCAATGCAATAGAAATCAAGTCGATATCTAGAAAAGTAAGGAAGTTATGACCAAAAAGGTAACCAGTTCTACTACTGTCTCTTTCCGGCCACTTTTTAGTGCAACTGGTTACCTTTTAGGTCATAACTTGCTAAGTTTTCAATATATCGACTTGATTTCTTTTGCCTTGGATAGCGAAAAGGATTGGCTTTAATTAGAAATTTTTTTCTTAGGGATAGTGCAACGAAATTTTTTTTATCATTTTTTCAAAAAAAAGCAAAGGGGATAGTCCATTGATTTTTTTGGCGAAAAAAATTATTTTCTCACTATCTGCAAAAAAATTTATTTAAATAAAAGCCGCTCCCGTTAGCTATCCAACGCAATAGAAATCAAGTCGATATCTAGAAAAGTAAGGAAGTTATGACCAAGAAGGTAACCAGTTCCACTACTGTCTCTTTCCGGCCACTTTTTAGTGCAACTGGTTACCTTTTAGGTCATAACTTGCTAAGTTTTCAATATATCGACTTGATTTCTTTTGCTTTCGATAGCGAAAGGCATTCGCTTTAATTAGAAATTTTTTTCTTGGGGATAGTGCAAGGAAATTTTGTTATCATTTTTTTCAAAAAAAAGCAAAGGGGATAGTCCATTGATTTTTTTGGCCAAAAAAATTATTTTCTCACTATCTGCAAAAAAATTTATTTAAATTAAAGCCGCTCCCGTTAGCTATCCAACGCAATAGAAATCAAGTCGATATCTAGAAAAGTAAGGAAGTTATGACCAAAAAGGTAACCAGTTCCACTACTGTCTCTTTCCGGCCACTTTTTAGTGCAACTTGTTACCTTTTAGGTCATAACTTGCTAAGTTTTCAATATATCGACTTGATTTCTTTTGCTTTGGATAGCGAAAGGCATTGGCTTTAATTAGAAATTTTTTTCTTGGAGATAGTGCAAGGAAATTTTTTTATCATTTTTTCAAAAAAAAGCAAAGGGGATAGTCCATTGATTTTTTTGGCGAAAAAAATTATTTTCTCACTATCTGCAAAAAAAAATTTTTTAAATTAAAGCCAATCCCGTTATCTATCCAACGCAATAGAAATCAAGTCGATATCTAGAAAAGTAAGGAAGTTATGACCAAAAAGGTAACCAGTTCTACTACTGTCTCTTTCCGGCCACTTTTTAGTGCAACTGGTTACCTTTTTGGTCATAACTTGCTAAGTTTTCAATATATCGACTTGATTTCTTTTGCCTTGGATAGCGAAAAGGATTGGCCTTAATTAGAAATTTTTTTCTTGGGGATAGTGCAAGGAAATTTTTTTATCATTTTTTCAAAAAAAAGCAAAGGGGATAGTCCATTGATTTTTTTGGCGAAAAAAATTATTTTCTCACTATCTGCAAAAAAAAATTAATTATATTAAAGGCAATCCCGTTATCTATCCAACGCAATAGAAATCAAGTCGATATCTAGAAAAGTAAGGAAGTTATGACCAAAAAGGTAACCAGTTCTACTACTGTCTCTTTCCGGCCACTTTTTAGTGCAACTGGTTACCTTTTTGGTCATAACTTGCTAAGTTTTCAATATATCGACTTGATTTCTTTTGCTTTGGATAGCGAAAGGCATTGGCTTTAATTAGAAATTTTTTTCTTGGGGATAGTGCAAGGAAATTTTTTTATCATTTTTTCAAAAAAAAGCAAAGGGGATAGTCCATTGATTTTTTTGGCGAAAAAAATTATTTTCTCACTATCTGCAAAAAAAAATTAATTAAATTAAAGGCAATCCCGTTATCTATCCAACGCAATAGAAATCAAGTCGATATCTAGAAAAGTAAGGAAGTTATGACCAAAAAGGTAACCAGTTCTACTACTGTCTCTTTCCGGCCACTTTTTAGTGCAACTGGTTACCTTTTTGGTCATAACTTGCTAAGTTTTCAATATATCGACTTGATTTCTTTTGCTTTGGATAGCGAAAAAGATTGGCTTTAATTAGAAATTTTTTTCTTGGGGATAGTGCAACGAAATTTTTTTATCATTTTTTCAAAAAAAAGCAAAGGGAATAGCCATTGATTTTTTTGGCGAAAAAAATTATTTTCTCACTATCTGCAAAAAAAAATATTTTAAATTAAAGCCAATCCCGTTATCTATCCAACGCAATAGAAATCAAGTCGATATCTAGAAAAGTAAGGAAGTTATGACCAAAAAGGTAACCAGTTCTACTACTGTCTCTTTCCGGCCACTTTTTAGTGCAACTGGTTACCTTTTAGGTCATAACTTGCTAAGTTTTCAATATATCGACTTGATTTCTTTTGCCTTGGATAGCGAAAAGGATTGGCTTTAATTAGAAATTTTTTTCTTAGAAATAGTGCAACGAAATTTTTTTATCATTTTTTCAAAAAAAAGCAAAGGGGATAGTCCATTGATTTTTTTGGCGAAAAAAATTATTTTCTCACTATCTGCAAAAAAAAATTAATTAAATTAAAGCCAATCCCGTTATTTATCCAACGCAATAGAAATCAAGTAGATATCTAGAAAAGTAAGGAAGTTATGACCAAAAAGGTAACCAGTTCCACTACTGTCTCTTTCCGGCCACTTTTTAGTGCAACTGGTTACCTTTTAGGTCATAACTTGCTAAGTTTTCAATATATCGACTTGATTTCTTTTGCCTTGGATAGCGAAAAGGATTGGCTTTAATTAGAAATTTTTTTCTTAGGGATAGTGCAACGAAATTTTTTTATCATTTTTTCAAAAAAAAGCAAAGGGGATAGTCCATTGATTTTTTTGGCGAAAAAAATTATTTTCTCACTATCTGCAAAAAAAATTAATTAAATTAAAGCCAATCCCGTTATTTATCCAACGCAATAGAAATCAAGTCGATATCTAGAAAAGTAAGGAAGTTATGACCAAAAAGGTAACCAGTTCTGCTACTGTCTCTTTCCGGCCACTTTTTAGTGCAACTGGTTACCTTTTTGGTCATAACTTGCTAAGTTTTCAATATATCGACTTGATTTCTTTTGCTTTGGATAGCGAAAGGCATTGGCTTTAATTAGAAATTTTTTTCTTGGGGATAGTGCAAGGAAATTTTTTTATCATTTTTTAAAAAAAAAGCAAAGGAGATAGTCCATTGATTTTTTTGGCGAAAAAAATTATTTTCTCACTATCTGCAAAAAAATTTATTTAAATTAAAGCCGCTCCCGTTATCTATCCAACGCAATAGAAATCAAGTCGATATCTAGAAAAGTAAGGAAGTTATGACCAAAAAGGTAACCAGTTCTACTACTGTCTCTTTCCGCCCACTTTTTAGTGCAACTGGTTAATTTTTTGGTCATAACTTGCTAAGTTTTCAATATATCGACTTGATTTCTTTTGCTTTGGAAAGCGAAAGGCATTGGCTTTAATTAGAAATTTTTTTCTTGGGGATAGTGCAAGGAAATTTTTTTATCATTTTTTCAAAAAAAAGCAAAGGGAATAGCCATTGATTTTTTTGGCGAAAAAAATTATTTTCTCACTATCTGCAAAAAAAAATATTTTAAATTAAAGCCAATCCCGTTATCTATCCAACGCAATAGAAATCAAGTCGATATCTAGAAAAGTAAGGAAGTTATGACCAAAAAGGTAACCAGTTCTACTACTGTCTCTTTCCGGCCACTTTTTAGTGCAACTGGTTACCTTTTAGGTCATAACTTGCTAAGTTTTCAATATATCGACTTGATTTCTTTTGCCTTGGATAGCGAAAAGGATTGGCTTTAATTAGAAATTTTTTTCTTAGAAATAGTGCAACGAAATTTTTTTATCATTTTTTCAAAAAAAAGCAAAGGGGATAGTCCATTGATTTTTTTGGCGAAAAAAATTATTTTCTCACTATCTGCAAAAAAAAATTAATTAAATTAAAGCCAATCCCGTTATTTATCCAACGCAATAGAAATCAAGTAGATATCTAGAAAAGTAAGGAAGTTATGACCAAAAAGGTAACCAGTTCCACTACTGTCTCTTTCCGGCCACTTTTTAGTGCAACTGGTTACCTTTTAGGTCATAACTTGCTAAGTTTTCAATATATCGACTTGATTTCTTTTGCCTTGGATAGCGAAAAGGATTGGCTTTAATTAGAAATTTTTTTCTTAGGGATAGTGCAACGAAATTTTTTTATCATTTTTTCAAAAAAAAGCAAAGGGGATAGTCCATTGATTTTTTTAGCGAAAAAAATTATTTTCTCACTATCTGCAAAAAAAATTAATTAAATTAAAGCCAATCCCGTTATTTATCCAACGCAATAGAAATCAAGTAGATATCTAGAAAAGTAAGGAAGTTATGACCAAAAAGGTAACCAGTTCCACTACTGTCTCTTTCCGGCCACTTTTTAGTGCAACTGGTTACCTTTTAGGTCATAACTTGCTAAGTTTTCAATATATCGACTTGATTTCTTTTGCCTTGGATAGCGAAAAGGATTGGCTTTAATTAGAAATTTTTTTCTTAGGGATAGTGCAACGAAATTTTTTTATCATTTTTTCAAAAAAAAGCAAAGGGGATAGTCCATTGATTTTTTTGGCGAAAAAAATTATTTTCTCACTATCTGCAAAAAAAATTAATTAAATTAAAGCCAATCCCGTTATCTATCCAACGCAATAGAAATCAAGTCGATATCTAGAAAAGTAAGCAAGTTATGACCAAAAAGGTTACCAGTTCTACTACTATCTCTTTCCGGCCACTTTTTAGTGCAACTGGTTACCTTTTTGGTCATAACTTGCTAAGTTTTCAATATATCGACTTGATTTCTTTTGCATTGGATAGCGAAAGGCATTGGCTTTAATTAGAAATTTTTTTTTCTTGGGGATAGTGCAAGGAAATTTTTTTATCATTTTTTAAAAAAAAAGCAAAGGGGATAGTCCATTGATTTTTTTGGCGAAAAAAATTATTTTCTCACTATCTGCAAAAAAAATTATTTAAAATAAAGCCGCTCCCGTTAGCTATCCAACGCAATAGAAATCAAGTCGATATCTAGAAAAGTAAGGAAGTTATGACCAAAAAGGTAACCAGTTCTACTACTGTCTCTTTCCGGCCACTTTTAAGTGCAACTGGTTACCTTTTTGGTCATAACTTGCTAAGTTTTCAATATATCGACTTGATTTCTTTTGCCTTGGATAGCAAAAAGAATTGGCCTTAATTAGAAATTTTTTTCTTGGGGATAGTGCAAGGAAATTTTTTTATCATTTTTTCAAAAAAAAGCAAAGGGGATAGTCCATTGATTTTTTTGGCGAAAAAAATTATTTTCTCACTATCTGCAAAAAAATTTATTTAAAATAAAGCCGCTCCCGTTAGCTATCCAACGCAATAGAAATCAAGTCGATATCTAGAAAAGTAAGGAAGTTATGACCAAAAAGGTAACCAGTTCTACTACTGTCTCTTTCCGGCCACTTTTAAGTGCAACTGGTTACCTTTTTGGTCATAACTTGCTAAGTTTTCAATATATCGACTTGATTTCTTTTGCCTTGGATAGCGAAAAGAATTGGCCTTAATTAGAAATTTTTTTCTTGGGGATAGTGCAAGGAAATTTTTTTATCATTTTTTCAAAAAAAAGCAAAGGGGATAGTCCATTGATTTTTTTGGCGAAAAAAATTATTTTCTCACTATCTGCAAAAAAAAAATTAATTAAATTAAAGCCAATCCCGTTATTTATCCAACGCAATAGAAATCAAGTCGATATCTAGAAAAGTAAGGAAGTTATGACCAAAAAAGTAACCAGTTCTACTACTGTCTCTTTCCGGCCACTTTTAAGTGCAACTGGTTACCTTTTTGGTCATAACTTGCTAAGTTTTCAATATATCGACTTGATTTCTTTTGCCTTGGATAGCAAAAAGAATTGGCCTTAATTAGAAATTTTTTTCTTGGGGATAGTGCAAGGAAATTTTTTTATCATTTTTTCAAAAAAAAGCAAAGGGGATAGTCCATTGATTTTTTTGGCGAAAAAAATTATTTTCTCACTATCTGCAAAAAAATTTATTTAAAATAAAGCCGCTCCCGTTAGCTATCCAACGCAATAGAAATCAAGTCGATATCTAGAAAAGTAAGGAAGTTATGACCAAAAAGGTAACCAGTTCTACTACTGTCTCTTTCCGGCCACTTTTAAGTGCAACTGGTTACCTTTTTGGTCATAACTTGCTAAGTTTTCAATATATCGACTTGATTTCTTTTGCCTTGGATAGCGAAAAGAATTGGCCTTAATTAGAAATTTTTTTCTTGGGGATAGTGCAAGGAAATTTTTTTATCATTTTTTCAAAAAAAAGCAAAGGGGATAGTCCATTGATTTTTTTGGCGAAAAAAATTATTTTCTCACTATCTGCAAAAAAAAAATTAATTAAATTAAAGCCAATCCCGTTATTTATCCAACGCAATAGAAATCAAGTCGATATCTAGAAAAGTAAGGAAGTTATGACCAAAAAGGTAACCAGTTCTACTACTGTCTCTTTCCGGCCACTTTTAAGTGCAACTGGTTACCTTTTTGGTCATAACTTGCTAAGTTTTCAATATATCGACTTGATTTCTTTTGCCTTGGATAGCGAAAAGAATTGGCCTTAATTAGAAATTTTTTTCTTGGGGATAGTGCAAGGAAATTTTTTTATCATTTTTTCAAAAAAAAGCAAAGGGGATAGTCCATTGATTTTTTTGGCGAAAAAAATTATTTTCTCACTATCTGCAAAAAAATTTATTTAAATTAAAGCCGCTCCCGTTAGCTTTCCAACGCAATAGAAATCAAGTCGATATCTAGAAAAGTAAGGAAGTTATGACCAAAAAGGTAACCAGTTCTACTACTGTCTCTTTCCGGCCACTTTTTAGTGCAACTGGTTACCTTTTTGGTCATAACTTGCTAAGTTTTCAATATATCGACTTGATTTCTTTTGCCTTGGATAGCGAAAAGGATTGGATTTAATTAGAAATTTTTTTCTTGGGGATAGTGCAACGAAATTTTTTTATCATTTTTTCAAAAAAAACCAAAGGGGATAGTCCATTGATATTTTTGGCGAAAAAAATTATTTTCTCACTATCTGCAAAAAAAATTAATTAAATTAAAGCCAATCCCGTTATCTATCCAACGCAATAGAAATCAAGTCGATATCTAGAAAAGCAAGGAAGTTATGACCAAAAAGGTAACCAGTTCTACTACTGTCTCTTTCCGGCCACTTTTTAGTGCAACTGGTTACCTTTTTGGTCATAACTTGCTAAGTTTTCAATATATCGACTTGATTTCTTTTGCCTTGGATAGCGAAAAGAATTGGCCTTAATTAGAAATTTTTTTCTTGGGGATAGTGCAAGGAAATTTTTTTATCATTTTTTCAAAAAAAAGCAAAGGGGATAGTCCATTGATTTTTTTGGCGAAAAAAATTATTTTCTCACTATCTGCAAAAAAAATTAATTAAATTAAAGCCAATCCCGTTAGCTATACAACGCAATAGAAATCAAGTCGATATCTAGAAAAGTAAGGAAGTTATGACCAAAAAGGTAACCAGTTCTACTACTGTCTCTTTCCGGCCACTTTTTAGTGCAACTGGTTACCTTTTTGGTCATAACTTGCTAAGTTTTCAATATATCGACTTGATTTCTTTTGCCTTGGCTAGCGAAAAGGATTGGCCTTAATTAGAAATTTCTTTCTTGGGGATAGTGCAATAAAATTTTTTTATCATTTTTTCAAAAAAAAGCAAAGATGATAGTCCATTGATTTTTTTGGCGAAAAAAATTTTTTTCTCACTATCTGCAAAAAAAATTAATTAAATTAAAGCCAATCCCGTTATCTATCCAACGCAATAGAACTCAAGTCGATATCTAGAAAAGTAAGGAAGTTATGACCAAAAAGGTAACCAGTTCTACTACTGTCTCTTTCCGGCCACTTTTTAGTGCAACTGGTTACCTTTTTGGTCATAACTTGCTAAGTTTTCAATATATCGCCTTGATTTCTTTTGCCTTGGATAGCGAAAGGCATTGGCTTTAATTAGAAATTTTTTTCTTGGGGATAGTGCAAGGAAATTTTTTTATCATTTTTTCAAAAAAAAGCAAAGGGGATAGTCCATTGATTTTTTTGGCGAAAAAAATTATTTTCTCACTATCTGCAAAAAAAATTATTTAAATTAAAGCCAATCCCGTTAGCTATCCAACGCAATAGAAATCAAGTCGATATCTAGAAAAGTAAGGTAGTTATGACCAAAAAGGTAACCAGTTCTACTACTGTCTCTTTCCGGCCACTTTTTAGTGCAACTGGTTACCTTTTTGGTCATAACTTGCTAAGTTTTCAATATATCGACTTGATTTCTTTTGCCTTGGATAGCGAAAGGCATTGGCTTTAATTAGAAATTTTTTTCTTGGGGATAGTGCAAGGAAATCTTTTTATCATTTTTTCAAAAAAAAGCAAAGGGGATAGTCCATTGATTTTTTTGGCGAAAAAAATTATTTTCTCACTATCTGCAAAAAAAAATATTTAAATTAAAGCCAATCCCGTTAGCTATCCAACGCAATAGAAATCAAGTCGATATCTAGAAAAGTAAGGAAGTTATGACCAAAAAGGTAACCAGTTCTACTACTGTCTCTTTCCGGCCACTTTTTAGTGCAACTGGGGGTCAATTCTGGTTTTGTGATAAAGTGAAATGAAAAGTTTTTTTTCATTTTCGTTATCACAAGCACTTTGCACTCTATCTTTTCACAATTACATATTTTGCGATTCTCGTCCATATTATGAAAAATTTGTTTCATTCCAATTGTAGCGGTGAAACTTTTGCATTTATGTTATTGCAACATTATATGCAAATGTCAAAACTAGAAAACGAAGCCGATTGAATGCTATTCGAGTCTTATCCGCCACAAATTTTCTATTCATGTGTTATAAATACTTAAAAAAAATTGTTTCTGAAATAAATTATCAGTTTTAATATCTTATAATAATATAGAATTTAATTATTTTTTTTTCTTAGTCATAATATCCATATAAGGTTTTTATGTCATGTTGTGTGTGCTTTTATGTTATGTTTATGTAATTAGATACAAAATTCACGTATTTTGCTTATTTCATTGTTAAATTAAAAATGACAATAAAATAAAAAAAAAATTTTAAAACAATTTTTTTAATTTAAATGTTTTTAGTCTTATAGAACATGATTGATTGCTTTTACCTTACAATTTTAAAAACCCCAAAAATATCATTAATATTTTTATATATGTTTACATATTATATTATGAGTAAATCTCGTGACAAGCTTTTGTTATTAATTTTTTTCTTTTAGAGCATTTCAATAAGAGTATTTTTTTAAGTTTCTTACTACAAATTAGTTTTATATTTTTTAGTCACCGAGACGCCGAAACATTTTTTTACAGTCGGCACCGCCGCCGGCCATATGTAATTAACTTTGTTCTCTGCTAAAATTGTAAACAAACAAATAAAACATTTTTCAAAAAAAATTTTTTTGCCATTAAACAAAGAAACAGTGTGTGCCATCAAATAAAGAAAAATATAAAATTATATACATTTAATATTAATTGCGAAATGGCTGGAATAATAATTTTATTTGATTTATCGCAAATAAGACAAAATGAACAAAGGTATGGAATTGCTTAAAAAAAATGAAATATCGATGTTTTCTTCTAAATAATTTATTAAATATTCTTTTTGGGCTTCGCTGGCGCGTTTTCCTCTGGTAATCTTTTCCATTTTTTTTCTTTTCACGTTTCAATTTAAAATGAAAAATATTTTTTCATATGAAAAGATTTTGACAGTTGTTTTCACTACTACACGAAACAAGAATCACCATTATTGTGCAACTGTGAAAAGTTCTTGTTTCATTCCACTTGTTCTTGACAAATTTTTTCATATGAAAAAATTTTGACAATTCTTTTCACCTTTTCACTGAACAAGAATCAGAAGTTCTATGAAAACGTAAAAATACTTTTCATTTCACTTTATCACAAAACCAGAATTGACCCCCTGGTTACCTTTTTGGTGATAACTTGCTAAGTTTTCAATATATCGACTTGATTTCTTTTGCCTTGGATAGCGAAAAGGATTAGCCTTAATTAGAAATTTTTTTCTTGGGGATAGTGCAAGGAAATCTTTTTATCATTTTTTCAAAAAAAAGCAAAGGGGATAGTCCATTGATTTTTTTGGCGAAAAAAATTATTTTCTCACTATCTGCAAAAAAAATTATTTAAATTAAAGCCGCTCCCGTTAGCTATCCAACGCAATAGAAATCAAGTCGATATCTAGAAAAGTAAGGAAGTTATGACCATAAAGGTAACCAGTTCCTCTACTGTCTCTTTCCGGCCACTTTTTAGTGCAACTGGTTACCTTTTTGGTCATAACTTGCTAAGTTTTCAATATATCGACTTGATTTCTTTTGCCTTGGCTAGCGAAAAGGATTGGCCTTAATTAGAAATTTCTTTCTTGGGGATAGTGCAATAAAATTTTTTTATCATTTTTTCAAAAAAAAGCAAAGGGGATAGTCCATTGATTTTTTTGGCGAAAAAAATTATTTTCTCACTATCTGCAAAAAAAATTATTTAAATTAAAGCCGCTACCGTTAGCTATCCAACGCAATAGAAATCAAGTCGATATCTAGAAAAGTAAGGAAGTTATGACCAAAAAGGTAACCAGTTCCTCTACTGTCTCTTTCCGGCCACTTTTTAGTGCAACTGGTTACCTTTTTGGTCATAACTTGCTAAGTTTTCAATATATCGACTTGATTTCTTTTGCCTTGGATAGCGAAAGGCATTGGCTTTAATTAGAAATTTCTTTCTTGGGGATAGTGCAAGGAAATCTTTTTATCATTTTTTCAAAAAAAAGCAAAGGGGATAGTCCATTGATTTTTTTGGCGAAAAAAATTATTTTCTCACTATCTGCAAAAAAAATTATTTAAATTAAAGCCGCTACCGTTAGCTATCCAACGCAATAGAAATCAAGTCGATATCTAGAAAAGTAAGGAAGTTATGACCAAAAAGGTAACCAGTTCCTCTACTGTCTCTTTCCGGCCACTTTTTAGTGCAACTGGTTACCTTTTTGGTCATAACTTGCTAAGTTTTCAATATATCGACTTGATTTCTTTTGCCTTGGATATCGAAAGGCATTGGCTTTAATTAGAAATTTCTTTCTTGGGGATAGTGCAAGGAAATCTTTTTATCATTTTTTCAAAAAAAAGCAAAGGGGATAGTCCATTGATTTTTTTGGCGAAAAAAA
Organism: Thelaira solivaga; assembly: GCA_947397855.1. Lineage (NCBI taxonomy): Eukaryota > Metazoa > Arthropoda > Insecta > Diptera > Tachinidae > Thelaira > Thelaira solivaga. Next base: position 49,287,226 of record OX377613.1, on the reverse strand, counting down.
TTATTTTCTCACTATCTGCAAAAAAAATTATTTAAATTAAAGCCGCTCCCGTTAGCTATCCAACGCAATAGAAATCAAGTCGATATCTAGAAAAGTAAGGAAGTTATGACCATAAAGGTAACCAGTTCCTCTACTGTCTCTTTCCGGCCACTTTTTAGTGCAACTGGTTACCTTTTTGGTCATAACTTGCTAAGTTTTCAATATATCGACTTGATTTCTTTTGCCTTGGATAGCGAAAGGCATTGGCTTTAATTAGAAATTTCTTTCTTGGGGATAGTGCAAGGAAATCTTTTTATCATTTTTTCAAAAAAAAGCAAAGGGGATAGTCCATTGATTTTTTTGGCGAAAAAAATTATTTTCTCACTATCTGCAAAAAAAATTATTTAAATTAAAGCCGCTACCGTTAGCTATCCAACGCAATAGAAATCAAGTCGATATCTAGAAAAGTAAGGAAGTTATGACCAAAAAGGTAACCAGTTCCTCTACTGTCTCTTTCCGGCCACTTTTTAGTGCAACTGGTTACCTTTTTGGTCATAACTTGCTAAGTTTTCAATATATCGACTTGATTTCTTTTGCCTTGGATAGCGAAAGGCATTGGCTTTAATTAGAAATTTCTTTCTTGGGGATAGTGCAAGGAAATCTTTTTATCATTTTTTCAAAAAAAAGCAAAGGGGATAGTCCATTGATTTTTTTGGCGAAAAAAATTATTTTCTCACTATCTGCAAAAAAAATTATTTAAATTAAAGCCGCTACCGTTAGCTATCCAACGCAATAGAAATCAAGTCGATATCTAGAAAAGTAAGGAAGTTATGACCAAAAAGGTAACCAGTTCCTCTACTGTCTCTTTCCGGCCACTTTTTAGTGCAACTGGTTACCTTTTTGGTCATAACTTGCTAAGTTTTCAATATATCGACTTGATTTCTTTTGCCTTGGATAGCGAAAGGCATTGGCTTTAATTAGAAATTTCTTTCTTGGGGATAGTGCAAGGAAATCTTTTTATCATTTTTTCAAAAAAAAGCAAAGGGGATAGTCCATTGATTTTTTTGGCGAAAAAAATTATTTTCTCACTATCTGCAAAAAAAATTATTTAAATTAAAGCCGCTACCGTTAGCTATCCAACGCAATAGAAATCAAGTCGATATCTAGAAAAGTAAGGAAGTTATGACCAAAAAGGTAACCAGTTCTACTACTGTCTCTTTCCGGCCACTTTTTAGTGCAACTGGTTACCTTTTTGGTCATAACTTGCTAAGTTTTCAATATATCGACTTGATTTCTTTTGCTTTGGATAGCGAAAAGGATTAGCCTTAATTAGAAATTTTTTTCTTGGGGATAGTGCAAGGAAATTTTTTTATCATTTTTTCAAAAAAAAGCAAAGGGGATAGTCCATTGATTTTTTTGGCGAAAAAAATTATTTTCTCACTATCTGCAAAAAAAAATTATTTAAATTAAAGCCGCTCCCGTTAGCTATCCAACGCAATAGAAATCAAGTCGATATCTAGAAAAGTAAGGAAGTTATGACCAAAAAGGTAACCAGTTCTACTACTGTCTCTTTCCGGCCACTTTTTAGTGCAACTGGTTACCTTTTATTTCATAACTTGCTAAGTTTTCAATATATCGACTTGATTTCTTTTGCTTTGGATAGCGAAAAGGATTAGCCTTAATTAGAAATTTTTTTCTTGGGGATAGTGCAAGGAAATTTTTTTATCATTTTTTCAAAAAAAAGCAAAGGGGATAGTCCATTGATTTTTTTGGCGAAAAAAATTATTTTCTCACTATCTGCAAAAAAAAATTATTTAAATTAAAGCCGCTCCCGTTAGCTATCCAACGCAATAGAAATCAAGTCGATATCTAGAAAAGTAAGGAAGTTATGACCAAAAAGGTAACCAGTTCTATTACTGTCTCTTTCCGGCCACTTTTTAGTGCAACTGGTTACCTTTTTGGTCATAACTTGCTAAGTTTTCAATATATCGACTTGATTTCTTTTGCATTGGATAGCGAAAGGCATTGGCTTTAATTAGAAATTTCTTTCTTGGGGATAGTGCAAGGAATTCTTTTTATCATTTTTTCAAAAAAAAGCAAAGGGGATAGTCCATTGATTTTTTTGGCGAAAAAAATTATTTTCTCACTATCTGCAAAAAAAATTATTTAAATTAAAGCCGCTACCGTTAGCTATCCAACGCAATAGAAATCAAGTCGATATCTAGAAAAGTAAGGAAGTTATGACCAAAAAGGTAACCAGTTCTACTACTGTCTCTTTCCGGCCACTTTTTAGTGCAACTGGTTACCTTTTTGGTCATAACTTGCTAAGTTTTCAATATATCGCCTTGATTTCTTTTGCCTTGGATAGCGAAAGGCATTGGCTTTAATTAGAAATTTTTTTCTTGGGGATAGTGCAACGAAATTTTTTTATCATTTTTTCAAAAAAAAGCAAAGGGGATAGTCCATTGATTTTTTTGGCGAAAAAAATTATTTTCTCACTATCTGCAAAAAAAAATATTTAAATTAAAGCCAATCCCGTTAGCTATCCAACGCAATAGAAATCAAGTCGATATCTAGAAAAGTAAGGAAGTTATGACCAAAAAGGTAACCAGTTCTACTACTGTCTCTTTCCGGCCACTTTTTAGTGCAACTGGTTACCTTTTTGGTGATAACTTGCTAAGTTTTCAATATATCGACTTGATTTCTTTTGCCTTGGATAGCGAAAAGGATTAGCCTTAATTAGAAATTTTTTTCTTGGGGATAGTGCAAGGAAATCTTTTTATCATTTTTTCAAAAAAAAGCAAAGGGGATAGTCCATTGATTTTTTTGGCGAAAAAAATTATTTTCTCACTATCTGCAAAAAAAATTATTTAAATTAAAGCCGCTCCCGTTAGCTATCCAACGCAATAGAAATCAAGTCGATATCTAGAAAAGTAAGGAAGTTATGACCATAAAGGTAACCAGTTCCTCTACTGTCTCTTTCCGGCCACTTTTTAGTGCAACTGGTTACCTTTTTGGTCATAACTTGCTAAGTTTTCAATATATCGACTTGATTTCTTTTGCCTTGGCTAGCGAAAAGGATTGGCCTTAATTAGAAATTTCTTTCTTGGGGATAGTGCAATAAAATTTTTTTATCATTTTTTCAAAAAAAAGCAAAGGGGATAGTCCATTGATTTTTTTGGCGAAAAAAATTATTTTCTCACTATCTGCAAAAAAAATTATTTAAATTAAAGCCGCTACCGTTAGCTATCCAACGCAATAGAAATCAAGTCGATATCTAGAAAAGTAAGGAAGTTATGACCAAAAAGGTAACCAGTTCCTCTACTGTCTCTTTCCGGCCACTTTTTAGTGCAACTGGTTACCTTTTTGGTCATAACTTGCTAAGTTTTCAATATATCGACTTGATTTCTTTTGCCTTGGATAGCGAAAGGCATTGGCTTTAATTAGAAATTTCTTTCTTGGGGATAGTGCAAGGAAATCTTTTTATCATTTTTTCAAAAAAAAGCAAAGGGGATAGTCCATTGATTTTTTTGGCGAAAAAAATTATTTTCTCACTATCTGCAAAAAAAATTATTTAAATTAAAGCCGCTACCGTTAGCTATCCAACGCAATAGAAATCAAGTCGATATCTAGAAAAGTAAGGAAGTTATGACCAAAAAGGTAACCAGTTCCTCTACTGTCTCTTTCCGGCCACTTTTTAGTGCAACTGGTTACCTTTTTGGTCATAACTTGCTAAGTTTTCAATATATCGACTTGATTTCTTTTGCCTTGGATATCGAAAGGCATTGGCTTTAATTAGAAATTTCTTTCTTGGGGATAGTGCAAGGAAATCTTTTTATCATTTTTTCAAAAAAAAGCAAAGGGGATAGTCCATTGATTTTTTTGGCGAAAAAAATTATTTTCTCACTATCTGCAAAAAAATTTATTTAAAATAAAGCCGCTCCCGTTAGCTATCCAACGCAATAGAAATCAAGTCGATATCTAGAAAAGTAAGGAAGTTATGACCAAAAAGGTAACCAGTTCTACTACTGTCTCTTTCCGGCCACTTTTAAGTGCAACTGGTTACCTTTTTGGTCATAACTTGCTAAGTTTTCAATATATCGACTTGATTTCTTTTGCCTTGGATAGCAAAAAGAATTGGCCTTAATTAGAAATTTTTTTCTTGGGGATAGTGCAAGGAAATTTTTTTATCATTTTTTCAAAAAAAAGCAAAGGGGATAGTCCATTGATTTTTTTGGCGAAAAAAATTATTTTCTCACTATCTGCAAAAAAATTTATTTAAAATAAAGCCGCTCCCGTTAGCTATCCAACGCAATAGAAATCAAGTCGATATCTAGAAAAGTAAGGAAGTTATGACCAAAAAGGTAACCAGTTCTACTACTGTCTCTTTCCGGCCACTTTTAAGTGCAACTGGTTACCTTTTTGGTCATAACTTGCTAAGTTTTCAATATATCGACTTGATTTCTTTTGCCTTGGATAGCAAAAAGAATTGGCCTTAATTAGAAATTTTTTTCTTGGGGATAGTGCAAGGAAATTTTTTTATCATTTTTTCAAAAAAAAGCAAAGGGGATAGTCCATTGATTTTTTTGGCGAAAAAAATTATTTTCTCACTATCTGCAAAAAAATTTATTTAAAATAAAGCCGCTCCCGTTAGCTATCCAACGCAATAGAAATCAAGTCGATATCTAGAAAAGTAAGGAAGTTATGACCAAAAAGGTAACCAGTTCTACTACTGTCTCTTTCCGGCCACTTTTAAGTGCAACTGGTTACCTTTTTGGTCATAACTTGCTAAGTTTTCAATATATCGACTTGATTTCTTTTGCCTTGGATAGCGAAAAGAATTGGCCTTAATTAGAAATTTTTTTCTTGGGGATAGTGCAAGGAAATTTTTTTATCATTTTTTCAAAAAAAAGCAAAGGGGATAGTCCATTGATTTTTTTGGCGAAAAAAATTATTTTCTCACTATCTGCAAAAAAAAAATTAATTAAATTAAAGCCAATCCCGTTATTTATCCAACGCAATAGAAATCAAGTCGATATCTAGAAAAGTAAGGAAGTTATGACCAAAAAGGTAACCAGTTCTACTACTGTCTCTTTCCGGCCACTTTTAAGTGCAACTGGTTACCTTTTTGGTCATAACTTGCTAAGTTTTCAATATATCGACTTGATTTCTTTTGCCTTGGATAGCGAAAAGAATTGGCCTTAATTAGAAATTTTTTTCTTGGGGATAGTGCAAGGAAATTTTTTTATCATTTTTTCAAAAAAAAGCAAAGGGGATAGTCCATTGATTTTTTTGGCGAAAAAAATTATTTTCTCACTATCTGCAAAAAAATTTATTTAAATTAAAGCCGCTCCCGTTAGCTTTCCAACGCAATAGAAATCAAGTCGATATCTAGAAAAGTAAGGAAGTTATGACCAAAAAGGTAACCAGTTCTACTACTGTCTCTTTCCGGCCACTTTTTAGTGCAACTGGTTACCTTTTTGGTCATAACTTGCTAAGTTTTCAATATATCGACTTGATTTCTTTTGCCTTGGATAGCGAAAAGGATTGGATTTAATTAGAAATTTTTTTCTTGGGGATAGTGCAACGAAATTTTTTTATCATTTTTTCAAAAAAAACCAAAGGGGATAGTCCATTGATATTTTTGGCGAAAAAAATTATTTTCTCACTATCTGCAAAAAAAATTAATTAAATTAAAGCCAATCCCGTTATCTATCCAACGCAATAGAAATCAAGTCGATATCTAGAAAAGCAAGGAAGTTATGACCAAAAAGGTAACCAGTTCTACTACTGTCTCTTTCCGGCCACTTTTTAGTGCAACTGGTTACCTTTTAGGTCATAACTTGCTAAGTTTTCAATATATCGACTTGATTTCTTTTGCCTTGGATAGCGAAAAGAATTGGCCTTAATTAGAAATTTTTTTCTTGGGGATAGTGCAAGGAAATTTTTTTATCATTTTTTCAAAAAAAAGCAAAGGGGATAGTCCATTGATTTTTTTGGCGAAAAAAATTATTTTCTCACTATCTGCAAAAAAAATTAATTAAATTAAAGCCAATCCCGTTAGCTATACAACGCAATAGAAATCAAGTCGATATCTAGAAAAGTAAGGAAGTTATGACCAAAAAGGTAACCAGTTCTACTACTGTCTCTTTCCGGCCACTTTTTAGTGCAACTGGTTACCTTTTTGGTCATAACTTGCTAAGTTTTCAATATATCGACTTGATTTCTTTTGCCTTGGCTAGCGAAAAGGATTGGCCTTAATTAGAAATTTCTTTCTTGGGGATAGTGCAATAAAATTTTTTTATCATTTTTTCAAAAAAAAGCAAAGGGGATAGTCCATTGATTTTTTTGGCGAAAAAAATTATTTTCTCACTATCTGCAAAAAAAATTAATTAAATTAAAGCCAATCCCGTTATCTATCCAACGCAATAGAACTCAAGTCGATATCTAGAAAAGTAAGGAAGTTATGACCAAAAAGGTAACCAGTTCTACTACTGTCTCTTTCCGGCCACTTTTTAGTGCAACTGGTTACCTTTTTGGTCATAACTTGCTAAGTTTTCAATATATCGCCTTGATTTCTTTTGCCTTGGATAGCGAAAGGCATTGGCTTTAATTAGAAATTTTTTTCTTGGGGATAGTGCAAGGAAATTTTTTTATCATTTTTTCAAAAAAAAAGCAAAGGGGATAGTCCATTGATTTTTTTGGCGAAAAAAATTATTTTCTCACTATCTGCAAAAAAAATTATTTAAATTAAAGCCAATCCCGTTAGCTATCCAACGCAATAGAAATCAAGTCGATATCTAGAAAAGTAAGGTAGTTATGACCAAAAAGGTAACCAGTTCTACTACTGTCTCTTTCCGGCCACTTTTTAGTGCAACTGGTTACCTTTTTGGTCATAACTTGCTAAGTTTTCAATATATCGACTTGATTTCTTTTGCCTTGGATAGCGAAAGGCATTGGCTTTAATTAGAAATTTTTTTCTTGGGGATAGTGCAAGGAAATCTTTTTATCATTTTTTCAAAAAAAAGCAAAGGGGATAGTCCATTGATTTTTTTGGCGAAAAAAATTATTTTCTCACTATCTGCAAAAAAAAATATTTAAATTAAAGCCAATCCCGTTAGCTATCCAACGCAATAGAAATCAAGTCGATATCTAGAAAAGTAAGGAAGTTATGACCAAAAAGGTAACCAGTTCTACTACTGTCTCTTTCCGGCCACTTTTTAGTGCAACTGGTTACCTTTTTGGTGATAACTTGCTAAGTTTTCAATATATCGACTTGATTTCTTTTGCCTTGGATAGCGAAAAGGATTAGCCTTAATTAGAAATTTTTTTCTTGGGGATAGTGCAAGGAAATCTTTTTATCATTTTTTCAAAAAAAAGCAAAGGGGATAGTCCATTGATTTTTTTGGCGAAAAAAATTATTTTCTCACTATCTGCAAAAAAAATTATTTAAATTAAAGCCGCTCCCGTTAGCTATCCAACGCAATAGAAATCAAGTCGATATCTAGAAAAGTAAGGAAGTTATGACCATAAAGGTAACCAGTTCCTCTACTGTCTCTTTCCGGCCACTTTTTAGTGCAACTGGTTACCTTTTTGGTCATAACTTGCTAAGTTTTCAATATATCGACTTGATTTCTTTTGCCTTGGCTAGCGAAAAGGATTGGCCTTAATTAGAAATTTCTTTCTTGGGGATAGTGCAATAAAATTTTTTTATCATTTTTTCAAAAAAAAGCAAAGGGGATAGTCCATTGATTTTTTTGGCGAAAAAAATTATTTTCTCACTATCTGCAAAAAAAATTATTTAAATTAAAGCCGCTACCGTTAGCTATCCAACGCAATAGAAATCAAGTCGATATCTAGAAAAGTAAGGAAGTTATGACCAAAAAGGTAACCAGTTCCTCTACTGTCTCTTTCCGGCCACTTTTTAGTGCAACTGGTTACCTTTTTGGTCATAACTTGCTAAGTTTTCAATATATCGACTTGATTTCTTTTGCCTTGGATAGCGAAAGGCATTGGCTTTAATTAGAAATTTCTTTCTTGGGGATAGTGCAAGGAAATCTTTTTATCATTTTTTCAAAAAAAAGCAAAGGGGATAGTCCATTGATTTTTTTGGCGAAAAAAATTATTTTCTCACTATCTGCAAAAAAAATTATTTAAATTAAAGCCGCTACCGTTAGCTATCCAACGCAATAGAAATCAAGTCGATATCTAGAAAAGTAAGGAAGTTATGACCAAAAAGGTAACCAGTTTCTCTACTGTCTCTTTCCGGCCACTTTTTAGTGCAACTGGTTACCTTTTTGGTCATAACTTGCTAAGTTTTCAATATATCGACTTGATTTCTTTTGCCTTGGATAGCGAAAGGCATTGGCTTTAATTAGAAATTTCTTTCTTGGGGATAGTGCAAGGAAATCTTTTTATCATTTTTTCAAAAAAAAGCAAAGGGGATAGTCCATTGATTTTTTTGGCGAAAAAAATTATTTTCTCACTATCTGCAAAAAAAATTATTTAAATTAAATTAAATTAAGCCGCTCCCGTTAGCTATCCAACGCAATAGAAATCAAGTCGATATCTAGAAAAGTAAGGAAGTTATGACCATAAAGGTAACCAGTTCCTCTACTGTCTCTTTCCGGCCACTTTTTAGTGCAACTGGTTACCTTTTTGGTCATAACTTGCTAAGTTTTCAATATATCGACTTGATTTCTTTTGCCTTGGATAGCGAAAAGGATTGGATTTAATTAGAAATTTTTTTCTTGGGGATAGTGCAACGAAATTTTTTTATCATTTTTTCAAAAAAAACCAAAGGGGATAGTCCATTGATATTTTTGGCGAAAAAAATTATTTTCTCACTATCTGCAAAAAAAATTAATTAAATTAAATTAAATTAAAGCCGCTACCGTTAGCTATCCAACGCAATAGAAATCAAGTCGATATCTAGAAAAGTAAGGAAGTTATGACCAAAAAGGTAACCAGTTCCTCTACTGTCTCTTTCCGGCCACTTTTTAGTGCAACTGGTTACCTTTTTGGTCATAACTTGCTAAGTTTTCAATATATCGACTTGATTTCTTTTGCCTTGGATAGCGAAAGGCATTGGCTTTAATTAGAAATTTCTTTCTTGGGGATAGTGCAAGGAAATCTTTTTATCATTTTTTCAAAAAAAAGCAAAGGGGATAGTCCATTGATTTTTTTGGCGAAAAAAATTATTTTCTCACTATCTGCAAAAAAAATTATTTAAATTAAAGCCGCTACCGTTAGCTATCCAACGCAATAGAAATCAAGTCGATATCTAGAAAAGTAAGGAAGTTATGACCAAAAAGGTAACCAGTTCTACTACTGTCTCTTTCCGGCCACTTTTTAGTGCAACTGGTTACCTTTTTGGTCATAACTTGCTAAGTTTTCAATATATCGACTTGATTTCTTTTGCTTTGGATAGCGAAAAGGATTAGCCTTAATTAGAAATTTTTTTCTTGGGGATAGTGCAAGGAAATTTTTTTATCATTTTTTCAAAAAAAAGCAAAGGGGATAGTCCATTGATTTTTTTGGCGAAAAAAATTATTTTCTCACTATCTGCAAAAAAAAATTATTTAAATTAAAGCCGCTCCCGTTAGCTATCCAACGCAATAGAAATCAAGTCGATATCTAGAAAAGTAAGGAAGTTATGACCAAAAAGGTAACCAGTTCTACTACTGTCTCTTTCCGGCCACTTTTTAGTGCAACTGGTTACCTTTTTGGTCATAACTTGCTAAGTTTTCAATATATCGACTTGATTTCTTTTGCTTTGGATAGCGAAAAGGATTAGCCTTAATTAGAAATTTTTTTCTTGGGGATAGTGCAAGGAAATTTTTTTATCATTTTTTCAAAAAAAAGCAAAGGGGATAGTCCATTGATTTTTTTGGCCAAAAAAATTATTTTCTCACTATCTGCAAAAAAAAATTATTTAAATTAAAGCCGCTCCCGTTAGCTATCCAACGCAATAGAAATCAAGTCGATATCTAGAAAAGTAAGGAAGTTATGACCAAAAAGGTAACCAGTTCTATTACTGTCTCTTTCCGGCCACTTTTTAGTGCAACTGGTTACCTTTTTGGTCATAACTTGCTAAGTTTTCAATATATCGACTTGATTTCTTTTGCATTGGATAGCGAAAGGCATTGGCTTTAATTAGAAATTTCTTTCTTGGGGATAGTGCAAGGAATTCTTTTTATCATTTTTTCAAAAAAAAGCAAAGGGGATAGTCCATTGATTTTTTTGGCGAAAAAAATTATTTTCTCACTATCTGCAAAAAAAAATTATTTAAATTAAAGCCGCTCCCGTTAGCTATCCAACGCAATAGAAATCAAGTCGATATCTAGAAAAGTAAGGAAGTTATGACCAAAAAGGTAACCAGTTCTACTACTGTCTCTTTCCGGCCACTTTTTAGTGCAACTGGTTACCTTTTTGGTCATAACTTGCTAAGTTTTCAATATATCGACTTGATTTCTTTTGCTTTGGATAGCGAAAGGCATTGGTTTTAATTAGAAATTTCTTTCTTGGGGATAGTGCAAGGAATTCTTTTTATCATTTTTTCAAAAAAAAGCAAAGGGGATAGTCCATTGATTTTTTTGGCGAAAAAAATTATTTTCTCACTATCTGCAAAAAAAATTATTTAAATTAAAGCCGCTCCCGTTAGCTATCCAATGCAATAGAAATCAAGTCGATATCTAGAAAAGTAAGGAAGTTATGACCAAAAAGGTAACCAGTTCTACTACTGTCTCTTTCCGGCCACTTTTTAGTGCAACTGGTTACCTTTTTGGTCATAACTTGCTAAGTTTTCAATATATCGACTTGATTTCTTTTGCTTTGGATAGCAAAAGGCATTGGCTTTAATTAGAAATTTCTTTCTTGGGGATAGTGCAAGGAATTCTTTTTATCATTTTTTCAAAAAAAAGCAAAGGGGATAGTCCATTGATTTTTTTGGCGAAAAAAATTATTTTCTCACTATGTGCAAAAAAAATTATTTAAATTAAAGCCGCTCCCGTTAGCTATCCAACGCAATAGAAATCAAGTCGATATCTAGAAAAGTAAGGAAGTTATGACCAAAAAGGTAACCAGTTCTACTACTGTCTCTTTCCGGCCACTTTTTAGTGCAACTGGTTACCTTTTTGGTCATAACTTGCTAAGTTTTCAATATATCGACTTGATTTCTTTTGCTTTGGATAGCGAAAAGGATTAGCCTTAATTAGAAATTTTTTTCTTGGGGATAGTGCAAGGAAATTTTTTTATCATTTTTTCAAAAAAAAGCAAAGGGGATAGTCCATTGATTTTTTTGGCCAAAAAAATTATTTTCTCACTATCTGCAAAAAAATTATTTAAATTAAAGCCGCTCCCGTTAGCTATCCAACGCAATAGAAATCAAGTCTATATCTAGAAAAGTAAGGAAGTTATGACCAAAAAGGTAACCAGTTCTACTACTGTCTCTTTCCGGCCACTTTTTAGTGCAACTGGTTACCTTTTTGGTCATAACTTGCTAAGTTTTCAATATATCGACTTGATTTCTTTTGCCTTGGATAGCGAAAAGGATTGGCCTTAATTAGAAATTTTTTTCTTGGGGATAGTGCAAGGAAATTTTTTTATCATTTTTTCAAAAAAAAGCAAAGGGGATAGTCCATTGATTTTTTTGGCCAAAAAAATTATTTTCTCACTATCTGCAAAAAAAAATTATGTAAATTAAAGCCGCTCCCGTTAGCTATCCAACGCAATAGAAATCAAGTCGATATCTAGAAAAGTAAGGAAGTTATGACCAAAAAGGTAACCAGTTCCACTACTGTCTCTTTCCGGCTACTTTTTAGTGCAACTGGTTACCTTTTTGGTCATAACTTGCTAAGTTTTCAATATATCGACTTGATTTCTTTTGCTTTGGATAGCAAAAGGCATTGGCTTTAATTAGAAATTTCTTTCTTGGGGATAGTGCAAGGAATTCTTTTTATCATTTTTTCAAAAAAAAGCAAAGGGGATAGTCCATTGATTTTTTTGGCGAAAAAAATTATTTTCTCACTATGTGCAAAAAAAATTATTTAAATTAAAGCCGCTCCCGTTAGCTATCCAACGCAATAGAAATCAAGTCGATATCTAGAAAAGTAAGGAAGTTATGACCAAAAAGGTAACCAGTTCTACTACTGTCTCTTTCCGGCCACTTTTTAGTGCAACTGGTTACCTTTTTGGTCATAACTTGCTAAGTTTTCAATATATCGACTTGATTTCTTTTGCTTTGGATAGCGAAAGGCATTAGCCTTAATTAGAAATTTTTTTCTTGGGGATAGTGCAAGGAAATTTTTTTATCATTTTTTCAAAAAAAAGCAAAGGGGATAGTCCATTGATTTTTTTGGCGAAAAAAATTATTTTCTCACTATCTGCAAAAAAAATTATTTAAATTAAAGCCGCTACCGTTAGCTATCCAACGCAATAGAAATCAAGTCGATATCTAGAAAAGTAAGGAAGTTATGACCAAAAAGGTAACCAGTTCCTCTACTGTCTCTTTCCGGCCACTTTTTAGTGCAACTGGTTACCTTTTTGGTCATAACTTGCTAAGTTTTCAATATATCGACTTGATTTCTTTTGCCTTGGATAGCGAAAGGCATTGGCTTTAATTAGAAATTTCTTTCTTGGGGATAGTGCAAGGAAATCTTTTTATCATTTTTTCAAAAAAAAGCAAAGGGGATAGTCCATTGATTTTTTTGGCGAAAAAAATTATTTTCTCACTATCTGCAAAAAAAATTATTTAAATTAAAGCCGCTACCGTTAGCTATCCAACGCAATAGAAATCAAGTCGATATCTAGAAAAGTAAGGAAGTTATGACCAAAAAGGTAACCAGTTCCTCTACTGTCTCTTTCCGGCCACTTTTTAGTGCAACTGGTTACCTTTTTGGTCATAACTTGCTAAGTTTTCAATATATCGACTTGATTTCTTTTGCCTTGGATAGCGAAAGGCATTGGCTTTAATTAGAAATTTCTTTCTTGGGGATAGTGCAAGGAAATCTTTTTATCATTTTTTCAAAAAAAAGCAAAGGGGATAGTCCATTGATTTTTTTGGCGAAAAAAATTATTTTCTCACTATCTGCAAAAAAAATTATTTAAATTAAAGCCGCTACCGTTAGCTATCCAACGCAATAGAAATCAAGTCGATATCTAGAAAAGTAAGGAAGTTATGACCAAAAAGGTAACCAGTTCCTCTACTGTCTCTTTCCGGCCACTTTTTAGTGCAACTGGTTACCTTTTTGGTCATAACTTGCTAAGTTTTCAATATATCGACTTGATTTCTTTTGCCTTGGATAGCGAAAGGCATTGGCTTTAATTAGAAATTTCTTTCTTGGGGATAGTGCAAGGAAATCTTTTTATCATTTTTTCAAAAAAAAGCAAAGGGGATAGTCCATTGATTTTTTTGGCGAAAAAAATTATTTTCTCACTATCTGCAAAAAAAATTATTTAAATTAAAGCCGCTCCCGTTAGCTATCCAACGCAATAGAAATCAAGTCGATATCTAGAAAAGTAAGGAAGTTATGACCATAAAGGTAACCAGTTCCTCTACTGTCTCTTTCCGGCCACTTTTTAGTGCAACTGGTTACCTTTTTGGTCATAACTTGCTAAGTTTTCAATATATCGACTTGATTTCTTTTGCCTTGGATAGCGAAAGGCATTGGCTTTAATTAGAAATTTCTTTCTTGGGGATAGTGCAAGGAAATCTTTTTATCATTTTTTCAAAAAAAAGCAAAGGGGATAGTCCATTGATTTTTTTGGCGAAAAAAATTATTTTCTCACTATCTGCAAAAAAAATTATTTAAATTAAAGCCGCTACCGTTAGCTATCCAACGCAATAGAAATCAAGTCGATATCTAGAAAAGTAAGGAAGTTATGACCAAAAAGGTAACCAGTTCCTCTACTGTCTCTTTCCGGCCACTTTTTAGTGCAACTGGTTACCTTTTTGGTCATAACTTGCTAAGTTTTCAATATATCGACTTGATTTCTTTTGCCTTGGCTAGCGAAAAGGATTGGCCTTAATTAGAAATTTCTTTCTTGGGGATAGTGCAATAAAATTTTTTTATCATTTTTTCAAAAAAAAGCAAAGGGGATAGTCCATTGATTTTTTTGGCGAAAAAAATTATTTTCTCACTATCTGCAAAAAAAATTATTTAAATTAAAGCCGCTACCGTTAGCTATCCAACGCAATAGAAATCAAGTCGATATCTAGAAAAGTAAGGAAGTTATGACCAAAAAGGTAACCAGTTCCTCTACTGTCTCTTTCCGGCCACTTTTTAGTGCAACTGGTTACCTTTTTGGTCATAACTTGCTAAGTTTTCAATATATCGACTTGATTTCTTTTGCCTTGGATAGCGAAAGGCATTGGCTTTAATTAGAAATTTCTTTCTTGGGGATAGTGCAAGGAAATCTTTTTATCATTTTTTCAAAAAAAAGCAAAGGGGATAGTCCATTGATTTTTTTGGCGAAAAAAATTATTTTCTCACTATCTGCAAAAAAAATTATTTAAATTAAAGCCGCTACCGTTAGCTATCCAACGCAATAGAAATCAAGTCGATATCTAGAAAAGTAAGGAAGTTATGACCAAAAAGGTAACCAGTTCCTCTACTGTCTCTTTCCGGCCACTTTTTAGTGCAACTGGTTACCTTTTTGGTCATAACTTGCTAAGTTTTCAATATATCGACTTGATTTCTTTTGCCTTGGATAGCGAAAGGCATTGGCTTTAATTAGAAATTTCTTTCTTGGGGATAGTGCAAGGAAATCTTTTTATCATTTTTTCAAAAAAAAGCAAAGGGGATAGTCCATTGATTTTTTTGGCGAAAAAAATTATTTTCTCACTATCTGCAAAAAAAATTATTTAAATTAAAGCCGCTACCGTTAGCTATCCAACGCAATAGAAATCAAGTCGATATCTAGAAAAGTAAGGAAGTTATGACCAAAAAGGTAACCAGTTCCTCTACTGTCTCTTTCCGGCCACTTTTTAGTGCAACTGGTTACCTTTTTGGTCATAACTTGCTAAGTTTTCAATATATCGACTTGATTTCTTTTGCCTTGGATAGCGAAAGGCATTGGCTTTAATTAGAAATTTCTTTCTTGGGGATAGTGCAAGGAAATCTTTTTATCATTTTTTCAAAAAAAAGCAAAGGGGATAGTCCATTGATTTTTTTGGCGAAAAAAATTATTTTCTCACTATCTGCAAAAAAAATTATTTAAATTAAAGCCGCTCCCGTTAGCTATCCAACGCAATAGAAATCAAGTCGATATCTAGAAAAGTAAGGAAGTTATGACCATAAAGGTAACCAGTTCCTCTACTGTCTCTTTCCGGCCACTTTTTAGTGCAACTGGTTACCTTTTTGGTCATAACTTGCTAAGTTTTCAATATATCGACTTGATTTCTTTTGCCTTGGATAGCGAAAGGCATTGGCTTTAATTAGAAATTTCTTTCTTGGGGATAGTGCAAGGAAATCTTTTTATCATTTTTTCAAAAAAAAGCAAAGGGGATAGTCCATTGATTTTTTTGGCGAAAAAAATTATTTTCTCACTATCTGCAAAAAAAATTATTTAAATTAAAGCCGCTACCGTTAGCTATCCAACGCAATAGAAATCAAGTCGATATCTAGAAAAGTAAGGAAGTTATGACCAAAAAGGTAACCAGTTCCTCTACTGTCTCTTTCCGGCCACTTTTTAGTGCAACTGGTTACCTTTTTGGTCATAACTTGCTAAGTTTTCAATATATCGACTTGATTTCTTTTGCCTTGGATAGCGAAAGGCATTGGCTTTAATTAGAAATTTCTTTCTTGGGGATAGTGCAAGGAAATCTTTTTATCATTTTTTCAAAAAAAAGCAAAGGGGATAGTCCATTGATTTTTTTGGCGAAAAAAATTATTTTCTCACTATCTGCAAAAAAAAATTATTTAAATTAAAGCCGCTCCCGTTAGCTATCCAACGCAATAGAAATCAAGTCGATATCTAGAAAAGTAAGGAAGTTATGACCAAAAAGGTAACCAGTTCTATTACTGTCTCTTTCCGGCCACTTTTTAGTGCAACTGGTTACCTTTTTGGTCATAACTTGCTAAGTTTTCAATATATCGACTTGATTTCTTTTGCATTGGATAGCGAAAGGCATTGGCTTTAATTAGAAATTTCTTTCTTGGGGATAGTGCAAGGAATTCTTTTTATCATTTTTTCAAAAAAAAGCAAAGGGGATAGTCCATTGATTTTTTTGGCGAAAAAAATTATTTTCTCACTATCTGCAAAAAAAAATTATTTAAATTAAAGCCGCTCCCGTTAGCTATCCAACGCAATAGAAATCAAGTCGATATCTAGAAAAGTAAGGAAGTTATGACCAAAAAGGTAACCAGTTCTACTACTGTCTCTTTCCGGCCACTTTTTAGTGCAACTGGTTACCTTTTTGGTCATAACTTGCTAAGTTTTCAATATATCGACTTGATTTCTTTTGCTTTGGATAGCGAAAGGCATTGGCTTTAATTAGAAATTTCTTTCTTGGGGATAGTGCAAGGAATTCTTTTTATCATTTTTTCAAAAAAAAGCAAAGGGGATAGTCCATTGATTTTTTTGGCGAAAAAAATTATTTTCTCACTATCTGCAAAAAAAATTATTTAAATTAAAGCCGCTCCCGTTAGCTATCCAACGCAATAGAAATCAAGTCGATATCTAGAAAAGTAAGGAAGTTATGACCAAAAAGGTAACCAGTTCTACTACTGTCTCTTTCCGGCCACTTTTTAGTGCAACTGGTTACCTTTTTGGTCATAACTTGCTAAGTTTTCAATATATCGACTTGATTTCTTTTGCTTTGGATAGCAAAAGGCATTGGCTTTAATTAGAAATTTCTTTCTTGGGGATAGTGCAAGGAATTCTTTTTATCATTTTTTCAAAAAAAAGCAAAGGGGATAGTCCATTGATTTTTTTGGCGAAAAAAATTATTTTCTCACTATGTGCAAAAAAAATTATTTAAATTAAAGCCGCTCCCGTTAGCTATCCAACGCAATAGAAATCAAGTCGATATCTAGAAAAGTAAGGAAGTTATGACCAAAAAGGTAACCAGTTCTACTACTGTCTCTTTCCGGCCACTTTTTAGTGCAACTGGTTACCTTTTTGGTCATAACTTGCTAAGTTTTCAATATATCGACTTGATTTCTTTTGCTTTGGATAGCGAAAAGGATTAGCCTTAATTAGAAATTTTTTTCTTGGGGATAGTGCAAGGAAATTTTTTTATCATTTTTTCAAAAAAAAGCAAAGGGGATAGTCCATTGATTTTTTTGGCCAAAAAAATTATTTTCTCACTATCTGCAAAAAAATTATTTAAATTAAAGCCGCTCCCGTTAGCTATCCAACGCAATAGAAATCAAGTCTATATCTAGAAAAGTAAGGAAGTTATGACCAAAAAGGTAACCAGTTCTACTACTGTCTCTTTCCGGCCACTTTTTAGTGCAACTGGTTACCTTTTTGGTCATAACTTGCTAAGTTTTCAATATATCGACTTGATTTCTTTTGCCTTGGATAGCGAAAAGGATTGGCCTTAATTAGAAATTTTTTTCTTGGGGATAGTGCAAGGAAATTTTTTTATCATTTTTTCAAAAAAAAGCAAAGGGGATAGTCCATTGATTTTTTTGGCGAAAAAAATTATTTTCTCACTATCTGCAAAAAAAAATTATGTAAATTAAAGCCGCTCCCGTTAGCTATCCAACGCAATAGAAATCAAGTCGATATCTAGAAAAGTAAGGAAGTTATGACCAAAAAGGTAACCAGTTCCACTACTGTCTCTTTCCGGCTACTTTTTAGTGCAACTGGTTACCTTTTTGGTCATAACTTGCTAAGTTTTCAATATATCGACTTGATTTCTTTTGCTTTGGATAGCAAAAGGCATTGGCTTTAATTAGAAATTTCTTTCTTGGGGATAGTGCAAGGAATTCTTTTTATCATTTTTTCAAAAAAAAGCAAAGGGGATAGTCCATTGATTTTTTTGGCGAAAAAAATTATTTTCTCACTATGTGCAAAAAAAATTATTTAAATTAAAGCCGCTCCCGTTAGCTATCCAACGCAATAGAAATCAAGTCGATATCTAGAAAAGTAAGGAAGTTATGACCAAAAAGGTAACCAGTTCTACTACTGTCTCTTTTCGGCCACTTTTTAGTGCAACTGGTTACCTTTTTGGTCATAACTTGCTAAGTTTTCAATATATCGACTTGATTTCTTTTGCCTTGGATAGCGAAAGGCATTAGCCTTAATTAGAAATTTTTTTCTTGGGGATAGTGCAAGGAAATTTTTTTATCATTTTTTCAAAAAAAAAGCAAAGGGGATAGTCCATTGATTTTTTTGGCGAAAAAAATTATTTTCTCACTATCTGCAAAAAAAAATTATTTAAATTAAAGCCGCTCCCGTTAGCTATCCAACGCAATAGAAATCAAGTCGATATCTAGAAAAGTAAGGAAGTTATGACCAAAAAGGTAACCAGTTCTATTACTGTCTCTTTCCGGCCACTTTTTAGTGCAACTGGTCACCTTTTTGGTCATAACTTGCTAAGTTTTCAATATATGGACTTGATTTCTTTTGCTTTGGATAGCGAAAGGCATTGGCTTTAATTAGAAATTTCTTTCTTGGGGATAGTGCAAGGAATTCTTTTTATCATTTTTTCAAAAAAAAGCAAAGGGGATAGTCCATTGATTTTTTTGGCGAAAAAAATTATTTTCTCACTATCTGCAAAAAAAATTATTTAAATTAAAGCCGCTCCCGTTAGCTATCCAACGCAATAGAAATCAAGTCGATATCTAGAAAAGTAAGGAAGTTATGACCAAAAAGGTAACCAGTTCTACTACTGTCTCTTTCCGGCCACTTTTTAGTGCAACTGGTTACCTTTTTGGTCATAACTTGCTAAGTTTTCAATATATCGACTTGATTTCTTTTGCTTTGGATAGCGAAAGGCATTGGCTTTAATTAGAAATTTCTTTCTTTGGATAGCGAAAAGGATTAGCCTTAATTAGAAATTTTTTTCTTGGGGATAGTGCAAGGAAATTTTTTTATCATTTTTTCAAAAAAAAGCAAAGGGGATAGTCCATTGTTGTTTTTGGCGAAAAAAATTATTTTCTCACTATCTGCAAAAAAAATTATTTAAATTAAAGCCGCTCCCGTTAGCTATCCAACGCAATAGAAATCAAGTCGATATCTAGAAAAGTAAGGAAGTTATGACCAAAAAGGTAACCAGTTCTACTACTGTCTCTTTCCGGCCACTTTTTAGTGCAACTGGTTACCTTTTTGGTCATAACTTGCTAAGTTTTCAATATATCGACTTGATTTCTTTTGCTTTGGATAGCGAAAACGATTAGCCTTAATTAGAAATTTTTTTCTTGGGGATAGTGCAAGGAAATTTTTTTATCATTTTTTCAAAAAAAAGCAAAGGGGATAGTCCATTGATTTTTTTGGCGAAAAAAATTATTTTCTCACTATCTGCAAAAAAAATTATGTAAATTAAAGCCGCTCCCGTTAGCTATCCAACGCAATAGAAATCAAGTCGATATCTAGAAAAGTAAGGAAGTTATGACCAAAAAGGTAACCAGTTCTACTACTGTCTCTTTCCGGCCACTTTTTAGTGCAACTGGTTACCTTTTTGGTCATAACTTGCTAAGTTTTCAATATATCGAATTGATTTCTTTTGCTTTGGATAGCGAAAAGGATTAGCCTTAATTAGAAATTTTTTTCTTGGGGATAGTGCAAGGAAATTTTTTTATAATTTTTTCAAAAAAAAAGCAAAGGGGATAGTCCATTGATTTTTTTGGCGAAAAAAATTATTTTCTCACTATCTGCAAAAAAAATTATTTAAATTAAAGCCGCTCCCGTTAGCTATCCAACGCAATAGAAATCAAGTCGATATCTAGAAAAGGAAGGAAGTTATGACCAAAAAGGTAACCAGTTCTACTACTGTCTCTTTCCGGCCACTTTTTAGTGCAACTGGTTACCTTTTTGGTCATAACTTGCTAAGTTTTCAATATATCGACTTGATTTCTTTTGCTTTGGATAGCGAAAACGATTAGCCTTAATTAGAAATTTTTTTCTTGGGGATAGTGCAAGGAAATTTTTTTATAATTTTTTCAAAAAAAAGCAAAGGGGATAGTCCATTGATTTTTTTGGCGAAAAAAATTATTTTCTCACTATATGCAAAAAAAATTATTTAAATTAAAGCCGCTCCCGTTAGCTATCCAACGCAATAGAAATCAAGTCGATATCTAGAAAAGTAAGGAAGTTATGACCAAAAAGGTAACCAGTTCTACTACTGTCTCTTTCCGGCCACTTTTTAGTGCAACTGGTTACCTTTTTGGTCATAACTTGCTAAGTTTTCAATATATCGACTTGATTTCTTTTGCCTTGGATAGCGAAAAGGATTGGCCTTAATTAGAAATTTTTTTCTTGGGGATAGTGCAAGGAAATTTTTTTATCATTTTTTCAAAAAAAAGCAAAGGGGATAGTCCATTGATTTTTTTGGCGAAAAAAATTATTTTCTCACTATCTGCAAAAAAAATTATTTAAATTAAAGCCGCTCCCGTTAGCTATCCAACGCAATAGAAATCAAGTCGATATCTAGAAAAGTAAGGAAGTTATGACCAAAAAGGTAACCAGTTCTACTACTGTCTCTTTCCGGCCACTTTTTAGTGCAACTGGTTACCTTTTTGGTCATAACTTGCTAAGTTTTCAATATATCGACTTGATTTCTTTTGCCTTGGATAGCGAAAAGGATTGGCCTTAATTAGAAATTTTTTTCTTGGGGATAGTGCAAGGAAATTTTTTTATCATTTTTTCAAAAAAAAGCAAAGGGGATAGTCCATTGATTTTTTTGGCGAAAAAAATTATTTTCTCACTATCTGCAAAAAAAATTATGTAAATTAAAGCCGCTCCCGTTAGCTATCCAACGCAATAGAAATCAAGTCGATATCTAGAAAAGTAAGTAAGTTATGACCAAAAAGGTAACCAGTTCTACTACTGTCTCTTTCCGGCCACTTTTTAGTGCAACTGGTTACCTTTTTGGTCATAACTTGCTAAGTTTTCAATATATCGACTTGATTTCTTTTGCTTTGGATAGCGAAAAGGATTGGCCTTAATTAGAAATTTTTTTCTTGGGGATAGTGCAAGGAAATTTTTTTATCATTTTTTCAAAAAAAGCAAAGGGGATAGTCCATTGATTTTTTTGGCGAAAAAAATTATTTTCTCACTATCTGCAAAAAAAATTATTTAAATTAAAGCCGCTCCCGTTAGCTATCCAACGCAATAGAAATCAAGTCGATATCTAGAAAAGGAAGGAAGTTATGACCAAAAAGGTAACCAGTTCTACTACTGTCTCTTTCCGGCCACTTTTTAGTGCAACTGGTTACCTTTTTGGTCATAACTTGCTAAGTTTTCAATATATCGACTTGATTTCTTTTGCTTTGGATAGCGAAAACGATTAGCCTTAATTAGAAATTTTTTTCTTGGGGATAGTGCAAGGAAATTTTTTTATCATTTTTTCAAAAAAAAGCAAAGGGGATAGTCCATTGATTTTTTTGGCGAAAAAAATTATTTTCTCACTATCTGCAAAAAAAAATATTTAAATTAAAGCCGCTCCCGTTAGCTATCCAACGCAATAGAAATCAAGTCGATATCTAGAAAAGTAAGGAAGTTATGACCAAAAAGGTAACCAGTTCTACTACTGTCTCTTTCCGGCCACTTTTTAGTGCAACTGGTTACCTTTTTGGTCATAACTTGCTAAGTTTTCAATATATCGACTTGATTTCTTTTGCTTTGGATAGCGAAAAGAATTAGCCTTAATTAGAAATTTTTTTCTTGGGGATAGTGCAAGGAAATTTTTTTATCATTTTTTCAAAAAAAAGCAAAGGGGATAGTCCATTGATTTTTTTGGCGAAAAAAATTATTTTCTCACTATCTGCAAAAAAAATTATTTAAATTAAAGCCGCTCCCGTTAGCTATCCAACGCAATAGAAATCAAGTCGATATCTAGAAAAGTAAGGAAGTTATGACCAAAAAGGTAACCAGTTCTACTACTGTCTCTTTCCGGCCACTTTTTAGTGCAACTGGTTACCTTTTTGGTCATAACTTGCTAAGTTTTCAATATATCGACTTGATTTCTTTTGCCTTGGATAGCGAAAAGGATTGGCCTTAATTAGAAATTTTTTTCTTGGGGATAGTGCAAGGAAATTTTTTTATCATTTTTTCAAAAAAAAACAAAGGGGATAGTCCATTGATTTTTTTTGGCGAAAAAAATTATTTTCTCACTATCTGCAAAAAAAATTATTTAAATTAAAGCCGCTCCCGTTAGCTATCCAACGCAATAGAAATCAAGTCGATATCTAGAAAAGTAAGGAAGTTATGACCAAAAAGGTAACCAGTTCTACTACTGTCTCTTTCCGGCCACTTTTTAGTGCAACTGGTTACCTTTTTGGTCATAACTTGCTAAGTTTTCAATATATCGACTTGATTTCTTTTGCCTTGGATAGCGAAAGGCATTGGCTTTAATTAGAAATTTTTTTCTTGGGGATAGTGCAAGGAAATTTTTTTATCATTTTTTCAAAAAAAAGCAAAGGGGATAGTCCATTGATTTTTTTGGCGAAAAAAATTATTTTCTCACTATCTGCAAAAAAAATTATTTAAATTAAAGCCGCTCCCGTTAGCTATCTATCCAACGCAATAGAAATCAAGTCGATATCTAGAAAAGTAAGGAAGTTATGACCAAGAAGGTAACCAGTTCCACTACTGTCTCTTTCCGGCCACTTTTTAGTGCAACTGGTTACCTTTTTGGTCATAACTTGCTAAGTTTTCAATATATCGACTTGATTTCTTTTGCCTTGGATAGCGACTTGATTTCTTTTGTATTGGATAGAGAAAGGCATTCGCTTTAATTAGAAATTTCTTTCTTGGGGATAGTGCAAGGAAATTTTTTTATCATTTTTTCAAAAAAAAGTAAAGGGGATAGTCCATTGATTTTTTTGGCCAAAAAAATTATTTTCTCACTATCTGCAAAAAAATTTATTTAAATTAAAGCCGTTCCCGTTAGCTATCCAACGCAATAGAAATCAAGTCGATATCTAGAAAAGTAAGGAAGTTATGACCAAGAAGGTAACCAGTTCCACTACTGTCTCTTTCCGGCCACTTTTTAGTGCAACTGGTTACCTTTTAGGTCATAACTTGCTAAGTTTTCAATATATCGACTTGATTTCTTTTGCCTTGGATAGCGAAAGGCATTCGCTTTAATTAGAAATTTCTTTCTTGGGGATAGTGCAAGGAAATTTTTTTATCATTTTTTCAAAAAAAAGTAAAGGGGATAGTCCATTGATTTTTTTGGCCAAAAAAATTATTTTCTCACTATCTCCAAAAAATTTTATTTAAATTAAAGCCGCTCCCGTTAGCTATCCAACGCAATAGAAATCAAGTCGATATCTAGAAAAGTAAGGAAGTTATGACCAAGAAGGTAACCAGTTCCACTACTGTCTCTTTCCGGCCACTTTTTAGTGCAACTGGTTACCTTTTAGGTCATAATTTGCTAAGTTTTCAATATATCGACTTGATTTCTTTTGTCTTGGATAGCGAAAGGCATTCGCTTTAATTAGAAATTTCTTTCTTGGGGATAGTGCAAGGAAATTTTTTTATCATTTTTTCAAAAAAAAGTAAAGGGGATAGTCCATTGATTTTTTTGGCCAAAAAAATTATTTTCTCACTATCTGCAAAAAAATTTATTTAAATTAAAGCCGTTCCCGTTAGCTATCCAACGCAATAGAAATCAAGTCGATATCTAGAAAAGTAAGGAAGTTATGACCAAGAAGGTAACCAGTTCTACTACTGTCTCTTTCCGGCCACTTTTTAGTGCAACTGGTTACCTTTTTGGTCATTACTTGCTAAGTTTTCAAAATATCGACTTGATTTCTTTTGTATTGGATAGAGAAAGGCATTCGCTTTAATTAGAAATTTCTTTCTTGGGGATAGTGCAAGGAAATTTTTTTATCATTTTTTAAAAAAAAAGTAAAGGGGATAGTCCATTGATTTTTTTGGCCAAAAAAATTATTTTCTCACTATCTGCAAAAAAATTTATTTAAATTAAAGCCGTTCCCGTTAGCTATCCAACGCAATAGAAATCAAGTCGATATCTAGAAAAGTAAGGAAGTTATGACCAAGAAGGTAACCAGTTCCACTACTGTCTCTTTCCGGCCACTTTTTAGTGCAACTGGTTACCTTTTAGGTCATAACTTGCTTAGTTTTCAATATATCGACTTGATTTCTTTTGTATTGGATAGCGAAAGGCATTCGCTTTAATTAGAAATTTCTTTCTTGGGGATAGTGCAAGGAAATTTTTTTATCATTTTTTCAAAAAAAAGTAAAGGGGATAGTCCATTGATTTTTTTGGCCAAAAAAATTATTTTCTCACTATCTGCAAAAAAATTTATTTAAATTAAAGCCGCTCCCGTTAGCTATCCAACGCAATAGAAATCAAGTCGATATCTAGAAAAGTAAGGAAGTTATGACCAAGAAGGTAACCAGTTCCACTACTGTCTCTTTCCGGCCACTTTTTAGTGCAACTGGTTACCTTTTAGGTCATAACTTGCTAAGTTTTCAATATATCGACTTGATTTCTTTTGTCTTGGATAGCGAAAGGCATTCGCTTTAATTAGAAATTTCTTTCTTGGGGATAGTGCAAGGAATTTTTTTTATCATTTTTTCAAAAAAAAGCAAAGGGGATAGTCCATTGATTTTTTTGGCGAAAAAAATTATTTTCTCACTATCTGCAAAAAAATTTATTTAAATTAAAGCCGTTCCCGTTAGCTATCCAACGCAATAGAAATCAAGTCGATATCTAGAAAAGTAAGGAAGTTATGACCAAGAAGGTAACCAGTTCCACTACTGTCTCTTTCCGGCCACTTTTTAGTGCAACTGGTTACCTTTTAGGTCATAACTTGCTAAGTTTTCAATATATCGACTTGATTTCTTTTGTCTTGGATAGCGAAAGGCATTCGCTTTAATTAGAAATTTCTTTCTTGGGGATAGTGCAAGGAATTTTTTTTATCATTTTTTCAAAAAAAAGTAAAGGGGATAGTCCATTGATTTTTTTGGCCAAAAAAATTATTTTCTCACTATCTGCAAAAAAATTTATTTAAATTAAAGCCGTTCCCGTTAGCTATCCAACGCAATAGAAATCAAGTCGATATCTAGAAAAGTAAGGAAGTTATGACCAAGAAGGTAACCAGTTCCACTACTGTCTCTTTCCGGCCACTTTTTAGTGCAACTGGTTACCTTTTAGGTCATAACTTGCTAAGTTTTCAATATATCGACTTGATTTCTTTTGTCTTGGATAGCGAAAGGCATTCGCTTTAATTAGAAATTTCTTTCTTGGGGATAGTGCAAGGAAATTTTTTTATCATTTTTTCAAAAAAAAGTAAAGGGGATAGTCCATTGATTTTTTTGGCCAAAAAAATTATTTTCTCACTATCTGCAAAAAAATTTATTTAAATTAAAGCCGCTCCCGTTAGCTATCCAACGCAATAGAAATCAAGTCGATATCTAGAAAAGTAAGGAAGTTATGACCAAGAAGGTAACCAGTTCCACTACTGTCTCTTTCCGGCCACTTTTTAGTGCAACTGGTTACCTTTTAGGTCATAACTTGCTAAGTTTTCAATATATCGACTTGATTTCTTTTGTCTTGGATAGCGAAAGGCATTCGCTTTAATTAGAAATTTCTTTCTTGGGGATAGTGCAAGGAATTTTTTTTATCATTTTTTCAAAAAAAAGTAAAGGGGATAGTCCATTGATTTTTTTGGCCAAAAAAATTATTTTCTCACTATCTGCAAAAAAATTTATTTAAATTAAAGCCGCTCCCGTTAGCTATCCAACGCAATAGAAATCAAGTCGATATCTAGAAAAGTAAGGAAGTTATGACCAAGAAGGTAACCAGTTCCACTACTGTCTCTTTCCGGCCACTTTTTAGTGCAACTGGTTACCTTTTAGGTCATAACTTGCTAAGTTTTCAATATATCGACTTGATTTCTTTTGTCTTGGATAGCGAAAGGCATTCGCTTTAATTAGAAATTTCTTTCTTGGGGATAGTGCAAGGAATTTTTTTTATCATTTTTTCAAAAAAAAGTAAAGGGGATAGTCCATTGATTTTTTTGGCCAAAAAAATTATTTTCTCACTATCTGCAAAAAAATTTATTTAAATTAAAGCCGTTCCCGTTAGCTATCTAACGCAATAGAAATCAAGTCGATATCTAGAAAAGTAAGGAAGTTATGACCAAGAAGGTAACCAGTTCCACTACTGTCTCTTTCCGGCCACTTTTTAGTGCAACTGGTTACCTTTTATTTCATAACTTGCTAAGTTTTCAATATATCGACTTGATTTCTTTTGTCTTGGATAGAGAAAGGCATTCGCTTTAATTAGAAATTTCTTTCTTGGGGATAGTGCAAGGAAATTTTTTTATCATTTTTTCAAAAAAAAGTAAAGGGGATAGTCCATTGATTTTTTTGGCCAAAAAAATTATTTTCTCACTATCTGCAAAAAAATTTATTTAAATTAAAGCCGCTCCCGTTAGCTATCCAACGCAATAGAAATCAAGTCGATATCTAGAAAAGTAAGGAAGTTATGACCAAGAAGGTAACCAGTTCCACTACTGTCTCTTTCCGGCCACTTTTTAGTGCAACTGGTTACCTTTTAGGTCATAACTTGCTAAGTTTTCAATATATCGACTTGATTTCTTTTGCCTTGGATAGCGAAAGGCATTCGCTTTAATTAGAAATTTCTTTCTTGGGGATAGTGCAAGGAAATTTTTTTATCATTTTTTCAAAAAAAAGTAAAGAGGATAGTCCATTGATTTTTTTGGCCAAAAAAATTATTTTCTCACTATCTGCAAAAAAATTTATTTAAATTAAAGCCGCTCCCGTTAGCTATCCAACGCAATAGAAATCAAGTCGATATCTAGAAAAGTAAGGAAGTTATGACCAAGAAGGTAACCAGTTCCACTACTGTCTCTTTCCGGCCACTTTTTAGTGCAACTGGTTACCTTTTAGGTCATAACTTGCTAAGTTTTCAATATATCGACTTGATTTCTTTTGTCTTGGATAGCGAAAGGCATTCGCTTTAATTAGAAATTTCTTTCTTGGGGATAGTGCAAGGAAATTTTTTTATCATTTTTTCAAAAAAAAGTAAAGGGGATAGTCCATTGATTTTTTTGGCCAAAAAAATTATTTTCTCACTATCTGCAAAAAAATTTATTTAAATTAAAGCCGTTCCCGTTAGCTATCCAACGCAATAGAAATCAAGTCGATATCTAGAAAAGTAAGGAAGTTATGACCAAGAAGGTAACCAGTTCCACTACTGTCTCTTTCCGGCCACTTTTTAGTGCAACTGGTTACCTTTTAGGTCATAACTTGCTTAGTTTTCAATATATCGACTTGATTTCTTTTGTATTGGATAGCGAAAGGCATTCGCTTTAATTAGAAATTTCTTTCTTGGGGATAGTGCAAGGAAATTTTTTTATCATTTTTTCAAAAAAAAGTAAAGGGGATAGTCCATTGATTTTTTTGGCCAAAAAAATTATTTTCTCACTATCTGCAAAAAAATTTATTTAAATTAAAGCCGCTCCCGTTAGCTATCCAACGCAATAGAAATCAAGTCGATATCTAGAAAAGTAAGGAAGTTATGACCAAGAAGGTAACCAGTTCCACTACTGTCTCTTTCCGGCCACTTTTTAGTGCAACTGGTTACCTTTTAGGTCATAACTTGCTAAGTTTTCAATATATCGACTTGATTTCTTTTGTCTTGGATAGCGAAAGGCATTCGCTTTAATTAGAAATTTCTTTCTTGGGGATAGTGCAAGGAATTTTTTTTATCATTTTTTCAAAAAAAAGCAAAGGGGATAGTCCATTGATTTTTTTGGCGAAAAAAATTATTTTCTCACTATCTGCAAAAAAATTTATTTAAATTAAAGCCGTTCCCGTTAGCTATCCAACGCAATAGAAATCAAGTCGATATCTAGAAAAGTAAGGAAGTTATGACCAAGAAGGTAACCAGTTCCACTACTGTCTCTTTCCGGCCACTTTTTAGTGCAACTGGTTACCTTTTAGGTCATAACTTGCTAAGTTTTCAATATATCGACTTGATTTCTTTTGTCTTGGATAGCGAAAGGCATTCGCTTTAATTAGAAATTTCTTTCTTGGGGATAGTGCAAGGAATTTTTTTTATCATTTTTTCAAAAAAAAGTAAAGGGGATAGTCCATTGATTTTTTTGGCCAAAAAAATTATTTTCTCACTATCTGCAAAAAAATTTATTTAAATTAAAGCCGTTCCCGTTAGCTATCCAACGCAATAGAAATCAAGTCGATATCTAGAAAAGTAAGGAAGTTATGACCAAGAAGGTAACCAGTTCCACTACTGTCTCTTTCCGGCCACTTTTTAGTGCAACTGGTTACCTTTTAGGTCATAACTTGCTAAGTTTTCAATATATCGACTTGATTTCTTTTGTCTTGGATAGCGAAAGGCATTCGCTTTAATTAGAAATTTCTTTCTTGGGGATAGTGCAAGGAAATTTTTTTATCATTTTTTCAAAAAAAAGTAAAGGGGATAGTCCATTGATTTTTTTGGCCAAAAAAATTATTTTCTCACTATCTGCAAAAAAATTTATTTAAATTAAAGCCGCTCCCGTTAGCTATCCAACGCAATAGAAATCAAGTCGATATCTAGAAAAGTAAGGAAGTTATGACCAAGAAGGTAACCAGTTCCACTACTGTCTCTTTCCGGCCACTTTTTAGTGCAACTGGTTACCTTTTAGGTCATAACTTGCTAAGTTTTCAATATATCGACTTGATTTCTTTTGTCTTGGATAGCGAAAGGCATTCGCTTTAATTAGAAATTTCTTTCTTGGGGATAGTGCAAGGAATTTTTTTTATCATTTTTTCAAAAAAAAGTAAAGGGGATAGTCCATTGATTTTTTTGGCCAAAAAAATTATTTTCTCACTATCTGCAAAAAAATTTATTTAAATTAAAGCCGCTCCCGTTAGCTATCCAACGCAATAGAAATCAAGTCGATATCTAGAAAAGTAAGGAAGTTATGACCAAGAAGGTAACCAGTTCCACTACTGTCTCTTTCCGGCCACTTTTTAGTGCAACTGGTTACCTTTTAGGTCATAACTTGCTAAGTTTTCAATATATCGACTTGATTTCTTTTGTCTTGGATAGCGAAAGGCATTCGCTTTAATTAGAAATTTCTTTCTTGGGGATAGTGCAAGGAATTTTTTTTATCATTTTTTCAAAAAAAAGTAAAGGGGATAGTCCATTGATTTTTTTGGCCAAAAAAATTATTTTCTCACTATCTGCAAAAAAATTTATTTAAATTAAAGCCGTTCCCGTTAGCTATCTAACGCAATAGAAATCAAGTCGATATCTAGAAAAGTAAGGAAGTTATGACCAAGAAGGTAACCAGTTCCACTACTGTCTCTTTCCGGCCACTTTTTAGTGCAACTGGTTACCTTTTATTTCATAACTTGCTAAGTTTTCAATATATCGACTTGATTTCTTTTGTCTTGGATAGAGAAAGGCATTCGCTTTAATTAGAAATTTCTATCTTGGGGATAGTGCAAGGAAATTTTTTTATCATTTTTTCAAAAAAAAGTAAAGGGGATAGTCCATTGATTTTTTTTGGCCAAAAAAATTATTTTCTCACTATCTGCAAAAAAATTTATTTAAATTAAAGCCGCTCCCGTTAGCTATCCAACGCAATAGAAATCAAGTCGATATCTAGAAAAGTAAGGAAGTTATGACCAAGAAGGTAACCAGTTCCACTACTGTCTCTTTCCGGCCACTTTTTAGTGCAACTGGTTACCTTTTAGGTCATAACTTGCTAAGTTTTCAATATATCGACTTGATTTCTTTTGCCTTGGATAGCGAAAGGCATTCGCTTTAATTAGAAATTTCTTTCTTGGGGATAGTGCAAGGAAATTTTTTTATCATTTTTTCAAAAAAAAGTAAAGAGGATAGTCCATTGATTTTTTTGGCCAAAAAAATTATTTTCTCACTATCTGCAAAAAAATTTATTTAAATTAAAGCCGCTCCCGTTAGCTATCCAACGCAATAGAAATCAAGTCGATATCTAGAAAAGTAAGGAAGTTATGACCAAGAAGGTAACCAGTTCCACTACTGTCTCTTTCCGGCCACTTTTTAGTGCAACTGGTTACCTTTTAGGTCATAACTTGCTAAGTTTTCAATATATCGACTTGATTTCTTTTGCTTTCGATAGCGAAAGGCATTGGCTTTAATTAGAAATTTCTTTCTTGGGGATAGTGCAAGGAAATTTTTTTATCATTTTTTCAAAAAAAAGCTAAGGGGATAGTCCATTGATTTTTTTGGCCAAAAAAATTATTTTCTCACTATCTGCAAAAAAATTTATTTAAATTAAAGCCGCTCCCGTTAGCTATCCAACGCAATAGAAATCAAGTCGATATCTAGAAAAGTAAGGAAGTTATGACCAAGAAGGTAACCAGTTCCACTACTGTCTCTTTCCGGCCACTTTTTAGTGCAACTGGTTACCTTTTAGGTCATAACTTGCTAAGTTTTCAATATATCGACTTGATTTCTTTTGTCTTGGATAGCGAAAGGCATTCGCTTTAATTAGAAATTTCTTTCTTGGGGATAGTGCAAGGAAATTTTTTTATCATTTTTTCAAAAAAAAGTAAAGGGGATAGTCCATTGATTTTTTTGGCCAAAAAAATTATTTTCTCACTATCTGCAAAAAAATTTATTTAAATTAAAGCCGCTCCCGTTAGCTATCCAACGCAATAGAAATCAAGTCGATATCTAGAAAAGTAAGGAAGTTATGACCAAGAAGGTAACCAGTTCCACTACTGTCTCTTTCCGGCCACTTTTTAGTGCAACTGGTTACCTTTTAGGTCATAACTTGCTAAGTTTTCAATATATCGACTTGATTTCTTTTGCTTTCGATAGCGAAAGGCATTGGCTTTAATTAGAAATTTTTTTCTTGGGGATAGTGCAAGGAAATTTTTTTATCATTTTTTCAAAAAAAAGCAAAGGGGATAGTCCATTGATTTTTTTGGCGAA
The DNA here is from genome assembly GCA_947397855.1 of Thelaira solivaga. Lineage (NCBI taxonomy): Eukaryota > Metazoa > Arthropoda > Insecta > Diptera > Tachinidae > Thelaira > Thelaira solivaga. The sequence goes on along the minus strand of OX377613.1, from coordinate 49,256,148 downwards.
AAAAATTATTTTCTGCAAAAAAATTTATTTAAATTAAAGCCGCTCCCGTTAGCTATCCAACGCAATAGAAATCAAGTCGATATCTAGAAAAGTAAGGAAGTTATGACCAAGAAGGTAACCAGTTTCACTACTGTCTCTTTCCGGCCACTTTTTAGTGCAACTGGTTACCTTTTAGGTCATAACTTGCTAAGTTTTCAATATATCGACTTGATTTCTTTTGTCTTGGATAGCGAAAGGCATTCGCTTTAATTAGAAATTTCTTATTTGGGGATAGTGCAAGGAAATTTTTTTATAATTTTTTCAAAAAAAAGTAAAGGGGATAGTCCATTGATTTTTTTGGCCAAAAAAATTATTTTCTCACTATCTGCAAAAAAATTTATTTAAATTAAAGCCGCTCCCGTTAGCTATCCAACGCAATAGAAATCAAGTCGATATCTAGAAAAGTAAGGAAGTTATGACCAAGAAGGTAACCAGTTCCACTACTGTCTCTTTCCGGCCACTTTTTAGTGCAACTGGTTACCTTTTAGGTCATAACTTGCTAAGTTTTCAATATATCGACTTGATTTCTTTTGTCTTGGATAGCGAAAGGCATTCGCTTTAATTAGAAATTTCTTTCTTGGGGATAGTGCAAATAAATTTTTTTATCATTTTTTCAAAAAAAAGTAAAGGGGATAGTCCATTGATTTTTTTGGCGAAAAAAATTATTTTCTCACTATCTGCAAAAAAATTTATTTAAATTAAAGCCGCTCCCGTTAGCTATCCAACGCAATAGAAATCAAGTCGATATCTAGAAAAGTAAGGAAGTTATGACCAAGAAGGTAACCAGTTCCACTACTGTCTCTTTCCGGCCACTTTTTAGTGCAACTGGTTACCTTTTAGGTCATAACTTGCTAAGTTTTCAATATATCGACTTGATTTCTTTTGTCTTGGATAGCGAAAGGCATTCGCTTTAATTAGAAATTTCTTTCTTGGGGATAGTGCAAGGAAATTTTTTTATCATTTTTTCAAAAAAAAGTAAAGGGGATAGTCCATTGATTTTTTTGGCGAAAAAAATTATTTTCTCACTATCTGCAAAAAAATTTATTTAAATTAAAGCCGCTCCCGTTAGCTATCCAACGCAATAGAAATCAAGTCGATATCTAGAAAAGTAAGGAAGTTATGACCAAGAAGGTAACCAGTTCCACTACTGTCTCTTTCCGGCCACTTTTTAGTGCAACTGGTTACCTTTTTGGTCATAACTTGCTAAGTTTTCAATATATCGACTTGATTTCTTTTGTATTGGATAGAGAAAGGCATTCGCTTTAATTAGAAATTTCTTTCTTGGGGATAGTGCAAGGAAATTTTTTTATCATTTTTTCAAAAAAAAGTAAAGGGGATAGTCCATTGATTTTTTTGGCCAAAAAAATTATTTTCTCACTATCTGCAAAAAAATTTATTTAAATTAAAGCCGTTCCCGTTAGCTATCCAACGCAATAGAAATCAAGTCGATATCTAGAAAAGTAAGGAAGTTATGACCAAGAAGGTAACCAGTTCCACTACTGTCTCTTTCCGGCCACTTTTTAGTGCAACTGGTTACCTTTTAGGTCATAACTTGCTAAGTTTTCAATATATCGACTTGATTTCTTTTGCTTTCGATAGCGAAAGGCATTGGCTTTAATTAGAAATTTTTTTCTTGGGGATAGTGCAAGGAAATTTTTTTATCATTTTTTCAAAAAAAAGCAAAGGGGATAGTCCATTGATTTTTTTGGCGAAAAAAATTATTTTCTGCAAAAAAATTTATTTAAATTAAAGCCGCTCCCGTTAGCTATCCAACGCAATAGAAATCAAGTCGATATCTAGAAAAGTAAGGAAGTTATGACCAAGAAGGTAACCAGTTCCACTACTGTCTCTTTCCGGCCACTTTTTAGTGCAACTGGTTACCTTTTAGGTCATAACTTGCTAAGTTTTCAATATATCGACTTGATTTCTTTTGCTTTCGATAGCGAAAGGCATTGGCTTTAATTAGAAATTTTTTTCTTGGGGATAGCGCAAGGAAATTTTTTTATCATTTTTTCAAAAAAAAGCAAAGGGGATAGTCCATTGATTTTTTTGGCCAAAAAAATTATTTTCTCACTATCTGCAAAAAAATTTATTTAAATTAAAGCCGCTCCCGTTAGCTATCCAACGCAATAGAAATCAAGTCGATATCTAGAAAAGTAAGGAAGTTATGACCAAGAAGGTAACCAGTTCCACTACTGTCTCTTTCCGGCCACTTTTTAGTGCAACTGGTTACCTTTTTGGTCATAACTTGCTAAGTTTTCAATATATCGACTTGATTTCTTTTGTATTGGATAGAGAAAGGCATTCGCTTTAATTAGAAATTTCTTTCTTGGGGATAGTGCAAGGAAATTTTTTTATCATTTTTTCAAAAAAAAGCAAAGGGGATAGTCCATTGATTTTTTTGGCCAAAAAAATTATTTTCTCACTATCTGCAAAAAAATTTATTTAAATTAAAGCCGCTCCCGTTAGCTATCCAACGCAATAGAAATCAAGTCGATATCTAGAAAAGTAAGGAAGTTATGACCAAGAAGGTAACCAGTTCCACTACTGTCTCTTTCCGGCCACTTTTTAGTGCAACTGGTTACCTTTTAGGTCATAACTTGCTAAGTTTTCAATATATCGACTTGATTTCTTTTGCTTTCGATAGCGAAAGGCATTGGCTTTAATTAGAAATTTTTTTCTTGGGGATAGCGCAAGGAAATTTTTTTATCATTTTTTCAAAAAAAAGCAAAGGGGATAGTCCATTGATTTTTTTGGCCAAAAAAATTATTTTCTCACTATCTGCAAAAAAATTTATTTAAATTAAAGCCGCTCCCGTTAGCTATCCAACGCAATAGAAATCAAGTCGATATCTAGAAAAGTAAGGAAGTTATGACCAAGAAGGTAACCAGTTCCACTACTGTCTCTTTCCGGCCACTTTTTAGTGCAACTGGTTACCTTTTAGGTCATAACTTGCTAAGTTTTCAATATATCGACTTGATTTCTTTTGTCTTGGATAGCGAAAGGCATTCGCTTTAACTAGAAATTTCTTTCTTGGGGATAGTGCAAGGAAATTTTTTTATCATTTTTTCAAAAAAAAGTAAAGGGGATAGTCCATTGATTTTTTTGGCCAAAAAAATTATTTTCTCACTATCTGCAAAAAAATTTATTTAAATTAAAGCCGCTCCCGTTAGCTATCCAACGCAATAGAAATCAAGTCGATATCTAGAAAAGTAAGGAAGTTATGACCAAGAAGGTAACCAGTTCCACTACTGTCTCTTTCCGGCCACTTTTTAGTGCAACTGGTTACCTTTTAGGTCATAACTTGCTAAGTTTTCAATATATCGACTTGATTTCTTTTGTCTTGGATAGCGAAAGGCATTCGCTTTAATTAGAAATTTTTTTCTTGGGGATAGTGCAAATAAATTTTTTTATCATTTTTTCAAAAAAAAGTAAAGGGGATAGTCCATTGATTTTTTTGGCGAAAAAAATTATTTTCTCACTATCTGCAAAAAAAATTTATTTAAATTAAAGCCGCTCCCGTTAGCTATCCAACGCAATAGAAATCAAGTCGATATCTAGAAAAGTAAGGAAGTTATGACCAAGAAGGTAACCAGTTCCACTACTGTCTCTTTCCGGCCACTTTTTAGTGCAACTGGTTACCTTTTAGGTCATAACTTGCTAAGTTTTCAATATATCGACTTGATTTCTTTTGTCTTGGATAGCGAAAGGCATTCGCTTTAATTAGAAATTTCTTTCTTGGGGATAGTGCAAGGAAATTTTTTTATCATTTTTTCAAAAAAAAGTAAAGGGGATAGTCCATTGATTTTTTTGGCCAAAAAAATTATTTTCTCACTATCTGCAAAAAAAATTTATTTAAATTAAAGCCGCTCCCGTTAGCTATCCAACGCAATAGAAATCAAGTCGATATCTAGAAAAGTAAGGAAGTTATGACCAAGAAGGTAACCAGTTCCACTACTGTCTCTTTCCGGCCACTTTTTAGTGCAACTGGTTACCTTTTAGGTCATAACTTGCTAAGTTTTCAATATATCGACTTGATTTCTTTTGCTTTCGATAGCGAAAGGCATTGGCTTTAATTAGAAATTTTTTTCTTGGGGATAGTGCAAGGAAATTTTTTTATCATTTTTTCAAAAAAAAGCAAAGGGGATAGTCCATTGATTTTTTTGGCGAAAAAAATTATTTTCTGCAAAAAAATTTATTTAAATTAAAGCCGCTCCCGTTAGCTATCCAACGCAATAGAAATCAAGTCGATATCTAGAAAAGTAAGGAAGTTATGACCAAGAAGGTAACCAGTTCCACTACTGTCTCTTTCCGGCCACTTTTTAGTGCAACTGGTTACCTTTTTGGTCATAACTTGCTAAGTTTTCAATATATCGACTTGATTTCTTTTGTATTGGATAGAGAAAGGCATTGGCTTTAATTAGAAATTTTTTACTTGGGGATAGTGCAAGGAAATTTTTTTATCATTTTTTCAAAAAAAAGTAAAGGGGATAGTCCATTGATTTTTTTGGCCAAAAAAATTATTTTCTCACTATCTGCAAAAAAAATTTATTTAAATTAAAGCCGCTCCCGTTAGCTATCCAACGCAATAGAAATCAAGTCGATATCTAGAAAAGTAAGGAAGTTATGACCAAGAAGGTAACCAGTTCCACTACTGTCTCTTTCCGGCCACTTTTTAGTGCAACTGGTTACCTTTTAGGTCATAACTTGCTAAGTTTTCAATATATCGACTTGATTTCTTTTGCTTTCGATAGCGAAAGGCATTGGCTTTAATTAGAAATTTTTTTCTTGGGGATAGTGCAAGGAAATTTTTTTATCATTTTTTCAAAAAAAAGCAAAGGGGATAGTCCATTGATTTTTTTGGCGAAAAAAATTATTTTCTGCAAAAAAATTTATTTAAATTAAAGCCGCTCCCGTTAGCTATCCAACGCAATAGAAATCAAGTCGATATCTAGAAAAGTAAGGAAGTTATGACCAAGAAGGTAACCAGTTCCACTACTGTCTCTTTCCGGCCACTTTTTAGTGCAACTGGTTACCTTTTAGGTCATAACTTGCTAAGTTTTCAATATATCGACTTGATTTCTTTTGCTTTCGATAGCGTAAGGCATTGGCTTTAATTAGAAATTTTTTTCTTGGGGATAGCGCAAGGAAATTTTTTTATCATTTTTTCAAAAAAAAGCAAAGGGGATAGTCCATTGATTTTTTTGGCCAAAAAAATTATTTTCTCACTATCTGCAAAAAAATTTATTTAAATTAAAGCCGCTCCCGTTAGCTATCCAACGCAATAGAAATCAAGTCGATATCTAGAAAAGTAAGGAAGTTATGACCAAGAAGGTAACCAGTTCCACTACTGTCTCTTTCCGGCCACTTTTTAGTGCAACGGGTTACCTTTTAGGTCATAACTTGCTAAGTTTTCAATATATCGACTTGATTTCTTTTGCCTTGGATAGCGAAAGGCATTGGCTTTAATTAAAAAATTTTTTCTTGGGGATAGTGCAAGGAAATTTTTTTATCATTTTTTTCAAAAAAAAGCAAAAGGATAGTCCATTGATTTTTTTGGCGAAAAAAATTATTTTCTCACTATCTGCAAAAAAATTTATTTAAATTAAAGCCGCTCCCGTTAGCTATCCAACGCAATAGAAATCAAGTCGATATCTAGAAAAGTAAGGAAGTTATGACCAAGAAGGTAACCAGTTCCACTACTGTCTCTTTCCGGCCACTTTTTAGTGCAACGGGTTACCTTTTAGGTCATAACTTGCTAAGTTTTCAATATATCGACTTGATTTCTTTTGCCTTGGATAGCGAAAGGCATTGGCTTTAATTAAAAAATTTTTTCTTGGGGATAGTGCAAGGAAATTTTTTTATCATTTTTTTCAAAAAAAAGCAAAAGGGATAGTCCATTGATTTTTTTGGCGAAAAAAATTATTTTCTCACTATCTGCAAAAAAATTTATTTAAATTAAAGCCGCTCCCGTTAGCTATCCAACGCAATAGAAATCAAGTCGATATCTAGAAAAGTAAGGAAGTTATGACCAAGAAGGTAACCAGTTCCACTACTGTCTCTTTCCGGCCACTTTTTAGTGCAACGGATTACCTTTTAGGTCATAACTTGCTAAGTTTTCAATATATCGACTTGATTTCTTTTGCCTTGGATAGCGAAAGGCATTGGCTTTAATTAAAAAATTTTTTCTTGGGGATAGTGCAAGGAAATTTTTTTATCATTTTTTTCAAAAAAAAGCAAAAGGGATAGTCCATTGATTTTTTTGGCGAAAAAAATTATTTTCTCACTATCTGCAAAAAAATTTATTTAAATTAAAGCCGCTCCCGTTAGCTATCCAACGCAATAGAAATCAAGTCGATATCTAGAAAAGTAAGGAAGTTATGACCAAGAAGGTAACCAGTTCCACTACTGTCTCTTTCCGGCCACTTTTTAGTGCAACGGGTTACCTTTTAGGTCATAACTTGCTAAGTTTTCAATATATCGACTTGATTTCTTTTGCTTTCGTTAGCGAAAGGCATTGGCTTTAATTAGAAATTTTTTTCTTGGGGATAGTGCAAGGAAATTTTTTTATAATTTTTTCAAAAAAAAGCAAAGGGGATAGTCCATTGATTTTTTTGGCGAAAAAAATTATTTTCTCACTATCTGCAAAAAAATTTATTTAAATTAAAGCCGCTCCCGTTAGCTATCCAACGCAATAGAAATCAAGTCGATATCTAGAAAAGTAAGGAAGTTATGACCAAGAAGGTAACCAGTTCCACTACTGTCTCTTTCCGGCCACTTTTTAGTGCAACTGGTTACCTTTTTGGTCATAACTTGCTAAGTTTTCAATATATCGACTTGATTTCTTTTGCTTTCGATAGCGAAAGGCATTGGCTTTAATTAGAAATTTTTTTCTTGGGGACAGCGCAAGGAAATTTTTTTATCATTTTTTCAAAAAAAAGCAAAGGGGATAGTCCATTGATTTTTTTGGCCAAAAAAATTATTTTCTCACTATCTGCAAAAAAATTTATTTAAATTAAAGCCGCTCCCGTTAGCTATCCAACGCAATAGAAATCAAGTCGATATCTAGAAAAGTAAGGAAGTTATGACCAAGAAGGTAACCAGTTCCACTACTGTCTCTTTCCGGCCACTTTTTAGTGCAACGGGTTACCTTTTAGGTCATAACTTGCTAAGTTTTCAATATATCGACTTGATTTCTTTTGCCTTGGATAGCGAAAGGCATTGGCTTTAATTAAAAAATTTTTTCTTGGGGATAGTGCAAGGAAATTTTTTTATCATTTTTTTCAAAAAAAAGCAAAAGGGATAGTCCATTGATTTTTTTGGCGAAAAAAATTATTTTCTCACTATCTGCAAAAAAATTTATTTAAATTAAAGCCGCTCCCGTTAGCTATCCAACGCAATAGAAATCAAGTCGATATCTAGAAAAGTAAGGAAGTTATGACCAAGAAGGTAACCAGTTCCACTACTGTCTCTTTCCGGCCACTTTTTAGTGCAACGGATTACCTTTTAGGTCATAACTTGCTAAGTTTTCAATATATCGACTTGATTTCTTTTGCCTTGGATAGCGAAAGGCATTGGCTTTAATTAAAAAATTTTTTCTTGGGGATAGTGCAAGGAAATTTTTTTATCATTTTTTTCAAAAAAAAGCAAAAGGGATAGTCCATTGATTTTTTTGGCGAAAAAAATTATTTTCTCACTATCTGCAAAAAAATTTATTTAAATTAAAGCCGCTCCCGTTAGCTATCCAACGCAATAGAAATCAAGTCGATATCTAGAAAAGTAAGGAAGTTATGACCAAGAAGGTAACCAGTTCCACTACTGTCTCTTTCCGGCCACTTTTTAGTGCAACGGGTTACCTTTTAGGTCATAACTTGCTAAGTTTTCAATATATCGACTTGATTTCTTTTGCTTTCGTTAGCGAAAGGCATTGGCTTTAATTAGAAATTTTTTTCTTGGGGATAGTGCAAGGAAATTTTTTTATAATTTTTTCAAAAAAAAGCAAAAGGGATAGTCCATTGATTTTTTTGGCGAAAAAAATTATTTTCTCACTATCTGCAAAAAAATTTATTTAAATTAAAGCCGCTCCCGTTAGCTATCCAACGCAATAGAAATCAAGTCGATATCTAGAAAAGTAAGGAAGTTATGACCAAGAAGGTAACCAGTTCCACTACTGTCTCTTTCCGGCCACTTTTTAGTGCAACTGGTTACCTTTTAGGTCATAACTTGCTAAGTTTTCAATATATCGACTTGATTTCTTTTGCTTTCGATAGCGAAAGGCATTGGCTTTAATTAGAAATTTTTTTCTTGGGGATAGTGCAAGGAAATTTTTTTATCATTTTTTTCAAAAAAAAGCAAAAGGGATAGTCCATTGATTTTTTTGGCGAAAAAAATTATTTTCTCACTATCTGCAAAAAAATTTATTTAAATTAAAGCCGCTCCCGTTAGCTATCCAACGCAATAGAAATCAAGTCGATATCTAGAAAAGTAAGGAAGTTATGACCAAGAAGGTAACCAGTTCCACTACTGTCTCTTTCCGGCCACTTTTTAGTGCAACTGGTTACCTTTTAGGTCATAACTTGCTAAGTTTTCAATATATCGACTTGATTTCTTTTGCTTTCGTTAGCGAAAGGCATTGGCTTTAATTAGAAATTTTTTTCTTGGGGATAGTGCAAGGAAATTTTTTTATCATTTTTTCAAAAAAAAGCAAAGGGGATAGTCCATTGATTTTTTTGGCGAAAAAAATTATTTTCTCACTATCTGCAAAAAAATTTATTTAAATTAAAGCCGCTCCCGTTAGCTATCCAACGCAATAGAAATCAAGTCGATATCTAGAAAAGTAAGGAAGTTATGACCAAAAAGGTAACCAGTTCTACTACTGTCTCTTTCCGGCCACTTTTTAGTGCAACTGGTTACCTTTTTGGTCATAACTTGCTAAGTTTTCAATATATCGACTTGATTTCTTTTGCTTTGGATAGCGAAAGGCATTGGCTTTAATTAGAAATTTTTTTCTTGGGGATAGTGCAAGGAAATTTTTTTATCATTTTTTCAAAAAAAAGCAAAGGGGATAGTCCATTGATTTTTTTGGCGAAAAAAATTATTTTCACACTATCTGCAAAAAAAATAACTTAAATTTAAGCAAATCCCGTTATCTATCCAACGCAATAGAAATCAAGTCGATATCTAGAAAAGTAAAGAAGTTATGACCAAGAAGGTAACCAGTTCCACTACTGTCTCTTTCCGGCCACTTTTTAGTGCAACTGGTTACCTTTTATTTCATAACTTGCTAAGTTTTCAATATATCGACTTGATTTCTTTTGCTTTCGATAGCGAAAGGCATTGGCTTTAATTAGAAATTTTTTTCTTGGGGATAATGCAAGGAAATTTTTTTATCATTTTTTCAAAAAAAAGCAAAGGGGATAGTCCATTGATTTTTTTGGCCAAAAAAATTATTTTCTCACTATCTGCAAAAAATTTATTTAAATTAAAGCCGCTCCCGTTAGCTATCCAACGCAATAGAAATCAAGTCGATATCTAGAAAAGTAAGGAAGTTATGACCAAGAAGGTAACCAGTTCCACTACTGTCTCTTTCCGGCCACTTTTTAGTGCAACTGGTTACCTTTTAGGTCATAACTTGCTAAGTTTTCAATATATCGACTTGATTTCTTTTGCTTTCGATAGCGAAAGGCATTGGCTTTAATTAGAAATTTTTTTCTTGGGGATAATGCAAGGAATATTTTTTATCATTTTTTCAAAAAAAAGCAAAGGGGATAGTCCATTGATTTTTTTGGCCAAAAAAATTATTTTCTCACTATCTGCAAAAAAATTTATTTAAATTAAAGCCGCTCCCGTTAGCTATCCAACGCAATAGAAATCAAGTCGATATCTAGAAAAGTAAGGAAGTTATGACCAAGAAGGTAACCAGTTCCACTTCTGTCTCTTTCCGGCCACTTTTTAGTGCAACTGGTTACCTTTTAGGTCATAACTTGCTAAGTTTTCAATATATCGACTTGATTTCTTTTGCCTTGGATAGCGAAAGGCATTCGCTTTAATTAGAAATTTCTTTCTTGGGGATAGTGCAAGGAAATTTTTTTATCATTTTTTCAAAAAAAAGTAAAGAGGATAGTCCATTGATTTTTTTGGCCAAAAAAATTATTTTCTCACTATCTGCAAAAAAATTTATTTAAATTAAAGCCGCTCCCGTTAGCTATCCAACGCAATAGAAATCAAGTCGATATCTAGAAAAGTAAGGAAGTTATGACCAAGAAGGTAACCAGTTCCATTACTGTCTCTTTCCGGCCACTTTTTAGTGCAACTGGTTACCTTTTAGGTCATAACTTGCTAAGTTTTCAATATATCGACTTGATTTCTTTTGCTTTCGATAGCGAAAGGCATTGGCTTTAATTAGAAATTTTTTTCTTGGGGATAGTGCAAGGAAATTTTTTTATCATTTTTTCAAAAAAAAGCAAAGGGGATAGTCCATTGATTTTTTTAGCGAAAAAAATTATTTTCTCACTATCTGCAAAAAAATTTATTTAAATTAAAGCCGCTCCCGTTAGCTATCCAACGCAATAGAAATCAAGTCGATATCTAGAAAAGTAAGGAAGTTATGACCAAAAAGGTAACCAGTTCCACTACTGTCTCTTTCCGGCCACTTTTTAGTGCAACTGGTTACCTTTTAGGTCATAACTTGCTAAGTTTTCAATATATCGACTTGATTTCTTTTGCTTTGGATAGCGAAAGGCATTGGCTTTAATTAGAAATTTTTTTCTTGGGGATAGTGCAAGGAATATTTTGTATCATTTTTTCAAAAAAAAGCAAAGGGGATAGTCCATTGATTTTTTTGGCGAAAAAAATTATTTTCTCACTATCTGCAAAAAAATTTATTTAAATTAAAGCCGCTCCCGTTAGCTATCCAACGCAATAGAAATCAAGTCGATATCTAGAAAAGTAAGGAAGTTATGACCAAAAAGGTAACCAGTTCTACTACTGTCTCTTTCCGGCCACTTTTTAGTGCAACTGGTTACCTTTTTGGTCATAACTTGCTAAGTTTTCAATATATCGACTTGATTTCTTTTGCTTTGGATAGCGAAAGGCATTGGCTTTAATTAGAAATTTTTTTCTTGGGGATAGTGCAAGGAAATTTTTTTATCATTTTTTCAAAAAAAAAAGCAAAGGGGATAGTCCATTGATTTTTTTGGCGAAAAAAATTATTTTCTCACTATCTGCAAAAAAATTTATTTAAATTAAAGCCGCTCCCGTTAGCTATCCAACGCAATAGAAATCAAGTCGATATCTAGAAAAGTAAGGAAGTTATGACCAAGAAGGTAACCAGTTCCACTACTGTCTCTTTCCGGCCACTTTTTAGTGCAACTGGTTACCTTTTAGGTCATAACTTGCTAAGTTTTCAATATATCGACTTGATTTCTTTTGCTTTCGATAGCGAAAGGCATTGGCTTTAATTAGAAATTTTTTTCTTGGGGATAATGCAAGGAATATTTTTTATCATTTTTTCAAAAAAAAGCAAAGGGGATAGTCCATTGATTTTTTTGGCCAAAAAAATTATTTTCTCACTATCTGCAAAAAAATTTATTTAAATTAAAGCCGCTCCCGTTAGCTATCCAACGCAATAGAAATCAAGTCGATATCTAGAAAAGTAAGGAAGTTATGACCAAGAAGGTAACCAGTTCCACTACTGTCTCTTTCCGGCCACTTTTTAGTGCAACTGGTTACCTTTTAGGTCATAACTTGCTAAGTTTTCAATATATCGACTTGATTTCTTTTGCCTTGGATAGCGAAAGGCATTCGCTTTAATTAGAAATTTCTTTCTTGGGGATAGTGCAAGGAAATTTTTTTATCATTTTTTCAAAAAAAAGTAAAGAGGATAGTCCATTGATTTTTTTGGCCAAAAAAATTATTTTCTCACTATCTGCAAAAAAATTTATTTAAATTAAAGCCGCTCCCGTTAGCTATCCAACGCAATAGAAATCAAGTCGATATCTAGAAAAGTAAGGAAGTTATGACCAAGAAGGTAACCAGTTCCACTACTGTCTCTTTCCGGCCACTTTTTAGTGCAACTGGTTACCTTTTAGGTCATAACTTGCTAAGTTTTCAATATATCGACTTGATTTCTTTTGCTTTCGATAGCGAAAGGCATTGGCTTTAATTAGAAATTTTTTTCTTGGGGATAGTGCAAGGAAATTTTTTTATCATTTTTTCAAAAAAAAGCAAAGGGGATAGTCCATTGATTTTTTTGGCGAAAAAAATTATTTTCTCACTATCTGCAAAAAAATTTATTTAAATTAAAGCCGCTCCCGTTAGCTATCCAACGCAATAGAAATCAAGTCGATATCTAGAAAAGTAAGGAAGTTATGACCAAGAAGGTAACCAGTTCCACTACTGTCTCTTTCCGGCCACTTTTTAGTGCAACTGGTTACCTTTTAGGTCATAACTTGCTAAGTTTTCAATATATCGACTTGATTTCTTTTGCTTTCGATAGCGAAAGGCATTGGCTTTAATTAGAAATTTTTTTCTTGGGGATAGTGCAAGGAAATTTTTTTATCATTTTTTCAAAAAAAAGCAAAGGGGATAGTCCATTGATTTTTTTGGCGAAAAAAATTATTTTCTCACTATCTGCAAAAAAATTTATTTAAATTAAAGCCGCTCCCGTTAGCTATCCAACGCAATAGAAATCAAGTCGATATCTAGAAAAGTAAGGAAGTTATGACCAAAAAGGTAACCAGTTCTACTACTGTCTCTTTCCGGCCACTTTTTAGTGCAACTGGTTACCTTTTTGGTCATAACTTGCTAAGTTTTCAATATATCGACTTGATTTCTTTTGCTTTGGATAGCGAAAGGCATTGGCTTTAATTAGAAATTTTTTTCTTGGGGATAGTGCAAGGAATATTTTTTATCATTTTTTCAAAAAAAAGTCCATTGATTTTTTTGGCGAAAAAAATTATTTTCTCACTATCTGCAAAAAAATTTATTTAAATTAAAGCCGCTCCCGTTAGCTATCCAACGCAATAGAAATCAAGTCGATATCTAGAAAAGTAAGGAAGTTATGACCAAAAAGGTAACCAGTTCTACTACTGTCTCTTTCCGGCCACTTTTTAGTGCAACTGGTTACCTTTTTGGTCATAACTTGCTAAGTTTTCAATATATCGACTTGATTTCTTTTGCTTTGGATAGCGAAAGGCATTGGCTTTAATTAGAAATTTTTTTCTTGGGGATAGTGCAAGGAAATTTTTTTATCATTTTTTCAAAAAAAAGCAAAGGGGAGAGTCCATTGATTTTTTTGGCGAAAAAAATTATTTTCTCACTATCTGCAAAAAAATTTATTTAAATTAAAGCCGCTCCCGTTAGCTATCCAACGCAATAGAAATCAAGTCGATATCTAGAAAAGTAAGGAAGTTATGACCAAAAAGGTAACCAGTTCTACTACTGTCTCTTTCCGGCCACTTTTTAGTGCAACTGGTTACCTTTTTGGTCATAACTTGCTAAGTTTTCAATATATCGACTTGATTTCTTTTGCTTTGGATAGCGAAAGGCATTGGCTTTAATTAGAAATTTTTTTCTTGGGGATAGTGCAAGGAATATTTTTTATCATTTTTTCAAAAAAAAGTCCATTGATTTTTTTGGCGAAAAAAATTATTTTCTCACTATCTGCAAAAAAATTTATTTAAATTAAAGCCGCTCCCGTTAGCTATCCAACGCAATAGAAATCAAGTCGATATCTAGAAAAGTAAGGAAGTTATGACCAAGAAGGTAACCAGTTCCACTACTGTCTCTTTCCGGCCACTTTTTAGTGCAACTGGTTACCTTTTAGGTCATAACTTGCTAAGTTTTCAATATATCGACTTGATTTCTTTTGCCTTGGATAGCGAAAGGCATTCGCTTTAATTAGAAATTTCTTTCTTGGGGATAGTGCAAGGAAATTTTTTTATCATTTTTTCAAAAAAAAGTAAAGAGGATAGTCCATTGATTTTTTTGGCCAAAAAAATTATTTTCTCACTATCTGCAAAAAAATTTATTTAAATTAAAGCCGCTCCCGTTAGCTATCCAACGCAATAGAAATCAAGTCGATATCTAGAAAAGTAAGGAAGTTATGACCAAGAAGGTAACCAGTTCCACTACTGTCTCTTTCCGGCCACTTTTTAGTGCAACTGGTTACCTTTTAGGTCATAACTTGCTAAGTTTTCAATATATCGACTTGATTTCTTTTGCTTTCGATAGCGAAAGGCATTGGCTTTAATTAGAAATTTTTTTCTTGGGGATAGTGCAAGGAAATTTTTTTATCATTTTTTCAAAAAAAAGCAAAGGGGATAGTCCATTGATTTTTTTGGCGAAAAAAATTATTTTCTCACTATCTGCAAAAAAATTTATTTAAATTAAAGCCGCTCCCGTTAGCTATCCAACGCAATAGAAATCAAGTCGATATCTAGAAAAGTAAGGAAGTTATGACCAAGAAGGTAACCAGTTCCACTACTGTCTCTTTCCGGCCACTTTTTAGTGCAACTGGTTACCTTTTAGGTCATAACTTGCTAAGTTTTCAATATATCGACTTGATTTCTTTTGCTTTCGATAGCGAAAGGCATTGGCTTTAATTAGAAATTTTTTTCTTGGGGATAGTGCAAGGAAATTTTTTTATCATTTTTTCAAAAAAAAGCAAAGGGGATAGTCCATTGATTTTTTTGGCGAAAAAAATTATTTTCTCACTATCTGCAAAAAAATTTATTTAAATTAAAGCCGCTCCCGTTAGCTATCCAACGCAATAGAAATCAAGTCGATATCTAGAAAAGTAAGGAAGTTATGACCAAAAAGGTAACCAGTTCTACTACTGTCTCTTTCCGGCCACTTTTTAGTGCAACTGGTTACCTTTTTGGTCATAACTTGCTAAGTTTTCAATATATCGACTTGATTTCTTTTGCTTTGGATAGCGAAAGGCATTGGCTTTAATTAGAAATTTTTTTCTTGGGGATAGTGCAAGGAAATTTTTTTATCATTTTTTCAAAAAAAAGCAAAGGGGATAGTCCATTGATTTTTTTGGCGAAAAAAATTATTTTCACACTATCTGCAAAAAAAATAACTTAAATTTAAGCAAATCCCGTTATCTATCCAACGCAATAGAAATCAAGTCGATATCTAGAAAAGTAAGGAAGTTATGACCAAAAAGGTAACCAGTTCTACTACTGTCTCTTTCCGGCCACTTTTTAGTGCAACTGGTTACCTTTTAGGTCATAACTTGCTAAGTTTTCAATATATCGACTTGATTTCTTTTGCTTTCGATAGCGAAAGGCATTGGCTTTAATTAGAAATTTTTTTCTTGGGGATAGTGCAAGGAAATTTTTTTATCATTTTTTCAAAAAAAAGCAAAGGGGATAGTCTATTGATTTTTTTGGCGAAAAAAATTATTTTCTCACTATCTGCAAAAAAAATTTATGTAAATTAAAGCCGCTCCCGTTAGCTATCCAATGCAATAGAAATCAAGTCGATATCTAGAAAAGTAAGGAAGTTATGACCAAGAAGGTAACCAGTTCTACTACTGTCTCTTTCCGGCCACTTTTTAGTGCAACTGGTTACCTTTTATTTCATAACTTGCTAAGTTTTCAATATATCGACTTGATTTCTTTTGCTTTGGATAGCGAAAGGCATTGGCTTTAATTAGAAATTTTTTTCTTGGGGATAATGCAAGGAATATTTTTTATCATTTTTTCAAAAAAAAGCAAAGGGGATAGTCCATTGATTTTTTTGGCGAAAAAAATTATTTTCTCACTATCTGCAAAAAAAAATTATTTAAATTAAAGCCGCTCCCGTTAGCTATCCAACGCAATAGAAATCAAGTCGATATCTAGAAAAGTAAGGAAGTTATGACCAAAAAGGTAACCAGTTCCACTACTGTCCCTTTCCGGCCACTTTTTAGTGCAACTGGTTACCTTTTAGGTCATAACTTGCTAAGTTTTCAATATATCGACTTGATTTCTTTTGCTTTCGATAGCGAAAGGCATTGGCTTTAATTAGAAATATTTTTCTTGGGGATAATGCAAGGAATATTTTTTATCATTTTTTCAAAAAAAAGCAAAGGGGATAGTCCATTGATTTTTTTGGCGAAAAAAATTATTTTCTCACTATCTGCAAAAAAAATATATTTAAATTAAAGCCGCTCCCGTTAGCTATCCAACGCAATAGAAATCAAGTCGATATCTAGAAAAGTAAGGAAGTTATGACCAAAAAGGTAACCAGTTCTACTACTGTCTCTTTCCGGCCACTTTTTAGTGCAACTGGTTACCTTTTTGGTCATAACTTGCTAAGTTTTCAATATATCGACTTGATTTCTTTTGCTTTGGATAGCGAAAGGCATTGGCTTTAATTAGAAATTTTTTTCTTGGGGATAGTGCAAGGAATATTTTTTATCATTTTTTCAAAAAAAAGCAAAGGGGATAGTCCATTGATTTTTTTGGCGAAAAAAATTATTTTCTCACTATCTGCAAAAAAATTTATTTAAATTAAAGCCGCTCCCGTTAGCTATCCAACGCAATAGAAATCAAGTCGATATCTAGAAAAGTAAGGAAGTTATGACCAAAAAGGTAACCAGTTCTACTACTGTCTCTTTCCGGCCACTTTTTAGTGCAACTGGTTACCTTTTTGGTCATAACTTGCTAAGTTTTCAATATATCGACTTGATTTCTTTTGCTTTGGATAGCGAAAGGCATTGGCTTTAATTAGAAATTTTTTTCTTGGGGATAGTGCAAGGAAATTTTTTTATCATTTTTTCAAAAAAATGCAAAGGGGATAGTCCATTGATTTTTTTGGCGAAAAAAATTATTTTCTCACTATCTGCAAAAAAAAATTATTTAAATTAAAGCCGCTCCCGTTAGCTATCCAACGCAATAGAAATCAAGTCGATATCTAGAAAAGTAAGGAAGTTATGACCAAAAAGGTAACCAGTTCTACTACTGTCTCTTTCCGGCCACTTTTTAGTGCAACTGGTTACCTTTTTGGTCATAACTTGCTAAGTTTTCAATATATCGACTTGATTTCTTTTGCTTTGGATAGCGAAAGGCATTGGCTTTAATTAGAAATTTTTTTCTTGGGGATAGTGCAAGGAATATTTTTTATAATTTTTTCAAAAAAAAGCAAAGGGGATAGTCCATTGATTTTTTTGGCGAAAAAAATTATTTTCTCACTATCTGCAAAAAAATTTATTTAAATTAAAGCCGCTCCCGTTAGCTATCCAACGCAATAGAAATCAAGTCGATATCTAGAAAAGTAAGGAAGTTATGACCAAAAAGGTAACCAGTTCTACTACTGTCTCTTTCCGGCCACTTTTTAGTGCAACTGGTTACCTTTTTGGTCATAACTTGCTAAGTTTTCAATATATCGACTTGATTTCTTTTGCTTTGGATAGCGAAAGGCATTGGCTTTAATTAGAAATTTTTTTCTTGGGGATAGTGCAAGGAATATTTTTTATCATTTTTTCAAAAAAAAGCAAAGGGGATAGTCCATTGATTTTTTTGGCGAAAAAAATTATTTTCTCACTATCTGCAAAAAAATTTATTTAAATTAAAGCCGCTCCCGTTAGCTATCCAACGCAATAGAAATCAAGTCGATATCTAGAAAAGTAAGGAAGTTATGACCAAGAAGGTAACCAGTTCCACTACTGTCTCTTTCCGGCCACTTTTTAGTGCAACTGGTTACCTTTTAGGTGATAACTTGTTAAGTTTTCAATATATCGACTTGATTTCTTTTGCTTTCGATAGCGAAAGGCATTGGCTTTAATTAGAAATTTTTTTCTTGGGGATAGTGCAAGGAAATTTTTTTATCATTTTTTCAAAAAAAAGCAAAGGGGATAGTCTATTGATTTTTTTGGCGAAAAAAATTATTTTCTCACTATCTGCAAAAAAAAATTATTTAAATTAAAGCCGCTCCCGTTAGCTATCCAACGCAATAGAAATCAAGTCGATATCTAGAAAAGTAAGGAAGTTATGACCAAAAAGGTAACCAGTTCTACTACTGTCTCTTTCCGGCCACTTTTTAGTGCAACTGGTTACCTTTTTGGTCATAACTTGCTAAGTTTTCAATATATCGACTTGATTTCTTTTGCTTTGGATAGCGAAAGGCATTGGCTTTAATTAGAAATTTTTTTCTTGGGGATAGTGCAAGGAATATTTTTTATCATTTTTTCAAAAAAAAGCAAAGGGGATAGTCCATTGATTTTTTTGGCCAAAAAAAATTATTTTCTCACTATCTGCAAAAAAAAATTATTTAAATTAAAGCCGCTCCCGTTAGCTATCCAACGCAATAGAAATCAAGTCGATATCTAGAAAAGTAAGGAAGTTATGACCAAGAAGGTAACCAGTTCTACTACTGTCTCTTTCCGGCCACTTTTTAGTGCAACTGGTTACCTTTTTGGTCATAACTTGCTAAGTTTTCAATATATCGACTTGATTTCTTTTGCTTTGGATAGCGAAAGGCATTGGCTTTAATTAGAAATTTTTTTCTTGGGGATAGTGCAAGGAATTCTTTTTATCATTTTTTCAAAAAAAAGCAAAGGGGATAGTCCATTGATTTTTTTGGCCAAAAAAATTATTTTCTCACTATCTGCAAAAAAATTTATTTAAATTAAAGCCGCTCCCGTTAGCTATCCAACGCAATAGAAATCAAGTCGATATCTAGAAAAGTAAGGAAGTTATGACCAAAAAGGTAACCAGTTCTACTACTGTCTCTTTCCGGCCACTTTTTAGTGCAACTGGTTACCTTTTATTTCATAACTTGCTAAGTTTTCAATATATCGACTTGATTTCTTTTGCTTTCGATAGCGAAAGGCATTGGCTTTAATTAGAAATTTTTTTCTTGGGGATAATGCAAGGAAATTTTTTTATCATTTTTTCAAAAAAAAGCAAAGGGGATAGTCCATTGATTTTTTTGGCCAAAAAAATTATTTTCTCACTATCTGCAAAAAAATTTATTTAAATTAAAGCCGCTCCCGTTAGCTATCCAACGCAATAGAAATCAAGTCGATATCTAGAAAAGTAAGGAAGTTATGACCAAGAAGGTAACCAGTTCCACTACTGTCTCTTTCCGGCCACTTTTTAGTGCAACTGGTTACCTTTTAGGTGATAACTTGTTAAGTTTTCAATATATCGACTTGATTTCTTTTGCTTTCGATAGCGAAAGGCATTGGCTTTAATTAGAAATTTTTTTCTTGGGGATAGTGCAAGGAAATTTTTTTATCATTTTTTCAAAAAAAAGCAAAGGGGATAGTCTATTGATTTTTTTGGCGAAAAAAATTATTTTCTCACTATCTGCAAAAAAATTTATTTAAATTAAAGCCGCTCCCGTTAGCTATCCAATGCAATAGAAATCAAGTCGATATCTAGAAAAGTAAGGAAGTTATGACCAAGAAGGTAACCAGTTCCACTACTGTCTCTTTCCGGCCACTTTTTAGTGCAACTGGTTACCTTTTAGGTGATAACTTGTTAAGTTTTCAATATATCGACTTGATTTCTTTTGCTTTCGATAGCGAAAGGCATTGGCTTTAATTAGAAATTTTTTTCTTGGGGATAGTGCAAGGAAATTTTTTTAACATTTTTTCAAAAAAAAAGCAAAGGTGATAGTCTATTGATTTTTTTGGCGAAAAAAATTATTTTCTCACTATCTGCAAAAAAAAATTATTTAAATTAAAGCCGCTCCCGTTAGCTATCCAACGCAATAGAAATCAAGTCGATATCTAGAAAAGTAAGGAAGTTATGACCAAAAAGGTAACCAGTTCTACTACTGTCTCTTTCCGGCCACTTTTTAGTGCAACTGGTTACCTTTTTGGTCATAACTTGCTAAGTTTTCAATATATCGACTTGATTTCTTTTGCTTTGGATAGCGAAAGGCATTGGCTTTAATTAGAAATATTTTTCTTGGGGATAGTGCAAGGAATATTTTTTATCATTTTTTCAAAAAAAAGCAAAGGGGATAGTCCATTGATTTTTTTGGCCAAAAAAATTATTTTCTCACTATCTGCAAAAAAAAATTATTTAAATTAAAGCCGCTCCCGTTAGCTATCCAACGCAATAGAAATCAAGTCGATATCTAGAAAAGTAAGGAAGTTATGACCAAGAAGGTAACCAGTTCTACTACTGTCTCTTTCCGGCCACTTTTTAGTGCAACTGGTTACCTTTTTGGTCATAACTTGCTAAGTTTTCAATATATCGACTTGATTTCTTTTGCTTTGGATAGCGAAAGGCATTGGCTTTAATTAGAAATTTTTTTCTTGGGGATAGTGCAAGGAATTCTTTTTATCATTTTTTCAAAAAAAAGCAAAGGGGATAGTCCATTGATTTTTTTGGCCAAAAAAATTATTTTCTCACTATCTGCAAAAAAATTTATTTAAATTAAAGCCGCTCCCGTTAGCTATCCAACGCAATAGAAATCAAGTCGATATCTAGAAAAGTAAGGAAGTTATGACCAAAAAGGTAACCAGTTCTACTACTGTCTCTTTCCGGCCACTTTTTAGTGCAACTGGTTACCTTTGTGGTCATAACTTGCTAAGTTTTCAATATATCGACTTGATTTCTTTTGCTTTGGATAGCGAAAGGCATTGGCTTTAATTAGAAATTTTTTTCTTGGGGATAGTGGAAGGAAATTTTTTTATCATTTTTTCAAAAAAAAGCAAAGGGGATAGTCCATTGATTTTTTTGGCAAAAAAAATTATTTTCTCACTATCTGCAAAAAAATTTATTTAAATTAAAGCCGCTCCCGTTAGCTATCCAACGCAATAGAAATCAAGTCGATATCTAGAAAAGTAAGGAAGTTATGACCAAAAAGGTAACCAGTTCTACTACTGTCTCTTTCCGGCCACTTTTTAGTGCAACTGGTTACCTTTTTGGTCATAACTTGCTAAGTTTTCAATATATCGACTTGATTTCTTTTGCTTTGGATAGCGAAAGGCATTGGCTTTAATTAGAAATTTTTTTCTTGGGGATAGTGCAAGGAATATTTTTTATCATTTTTTCAAAGAAAAGCAAAGGGGATAGTCCATTGATTTTTTTGGCGAAAAAAATTATTTTCTCACTATCTGCAAAAAAAAATTTTTTAAATTAAAGCCAATCCCGTTAGCTATCCAACGCAATAGAAATCAAGTCGATATCTAGAAAAGTAAGGAAGTTATGACCAAAAAGGTAACCAGTTCTACTACTGTCTCTTTCCGGCCACTTTTTAGTGCAACTGGTTACCTTTTTGGTCATAACTTGCTAAGTTTTCAATATATCGACTTGATTTCTTTTGCTTTCGATAGCGAAAGGCATTGGCTTTAATTAGAAATTTTTTTCTTGGGGATAATGCAAGGAAATTTTTTTATCATTTTTTCAAAAAAAAGCAAAGGGGATAGTCCATTGATTTTTTTGGCCAAAAAAATTATTTTCTCACTATCTGCAAAAAAAAATTATTTAAATTAAAGCCGCTCCCGTTAGCTATCCAACGCAATAGAAATCAAGTCGATATCTAGAAAAGTAAGGAAGTTATGACCAAAAAGGTAACCAGTTCTACTACTGTCTCTTTCCGGCCACTTTTTAGTGCAACTGGTTACCTTTTTGGTCATAACTTGCTAAGTTTTCAATATATCGACTTGATTTCTTTTGCTTTGGATAGCGAAAGGCATTGGCTTTAATTAGAAATTTTTTTCTTGGGGATAGTGCAAGGAATATTTTTTATCATTTTTTCAAAAAAAAGCAAAGGGGATAGTCCATTGATTTTTTTGGCGAAAAAAATTATTTTCTCACTATCTGCAAAAAAAATTATTTAAATTAAAGCCGCTCCCGTTAGCTATCCAACGCAATAGAAATCAAGTCGATATCTAGAAAAGTAAGGAAGTTATGACCAAAAAGGTAACCAGTTCTACTACTGTCTCTTTCCGGCCACTTTTTAGTGCAACTGGTTACCTTTTTGGTCATAACTTGCTAAGTTTTCAATATATCGACTTGATTTCTTTTGCTTTCGATAGCGAAAGGCATTGGCTTTAATTAGAAATTTTTTTCTTGGGGATAATGCAAGGAAATTTTTTTATCATTTTTTCAAAAAAAAGCAAAGGGGATAGTCCATTGATTTTTTTGGCCAAAAAAATTATTTTCTCACTATCTGCAAAAAAAAATTATTTAAATTAAAGCCGCTCCCGTTAGCTATCCAACGCAATAGAAATCAAGTCGATATCTAGAAAAGTAAGGAAGTTATGACCAAAAAGGTAACCAGTTCTACTACTGTCTCTTTCCGGCCACTTTTTAGTGCAACTGGTTACCTTTTTGGTCATAACTTGCTAAGTTTTCAATATATCGACTTGATTTCTTTTGCTTTGGATAGCGAAAGGCATTGGCTTTAATTAGAAATTTTTTTCTTGGGGATAGTGCAAGGAATTCTTTTTATCATTTTTTCAAAAAAAAGCAAAGGGGATAGTCCATTGATTTTTTTGGCCAAAAAAATTATTTTCTCACTATCTGCAAAAAAAAATTATTTAAATTAAAGCCGCTCCCGTTAGCTATCCAACGCAATAGAAATCAAGTCGATATCTAGAAAAGTAAGGAAGTTATGACCAAAAAGGTAACCAGTTCTACTACTGTCTCTTTCCGGCCACTTTTTAGTGCAACTGGTTACCTTTTTGGTCATAACTTGCTAAGTTTTCAATATATCGACTTGATTTCTTTTGCTTTCGATAGCGAAAGGCATTGGCTTTAATTAGAAATTTTTTTCTTGGGGATAATGCAAGGAAATTTTTTTATCATTTTTTCAAAAAAAAGCAAAGGGGATAGTCCATTGATTTTTTTGGCCAAAAAAATTATTTTCTCACTATCTGCAAAAAAAAATTATTTAAATTGAAGCCGCTCCCGTTAGCTATCCAACGCAATAGAAATCAAGTCGATATCTAGAAAAGTAAGGAAGTTATGACCAAAAAGGTAACCAGTTCTACTACTGTCTCTTTCCGGCCACTTTTTAGTGCAACTGGTTACCTTTTTGGTCATAACTTGCTAAGTTTTCAATATATCGACTTGATTTCTTTTGCTTTCGATAGCGAAAGGCATTGGCTTTAATTAGAAATTTTTTTCTTGGGGATAATGCAAGGAAATTTTTTTATCATTTTTTCAAAAAAAAGCAAAGGGGATAGTCCATTGATTTTTTTGGCCAAAAAAATTATTTTCTCACTATCTGCAAAAAAAAATTATTTAAATTAAAGCCGCTCCCGTTAGCTATCCAACGCAATAGAAATCAAGTCGATATCTAGAAAAGTAAGGAAGTTATGACCAAAAAGGTAACCAGTTCTACTACTGTCTCTTTCCGGCCACTTTTTAGTGCAACTGGTTACCTTTTTGGTCATAACTTGCTAAGTTTTCAATATATCGACTTGATTTCTTTTGCTTTCGATAGCGAAAGGCATTGGCTTTAATTAGAAATTTTTTTCTTGGGGATAATGCAAGGAAATTTTTTTATCATTTTTTCAAAAAAAAGCAAAGGGGATAGTCCATTGATTTTTTTGGCCAAAAAAATTATTTTCTCACTATCTGCAAAAAAAAAATATTTAAATTGAAGCCGCTCCCGTTAGCTATCCAACGCAATAGAAATCAAGTCGATATCTAGAAAAGTAAGGAAGTTATGACCAAAAAGGTAACCAGTTCTACTACTGTCTCTTTCCGGCCACTTTTTAGTGCAACTGGTTACCTTTTTGGTCATAACTTGCTAAGTTTTCAATATATCGACTTGATTTCTTTTGCTTTCGATAGCGAAAGGCATTGGCTTTAATTAGAAATTTTTTTCTTGGGGATAATGCAAGGAAATTTTTTTATCATTTTTTCAAAAAAAAGCAAAGGGGATAGTCCATTGATTTTTTTGGCCAAAAAAATTATTTTCTCACTATCTGCAAAAAAAAATTATTTAAATTAAAGCCGCTCCCGTTAGCTATCCAACGCAATAGAAATCAAGTCGATATCTAGAAAAGTAAGGAAGTTATGACCAAAAAGGTAACCAGTTCTACTACTGTCTCTTTCCGGCCACTTTTTAGTGCAACTGGTTACCTTTTTGGTCATAACTTGCTAAGTTTTCAATATATCGACTTGATTTCTTTTGCTTTGGATAGCGAAAGGCATTGGCTTTAATTAGAAATTTTTTTCTTGGGGATAGTGCAAGGAATATTTTTTATCATTTTTTCAAAAAAAGCAAAGGGGATAGTCCATTGATTTTTTTGGCGAAAAAAATTATTTTCTCACTATCTGCAAAAAAATTTATTTAAATTAAAGCCGCTCCCGTTAGCTATCCAACGCAATAGAAATCAAGTCGATATCTAGAAAAGTAAGGAAGTTATGACCAAAAAGGTAACCAGTTCTACTACTGTCTCTTTCCGGCCACTTTTTAGTGCAACTGGTTACCTTTTTGGTCATAACTTGCTAAGTTTTCAATATATCGACTTGATTTCTTTTGCTTTGGATAGCGAAAGGCATTGGCTTTAATTAGAAATTTTTTTCTTGGGGATAGTGCAAGGAATTCTTTTTATCATTTTTTCAAAAAAAAGCAAAGGGGATAGTCCATTGATTTTTTTGGCCAAAAAAATTATTTTCTCACTATCTGCAAAAAAATTTATTTAAATTAAAGCCGCTCCCGTTAGCTATCCAACGCAATAGAAATCAAGTCGATATCTAGAAAAGTAAGGAAGTTATGACCAAAAAGGTAACCAGTTCTACTACTGTCTCTTTCCGGCCACTTTTTAGTGCAACTGGTTACCTTTTATTTCATAACTTGCTAAGTTTTCAATATATCGACTTGATTTCTTTTGCTTTCGATAGCGAAAGGCATTGGCTTTAATTAGAAATTTTTTTCTTGGGGATAATGCAAGGAAATTTTTTTATCATTTTTTCAAAAAAAAGCAAAGGGGATAGTCCATTGATTTTTTTGGCCAAAAAAATTATTTTCTCACTATCTGCAAAAAAATTTATTTAAATTAAAGCCGCTCCCGTTAGCTATCCAACGCAATAGAAATCAAGTCGATATCTAGAAAAGTAAGGAAGTTATGACCAAAAAGGTAACCAGTTCTACTACTGTCTCTTTCCGGCCACTTTTTAGTGCAACTGGTTACCTTTGTGGTCGTAACTTGCTAAGTTTTCAATATATCGACTTGATTTCTTTTGCTTTGGATAGCGAAAGGCATTGGCTTTAATTAGAAATTTTTTTCTTGGGGATAGTGCAAGGAAATTTTTTTATCATTTTTTCAAAAAAAAGCAAAGGGGATAGTCCATTGATTTTTTTGGCAAAAAAAATTATTTTCTCACTATCTGCAAAAAAATTTATTTAAATTAAAGCCGCTCCCGTTAGCTATCCAACGCAATAGAAATCAAGTCGATATCTAGAAAAGTAAGGAAGTTATGACCAAAAAGGTAACCAGTTCTACTACTGTCTCTTTCCGGCCACTTTTTAGTGCAACTGGTTACCTTTTATTTCATAACTTGCTAAGTTTTCAATATATCGATTTGATTTCTTTTGCTTTCGATAGTGAAAGGCATTGGCTTTAATTAGAAATTTTTTTCTTGGGGATAATGCAAGGAAATTTTTTTATCATTTTTTCCAAAAAAAAGCAAAGGGGATAGTCCATTGATTTTTTTGGCGAAAAAAATTATTTTCTCACTATCTGCAAAAAAAAATTATTTAAATTAAAGCCGCTCCCGTTAGCTATCCAACGCAATAGAAATCAAGTCGATATCTAGAAAAGTAAGGAAGTTATGACCAAAAAGGTAACCAGTTCTACTACTGTCTCTTTCCGGCCACTTTTTAGTGCAACTGGTTACCTTTTATTTCATAACTTGCTAAGTTTTCAATATATCGACTTGATTTCTTTTGCTTTCGATAGCGAAAGGCATTGGCTTTAATTAGAAATTTTTTTCTTGGGGATAATGCAAGGAAATTTTTTTATCATTTTTTCAAAAAAAAGCAAAGGGGATAGTCCATTGATTTTTTTGGCGAAAAAAATTATTTTCTCACTATCTGCAAAAAAAATTATTTAAATTAAAGCCGCTCCCGTTAGCTATCCAACGCAATAGAAATCAAGTCGATATCTAGAAAAGTAAGGAAGTTATGACCAAAAAGGTAACCAGTTCTACTACTGTCTCTTTCCGGCCACTTTTTAGTGCAACTGGTTACCTTTTTGGTCATAACTTGCTAAGTTTTCAATATATCGACTTGATTTCTTTTGCTTTGGATAGCGAAAGGCATTGGCTTTAATTAGAAATTTTTTTCTTGGGGATAGTGCAAGGAATTCTTTTTATCATTTTTTCAAAAAAAAGCAAAGGGGATAGTCCATTGATTTTTTTGGCCAAAAAAATTATTTTCTCACTATCTGCAAAAAAATTTATTTAAATTAAAGCCGCTCCCGTTAGCTATCCAACGCAATAGAAATCAAGTCGATATCTAGAAAAGTAAGGAAGTTATGACCAAAAAGGTAACCAGTTCTACTACTGTCTCTTTCCGGCCACTTTTTAGTGCAACTGGTTACCTTTTATTTCATAACTTGCTAAGTTTTCAATATATCGACTTGATTTCTTTTGCTTTCGATAGCGAAAGGCATTGGCTTTAATTAGAAATTTTTTTCTTGGGGATAATGCAAGGAAATTTTTTTATCATTTTTTCAAAAAAAAGCAAAGGGGATAGTCCATTGATTTTTTTGGCCAAAAAAATTATTTTCTCACTATCTGCAAAAAAATTTATTTAAATTAAAGCCGCTCCCGTTAGCTATCCAACGCAATAGAAATCAAGTCGATATCTAGAAAAGTAAGGAAGTTATGACCAAAAAGGTAACCAGTTCTACTACTGTCTCTTTCCGGCCACTTTTTAGTGCAACTGGTTACCTTTGTGGTCGTAACTTGCTAAGTTTTCAATATATCGACTTGATTTCTTTTGCTTTGGATAGCGAAAGGCATTGGCTTTAATTAGAAATTTTTTTCTTGGGGATAGTGCAAGGAAATTTTTTTATCATTTTTTCAAAAAAAAGCAAAGGGGATAGTCCATTGATTTTTTTGGCAAAAAAAATTATTTTCTCACTATCTGCAAAAAAATTTATTTAAATTAAAGCCGCTCCCGTTAGCTATCCAACGCAATAGAAATCAAGTCGATATCTAGAAAAGTAAGGAAGTTATGACCAAAAAGGTAACCAGTTCTACTACTGTCTCTTTCCGGCCACTTTTTAGTGCAACTGGTTACCTTTTATTTCATAACTTGCTAAGTTTTCAATATATCGACTTGATTTCTTTTGCTTTCGATAGCGAAAGGCATTGGCTTTAATTAGAAATTTTTTTCTTGGGGATAATGCAAGGAAATTTTTTTATCATTTTTTCAAAAAAAAGCAAAGGGGATAGTCCATTGATTTTTTTGGCGAAAAAAATTATTTTCTCACTATCTGCAAAAAAAAATTATTTAAATTAAAGCCGCTCCCGTTAGCTATCCAACGCAATAGAAATCAAGTCGATATCTAGAAAAGTAAGGAAGTTATGACCAAAAAGGTAACCAGTTCTACTACTGTCTCTTTCCGGCCACTTTTTAGTGCAACTGGTTACCTTTTTGGTCATAACTTGCTAAGTTTTCAATATATCGACTTGATTTCTTTTGCTTTGGATAGCGAAAGGCATTGGCTTTAATTAGAAATTTTTTTCTTGGGGATAGTGCAAGGAATATTTTTTATCATTTTTTCAAAAAAAAGCAAAGGGGATAGTCCATTGATTTTTTTGGCGAAAAAAATTATTTTCTCACTATCTGCAAAAAAAAATTATTTAAATTAAAGCCGCTCCCGTTAGGTATCCAACGCAATAGAAATCAAGTCGATATCTAGAAAAGTAAGGAAGTTATGACCAAAAAGGTAACCAGTTCTACTACTGTCTCTTTCCGGCCACTTTTTAGTGCAACTGGTTACCTTTTATTTCATAACTTGCTAAGTTTTCAATATATCGACTTGATTTCTTTTGCTTTCGATAGCGAAAGGCATTGGCTTTAATTAGAAATTTTTTTCTTGGGGATAATGCAAGGAAATTTTTTTATCATTTTTTCAAAAAAAAGCAAAGGGGATAGTCCATTGATTTTTTTGGCGAAAAAAATTATTTTCTCACTATCTGCAAAAAAATTTATTTAAATTAAAGCCGCTCCCGTTAGCTATCCAACGCAATAGAAATCAAGTCGATATCTAGAAAAGTAAGGAAGTTATGACCAAAAAGGTAACCAGTTCTACTACTGTCTCTTTCCGGCCACTTTTTAGTGCAACTGGTTACCTTTTTGGTCATAACTTGCTAAGTTTTCAATATATCGACTTGATTTCTTTTGCTTTGGATAGCGAAAGGCATTGGCTTTAATTAGAAATTTTTTTCTTGGGGATAGTGCAAGGAATATTTTTTATCATTTTTTCAAAAAAAAGCAAAGGGGATAGTCCATTGATTTTTTTGGCGAAAAAAATTATTTTCTCACTATCTGCAAAAAAAAATTATTTAAATTAAAGCCGCTCCCGTTAGCTATCCAACGCAATAGAAATCAAGTCGATATCTAGAAAAGTAAGGAAGTTATGACCAAAAAGGTAACCAGTTCTACTACTGTCTCTTTCCGGCCACTTTTTAGTGCAACTGGTTACCTTTTATTTCATAACTTGCTAAGTTTTCAATATATCGACTTGATTTCTTTTGCTTTCGATAGCGAAAGGCATTGGCTTTAATTAGAAATTTTTTTCTTGGGGATAATGCAAGGAAATTTTTTTATCATTTTTTCAAAAAAAAGCAAAGGGGATAGTCCATTGATTTTTTTGGCCAAAAAAATTATTTTCTCACTATCTGCAAAAAAATTTATTTAAATTAAAGCCGCTCCCGTTAGCTATCCAACGCAATAGAAATCAAGTCGATATCTAGAAAAGTAAGGAAGTTATGACCAAAAAGGTAACCAGTTCTACTACTGTCTCTTTCCGGCCACTTTTTAGTGCAACTGGTTACCTTTGTGGTCGTAACTTGCTAAGTTTTCAATATATCGACTTGATTTCTTTTGCTTTGGATAGCGAAAGGCATTGGCTTTAATTAGAAATTTTTTTCTTGGGGATAGTGCAAGGAAATTTTTTTATCATTTTTTCAAAAAAAAGCAAAGGGGATAGTCCATTGATTTTTTTGGCAAAAAAATTATTTTCTCACTATCTGCAAAAAAATTTATTTAAATTAAAGCCGCTCCCGTTAGCTATCCAACGCAATAGAAATCAAGTCGATATCTAGAAAAGTAAGGAAGTTATGACCAAAAAGGTAACCAGTTCTACTACTGTCTCTTTCCGGCCACTTTTTAGTGCAACTGGTTACCTTTTATTTCATAACTTGCTAAGTTTTCAATATATCGACTTGATTTCTTTTGCTTTCGATAGCGAAAGGCATTGGCTTTAATTAGAAATTTTTTTCTTGGGGATAATGCAAGGAAATTTTTTTATCATTTTTTCAAAAAAAAGCAAAGGGGATAGTCCATTGATTTTTTTGGCGAAAAAAATTATTTTCTCACTATCTGCAAAAAAAAATTATTTAAATTAAAGCCGCTCCCGTTAGCTATCCAACGCAATAAAAATCAAGTCGATATCTAGAAAAGTAAGGAAGTTATGACCAAAAAGGTAACCAGTTCTACTACTGTCTCTTTCCGGCCACTTTTTAGTGCAACTGGTTACCTTTTTGGTCATAACTTGCTAAGTTTTCAATATATCGACTTGATTTCTTTTGCTTTGGATAGCGAAAGGCATTGGCTTTAATTAGAAATTTTTTTCTTGGGGATAGTGCAAGGAATATTTTTTATCATTTTTTCAAAAAAAAGCAAAGGGGATAGTCCATTGATTTTTTTGGCGAAAAAAATTATTTTCTCACTATCTGCAAAAAAATTTATTTAAATTAAAGCCGCTCCCGTTAGCTATCCAACGCAATAGAAATCAAGTCGATATCTAGAAAAGTAAGGAAGTTATGACCAAAAAGGTAACCAGTTCTACTACTGTCTCTTTCCGGCCACTTTTTAGTGCAACTGGTTACCTTTTATTTCATAACTTGCTAAGTTTTCAATATATCGACTTGATTTCTTTTGCTTTCGATAGCGAAAGGCATTGGCTTTAATTAGAAATTTTTTTCTTGGGGATAATGCAAGGAAATTTTTTTATCATTTTTTCAAAAAAAAGCAAAGGGGATAGTCCATTGATTTTTTTGGCCAAAAAAATTATTTTCTCACTATCTGCAAAAAAAAATTATTTAAATTAAAGCCGCTCCTGTTAGCTATCCAACGCAATAGAAATCAAGTCGATATCTAGAAAAGTAAGGAAGTTATGACCAAAAAGGTAACCAGTTCTACTACTGTCTCTTTCCGGCCACTTTTTAGTGCAACTGGTTACCTTTTTGGTCATAACTTGCTAAGTTTTCAATATATCGACTTGATTTCTTTTGCTTTGGATAGCGAAAGGCATTGGCTTTAATTAGAAATTTTTTTCTTGGGGATAGTGCTGATACAAGCTCGATTGCTAAATGAACCAGAATTGAAATCGTTCGAAAGAGCAACTCTTATTGCATCATCTATGGAAATTACTGGAAGACAGTTAGAAATAATGAAATTCAGTGATTTAAATGTAAATGCAATAACAACAAGCAACAAAAATCAGAATAGTTATCATCACACATCACGCTATCAGCAGCAGAGAAATAGAAGCAGACAGCGCAACCAAAGCCGCAGTTATAGCTCGGGCAAATATCATCACAATCAAACTCAACAACAACAACAAAGAAATAGAAACGTGGTTTGCTTTAAATGCGGATTATATGGTCATATAAAAAAATACTGTCGCGCTAATCAAGGAGAGAAAAATAAAATTAATAGTATGGTAAAAACACAATCGAATGGAGAGGAAGGTAATTTTATTGATTTAGGTTACATTAATAACTGTACTGAGTATAAGGCGAATGCACAAAGAATAAGAGCAAAAGTAAATAATGAAGAAATTGAATTTGAAATTGATACAGGGGCTTGTGAAAGTGTTATAAATAAAAATATTTTAGAGAAAAAATTTAAAACCAGCAAATTGATAACATATGATCGGCAAATGAAATTAATTTCAGGGCAAACGTTGAATACTTTAGGAAAAATAAAGGTAAATGTGTTAGTAAATGATAAAATGTATAACCTAGAATTGACTATATTAAATACTTATGAAGATTTTGTACCTTTGCTTGGCAGAAGTTGGCTGGATATTTTATTTCCTACATGGAGATTGTTCTTTTCCTCGCCTATTTTGTGTAATGAGGGTGTGCATAGTTTGATGGATGTTGGTGATAAATATGATGAGGTGTTTATAAAATCTAATAATGCGGTTATTAAAGACTTTAAAGCAGAAATAGTTTTAAAAGAAAATTCAGTTCCCATATTTTGTAAGCCAAGTGTTGTGCCATACGGGTTAAAATCGCAAGTGGAAGATGAAATTAAGCGATTGTGTGATGAAGGGATTTTAATACCAGTAACCAGAAGTAAATGGGCAAGTCCATTGGTTATAGTAAATAAAGGCAATGGCTCAATTAGATTATGTGTTAATTGCAAGCGTACTATAAATAAATATGTCGAGAGCGAACACATTCCTATTCCCCGCATAGATGATATTTTTGCTAATATGTCAGGCTGGAAGAAAGTTTGTAAATTAGATTTAATGGGAGCGTATTTACAAGTTGAGGTAGGTGAAAACTCGAGAGAATTGTTAACGATTAACACCCATATTGGGTTGTTTCAATACACAAGATTGATTTTTGGGTTGAAAACTGCGCCTCAAATTTTCAATGGCATAATATGTGAAATTCTAAAAGGTTTAGATAAGGTTCATGTATATTTTGACGATATATTGATTGGTGGTTCGGATCTTGAGGAATGCAAAAAGAAATTATGTATTGTTTTGGACAGGCTAAAAGAATATAATGTTAGAATAAATAAAGACAAATGTATTTTTTTCGCCAATGAGTTGACTTATTTAGGTTATCACATTAGTAAACACGGAACAAGGCCTAGTAAAGATAAAATTGAAGCTATTTTAGATGCACCAGAGCCACAAAATAAAACACAGTTAGCGTCCTACTTAGGAATGATAAATTTTTATCATAAATTCATTCCCAGTTTATCTGGCGAATTAACATGTTTATACAAATTGAACAGCAAAAACGCTAAATGGATATGGAATAGTGAACATAGTAGATGTTTCGAGAAAACTAAAAGACTTTTAGCTAACATTGATACATTGTCCCATTATGATCCAACAAAACCCATAATAATTTCTTGTGATGCCAGTCCTTATGGCGTAGGAGGGGTCTTATCTCATTTAATTGATGGAATAGAAAAACCGGTTATGTTTGTGTCTAGTACTTTGTCAGAGGCAGAAAAGAACTATTCGCAATTACATAGAGAAGCTTTAGCAATAATTTTTTCCGTAAAAAAATTTCATAAATACATATACGGATTGAAATTTACTATTCATTCTGATCACCAACCGTTACGGGCAATTTTTGGTAGCAAGAAAGATCTATCAGCAGTTGCAGCAAGTAGAATTCAAAGATGGTCTATATTTTTATCAATGTATGATTTTGAAATTAAGTACAAAAAAAGGTACAGATATGAAACATGCTGATGGACTTTCACGGTTACCCCTAAATATACCGACAAATGTTGAAACAGATAGCATTAATAACGTATGTTTCAGTTCAATTCCTCTAAAACTAGAAGACATTGCTATCGAAATACAAAATGATGAAATATTAGCAGAAGTTTATAAAGGTATTTCAGAGCAATGGTCAAAACAAATTAAGGACGAAGTAAGACCGTATTACTTAAAGAGAAACTCACTAAGTACAGAAGACAAATGTTTGTTTTACGGGAATCGCTTAGTTGTGCCCGAAAAATTAAAGAATCGTATATTAGATATGTTGCATGAAGAGCATATAGGTATTGTTAGAATGAAAGCGTTAGCTAGATCCTACGTGTGGTGGCCGGGTATAGATCGGGATATAGAGTCATTCGTTAATGATTGTAACGCATGTAAGATCTGTCAAAAAGGAAACAAACCAATATTAACATCTTGGAAAGAGACAAGTTATCCATTTGAGCGTATTCATGTGGACTTTTGTAAAATTGCTGATAAAACATTATTGGTTATAGTCGACGTGTATTCAAAGTGGATTGAAGCAATTACAATGCAAAGAACGGAAGCAAGTCATGTATGTCGGGAATTGCGAAAATTTTTTATAAATTTTGGTTTACCTAAATATATAGTCAGTGACAATGGACCCCCTTTTAGTTCTAAGGCGTTTGTCAGATTTTGTGAAAATAATGGCATTACTGTTTTAAAATCTCCTTCATATCACCCACAATCAAATGGCAGTGCCGAAAGGGCCGTCCAAACTGTTAAACAGTCTTTGAAGAAGAAGTTAATAGATTTTAAAACAAAACACATACCATGGGAATTGAAATTGTATAATTTTTTACTGAAATATAGAAATACACCATCGACAGTAACTAAAGACACTCCATCAAACATGTTGTTTAAATTCAAACCGCGCACATTACTAGACGTCATGGTATCTAAAAAGGTGGAGGAAAATGGTAAAATGAACAATGATAATCTAAGTTGTGCCAAGCAAGATCAAACGAGTTATAAAGGAAATAAAAACAAAATTAAAATTAAAAAATTTTGTGAAAATGAAAACGTTTTGTATAGAAATGTATTTTCAAATTATGTAAAATGGTTGCCCGCGAAAATAATAAAGAAATTAAGTAACGTGAGATATATTATTTTAGTAAATGGTAGTCAGAAACACGCGCATTTAAATCAAATAAGGAAATCGTCTGAAAAGCATGTAAAATTTAAGAATGTCATTATTGTAAACGGTCAACATAAAACAACAGCATCAGAAGAAGAAAAAATAAAACGAAGTCCTTATTTAACTAGAAGTAAAGTTAAAGCTCTAAAACAAGAGCCACAATCTAACGATTATTAAATGAATTATCAATGAATTATTAACGAAAAAAAAAAAAAAAAAAAAAAAAATTAATATTTATGAATTATTTACATATGAGTAAGATATTGAAGCGTATAAAAAGAAAATTATTATTTTGGGTTATAATTTAAGTTAAAAAGGTGGAGGGATTGATATGTATATAATCTGGTAACTCTAAGTTATATTAGTTTTAAGTAATTGTAATTATCTTTTAGTACAATAAAGTTAGTCAAAGCCAAACCTGTAATGTGTATCATTGTCGTTCTCCGCTGTCATTAAGAACTATGTAACAAGTGCAAGGAATATTTTTTATCATTTTTTCAAAAAAAAGCAAAGGGGATAGTCCATTGATTTTTTTGGCGAAAAAAATTATTTTCTCACTATCTGCAAAAAAATTTATTTAAATTAAAGCCGCTCCCGTTAGCTATCCAACGCAATAGAAATCAAGTCGATATCTAGAAAAGTAAGGAAGTTATGACCAAAAAGGTAACCAGTTCTACTACTGTCTCTTTCCGGCCACTTTTTAGTGCAACTGGTTACCTTTTATTTCATAACTTGCTAAGTTTTCAATATATCGACTTGATTTCTTTTGCTTTCGATAGCGAAAGGCATTGGCTTTAATTAGAAATTTTTTTCTTGGGGATAGTGCAAGGAAATTTTTTTATCATTTTTTAAAAAAAAAGCAAAGGGGATAGTCCATTGATTTTTTTGGCGAAAAAAATTATTTTCTCACTATCTGCAAAAAAAATTATTTAAATTAAAGCCGCTCCCGTTAGCTATCCAACGCAATAGAAATCAAGTCGATATCTAGAAAAGTAAGGAAGTTATGACCAAAAAGGTAACCAGTTCTACTACTGTCTCTTTCCGGCCACTTTTTAGTGCAACTGGTTACCTTTTTGGTCATAACTTGCTAAGTTTTCAATATATCGACTTGATTTCTTTTGCTTGGGATAGCGAAAAGGATTAGCCTTAATTAGAAATTTTTTTCTTGGGGATAGTGCAAGGAAATTTTTTTATCATTTTTTCAAAAAAAAGCAAAGGGGATAGTCCATTGATTTTTTTGGCGAAAAAAATTATTTTCTCACTATCTGCAAAAAAAATTATTTAAATTAAAGCCGCTCCCGTTAGCTATCCAACGCAATAGAAATCAAGTCGATATCTAGAAAAGTAAGGAAGTTATGACCAAAAAGGTAACCAGTTCTACTACTGTCTCTTTCCGGCCACTTTTTAGTGCAACTGGTTACCTTTTTGGTCATAACTTGCTAAGTTTTCAATATATCGACTTGATTTCTTTTGCTTTGGATAGCGAAAGGCATTGGCTTTAATTAGAAATTTCTTTCTTGGGGATAGTGCAAGGAATTCTTTTTATCATTTTTTCAAAAAAAAGCAAAGGGGATAGTCCATTGATTTTTTTGGCCAAAAAAATTATTTTCTCACTATCTGCAAAAAAAAATTATTTAAATTAAAGCCGCTCCCGTTAGCTATCCAACGCAATAGAAATCAAGTCGATATCTAGAAAAGTAAGGAAGTTATGACCAAAAAGGTAACCAGTTCTACTACTGTCTCTTTCCGGCCACTTTTTAGTGCAACTGGTTACCTTTTTGGTCATAACTTGCTAAGTTTTCAATATATCGACTTGATTTCTTTTGCTTTGGATAGCGAAAGGCATTGGCTTTAATTAGAAATTTCTTTCTTGGGGATAGTGCAAGGAATTCTTTTTATCATTTTTTCAAAAAAAAGCAAAGGGGATAGTCCATTGATTTTTTTGGCCAAAAAAATTATTTTCTCACTATCTGCAAAAAAAATTATTTAAATTAAAGCCGCTCCCGTTAGCTATCCAACGCAATAGAAATCAAGTCGATATCTAGAAAAGTAAGGAAGTTATGACCAAAAAGGTAACCAGTTCTACTACTGTCTCTTTCCGGCCACTTTTTAGTGCAACTGGTTACCTTTTATTTCATAACTTGCTAAGTTTTCAATATATCGACTTGATTTCTTTTGCTTTCGATAGAGAAAGGCATTGGCTTTAATTAGAAATTTTTTTCTTGGGGATAATGCAAGGAAATTTTTTTATCATTTTTTCAAAAAAAAGCAAAGGGGATAGTCCATTGATTTTTTTGGCCCAAAAAATTATTTTCTCACTATCTGCAAAAAAAAATTATTTAAATTAAAGCCGCTCCCGTTAGCTATCCAACGCAATAGAAATCAAGTCGATATCTAGAAAAGTAAGGAAGTTATGACCAAAAAGGTAACCAGTTCTACTACTGTCTCTTTCCGGCCACTTTTTAGTGCAACTGGTTACCTTTTATTTCATAACTTGCTAAGTTTTCAATATATCGACTTGATTTCTTTTGCTTTCGATAGCGAAAGGCATTGGCTTTAATTAGAAATTTTTTTCTTGGGGATAGTGCAAGGAAATTTTTTTATCATTTTTTAAAAAAAAAGCAAAGGGGATAGTCCATTGATTTTTTTGGCGAAAAAAATTATTTTCTCACTATCTGCAAAAAAAATTATTTAAATTAAAGCCGC
The DNA here is from genome assembly GCA_947397855.1 of Thelaira solivaga. Classification (NCBI taxonomy): domain Eukaryota; kingdom Metazoa; phylum Arthropoda; class Insecta; order Diptera; family Tachinidae; genus Thelaira; species Thelaira solivaga. Next base: position 49,219,564 of record OX377613.1, on the reverse strand, counting down.
TCCCGTTAGCTATCCAACGCAATAGAAATCAAGTCGATATCTAGAAAAGTAAGGAAGTTATGACCAAAAAGGTAACCAGTTCTACTACTGTCTCTTTCCGGCCACTTTTTAGTGCAACTGGTTACCTTTTTGGTCATAACTTGCTAAGTTTTCAATATATCGACTTGATTTCTTTTGCTTTGGATAGCGAAAGGCATTGGCTTTAATTAGAAATTTCTTTCTTGGGGATAGTGCAAGGAATTCTTTTTATCATTTTTTCAAAAAAAAGCAAAGGGGATAGTCCATTGATTTTTTTGGCCAAAAAAATTATTTTCTCACTATCTGCAAAAAAAAATTATTTAAATTAAAGCCGCTCCCGTTAGCTATCCAACGCAATAGAAATCAAGTCGATATCTAGAAAAGTAAGGAAGTTATGACCAAAAAGGTAACCAGTTCCACTACTGTCTCTTTCCGGCCACTTTTTAGTGCAACTGGTTACCTTTTATTTCATAACTTGCTAAGTTTTCAATATATCGACTTGATTTCTTTTGCTTTGGATAGCGAAAGGCATTGGCTTTAATTAGAAATTTTTTTCTTTGGGATAATGCAAGGAAATTTTTTTATCATTTTTTCAAAAAAAAGCAAAGGGGATAGTCCATTGATTTTTTTGGCCAAAAAAATTATTTTCTCACTATCTGCAAAAAAATTTATTTAAATTAAAGCCGCTCCCGTTAGCTATCCAACGCAATAGAAATCAAGTCGATATCTAGAAAAGTAAGGAAGTTATGACCAAAAAGGTAACCAGTTCCTCTACTGTCTCTTTCCGGCCACTTTTTAGTGCAACTGGTTACCTTTTAGGTCATAACTTGCTAAGTTTTCAATATATCGACTTGATTGCTTTTGCTTTGGATAGCGAAAGGCATTGGCTTTAATTAGAAATTTTTTTCTTGGGGATAGTGCAAGGAAATTTTGTTATCATTTTTTTCAAAAAAAAGCAAAGGGGATAGTCCATTGATTTTTTTGGCCAAAAAAATTATTTTCTCACTATCTGCAAAAAAAATTTATTTAAATTAAAGCCGCTCCCGTTAGCTATCCAACGCAATAGAAATCAAGTCGATATCTAGAAAAGTAAGGAAGTTATGACCAAAAAGGTAACCAGTTCTACTACTGTCTCTTTCCGGCCACTTTTTAGTGCAACTGGTTACCTTTTTGGTCATAACTTGCTAAGTTTTCAATATATCGACTTGATTTCTTTCGTCTTGGATAGCGAAAGGCATTGGCTTTAATTAGAAATTTTTTTCTTGGGGATAGTGCAAGGAAATTTTTTTATCATTTTTTCAAAAAAAAGAAAAGGGGATAGTCCATTGATTTTTTTGGCGAAAAAAATTATTTTCTCACTATCTGCAAAAAAATTTATTTAAATTAAAGCCGCTCCCGTTAGCTATCCAACGCAATAGAAATCAAGTCGATATCTAGAAAAGTAAGGAAGTTATGACCAAGAAGGTAACCAGTTCCACTACTGTCTCTTTCCGGCCACTTTTTAGTGCAACTGGTTACCTTTTAGGTCATAACTTGCTAAGTTTTCAATATATCGACTTGATTTCTTTTGCTTTCGATAGCGAAAGGCATTGGCTTTAATTAGAAATTTTTTTCTTGGGGATAGTGCAACGAAATTTTTTTATCATTTTTTCAAAAAAAAGAAAAGGGGATAGTCCATTGATTTTTTTGGCGAAAAAAATTATTTTCTCACTATCTGCAAAAAAATTTATTTAAATTAAAGCCGCTCCCGTTAGCTATCCAACGCAATAGAAATCAAGTCGATATCTAGAAAAGTAAGGAAGTTATGACCAAAAAGGTAACCAGTTCTACTACTGTCTCTTTCCGCCCACTTTTTAGTGCAACTGGTTACCTTTTTGGTCATAACTTGCTAAGTTTTCAATATATCGACTTGATTTTTTTTGCTTTGGATAGCGAAAGGCATTGGCTTTAATTAGAAATTTTTTTCTTGGGGATAGTGCAACGAAATTTTTTTATCATTTTTTCAAAAAAAAGCAAAGGGGATAGTCCATTGATTTTTTTGGCCAAAAAAATTATTTTCTCACTATCTGCAAAAAAATTTATTTAAATTAAAGCCGCTCCCGTTAGCTATCCAACGCAATAGAAATCAAGTCGATATCTAGAAAAGTAAGGAAGTTATGACCAAAAAGGTAACCAGTTCTACTACTGTCTCTTTCCGCCCACTTTTTAGTGCAACTGGTTACCTTTTTGGTCATAACTTGCTAAGTTTTCAATATATCGACTTGATTTCTTTCGTCTTGGATAGCGAAAGGCATTGGCTTTAATTAGAAATTTTTTTCTTGGGGATAGTGCAAGGAAATTTTTTTATCATTTTTTCAAAAAAAAGCAAAGGGGATAGTCCATTGATTTTTTTGGCGAAAAAAATTATTTTCTCACTATCTGCAAGAAAAATTATTTAAATTAAAGCCGCTCCCGTTAGCTATCCAACGCAATAGAAATCAAGTCGATATCTAGAAAAGTAAGGAAGTTATGACCAAAAAGGTAACCAGTTCTACTACTGTCTCTTTCCGGCCACTTTTTAGTGCAACTGGTTACCTTTTTGGTCATAACTTGCTAAGTTTTCAATATATCGACTTGATTTCTTTCGTCTTGGATAGCGAAAGGCATTGGCTTTAATTAGAAATTTTTTTCTTGGGGATAGTGCAAGGAAATTTTTTTATCATTTTTTCAAAAAAAAGAAAAGGGGATAGTCCATTGATTTTTTTGGCGAAAAAAATTATTTTCTCACTATCTGCAAAAAAATTTATTTAAATTAAAGCCGCTCCCGTTAGCTATCCAACGCAATAGAAATCAAGTCGATATCTAGAAAAGTAAGGAAGTTATGACCAAGAAGGTAACCAGTTCCACTACTGTCTCTTTCCGGCCACTTTTTAGTGCAACTGGTTACCTTTTAGGTCATAACTTGCTAAGTTTTCAATATATCGACTTGATTTCTTTTGCTTTCGATAGCGAAAGGCATTGGCTTTAATTAGAAATTTTTTTCTTGGGGATAGTGCAACGAAATTTTTTTATCATTTTTTCAAAAAAAAGCAAAGGGGATAGTCCATTGATTTTTTTGGCGAAAAAAATTATTTTCTCACTATCTGCAAAAAAATTTATTTAAATTAAAGCCGCTCCCGTTAGCTATCCAACGCAATAGAAATCAAGTCGATATCTAGAAAAGTAAGGAAGTTATGACCAAAAAGGTAACCAGTTCTACTACTGTCTCTTTCCGCCCACTTTTTAGTGCAACTGGTTACCTTTTTGGTCATAACTTGCTAAGTTTTCAATATATCGACTTGATTTTTTTTGCTTTGGATAGCGAAAGGCATTGGCTTTAATTAGAAATTTTTTTCTTGGGGATAGTGCAACGAAATTTTTTTATCATTTTTTCAAAAAAAAGCAAAGGGGATAGTCCATTGATTTTTTTGGCCAAAAAAATTATTTTCTCACTATCTGCAAAAAAATTTATTTAAATTAAAGCCGCTCCCGTTAGCTATCCAACGCAATAGAAATCAAGTCGATATCTAGAAAAGTAAGGAAGTTATGACCAAAAAGGTAACCAGTTCTACTACTGTCTCTTTCCGCCCACTTTTTAGTGCAACTGGTTACCTTTTTGGTCATAACTTGCTAAGTTTTCAATATATCGACTTGATTTTTTTTGCTTTGGATAGCGAAAGGCATTGGCTTTAATTAGAAATTTTTTTCTTGGGGATAGTGCAACGAAATTTTTTTATCATTTTTTCAAAAAAAAGCAAAGGGGATAGTCCATTGATTTTTTTGGCGAAAAAAATTATTTTCTCACTATCTGCAAAAAAATTTATTTAAATTAAAGCCGCTCCCGTTATCTATCCAACGCAATAGAAATCAAGTCGATATCTAGAAAAGTAAGGAAGTTATGACCAAAAAGGTAACCAGTTCTACTACTGTCTCTTTCCGGCCACTTTTTAGTGCAACTGGTTACCTTTTTGGTCATAACTTGCTAAGTTTTCAATATATCGACTTGATTTTTTTTGCTTTGGATAGCGAAAGGCATTGGCTTTAATTAGAAATTTTTTTCTTGGGGATAGTGCAACGAAATTTTTTTATCATTTTTTCAAAAAAAAGCAAAGGGGATAGTCCATTGATTTTTTTGGCGAAAAAAATTATTTTCTCACTATCTGCAAAAAAATTTATTTAAATTAAAGCCGCTCCCGTTATCTATCCAACGCAATAGAAATCAAGTCGATATCTAGAAAAGTAAGGAAGTTATGACCAAAAAGGTAACCAGTTCTACTACTGTCTCTTTCCGGCCACTTTTTAGTGCAACTGGTTAAATTTTTGGTCATAACTTGCTAAGTTTTCAATATATCGACTTGATTTTTTTTGCTTTGGATAGCGAAAGGCATTGGCTTTAATTAGAAATTTTTTTCTTGGGGATAGTGCAACGAAATTTTTTTATCATTTTTTCAAAAAAAAGCAAAGGGGATAGTCCATTGATTTTTTTGGCGAAAAAAATTATTTTCTCACTATCTGCAAAAAAATTTATTTAAATTAAAGCCGCTCCCGTTATCTATCCAACGCAATAGAAATCAAGTCGATATCTAGAAAAGTAAGGAAGTTATGACCAAAAAGGTAACCAGTTCTACTACTGTCTCCTTCCGGCCACTTTTTAGTGCAACTGGTTACCTTTTTGGTCATAACTTGCTAAGTTTTCAATATATCGACTTGATTTCTTTTGCTTTGGATAGCGAAAGGCATTGGCTTTAATTAGAAATTTTTTTCTTGGGGATAGTGCAACGAAATTTTTTTATCATTTTTTCAAAAAAAAGCAAAGGGGATAGTCCATTGATTTTTTTGGCGAAAAAAATTATTTTCTCACTATCTGCAGAAAAAAATATTTAAATTAAAGCCAATCCCGTTATCTATCTAACGCAATAGAAATCAAGTTGATATCTAGAAAAGTAAGGAAGTTATGACCAAAAAGGTAACCAGTTCTACTACTGTCTCTTTCCGGCCACTTTTTAGTGTAACTGGTTACCTTTTTGGTCATAACTTGCTAAGTTTTCAATGTATCGACTTGATTTCTTTTGCCTTGGATAGCGAAAAGGATTGGCTTTAATTAGAAATTTTTTTCTTGGGGATAGTGAAAGGAAATTTTTTTATCATTTTTTCAAAAAAAAGCAAAGGGGATAGTCCATTGATTTTTTTGGCGAAAAAAATTATTTTCTCACTATCTGCAAAAAAAATTATTTAAATTAAAGCCGCTCCCGGTATCTATCCAACGCAAGAGAAATCAAGTCGATATCTAGAAAAGTAAGGAAGTTATGACCAAAAAGGTAACCAGTTCTACTACTGTCTCTTTCCGCCCACTTTTTAGTGCAACTGGTTACCTTTTTGGTCATAACTTGCTAAGTTTTCAATATATCGACTTGATTTCTTTTGCTTTGGATAGCGAAAGGCATTGGCTTTAATTAGAAATTTTTTTCTTGGGGATAGTGCAACGAAATTTTTTTATCATTTTTTCAAAAAAAAGCAAAGGGGATAGTCCATTGATTTTTTTGGCGAAAAAAATTATTTTCTCACTATCTGCAAAAAAAAATATTTAAATTAAAGCCAATCCCGTTAGCTATCCAACGCAATAGAAATCATGTCGATATCTAGAAAAGTAAGGAAGTTATGACCAAAAAGGTAACCAGTTCTACTACTGTCTCTTTCCGCCCACTTTTTAGTGCAACTGGTTACCTTTTTGGTCATAACTTGCTAAGTTTTCAATATATCGACTTGATTTCTTTTGCCTTGGATAGCGAAAAGAATTGGCCTTAATTAGAAATTTGTTTCTTGGGGATAGTGCAACGAAATTTTTTTATCATTTTTTCAAAAAAAAGCAAAGGGGATAGTCCATTGATTTTTTTGGCGAAAAAAATTATTTTCTCACTATCTGCAAAAAAAAATATTTAAATTAAAGCCAATCCCGTTAGCTATCCAACGCAATAGAAATCAAGTCGATATCTAGAAAAGTAAGGAAGTTATGACCAAAAAGGTAACCAGTTCTACTACTGTCTCTTTCCGGCCACTTTTTAGTGCAACTGGTTACCTTTTTGGTCATAACTTGCTAAGTTTTCAATATATCGACTTGATTTCTTTTGCCTTGGATAGCGAAAAGGATTGGCCTTAATTAGAAATTTGTTTCTTGGGGATAGTGCAACGAAATTTTTTTATCATTTTTTCAAAAAAAAGCAAAGGGGATAGTCCATTGATTTTTTTGGCGAAAAAAATTATTTTCTCACTATCTGCAAAAAAATTTATTTAAATTAAAGCTAATCCCGTTATTTATCCAACGCAATAGAAATCAAGTAGATATCTAGAAAAGTAAGGAAGTTATGACCAAAAAGGTAACCAGTTCTACTACTGTCTCTTTCCGGCCACTTTTTAGTGCAACTGGTTACCTTTTTGGTCATAACTTGCTAAGTTTTCAATATATCGACTTGATTTCTTTTGCCTTGGATAGCGAAAAGGATTGGCCTTAATTAGAAATTTGTTTCTTGGGGATAGTGCAACGAAATTTTTTTATCATTTTTTCAAAAAAAAGCAAAGGGGATAGTCCATTGATTTTTTTGGCGAAAAAAATTATTTTCTCACTATCTGCAAAAAAAAATATTTAAATTAAAGCCAATCCCGTTAGCTATCCAACGCAATAGAAATCATGTCGATATCTAGAAAAGTAAGGAAGTTATGACCAAAAAGGTAACCAGTTCTACTACTGTCTCTTTCCGCCCACTTTTTAGTGCAACTGGTTACCTTTTTGGTCATAACTTGCTAAGTTTTCAATATATCGACTTGATTTCTTTTGCCTTGGATAGCGAAAAGGATTGGCCTTAATTAGAAATTTGTTTCTTGGGGATAGTGCAACGAAATTTTTTTATCATTTTTTCAAAAAAAAGCAAAGGGGATAGTCCATTGATTTTTTTGGCGAAAAAAATTATTTTCTCACTATCTGCAAAAAAAAATATTTAAATTAAAGCCAATCCCGTTAGCTATCCAACGCAATAGAAATCAAGTCGATATCTAGAAAAGTAAGGAAGTTATGACCAAAAAGGTAACCAGTTCTACTACTGTCTCTTTCCGGCCACTTTTTAGTGCAACTGGTTACCTTTTTGGTCATAACTTGCTAAGTTTTCAATATATCGACTTGATTTCTTTTGCCTTGGATAGCGAAAAGGATTGGCCTTAATTAGAAATTTGTTTCTTGGGGATAGTGCAACGAAATTTTTTTATCATTTTTTCAAAAAAAAGCAAAGGGGATAGTCCATTGATTTTTTTGGCGAAAAAAATTATTTTCTCACTATCTGCAAAAAAATTTATTTAAATTAAAGCTAATCCCGTTATTTATCCAACGCAATAGAAATCAAGTAGATATCTAGAAAAGTAAGGAAGTTATGACCAAAAAGGTAACCAGTTCTACTACTGTCTCTTTCCGGCCACTTTTTAGTGCAACTGGTTACCTTTTTGGTCATAACTTGCTAAGTTCTCAATATATCGACTTGATTTCTTTTGCTTTGGATAGCGAAAGGCATTGGCTTTAATTAGAAATTTTTTTCTTGGGGATAGTGCAACGAAATTTTTTTATCATTTTTTCAAAAAAAAGCAAAGCGGATAATAGTCCATTGATTTTTTTTGGCGAAAAAAATTATTTTCTCACTATCTGCAAAAAAATTTATTTAAATTAAAGCCGCTCCCGTTATCTATCCAACGCAATAGAAATGAAGTCGATATCTAGAAAAGTAAGGAAGTTATGACCAAAAAGGTAACCAGTTCTACTACTGTCTCTTTCCGCCCACTTTTTAGTGCAACTGGTTACCTTTTTGGTCATAACTTGCTAAGTTTTCAATATATCGACTTGATTTCTTTTGCTTTGGATAGCGAAAGGCATTGGCTTTAATTAGAAATTTTTTTCTTGGGGATAGTGCAACGAAATTTTTTTATCATTTTTTCAAAAAAAAGCAAAGGGGATAGTCCATTGATTTTTTTTGGCGAAAAAAATTATTTTCTCACTATCTGCAAAAAAATTTATTTAAATTAAAGCCGCTCCCGTTATCTATCCAACGCAATAGAAATCAAGTCGATATCTAGAAAAGTAAGGAAGTTATGACCAAAAAGGTAACCAGTTCTACTACTGTCTCTTTCCGCCCACTTTTTAGTGCAACTGGTTACCTTTTTGGTCATAACTTGCTAAGTTTTCAATATATCGACTTGATTTCTTTTGCTTTGGATAGCGAAAGGCATTGGCTTTAATTAGAAATTTTTTTCTTGGGGATAGTGCAACGAAATTTTTTTATCATTTTTTCAAAAAAAAAGCAAAGGGGATAGTCCATTGATTTTTTTTGGCGAAAAAAATTATTTTCTCACTATCTGCAAAAAAATTTATTTAAATTAAAGCCAATCCCGTTATCTATCCAACGCAATAGAAATCAAGTCGATATCTAGAAAAGTAAGGAAGTTATGACCAAAAAGGTAACCAGTTCTACTACTGTCTCTTTCCGGCCACTTTTTAGTGCAACTGGTTACCTTTTTGGTCATAACTTGCTAAGTTTTCAATATATCGACTTGATTTCTTTTGCTTTAGATAGCGAAAGGCATTGGCCTTAATTAGAAATTTTTTTCTTGGGGATAGTGCAAGGAAATTTTTTTATCATTTTTTCAAAAAAAAGCAAAGGGGATAGTCCATTGATTTTTTTGGCGAAAAAAATTATTTTCTCACTATCTGCAAAAAAATTTATTTAAATTAAAGCCGCTCCCGTTATCTATCCAACGCAATAGAAATCAAGTCGATATCTAGAAAAGTAAGGAAGTTATGACCAAAAAGGTAACCAGTTCTACTACTGTCTCTTTCCGCCCACTTTTTAGTGCAACTGGTTACCTTTTTGGTCATAACTTGCTAAGTTTTCAATATATCGACTTGATTTCTTTTGCTTTAGATAGCGAAAGGCATTGGCTTTCATTAGAAATTTTTTTCTTGCTGATAGTGCAACGAAATTTTTTTATCATTTTTTCAAAAAAAAGCAAAGGGGATAGTCCATTGATTTTTTTGGCGAAAAAAATTATTTTCTCACTATCTGCAAAAAAAAATTTTTTAAATTAAAGCCAATCCCGTTATCTATCCAACGCAATAGAAATCAAGTAGATATCTAGAAAAGTAAGGAAGTTATGACCAAAAAGGTAACCAGTTCTACTACTGTCTCTTTCCGGCCACTTTTTAGTGCAACTGGTTACCTTTTTGGTCATAACTTGCTAAGTTTTCAATATATCGACTTGATTTCTTTTGCTTTGGATAGCGAAAGGCATTGGCTTTAATTAGAAATTTTTTTCTTGGGGATAGTGCAACGAAATCTTTTTATCATTTTTTCAAAAAAAAGCAAAGGGGATAGTCCATTGATTTTTTTGGCGAAAAAAATTATTTTCTCACTATCTGCAAAAAAAATATTTAAATTAAAGCCAATCCCGTTAGCTATCCAACGCAATAGAAATCAAGTCGATATCTAGAAAAGTAAGGAAGTTATGACCAAAAAGGTAACCAGTTCTACTACTGTCTCTTTCCGGCCACTTTTTAGTGCAACTGGTTACCTTTTTGGTCATAACTTGCTAAGTTTTCAATATATCGACTTGATTTCTTTTGCTTTGGATAGCGAAAGACATTGGCTTTAATTAGAAATTTTTTTCTTGGGGATAGTGCAACGAAATTTTTTTATCATTTTTTCAAAAAAAAGCAAAGGGGATAGTCCATTGATTTTTTTGGCGAAAAAAATTATTTTCTCACTATCTGCAAAAAAAATTATTTAAATTAAAGCCGCTCCCGTTAGCTATCCAACGCAATAGAAATCAAGTCGATATCTAGAAAAGTAAGGAAGGTATGACCAAAAAGGTAACCAGTTCTACTACTGTCTCTTTCCGGCCACTTTTAAGTGCAACTGGTTACCTTTTTGGTCATAACTTGCTAAGTTTTCAATATATCGACTTGATTTCTTTTGCCTTGGATAGCGAAAAGGATTGGCCTTAATTAGAAATTTTTTTCTTGGGGATAGTGCAAGGAAATTTTTTTATCATTTTTTCAAAAAAAAGCAAAGGGGATAGTCCATTGATTTTTTTGGCGAAAACAATTATTTTCTCACTATCTGCAAAAAAAAATTAATTAAATTAAAGCCAATCCCGTTATTTTTCCAACGCAATAGAAATCAAGTAGATATCTAGAAAAGTAAGGAAGTTATGACCAAAAAGGTAACCAGTTCTACTACTGTCTCTTTCCGGCCACTTTTTAGTGCAACTGGTTACCTTTTTGGTCATAACTTGCTAAGTTTTCAATATATCGACTTGATTTCGTTTGCCTTGGATAGCGAAAAAGGTTGGCCTTAATTAGAAATTTTTTTCTTGGGGATAGTGCAAGGAAATTTTTTTATCATTTTTTCAAAAAAAAGCAAAGGGGATAGTCCATTAATTTTTTTGGCGAAAAAAATTATTTTCTCACTATCTGCAAAAAAAAATTAATTAAATTAAAGCCAATCCCGTTATTTATCCAACGCAATAGAAATCAAGTAGATATCTAGAAAAGTAAGGAAGTTATGACCAAAAAGGTAACCAGTTCTACTACTGTCTCTTTCCGGCCACTTTTTAGTGCAACTGGTTACCTTTTTGGTCATAACTTGCTAAGTTTTCAATATATCGACTTGATTTCTTTTGCCTTGGATAGCGAAAAGGATTGGCCTTAATTAGAAATTTTTTTCTTGGGGATAGTGCAAGGAAATTTTTTTATCATTTTTTCAAAAAAAAGCAAAGGGGATAGTCCATTGATTTTTTTGGCGAAAACAATTATTTTCTCACTATCTGCAAAAAAAATTAATTAAATTAAAGCCAATCCCGTTATCTATCCAACGCAATAGAAATCAAGTAGATATCTAGAAAAGTAAGGAAGTTATGACCAAAAAGGTAACCAGTTCTACTACTGTCTCTTTCCGGCCACTTTTTAGTGCAACTGGTTACCTTTTTGGTCATAACTTGCTAAGTTTTCAATATATCGACTTGATTTCTTTTGCCTTGGATAGCGAAAAGGATTGGCTTTAATTAGAAATTTTTTTCTTGGGGATAGTGCAACGAAATTTTTTTATCATTTTCTCAAAAAAAAGCAAAGGGGATAGTCCATTGATTTTTTTGGCGAAAAAAATTATTTTCTCACTATCTGCAAAAAAAAATTATTTAAATTAAAGCCAATCCCGTTATTTATCCAACGCAATAGAAATCAAGTAGATATCTAGAAAAGTAAGGAAGTTATGACCAAAAAGGTAACCAGTTCTACTACTGTCTCTTTCCGGCCACTTTTTAGTGCAACTGGTTACCTTTTTGGTCATAACTTGCTAAGTTTTCAATATATCGACTTGATTTCTTTTGCCTTGGATAGCGAAAAGGATTGGCTTTAATTAGAAATTTTTTTCTTGGGGATAGTGCAACGAAATTTTTTTATCATTTTTTCAAAAAAAAGCAAAGGGGATAGTCCATTGATTTTTTTGGCGAAAAAAATTATTTTCTCACTATCTGCAAAAAAAAATTAATTAAATTAAAGCCAATCCCGTTATTTATCCAACGCAATAGAAATCAAGTAGATATCTAGAAAAGTAAGGAAGTTATGACCAAAAAGGTAACCAGTTCCACTACTGTCTCTTTCCGGCCACTTTTTAGTGCAACTGGTTACCTTTTAGGTCATAACTTGCTAAGTTTTCAATATATCGACTTGATTTCTTTTGCCTTGGATAGCGAAAAATATTGGCCTTAATTAGAAATTTTTTTCTTGGGGATAGTGCAAGGAAATTTTTTTATCATTTTTTCAAAAAAAAGCAAAGGGGATAGTCCATTGATTTTTTTTGGCGAAAAAAATTATTTTCTCACTATCTGCAAGAAAAATTAATTAAATTAAAGCCAATCCCGTTATCTATCCAACGCAATAGAAATCAAGTCGATATCTAGAAAAGTAAGGAAGTTATGACCAAAAAGGTAACCAGTTCTACTACTGTCTCTTTCCGGCCACTTTTTAGTGCAACTGGTTACCTTTTTGGTCATAACTTGCTAAGTTTTCAATATATCGACTTGATTTCTTTTGCCTTGGATAGCGAAAAATATTGGCTTTAATTAGAAATTTTTTTCTTGGGGATAGTGCAAGGAAATTTTTTTATCATTTTTTCAAAAAAAAGCAAAGGGGATAGTCCATTGATTTTTTTGGCGAAAAAAATTATTTTCTCACTATCTGCAAAAAAAATTAATTAAATTAAAGCCAATCCCGTTATTTATCCAACGCAATAGAAATCAAGTAGATATCTAGAAAAGTAAGGAAGTTATGACCAAAAAGGTAACCAGTTCTACTACTGTCTCTTTCCGGCCACTTTTTAGTGCAACTGGTTACCTTTTTGGTCATAACTTGCTAAGTTTTTAATATATCGACTTGATTTCTTTTGCCTTGGATAGCGAAAGGCATTGGCTTTAATTAGAATTTTTTTTCTTGGGGATAGTGCAACGAAATTTTTTTTATCATTTTTTAAAAAAAACAAAGGGGATAGTCCATTGATTTTTTTGGCGAAAAAAATTATTTTCTCACTATCTGCAAAAAAATTTATTTAAATTAAAGCCGCTCCCGTTAGCTATCCAACGCAATAGAAATCAAGTCGATATCTAGAAAAGTAAGGAAGTTATGACCAAAAAGGTAACCAGTTCTATTACTGTCTCTTTCCGGCCACTTTTTAGTGCAACTGGTTACCTTTTTGGTCATAACTTGCTAAGTTTTCAATATATCGATTTGATTTCTTTTGCCTTGGATAGCGAAAAATATTGGCCTTAATTAGAAATTTTTTTCTTGGGGATAGTGCAAGGAAATTTTTTTATCATTTTTTCAAAAAAAAGCAAAGGGGATAGTCCATTGATTTTTTTGGCGAAAAAAATTATTTTCTCACTATCTGCAAAAAAAAATTAATTAAATTAAAGCCAATCCCGTTATTTATCCAACGCAATAGAAATCAAGTATATATCTAGAAAAGTAAGGAAGTTATGACCAAAAAGGTAACCAGTTCTACTACTGTCTCTTTCCGGCCACTTTTTAGTGCAACTGGTTACCTTTTTGGTCATAACTTGCTAAGTTTTCAATATATCGACTTGATTTCTTTTGCCTTGGATAGCGAAAGGCATTGGCTTTAATTAGAAATTTTTTTCTTGGGGATAGTGCAAGGAAATTTTTTTATCATTTTTTCAAAAAAAAGCAAAGGGGATAGTCCATTAATTTTTTTGGCGAAAAAAATTATTTTCTCACTATCTGCAAAAAAAATTAATTAAATTAAAGCCAATCGCGTTATTTATCCAACGCAATAGAAATCAAGTAGATATCTAGAAAAGTAAGGAAGTTATGACCAAAAAGGTAACCAGTTCTACTACTGTCTCTTTCCGGCCACTTTTTAGTGCAACTGGTTACCTTTTTGGTCATAACTTGCTAAGTTTTCAATATATCGACTTGATTTCTTTTGCCTTGGATAGCGAAAGGCATTGGCTTTAATTAGAAATTTTTTTCTTGGGGATAGTGCAACGAAATTTTTTTTATCATTTTTTAAAAAAAACAAAGGGGATAGTCCATTGATTTTTTTGGCGAAAAAAATTATTTTCTCACTATCTGCAAAAAAATTTATTTAAATTAAAGCCGCTCCCGTTAGCTATCCAACGCAATAGAAATCAAGTCGATATCTAGAAAAGTAAGGAAGTTATGACCAAAAAGGTAACCAGTTCTATTACTGTCTCTTTCCGGCCACTTTTTAGTGCAACTGGTTACCTTTTTGGTCATAACTTGCTAAGTTTTCAATATATCGATTTGATTTCTTTTGCCTTGGATAGCGAAAAATATTGGCCTTAATTAGAAATTTTTTTCTTGGGGATAGTGCAAGGAAATTTTTTTATAATTTTTTCAAAAAAAAGCAAAGGGGATAGTCCATTGATTTTTTCGGCGAAAAAAATTATTTTCTCACTATCTGCAAAAAAAATTATTTAAATTAAAGCCGCTCCCGTTAGCTATCCAACGCAATAGAAATCAAGTCGATATCTAGAAAAGTAAGGAAGTTATGACCAAAAAGGTAACCAGTTCTATTACTGTCTCTTTCCGGCCACTTTTTAGTGCAACTGGTTACCTTTTTGGTCATAACTTGCTAAGTTTTCAATATATCGACTTGATTTCTTTTGCCTTGTATAGCGAAAAGGATTAGCCTTAATTGGAAATTTTTTTCTTGGGGATAGTGCAAGGAAATTTTTTTATCATTTTTTCAAAAAAAAGCAAAGGGGATAGTCCATTGATTTTTTTGGCGAAAAAAATTATTTTCTCACTATCTGCAAAAAAAAATATTTAAATTAAAGCCGCTCCCGTTAGCTATCCAACGCAATAGAAATCAAGTCGATATCTAGAAAAGTAAGGAAGTTATGACCAAAAAGGTAACCAGTTCTACTACTGTCTCTTTCCGGCCACTTTTAAGTGCAACTGGTTACCTTTTTGGTCATAACTTGCTAAGTTTTCAATATATCGACTTGATTTCTTTTGCCTTGGATAGCGAAAGGCATTGGCTTTAATTAGAAATTTTTTTTTCTTGGGGATAGTGCAAGGAAATTTTTTTATCATTTTTTCAAAAAAAAGCAAAGGGGATAGTCCATTGATTTTTTTGGCGAAAAAAATTATTTTCTCACTATCTGCAAAAAAATTTATTTAAAATAAAGCCGCTCCCGTTAGCTATCCAACGCAATAGAAATCAAGTCGATATCTAGAAAAGTAAGGAAGTTATGACCAAAAAGGTTACCAGTTCTACTACTGTCTCTTTCCGGCCACTTTTTAGTGCAACTGGTTACCTTTTTGGTCATAACTTGCTAAGTTTTCAATATATCGACTTGATTTCTTTTGCTTTGGATAGCGAAAGGCATTGGCTTTAATTTGAAATGTTTTTCTTGGGGATAGTGCAAGGAAATTTTTTTTTTAATTTTTTCAAAAAAAAAGCAAAGGGGATAGTCCATTGATTTTTTTGGCGAAAAAAATTATTTTCTCACTATCTGCAAAAAAAAATTATTTAAATTAAAGCCGCTCCCGTTATCTATCCAACGCAATAGAAATCAAGTCGATATCTAGAAAAGTAAGGAAGTTATGACCAAAAAGGTAACCAGTTCTACTACTGTCTCTTTCCGGCCACTTTTAAGTGCAACTGGTTACCTTTTTGGTCATAACTTGCTAAGTTTTCAATATATCGACTTGATTTCTTTTGTCTTGGATAGCGAAAGGCATTGGCTTTAATTAGAAATTTTTTTCTTGGGGATAGTGCAAGGAAATTTTTTTATCATTTTTTCAAAAAAAAGCAAAGGGGATAGTAAATTGATTTTTTTGGCGAAAAAAATTATTTTCTCACTATCCGCAAAAAAATTTATTTAAATTAAAGCCGCTCCCGTTAGCTATCCAACGCAATAGAAATCAAGTCGATATCTAGAAAAGTAAGGAAGTTATGACCAAAAAGGTAACCAGTTCTATTACTGTTTCTTTCCGGCCACTTTTTAGTGCAACTGGTTACCTTTTTGGTCATAACTTGCTAAGTTTTCAATATATCGACTTGATTTCTTTTGCCTTGGATAGCGAAAAGGATTGGCCTTAATTAGAAATTTTTTTCTTGGGGATAGTGCAAGGAAATTTTTTTTATCATTTTTTCAAAAAAAAGCAAAGGGGATAGTCCATTGATTTTTTCGACGAAAAAAATTATTTTCTCACTATCTGCAAAAAAAATTATTTAAATTAAAGCCAATCCCGTTATCTATCCAACGCAATAGAAATCAAGTCGATATCTAGAAAAGTAAGGAAGTTATGACCAAAAAGGTAACCAGTTCTATTACTATCTCTTTTTCCGGCCACTTTTTAGTGCAACTGGTTACCTTTTTGGTCATAACTTGCTAAGTTTTCAATATATCGACTTGATTTCTTTTGCTTTGGATAGCGAAAGGCATTGGCTTTAATTAGAAATTTTTTTCTTGGGGATAGTGCAAGGAAATTTTTTTATCATTTTTTCAAAAAAAAGCAAAGGGGATAGTCCATTGATTTTTTTGGCGAAAAAAATTATTTTCTCACTATCTGCAAAAAAAATTATTTGAATTAAAGCCGCTCCCGTTAGCTATCCAACGCAATAGAAATCAAGTCGATATCTAGAAAAGTAAGGAAGTTATGACCAAAAAGGCAACCAGTTCTACTACTGTCTCTTTCCGGCCACTTTTTAGTGCAACTGGTTACCTTTTTGGTCATAACTTGCTAAGTTTTCAATATATCGACTTGATTTCTTTTGCCTTGGATAGCGAAAAGGATTGGCCTTAATTAGAAATTTTTTTCTTGGGGATAGTGCAAGGAAATTTTTTTATCATTTTTTCAAAAAAAAGCAAAGGGGATAGTCCATTGATTTTTTTGGCGAAAAAAATTTTTTTTTCACTATCTGCAAAAAAAATTAATTAAATTAAAGCTAATCCCGTTATCTATCCAACGCAATAGAAATCAAGTCGATATCTAGAAAAGTAAGGAAGTTATGACCAAAAAGGTAACCAGTTCTACTACTGTCTCTTTCCGGCCACTTTTTAGTGCAACTGGTTACCTTTTTGGTCATAACTTGCTAAGTTTTCAATATATCGACTTGATTTCTTTTGCCTTGGATAGCGAAAGGCATTGGATTTAATTAAAATTTTTTTTTTCTTGGGGATAGTGCAAGGAAATTTTTTTATCATTTTTTCAAAAAAAAGCAAAGGGGATAGTCCATTGATTTTTTTGGCGAAAAAAATTATTTTCTCACTATCTGCAAAAAAATTTATTTAAAATAAAGCCGCTCCCGTTAGCTGTCCAACGCAATAGAAATCAAGTCGATATCTAGAAAAGTAAGGAAGTTATGACCAAAAAGGCAACCAGTTCTACTACTGTCTCTTTCCGGCCACTTTTTAGTGCAACTGGTTACCTTTTTGGTCATAACTTGCTAAGTTTTCAATATATCGACTTGATTTCTTTTGCCTTGGATAGCGAAAAGGATTGGCCTTAATTAGAAATTTTTTTCTTGGGGATAGTGCAAGGAAATTTTTTTATCATTTTTTCAAAAAAAAGCAAAGGGGATAGTCCATTGATTTTTTTGGCGAAAAAAATTATTTTCTCACTATCTGATAAAAAAATTAATTAAATTAAAGCCAATCCCGTTATCTATCCAACGCAATAGAAATCAAGTAGATATCTAGAAAAGTAAGGAAGTTATGACCAAAAAGGTAACCAGTTCTACTACTGTCTCTTTCCCGCCACTTTTTAGTGCAACTGGTTACCTTTTTGGTCATAACTTGCTAAGTTTTCAATATATCGACTTGATTTCTTTTGCCTTGGATAGCGAAAAGAATTGGCCTTAATTAGAAATTTTTTTCTTGGGGATAGTGCAAGGAAATTTTTTTATAATTTTTAAAAAAAAAAGCAAAGGGGATAGTCCATTGATTTTTTTGGCGAAAAAAATTCTTTTCTCACTATCTGCAAAAAAATTTACTTAAAATAAAGCCGCTCCCGTTAGCTATCCAACGCAATAGAAATCAAGTCGATATCTAGAAAAGTAAGGAAGTTATGACCAAAAAGGTAACCAGTTCTACTACTGTCTCTTTCCGGCCACTTTTTAGTGCAACTGGTTACCTTTTTGGTCATAACTTGCTTAGTTTTCAATATATCGACTTGATTTCTTTTGCTTTGGATAGCGAAAAAAATTGGCCTTAATTAGAAATTTTTTTCTTGGGGATAGTGCAAGGAAATTTTTTTTATAATTTTTTAAAAAAAAAGCAAAGGGGATAGTCCATTGATTTTTTTGGCGAAAAAAATTCTTTTCTCACTATCTGCAAAAAAATTTACTTAAAATAAAGCCGCTCCCGTTAGCTATCCAACGCAATAGAAATCAAGTCGATATCTAGAAAAGTAAGGAAGTTATGACCAAAAAGGTAACCAGTTCTATTACTATCTCTTTTTCCGGCCACTTTTTAGTGCAACTGGTTACCTTTTTGGTCATAACTTGCTAAGTTTTCAATATATCGACTTGATTTCTTTTGCTTTGGATAGCGAAAGGCATTGGCTTTAATTAGAAATTTTTTTCTTGGGGATAGTGCAAGGAAATTTTTTTATCATTTTTTCAAAAAAAAGCAAAGGGGATAGTCCATTGATTTTTTTGGCGAAAAAAATTATTTTCTCACTATCTGCAAAAAAAATTATTTGAATTAAAGCCGCTCCCGTTAGCTATCCAACGCAATAGAAATCAAGTCGATAT
Organism: Thelaira solivaga; assembly: GCA_947397855.1. Taxonomy (NCBI): domain Eukaryota; kingdom Metazoa; phylum Arthropoda; class Insecta; order Diptera; family Tachinidae; genus Thelaira; species Thelaira solivaga. The sequence continues at coordinate 49,201,193 of OX377613.1, read as the reverse complement.
CTAGAAAAGTAAGGAAGTTATGACCAAAAAGGCAACCAGTTCTACTACTGTCTCTTTCCGGCCACTTTTTAGTGCAACTGGTTACCTTTTTGGTCATAACTTGCTAAGTTTTCAATATATCGACTTGATTTCTTTTGCCTTGGATAGCGAAAAGGATTGGCCTTAATTAGAAATTTTTTTCTTGGGGATAGTGCAAGGAAATTTTTTTATCATTTTTTCAAAAAAAAGCAAAGGGGATAGTCCATTGATTTTTTTGGCGAAAAAAATTTTTTTTTCACTATCTGCAAAAAAAATTAATTAAATTAAAGCTAATCCCGTTATCTATCCAACGCAATAGAAATCAAGTCGATATCTAGAAAAGTAAGGAAGTTATGACCAAAAAGGTAACCAGTTCTACTACTGTCTCTTTCCGGCCACTTTTTAGTGCAACTGGTTACCTTTTTGGTCATAACTTGCTAAGTTTTCAATATATCGACTTGATTTCTTTTGCCTTGGATAGCGAAAGGCATTGGATTTAATTAAAATTTTTTTTTTCTTGGGGATAGTGCAAGGAAATTTTTTTATCATTTTTTCAAAAAAAAGCAAAGGGGATAGTCCATTGATTTTTTTGGCGAAAAAAATTATTTTCTCACTATCTGCAAAAAAATTTATTTAAAATAAAGCCGCTCCCGTTAGCTATCCAACGCAATAGAAATCAAGTCGATATCTAGAAAAGTAAGGAAGTTATGACCAAAAAGGCAACCAGTTCTACTACTGTCTCTTTCCGGCCACTTTTTAGTGCAACTGGTTACCTTTTTGGTCATAACTTGCTAAGTTTTCAATATATCGACTTGATTTCTTTTGCCTTGGATAGCGAAAAGGATTGGCCTTAATTAGAAATTTTTTTCTTGGGGATAGTGCAAGGAAATTTTTTTATCATTTTTTCAAAAAAAAGCAAAGGGGATAGTCCATTGATTTTTTTGGCGAAAAAAATTATTTTCTCACTATCTGATAAAAAAATTAATTAAATTAAAGCCAATCCCGTTATCTATCCAACGCAATAGAAATCAAGTAGATATCTAGAAAAGTAAGGAAGTTATGACCAAAAAGGTAACCAGTTCTACTACTGTCTCTTTCCCGCCACTTTTTAGTGCAACTGGTTACCTTTTTGGTCATAACTTGCTAAGTTTTCAATATATCGACTTGATTTCTTTTGCCTTGGATAGCGAAAAGAATTGGCCTTAATTAGAAATTTTTTTCTTGGGGATAGTGCAAGGAAATTTTTTTATAATTTTTAAAAAAAAAAGCAAAGGGGATAGTCCATTGATTTTTTTGGCGAAAAAAATTCTTTTCTCACTATCTGCAAAAAAATTTACTTAAAATAAAGCCGCTCCCGTTAGCTATCCAACGCAATAGAAATCAAGTCGATATCTAGAAAAGTAAGGAAGTTATGACCAAAAAGGTAACCAGTTCTACTACTGTCTCTTTCCGGCCACTTTTTAGTGCAACTGGTTACCTTTTTGGTCATAACTTGCTTAGTTTTCAATATATCGACTTGATTTCTTTTGCTTTGGATAGCGAAAAAAATTGGCCTTAATTAGAAATTTTTTTCTTGGGGATAGTGCAAGGAAATTTTTTTTATAATTTTTTAAAAAAAAAGCAAAGGGGATAGTCCATTGATTTTTTTGGCGAAAAAAATTCTTTTCTCACTATCTGCAAAAAAATTTACTTAAAATAAAGCCGCTCCCGTTAGCTATCCAACGCAATAGAAATCAAGTCGATATCTAGAAAAGTAAGGAAGTTATGACCAAAAAGGTAACCAGTTCTACTACTGTCTCTTTCCGGCCACTTTTAAGTGCAACTGGTTACCTTTTTGGTCATAACTTGCTAAGTTTTCAATATATCGACTTGATTTCTTTTGTCTTGGATAGCGAAAGGCATTGGCTTTAATTAGAAATTTTTTTCTTGGGGATAGTGCAAGGAAATTTTTTTATCATTTTTTCAAAAAAAAGCAAAGGGGATAGTCCATTGATTTTTTTGGCGAAAAAAATTTTTTTCTCACTATCTGCAAAAAAAATTAATTAAATTAAAGCCAATCCCGTTATCTATCCAACGCAATAGAAATCAAGTCGATATCTAGAAAAGTAAGGAAGTTATGACCAAAAAGGTAACCAGTTCTACTACTGTCTCTTTCCGGCCACTTTTTAGTGCAACTGGTTACCTTTTTGGTCATAACTTGCTAAGTTTTCAATATATCGACTTGATTTCTTTTGCCTTGGATAGCGAAAAGGATTGGCCTTAATTAGAAATTTTTTTCTTGGGGATAGTGCAAGGAAATTTTTTTATCATTTTTTCAAAAAAAAGCAAAGGGGATAGTCCATTGATTTTTTTGGCGAAAAAAATTTTTTTCTCACTATCTGCAAAAAAAATTAATTAAATTAAAGCCAATCCCGTTATCTATCCAACGCAATAGAAATCAAGTCGATATCTAGAAAAGTAAGGAAGTTATGACCAAAAAGGTAACCAGTTCTACTACTGTCTCTTTCCGGCCACTTTTTAGTGCAACTGGTTACCTTTTTGGTCATAACTTGCTAAGTTTTCAATTTATCGACTTGATTTCTTTCGTCTTGGATAGCGAAAGGCATTGGCTTTAATTAGAAATTTTTTTCTTGGGGATAGTGCAAGGAAATTTTTTTATCATTTTTTCAAAAAAAAGCAAAGGGGATAGTCCATTGATTTTTTTGGCGAAAAAATTTTTTTTCTCACTATCTGCAAAAAAAATTAACTAAATTAAAGCCAATCCCGTTATCTATCCAACGCAATAGAAATCAAGTCGATATCTAGAAAAGTAAGGAAGTTATGACCAAAAAGGTAACCAGTTCTACTACTGTCTCTTTCCGGCCACTTTTTAGTGCAACTGGTTACCTTTTTGGTCATAACTTGCTAAGTTTTCAATTTATCGACTTGATTTCTTTCGTCTTGGATAGCGAAAGGCATTGGCTTTAATTAGAAATTTTTTTCTTGGGGATAGTGCAAGGAAATTTTTTTATCATTTTTTCAAAAAAAAGCAAAGGGGATAGTCCATTGATTTTTTTGGCGAAAAAAATTTTTTTCTCACTATCTGCAAAAAAATTTAATTAAATTAAAGCCAATCCCGTTATCTATCCAACGTAATAGAAATCAAGTCGATATCTAGAAAAGTAAGGAAGTTATGACCAAAAAGGTAACCAGTTCTACTACTGTCTCTTTCCGGCCACTTTTTAGTGCAACTGGTTACCTTTTTGGTCATAACTTGCTAAGTTTTCAATTTATCGACTTGATTTCTTTCGTCTTGGATAGCGAAAGGCATTGGCTTTAATTAGAAATTTTTTTCTTGGGGATAGTGCAAGGAAATTTTTTTATCATTTTTTCAAAAAAAAGCAAAGGGGATAGTCCATTGATTTTTTTGGCGAAAAAAATTTTTTTCTCACTATCTGCAAAAAAAATTAATTAAATTAAAGCCAATCCCGTTATCTATCCAACGTAATAGAAATCAAGTCGATATCTAGAAAAGTAAGGAAGTTATGACCAAAAAGGTAACCAGTTCTACTACTGTCTCTTTCCGGCCACTTTTTAGTGCAACTGGTTACCTTTTTGGTCATAACTTGCTAAGTTTTCAATTTATCGACTTGATTTCTTTCGTCTTGGATAGCGAAAGGCATTGGCTTTAATTAGAAATTTTTTTCTTGGGGATAGTGCAAGGAAATTTTTTTATCATTTTTTCAAAAAAAAGCAAAGGGGATAGTCCATTGATTTTTTTGGCGAAAAAAATTTTTTTCTCACTATCTGCAAAAAAAATTAATTAAATTAAAGCTTATCCCGTTATTTATCCAACGCAATAGAAATCAAGTAGATATCTAGAAAAGTAAGGAAGTTATGACCACAAAGGTAACCAGTTCTACTACTGTCTCTTTCCGGCCACTTTTTAGTGCAACTGGTTACCTTTTTGGTCATAACTTGCTAAGTTTTCAATATATCGACTTGATTTCTTTCGTCTTGGATAGCGAAAAGGATTGGCCTTAATTAGAAATTTTTTTCTTGGGGATAGTGCAAGGAAATTTTTTTATCATTTTTTCAAAAAAAAAGCAAAGGGGATAGTCCATTGATTTTTTTGGCGAAAAAAATTATTTTCTCACTATCTGCAAAAAAAATTAATTAAATTAAAGCTAATCCCGTTATTTATCCAACGCAATAGAAATCAAGTAGATATCTAGAAAAGTAAGGAAGTTATGACCACAAAGGTAACCAGTTCTACTACTGTCTCTTTCCGGCCACTTTTTAGTGCAACTGGTTACCTTTTTGGTCATAACTTGCTAAGTTTTCAATATATCGACTTGATTTCTTTTGTGTTGGGTAGCGAAAGGGATTGGCTTTAATTAGAAATTTTTTTCTTGGGGATAGTGCAAGGAAATTTTTTTATCATTTTTTCAAAAAAAAAGCAAAGGGGATAGTCCATTAATTTTTTTGGCGAAAAAAATTATTTTCTCACTATCTGCAAAAAAAATTAATTAAATTAAATCTAATCCCGTTATTTATCCAACGCAATAGAAATCAAGTAGATATCTAGAAAAGTAAGGAAGTTATGACCACAAAGGTAACCAGTTCTACTACTGTCTCTTTCCGGCCACTTTTTAGTGCAACTGGTTACCTTTTTGGTCATAACTTGCTAAGTTTTCAATTTATCGACTTGATTTCTTTCGTCTTGGATAGCGAAAAGGATTGGCCTTAATTAGAAATTTTTTTCTTGGGGATAGTGCAAGGAAATTTTTTTATCATTTTTTCAAAAAAAAGCAAAGGGGATAGTCCATTGATTTTTTTGGCGAAAAAAATTTTTTTCTCACTATCTGCAAAAAAAATTAATTAAATTAAAGCCAATCCCGTTATCTATCCAACGCAATAGAAATCAAGTCGATATCTAGAAAAGTAAGGAAGTTATGACCAAAAAGGTAACCAGTTCTACTACTGTCTCTTTCCGGCCACTTTTTAGTGCAACTGGTTACCTTTTTGGTCATAACTTTCTAAGTTTTCAATTTATCGACTTGATTTCTTTCGTCTTGGATAGCGAAAGGCATTGGCTTTAATTAGAAATTTTTTTCTTGGGGATAGTGCAAGGAAATTTTTTTATCATTTTTTCAAAAAAAAAGCAAAGGGGATAGTCCATTGATTTTTTTGGCGAAAAAAATTTTTTTCTCACTATCTGCAAAAAAAATTAACTAAATTAAAGCCAATCCCGTTATCTATCCAACGCAATAGAAATCAAGTCGATATCTAGAAAAGTAAGGAAGTTATGACCAAAAAGGTAACCAGTTCTACTACTGTCTCTTTCCGGCCACTTTTTAGTGCAACTGGTTACCTTTTTGGTCATAACTTGCTAAGTTTTCAATTTATCGACTTGATTTCTTTCGTCTTGGATAGCGAAAGGCATTGGCTTTAATTAGAAATTTTTTTCTTGGGGATAGTGCAAGGAAATTTTTTTATCATTTTTTCAAAAAAAAAGCAAAGGGGATAGTCCATTGATTTTTTTGGCGAAAAAAATTTTTTTCTCACTATCTGCAAAAAAAATTAATTAAATTAAAGCCAATCCCGTTATCTATCCAACGCAATAGAAATCAAGTCGATATCTAGAAAAGTAAGGAAGTTATGACCAAAAAGGTAACCAGTTCTACTACTGTCTCTTTCCGGCCACTTTTTAGTGCAACTGGTTACCTTTTTGGTCATAACTTGCTAAGTTTTCAATTTATCGACTTGATTTCTTTCGTCTTGGATAGCGAAAGGCATTGGCTTTAATTAGAAATTTTTTTCTTGGGGATAGTGCAAGGAAATTTTTTTATCATTTTTTCAAAAAAAAGCAAAGGGGATAGTCCATTGATTTTTTTGGCGAAAAAAATTTTTTTCTCACTATCTGCAAAAAAAATTAATTAAATTAAAGCCAATCCCGTTATCTATCCAACGTAATAGAAATCAAGTCGATATCTAGAAAAGTAAGGAAGTTATGACCAAAAAGGTAACCAGTTCTACTACTGTCTCTTTCCGGCCACTTTTTAGTGCAACTGGTTACCTTTTTGGTCATAACTTGCTAAGTTTTCAATTTATCGACTTGATTTCTTTCGTCTTGGATAGCGAAAGGCATTGGCTTTAATTAGAAATTTTTTTCTTGGGGATAGTGCAAGGAAATTTTTTTATCATTTTTTCAAAAAAAAGCAAAGGGGATAGTCCATTGATTTTTTTGGCGAAAAAAATTTTTTTCTCACTATCTGCAAAAAAATTTAATTAAATTAAAGCCAATCCCGTTATCTATCCAACGTAATAGAAATCAAGTCGATATCTAGAAAAGTAAGGAAGTTATGACCAAAAAGGTAACCAGTTCTACTACTGTCTCTTTCCGGCCACTTTTTAGTGCAACTGGTTACCTTTTTGGTCATAACTTGCTAAGTTTTCAATTTATCGACTTGATTTCTTTCGTCTTGGATAGCGAAAGGCATTGGCTTTAATTAGAAATTTTTTTCTTGGGGATAGTGCAAGGAAATTTTTTTATCATTTTTTCAAAAAAAAGCAAAGGGGATAGTCCATTGATTTTTTTGGCGAAAAAAATTTTTTTCTCACTATCTGCAAAAAAAATTAACTAAATTAAAGCCAATCTCGTTATCTATCCAACGCAATAGAAATCAAGTCGATATCTAGAAAAGTAAGGAAGTTATGACCAAAAAGGTAACCAGTTCTACTACTGTCTCTTTCCGGCCACTTTTTAGTGCAACTGGTTACCTTTTTGGTCATAACTTGCTAAGTTTTCAATATATCGACTTGATTTCTTTTGCCTTGGATAGCGAAAAGGATTGGCCTTAATTAGAAATTTTTTTCTTGGGGATAGTGCAAGGAAATTTTTTTATCATTTTTTCAAAAAAAAGCAAAGGGGATAGTCCATAGATTTTTTTGGCGAAAAAAATTATTTTCTCACTATCTGCAAAAAAAATTATTTAAATTAAAGCCAATCCCGTTATCTATCCAACGCAATAGAAATCAAGTCGATATCTAGAAAAGTAAGGAAGTTATGACCAAAAAGGTAACCAGTTCTACTACTGTCTCTTTCCGGCCACTTTTTAGTGCAACTGGTTACCTTTTTGGTCATAACTTGCTAAGTTTTCAATTTATCGACTTGATTTCTTTCGTCTTGGATAGCGAAAGGCATTGGCTTTAATTAGAAATTTTTTTCTTGGGGATAGTGCAAGGAAATTTTTTTATCATTTTTTCAAAAAAAAGCAAAGGGGATAGTCCATTGATTTTTTTGGCGAAAAAAATTTATTTCTCACTATCTGCAAAAAAAATTAACTAAATTAAAGCCAATCCCGTTATCTATCCAACGCAATAGAAATCAAGTCGATATCTAGAAAAGTAAGGAAGTTATGACCAAAAAGGTAACCAGTTCTACTACTGTCTCTTTCCGGCCACTTTTTAGTGCAACTGGTTACCTTTTTGGTCATAACTTGCTAAGTTTTCAATTTATCGACTTGATTTCTTTCGTCTTGGATAGCGAAAGGCATTGGCTTTAATTAGAAATTTTTTTCTTGGGGATAGTGCAAGGAAATTTTTTTATCATTTTTTCAAAAAAAAGCAAAGGGGATAGTCCATTGATTTTTTTGGCGAAAAAAATTTTTTTCTCACTATCTGCAAAAAAATTTAATTAAATTAAAGCCAATCCCGTTATCTATCCAACGTAATAGAAATCAAGTCGATATCTAGAAAAGTAAGGAAGTTATGACCAAAAAGGTAACCAGTTCTACTACTGTCTCTTTCCGGCCACTTTTTAGTGCAACTGGTTACCTTTTTGGTCATAACTTGCTAAGTTTTCAATTTATCGACTTGATTTCTTTCGTCTTGGATAGCGAAAGGCATTGGCTTTAATTAGAAATTTTTTTCTTGGGGATAGTGCAAGGAAATTTTTTTATCATTTTTTCAAAAAAAAGCAAAGGGGATAGTCCATTGATTTTTTTGGCGAAAAAAATTTTTTTCTCACTATCTGCAAAAAAATTAACTAAATTAAAGCCAATCTCGTTATCTATCCAACGCAATAGAAATCAAGTCGATATCTAGAAAAGTAAGGAAGTTATGACCAAAAAGGTAACCAGTTCTACTACTGTCTCTTTCCGGCCACTTTTTAGTGCAACTGGTTACCTTTTTGGTCATAACTTGCTAAGTTTTCAATATATCGACTTGATTTCTTTTGCCTTGGATAGCGAAAAGGATTGGCCTTAATTAGAAATTTTTTTCTTGGGGATAGTGCAAGGAAATTTTTTTATCATTTTTTCAAAAAAAAGCAAAGGGGATAGTCCATAGATTTTTTTGGCGAAAAAAATTATTTTCTCACTATCTGCAAAAAAAATTATTTAAATTAAAGCCAATCCCGTTATCTATCCAACGCAATAGAAATCAAGTCGATATCTAGAAAAGTAAGGAAGTTATGACCAAAAAGGTAACCAGTTCTACTACTGTCTCTTTCCGGCCACTTTTTAGTGCAACTGGTTACCTTTTTGGTCATAACTTGCTAAGTTTTCAATTTATCGACTTGATTTCTTTCGTCTTGGATAGCGAAAGGCATTGGCTTTAATTAGAAATTTTTTTCTTGGGGATAGTGCAAGGAAATTTTTTTATCATTTTTTCAAAAAAAAGCAAAGGGGATAGTCCATTGATTTTTTTGGCGAAAAAAATTTATTTCTCACTATCTGCAAAAAAAATTAACTAAATTAAAGCCAATCCCGTTATCTATCCAACGCAATAGAAATCAAGTCGATATCTAGAAAAGTAAGGAAGTTATGACCAAAAAGGTAACCAGTTCTACTACTGTCTCTTTCCGGCCACTTTTTAGTGCAACTGGTTACCTTTTTGGTCATAACTTGCTAAGTTTTCAATTTATCGACTTGATTTCTTTCGTCTTGGATAGCGAAAAGCATTGGCTTTAATTAGAAATTTTTTTCTTGGGGATAGTGCAAGGAAATTTTTTTATCATTTTTTCAAAAAAAAGCAAAGGGGATAGTCCATTGATTTTTTTGGCGAAAAAAATTTTTTTCTCACTATCTGCAAAAAAAATTAATTAAATTAAAGCCAATCCCGTTATCTATCCAACGTAATAGAAATCAAGTCGATATCTAGAAAAGTAAGGAAGTTATGACCAAAAAGGTAACCAGTTCTACTACTGTCTCTTTCCGGCCACTTGTTAGTGCAACTGGTTACCTTTTTGGTCATAACTTGCTAAGTTTTCAATTTATCGACTTGATTTCTTTCGTCTTGGATAGCGAAAGGCATTGGCTTTAATTAGAAATTTTTTTCTTGGGGATAGTGCAAGGAAATTTTTTTATCATTTTTTCAAAAAAAAGCAAAGGGGATAGTCCATTGATTTTTTTGGCGAAAAAAATTTTTTTCTCACTATCTGCAAAAAAAATTAATTAAATTAAAGCCAATCCCGTTATCTATCCAACGCAATAGAAATCAAGTCGATATCTAGAAAAGTAAGGAAGTTATGACCAAAAAGGTAACCAGTTCTACTACTGTCTCTTTCCGGCCACTTTTTAGTGCAACTGGTTACCTTTTTGGTCATAACTTGCTAAGTTTTCAATTTATCGACTTGATTTCTTTCGTCTTGGATAGCGAAAGGCATTGGCTTTAATTAGAAATTTTTTTCTTGGGGATAGTGCAAGGAAATTTTTTTATCATTTTTTCAAAAAAAAGCAAAGGGGATAGTCAATTGATTTTTTTGGCGAAAAAAATTTATTTCTCACTATCTGCAAAAAAAATTAACTAAATTAAAGCCAATCCCGTTATCTATCCAACGCAATAGAAATCAAGTCGATATCTAGAAAAGTAAGGAAGTTATGACCAAAAAGGTAACCAGTTCTACTACTGTCTCTTTCCGGCCACTTTTTAGTGCAACTGGTTACCTTTTTGGTCATAACTTGCTAAGTTTTCAATTTATCGACTTGATTTCTTTCGTCTTGGATAGCGAAAAGCATTGGCTTTAATTAGAAATTTTTTTCTTGGGGATAGTGCAAGGAAATTTTTTTATCATTTTTTCAAAAAAAAGCAAAGGGGATAGTCCATTGATTTTTTTGGCGAAAAAAATTTTTTTCTCACTATCTGCAAAAAAAATTAATTAAATTAAAGCCAATCCCGTTATCTATCCAACGTAATAGAAATCAAGTCGATATCTAGAAAAGTAAGGAAGTTATGACCAAAAAGGTAACCAGTTCTACTACTGTCTCTTTCCGGCCACTTGTTAGTGCAACTGGTTACCTTTTTGGTCATAACTTGCTAAGTTTTCAATTTATCGACTTGATTTCTTTCGTCTTGGATAGCGAAAGGCATTGGCTTTAATTAGAAATTTTTTTCTTGGGGATAGTGCAAGGAAATTTTTTTATCATTTTTTCAAAAAAAAGCAAAGGGGATAGTCCATTGATTTTTTTGGCGAAAAAAATTTTTTTCTCACTATCTGCAAAAAAAATTAATTAAATTAAAGCCAATCCCGTTATCTATCCAACGCAATAGAAATCAAGTCGATATCTAGAAAAGTAAGGAAGTTATGACCAAAAAGGTAACCAGTTCTACTACTGTCTCTTTCCGGCCACTTTTTAGTGCAACTGGTTACCTTTTTGGTCATAACTTGCTAAGTTTTCAATTTATCGACTTGATTTCTTTCGTCTTGGATAGCGAAAGGCATTGGCTTTAATTAGAAATTTTTTTCTTGGGGATAGTGCAAGGAAATTTTTTTATCATTTTTTCAAAAAAAAGCAAAGGGGATAGTCAATTGATTTTTTTGGCGAAAAAAATTTATTTCTCACTATCTGCAAAAAAAATTAACTAAATTAAAGCCAATCCCGTTATCTATCCAACGCAATAGAAATCAAGTCGATATCTAGAAAAGTAAGGAAGTTATGACCAAAAAGGTAACCAGTTCTACTACTGTCTCTTTCCGGCCACTTTTTAGTGCAACTGGTTACCTTTTTGGTCATAACTTGCTAAGTTTTCAATATATCGACTTGATTTCTTTTGCCTTGGATAGCGAAAAGGATTGGCCTTAATTAGAAATTTTTTTCTTGGGGATAGTGCAAGGAAATTTTTTTATCATTTTTTCAAAAAAAAGCAAAGGGGATAGTCCATTGATTTTTTTGGCGAAAAAAATTTTTTTCTCACTATCTGCAAAAAAATTAACTAAATTAAAGCCAATCCCGTTATCTATCCAACGCAATAGAAATCAAGTCGATATCTAGAAAAGTAAGGAAGTTATGACCAAAAAGGTAACCAGTTCTACTACTGTCTCTTTCCGGCCACTTTTTAGTGCAACTGGTTACCTTTTTGGTCATAACTTGCTAAGTTTTCAATTTATCGACTTGATTTCTTTCGTCTTGGATAGCGAAAGGCATTGGCTTTAATTAGAAATTTTTTTCTTGGGGATAGTGCAAGGAAATTTTTTTATCATTTTTTCAAAAAAAAGCAAAGGGGATAGTCCATTGATTTTTTTGGCGAAAAAAATTTATTTCTCACTATCTGCAAAAAAAATTAACTAAATTAAAGCCAATCCCGTTATCTATCCAACGCAATAGAAATCAAGTCGATATCTAGAAAAGTAAGGAAGTTATGACCAAAAAGGTAACCAGTTCTACTACTGTCTCTTTCCGGCCACTTGTTAGTGCAACTGGTTACCTTTTTGGTCATAACTTGCTAAGTTTTCAATTTATCGACTTGATTTCTTTCGTCTTGGATAGCGAAAGGCATTGGCTTTAATTAGAAATTTTTTTCTTGGGGATAGTGCAAGGAAATTTTTTTATCATTTTTTCAAAAAAAAGCAAAGGGGATAGTCCATTGATTTTTTTGGCGAAAAAAATTTATTTCTCACTATCTGCAAAAAAAATTAACTAAATTAAAGCCAATCCCGTTATCTATCCAACGCAATAGAAATCAAGTCGATATCTAGAAAAGTAAGGAAGTTATGACCAAAAAGGTAACCAGTTCTACTACTGTCTCTTTCCGGCCACTTTTTAGTGCAACTGGTTACCTTTTTGGTCATAACTTGCTAAGTTTTCAATATATCGACTTGATTTCTTTTGCCTTGGATAGCGAAAAGGATTGGCCTTAATTAGAAATTTTTTTCTTGGGGATAGTGCAAGGAAATTTTTTTATCATTTTTTCAAAAAAAAGCAAAGGGGATAGTCCATTGATTTTTTTGGCGAAAAAAATTTTTTTCTCACTATCTGCAAAAAAATTAACTAAATTAAAGCCAATCCCGTTATCTATCCAACGCAATAGAAATCAAGTCGATATCTAGAAAAGTAAGGAAGTTATGACCAAAAAGGTAACCAGTTCTACTACTGTCTCTTTCCGGCCACTTTTTAGTGCAACTGGTTACCTTTTTGGTCATAACTTGCTAAGTTTTCAATTTATCGACTTGATTTCTTTCGTCTTGGATAGCGAAAGGCATTGGCTTTAATTAGAAATTTTTTTCTTGGGGATAGTGCAAGGAAATTTTTTTATCATTTTTTCAAAAAAAAGCAAAGGGGATAGTCCATTGATTTTTTTGGCGAAAAAAATTTTTTTCTCACTATCTGCAAAAAAAATTAACTAAATTAAAGCCAATCCCGTTATCTATCCAACGCAATAGAAATCAAGTCGATATCTAGAAAAGTAAGGAAGTTATGACCAAAAAGGTAACCAGTTCTACTACTGTCTCTTTCCGGCCACTTTTTAGTGCAACTGGTTACCTTTTTGGTCATAACTTGCTAAGTTTTCAATTTATCGACTTGATTTCTTTCGTCTTGGATAGCGAAAGGCATTGGCTTTAATTAGAAATTGATTTCTTGGGGATAGTGCAAGGAAATTTTTTTATCATTTTTTCAAAAAAAAGCAAAGGGGATAGTCCATTGATTTTTTTGGCGAAAAAAATTTTTTTCTCACTATCTGCAAAAAAAATTAACTAAATTAAAGCCAATCCCGTTATCTATCCAACGCAATAGAAATCAAGTCGATATCTAGAAAAGTAAGGAAGTTATGACCAAAAAGGTAACCAGTTCTACTACTGTCTCTTTCCGGCCACTTTTTAGTGCAACTGGTTACCTTTTTGGTCATAACTTGCTAAGTTTTCAATTTATCGACTTGATTTCTTTCGTCTTGGATAGCGAAAGGCATTGGCTTTAATTAGAAATTTTTTTCTTGGGGATAGTGCAAGGAAATTTTTTTATCATTTTTTCAAAAAAAAGCAAAGGGGATAGTCCATTGATTTTTTTGGCGAAAAAAATTTTTTTCTCACTATCTGCAAAAAAATTAACTAAATTAAAGCCAATCCCGTTATCTATCCAACGCAATAGAAATCAAGTCGATATCTAGAAAAGTAAGGAAGTTATGACCAAAAAGGTAACCAGTTCTACTACTGTCTCTTTCCGGCCACTTTTTAGTGCAACTGGTTACCTTTTTGGTCATAACTTGCTAAGTTTTCAATTTATCGACTTGATTTCTTTCGTCTTGGATAGCGAAAGGCATTGGCTTTAATTAGAAATTTTTTTCTTGGGGATAGTGCAAGGAAATTTTTTTATCATTTTTTCAAAAAAAAGCAAAGGGGATAGTCCATTGATTTTTTTGGCGAAAAAAATTTTTTTCTCACTATCTGCAAAAAAATTAACTAAATTAAAGCCAATCCCGTTATCTATCCAACGCAATAGAAATCAAGTCGATATCTAGAAAAGTAAGGAAGTTATGACCAAAAAGGTAACCAGTTCTATTACTGTCTCTTTCCGGCCACTTTTTAGTGCAACTGGTTACCTTTTTGGTCATAACTTGCTAAGTTTTCAATATATCGACTTGATTTCTTTTGCTTTGGATAGCGAAAGGCATTGGCTTTAATTAGAAATTTTTTTCTTGGGGATAGTGCAAGGAAATTTTTTTATCATTTTTTCAAAAAAAGCAAAGGGGATAGTCCATTGATTTTTTTGGCGAAAAAAATTATTTTCTCACTATCTGCAAAAAAAATTAATTAAATTAAAGCCAATCCCGTTATTTATCCAACGCAATAGAAATCAAGTAGATATCTAGAAAAGTAAGGAAGTTATGACCAAAAAGGTAACCAGTTCTACTACTGTCTCTTTCCGGCCACTTTTTAGTGCAACTGGTTACCTTTTTGGTCATAACTTGCTAAGTTTTCAATTTATCGACTTGATTTCTTTCGTCTTGGATAGCGAAAGGCATTGGCTTTAATTAGAAATTTTTTTCTTGGGGATAGTGCAAGGAAATTTTTTTATCATTTTTTCAAAAAAAAGCAAAGGGGATAGTCCATTGATTTTTTTGGCGAAAAAAATTTTTTTCTCACTATCTGCAAAAAAAATTAATTAAATTAAAGCCAATCCCGTTATCTATCCAACGTAATAGAAATCAAGTCGATATCTAGAAAAGTAAGGAAGTTATGACCAAACAGGTAACCAGTTCTACTACTGTCTCTTTCCGGCCACTTTTTAGTGCAACTGGTTACCTTTTTGGTCATAACTTGCTAAGTTTTCAATTTATCGACTTGATTTCTTTCGTCTTGGATAGCGAAAGGCATTGGCTTTAATTAGAAATTTTTTTCTTGGGGATAGTGCAAGGAAATTTTTTTATCATTTTTTCAAAAAAAAGCAAAGGGGATAGTCCATTGATTTTTTTGGCGAAAAAAATTTTTTTCTCACTATCTGCAAAAAAATTAACTAAATTAAAGCCAATCCCGTTATCTATCCAACGCAATAGAAATCAAGTCGATATCTAGAAAAGTAAGGAAGTTATGACCAAAAAGGTAACCAGTTCTACTACTGTCTCTTTCCGGCCACTTTTTAGTGCAACTGGTTACCTTTTTGGTCATAACTTGCTAAGTTTTCAATTTATCGACTTGATTTCTTTCGTCTTGGATAGCGAAAGGCATTGGCTTTAATTAGAAATTTTTTTCTTGGGGATAGTGCAAGGAAATTTTTTTATCATTTTTTCAAAAAAAAGCAAAGGGGATAGTCCATTGATTTTTTTGGCGAAAAAAATTTTTTTCTCACTATCTGCAAAAAAAATTAATTAAATTAAAGCCAATCCCGTTATCTATCCAACGTAATAGAAATCAAGTCGATATCTAGAAAAGTAAGGAAGTTATGACCAAACAGGTAACCAGTTCTACTACTGTCTCTTTCCGGCCACTTTTTAGTGCAACTGGTTACCTTTTTGGTCATAACTTGCTAAGTTTTCAATTTATCGACTTGATTTCTTTCGTCTTGGATAGCGAAAGGCATTGGCTTTAATTAGAAATTTTTTTCTTGGGGATAGTGCAAGGAAATTTTTTTATCATTTTTTCAAAAAAAAGCAAAGGGGATAGTCCATTGATTTTTTTGGCGAAAAAAATTATTTTCTCACTATCTGCAAAAAAAATTATTTAAATTAAAGCCGCTCCCGTTAGCTATCCAACGCAATAGAAATCAAGTCGATATCTAGAAAAGTAAGGAAGTTATGACCAAAAAGGTAACCAGTTCTACTACTGTCTCTTTCCGGCCACTTTTTAGTGCAACTGGTTACCTTTTTGGTCATAACTTGCTAAGTTTTCAATTTATCGACTTGATTTCTTTCGTCTTGGATAGCGAAAGGCATTGGCTTTAATTAGAAATTTTTTTCTTGGGGATAGTGCAAGGAAATTTTTTTATCATTTTTTCAAAAAAAAGCAAAGGGGATAGTCCATTGATTTTTTTGGCGAAAAAAATTATTTTCTCACTATCTGCAAAAAAAATTATTTAAATTAAAGCCGCTCCCGTTAGCTATCCAACGCAATAGAAATCAAGTCGATATCTAGAAAAGTAAGGAAGTTATGACCAAAAAGGTAACCAGTTCTACTACTGTCTCTTTCCGGCCACTTTTTAGTGCAACTGGTTACCTTTTTGGTCATAACTTGCTAAGTTTTCAATTTATCGACTTGATTTCTTTCGTCTTGGATAGCGAAAGGCATTGGCTTTAATTAGAAATTTTTTTCTTGGGGATAGTGCAAGGAAATTTTTTTATCATTTTTTCAAAAAAAAGCAAAGGGGATAGTCCATTGATTTTTTTGGCGAAAAAAATTTTTTTCTCACTATCTGCAAAAAAAATTAATTAAATTAAAGCCAATCCCGTTATCTATCCAACGCAATAGAAATCAAGTCGATATCTAGAAAAGTAAGGAAGTTATGACCAAAAAGGTAACCAGTTCTACTACTGTCTCTTTCCGGCCACTTTTTAGTGCAACTGGTTACCTTTTTGGTCATAACTTGCTAAGTTTTCAATATATCGACTTGATTTCTTTCGTCTTGGATAGCGAAAGGCATTGGCTTTAATTAGAAATTTTTTTCTTGGGGATAGTGCAAGGAAATTTTTTTATCATTTTTTCAAAAAAAAAAGCAAAGGGGATAGTCCATTGATTTTTTTGGCGAAAAAAATTATTTTCTCACTATCTGCAAAAAAAATTATTTAAATTAAAGCCGCTCCCGTTAGCTATCCAACGCAATAGAAATCAAGTCGATATCTAGAAAAGTAAGGAAGTTATGACCAAAAAGGTAACCAGTTCTACTACTGTCTCTTTCCGGCCACTTTTTAGTGCAACTGGTTACCTTTTTGGTCATAACTTGCTAAGTTTTCAATATATCGACTTGATTTCTTTTGCCTTGGATAGCGAAAAGGATTGGCCTTAATTAGAAATTTTTTTCTTGGGGATAGTGCAAGGAAATTTTTTTATCATTTTTTAAAAAAAAAGCAAAGGGGATAGTCCATTGATTTTTTTGGCGAAAAAAATTATTTTCTCACTATCTGCAAAAAAAATTATTTAAATTGAAGCCGCTCCCGTTAGCTATCCAACGCAATAGAAATAAAGTCGATATCTAGAAAAGTAAGGAAGTTATGACCAAAAAGGTAACCAGTTCTACTACTGTCTCTTTCCGGCCACTTTTTAGTGCAACTGGTTACCTTTTTGGTCATAACTTGCTAAGTTTTCAATATATCGACTTGATTTCTTTCGTCTTGGATAGCGAAAGGCATTGGCTTTAATTAGAAATTTTTTTCTTGGGGATAGTGCAAGGAAATTTTTTTATCATTTTTTCAAAAAAAAGCAAAGGGGATAGTCCATTGATTTTTTTGGCGAAAAAACTTATTTTCTCACTATCTGCAAAAAAAATTATTTAAATTAAAGCCGCTCCCGTTAGCTATCCAACGCAATAGAAATCAAGTCGATATCTAGAAAAGTAAGGAAGTTATGACCAAAAGGGTAACCAGTTCTACTACTGTCTCTTTCCGGCCACTTTTTAGTGCAACTGGTTACCTTTTTGGTCATAACTTGCTAAGTTTTCAATATATCGACTTGATTTCTTTCGTCTTGGATAGCGAAAGGCATTGGCTTTAATTAGAAATTTTTTTCTTGGGGATAGTGCAACGAAATTTTTTTATCATTTTTTCAAAAAAAAAGCAAAGGGGATAGTCAATTGATTTTTTTGGCGAAAAAAATTATTTTCTCACTATCTGCAAAAAAAATTATTTATATTAAAGCCGCTCCCGTTAGCTATCCAACGCAATAGAAATAAAGTCGATATCTAGAAAAGTAAGGAAGTTATGACCAAAAAGGTAACCAGTTCTACTACTGTCTCTTTCCGGCCACTTTTTAGTGCAACTGGTTACCTTTTTGGTCATAACTTGCTAAGTTTTCAATATATCGACTTGATTTCTTTTGCTTTGGATAGCGAAAGGCATTGACTTTAATTAGAAATTTTTTTCTTGGGGATAGTGCAAGGAAATTTTTTTATCATTTTTTCAAAAAAAAAAGCAAAGGGGATAGTCCATTGATTTTTTTGGCGAAAAAAATTATTTTCTCACTATCTGCAAAAAAAATTATTTAAATTAAAGCCGCTCCCGTTAGCTATCCAACGCAATAGAAATCAAGTCGATATCTAGAAAAGTAAGGAAGTTATGACCAAAAAGGTAACCAGTTCTACTACTGTCTCTTTCCGGCCACTTTTTAGTGCAACTGGTTACCTTTTTGGTCATAACTTGCTAAGTTTTCAATATATCGACTTGATTTCTTTTGCCTTGGATAGCGAAAAGGATTGGCCTTAATTAGAAATTTTTTTCTTGGGGATAGTGCAAGGAAATTTTTTTATCATTTTTTCAAAAAAAAGCAAAGGGGATAGTCCATTGATTTTTTTGGCGAAAAAAATTTTTTTCTCACTATCTGCAAAAAAAATTAATTAAATTAAAGCCAATCCCGTTATCTATCCAACGCAATAGAAATCAAGTCGATATCTAGAAAAGTAAGGAAGTTATGACCAAAAAGGTAACCAGTTCTACTACTGTCTCTTTCCGGCCACTTTTTAGTGCAACTGGTTACCTTTTTGGTCATAACTTGCTAAGTTTTCAATATATCGACTTGATTTCTTTTGCCTTGGATAGCGAAAAGGATTGGCCTTAATTAGAAATTTTTTTCTTGGGGATAGTGCAAGGAAATTTTTTTATCATTTTTTCAAAAAAAAAGCAAAGGGGATAGTCCATTGATTTTTTTGGCGAAAAAAATTATTTTCTCACTATCTGCAAAAAAAATTAATTAAATCAAAGCCAATCCCGTTATCTATCCAACGCAATAGAAATCAAGTCGATATCTAGAAAAGTAAGGAAGTTATGACCAAAAAGGTAACCAGTTCTACTACTGTCTCTTTCCGGCCACTTTTTAGTGCAACTGGTTACCTTTTTGGTCATAACTTGCTAAGTTTTCAATATATCGACTTGATTTCTTTCGTCTTGGATAGCGAAAGGCATTGGCTTTAATTAGAAATTTTTTTCTTGGGGATAGTGCAAGGAAATTTTTTTATCATTTTTTCAAAAAAAAAGCAAAGGGGATAGTCCATTGATTTTTTTGGCGAAAAAAATTATTTTCTCACTATCTGCAAAAAAAATTATTTAAATTAAAGCCGCTCCCGTTAGCTATCCAACGCAATAGAAATCAAGTCGATATCTAGAAAAGTAAGGAAGTTATGACCAAAAGGGTAACCAGTTCTACTACTGTCTCTTTCCGGCCACTTTTTAGTGCAACTGGTTACCTTTTTGGTCATAACTTGCTAAGTTTTCAATATATCGACTTGATTTCTTTTGCTTTGGATAGCGAAAGGCATTGGCCTTAATTAGAAATTTTTTTCTTGGGGATAGTGCAAGGAAATTTTTTTATCATTTTTTCAAAAAAAAAAGCAAAGGGGATAGTCCATTGATTTTTTTGGCGAAAAAAATTATTTTCTCACTATCTGCAAAAAAAATTATTTAAATTAAAGCCGCTCCCGTTAGCTATCCAACGCAATAGAAATCAAGTCGATATCTAGAAAAGTAAGGAAGTTATGACCAAAAAGGTAACCAGTTCTACTACTGTCTCTTTCCGGCCACTTTTTAGTGCAACTGGTTACCTTTTTGGTCATAACTTGCTAAGTTTTCAATATATCGACTTGATTTCTTTCGTCTTGGATAGCGAAAGGCATTGGCTTTAATTAGAAATTTTTTTCTTGGGGATAGTGCAAGGAAATTTTTTTATCATTTTTTCAAAAAAAAGCAAAGGGGATAGTCAATTGATTTTTTTGGCGAAAAAAATTATTTTCTCACTATCTGCAAAAAAAATTATTTAAATTAAAGCCGCTCCCGTTAGCTATCCAACGCAATAGAAATAAAGTCGATATCTAGAAAAGTAAGGAAGTTATGACCAAAAAGGTAACCAGTTCTACTACTGTCTCTTTCCGGCCACTTTTTAGTGCAACTGGTTACCTTTTTGGTCATAACTTGCTAAGTTTTCAATATATCGACTTGATTTCTTTCGTCTTGGATAGCGAAAGGCATTGGCTTTAATTAGAAATTTTTTTCTTGGGGATAGTGCAAGGAAATTTTTTTATCATTTTTTCAAAAAAAAGCAAAGGGGATAGTCCATTGATTTTTTTGGCGAAAAAACTTATTTTCTCACTATCTGCAAAAAAAATTATTTAAATTAAAGCCGCTCCCGTTAGCTATCCAACGCAATAGAAATCAAGTCGATATCTAGAAAAGTAAGGAAGTTATGACCAAAAGGGTAACCAGTTCTACTACTGTCTCTTTCCGGCCACTTTTTAGTGCAACTGGTTACCTTTTTGGTCATAACTTGCTAAGTTTTCAATATATCGACTTGATTTCTTTTGCTTTGGATAGCGAAAGGCATTGGCTTTAATTAGAAATTTTTTTCTTGGGGATAGTGCAAGGAAATTTTTTTATCATTTTTTCAAAAAAAAAAGCAAAGGGGATAGTCCATTAATTTTTTTGGCGAAA
This sequence comes from Thelaira solivaga, assembly GCA_947397855.1. Classification (NCBI taxonomy): domain Eukaryota; kingdom Metazoa; phylum Arthropoda; class Insecta; order Diptera; family Tachinidae; genus Thelaira; species Thelaira solivaga. The sequence continues at coordinate 49,180,856 of OX377613.1, read as the reverse complement.
AAAATTATTTTCTCACTATCTGCAAAAAAAATTATTTAAATTAAAGCCGCTCCCGTTAGCTATCCAACGCAATAGAAATCAAGTCGATATCTAGAAAAGTAAGGAAGTTATGACCAAAAAGGTAACCAGTTCTACTACTGTCTCTTTCCGGCCACTTTTTAGTGCAACTGGTTACCTTTTTGGTCATAACTTGCTAAGTTTTCAATATATCGACTTGATTTCTTTCGTCTTGGATAGCGAAAGGCATTGGCTTTAATTAGAAATTTTTTTCTTGGGGATAGTGCAAGGAAATTTTTTTATCATTTTTTCAAAAAAAAGCAAAGGGGATAGTCCATTGATTTTTTTGGCGAAAAAAATTATTTTCTCACTATCTGCAAAAAAAATTAATTAAATTAAAGCCGCTCCCGTTAGCTATCCAACGCAATAGAAATCAAGTCGATATCTAGAAAAGTAAGGAAGTTATGACCAAAAAGGTAACCAGTTCTACTACTGTCTCTTTCCGGCCACTTTTTAGTGCAACTGGTTACCTTTTTGGTCATAACTTGCTAAGTTTTCAATATATCGACTTGATTTCTTTCGTCTTGGATAGCGAAAGGCATTGGCTTTAATTAGAAATTTTTTTCTTGGGGATAGTGCAAGGAAATTTTTTTATCATTTTTTCAAAAAAAAGCAAAGGGGATAGTCCATTGATTTTTTTGGCGAAAAAAATTATTTTCTCACTATCTGCAAAAAAATTTATTTAAAATAAAGCCGCTCCCGTTAGCTATCCAACGCAATAGAAATCAAGTCGATATCTAGAAAAGTAAGGAAGTTATGACCAAAAAAGTAACCAGTTCTACTACTGTCTCTTTCCGGCCACTTTTTAGTGCAACTGGTTACCTTTTTGGTCATAACTTGCTAAGTTTTCAATATATCGACTTGATTTCTTTTGCTTTGGATAGCGAAAAGGATTAGCCTTAATTAGAAATTTTTTTCTTGGGGATAGTGCAAGGAAATCTTTTTATCATTTTTTCAAAAAAAAGCAAAGGGGATAGTCCATTGATTTTTTTGGCGAAAAAAATTATTTTCTCACTATCTGCAAAAAAAATTATTTAAATTAAAGCCGCTCCCGTTAGCTATCCAACGCAATAGAAATCAAGTCGATATCTAGAAAAGTAAGGAAGTTATGACCAAAAAGGTAACCAGTTCTACTACTGTCTCTTTCCGGCCACTTTTTAGTGCAACTGGTTACCTTTTTGGTCATAACTTGCTAAGTTTTCAATATATCGACTTGATTTCTTTCGTCTTGGATAGCGAAAGGCATTGGCTTTAATTAGAAATTTTTTTCTTGGGGATAGTGCAAGGAAATTTTTTTATCATTTTTTCAAAAAAAAGCAAAGGGGATAGTCCATTGATTTTTTTGGCGAAAAAAATTATTTTCTCACTATCTGCAAAAAAAATTATTTAAATTAAAGCCGCTCCCGTTAGCTATCCAACGCAATAGAAATCAAGTCGATATCTAGAAAAGTAAGGAAGTTATGACCAAAAAGGTAACCAGTTCTACTACTGTCTCTTTCCGGCCACTTTTTAGTGCAACTGGTTACCTTTTTGGTCATAACTTGCTAAGTTTTCAATATATCGACTTGATTTCTTTCGTCTTGGATAGCGAAAGGCATTGGCTTTAATTAGAAATTTTTTTCTTGGGGATAGTGCAAGGAAATTTTTTTATCATTTTTTCAAAAAAAAAAGCAAATGGGATAGTCCATTGATTTTTTTGGCGAAAAAAATTATTTTCTCACTATCTGCAAAAAAATTTATTTAAATTAAAGCCGCTCCCGTTAGCTATCCAACGCAATAGAAATCAAGTCGATATCTAGAAAAGTAAGGAAGTTATGACCAAAAGGGTAACCAGTTCTACTACTGTCTCTTTCCGGCCACTTTTTAGTGCAACTGGTTACCTTTTTGGTCATAACTTGCTAAGTTTTCAATATATCGACTTGATTTCTTTCGTCTTGGATAGCGAAAGGCATTGGCTTTAAATAGAAATTTTTTTCTTGGGGATAGTGCAAGGAAATTTTTTTATCATTTTTTCAAAAGAAAGCAAAGGGGATAGTCAATTGATTTTTTTGGCGAAAAAAATTATTTTCTCACTATCTGCAAAAAAAATTATTTAAATTAAAGCCGCTCCCGTTAGCTATCCAACGCAATAGAAATCAAGTCGATATCTAGAAAAGTAAGGAAGTTATGACCAAAAGGGTAACCAGTTCTACTACTGTCTCTTTCCGGCCACTTTTTAGTGCAACTGGTTACCTTTTTGGTCATAACTTGCTAAGTTTTCAATATATCGACTTGATTTCTTTCGTCTTGGATAGCGAAAGGCATTGGCTTTAATTAGAAATTTTTTTCTTGGGGATAGTGCAAGGAAATTTTTTTATCATTTTTTCAAAAAAAAGCAAAGGGGATAGTCCATTGATTTTTTTGGCGAAAAAAATTATTTTCTCACTATCTGCAAAAAAAATTATTTAAATTAAAGCCGCTCCCGTTAGCTATCCAACGCAATAGAAATCAAGTCGATATCTAGAAAAGTAAGGAAGTTATGACCAAAAGGGTAACCAGTTCTACTACTGTCTCTTTCCGGCCACTTTTTAGTGCAACTGGTTACCTTTTTGGTCATAACTTGCTAAGTTTTCAATATATCGACTTGATTTCTTTCGTCTTGGATAGCGAAAGGCATTGGCTTTAAATAGAAATTTTTTTCTTGGGGATAGTGCAAGGAAATTTTTTTATCATTTTTTCAAAAGAAAGCAAAGGGGATAGTCAATTGATTTTTTTGGCGAAAAAAATTATTTTCTCACTATCTGCAAAAAAAATTATTTAAATTAAAGCCGCTCCCGTTAGCTATCCAACGCAATAGAAATCAAGTCGATATCTAGAAAAGTAAGGAAGTTATGACCAAAAAGGTAACCAGTTCTACTACTGTCTCTTTCCGGCCACTTTTTAGTGCAACTGGTTACCTTTTTGGTCATAACTTGCTAAGTTTTCAATATATCGACTTGATTTCTTTCGTCTTGGATAGCGAAAGGCATTGGCTTTAATTAGAAATTTTTTTCTTGGGGATAGTGCAAGGAAATTTTTTTATCATTTTTTCAAAAAAAAGCAAAGGGGATAGTCCATTGATTTTTTTGGCGAAAAAAATTATTTTCTCACTATCTGCAAAAAAATTTATTTAAAATAAAGCCGCTCCCGTTAGCTATCCAACGCAATAGAAATCAAGTCGATATCTAGAAAAGTAAGGAAGTTATGACCAAAAAAGTAACCAGTTCTACTACTGTCTCTTTCCGGCCACTTTTTAGTGCAACTGGTTACCTTTTTGGTCATAACTTGCTAAGTTTTCAATATATCGACTTGATTTCTTTTGCTTTGGATAGCGAAAAGGATTAGCCTTAATTAGAAATTTTTTTCTTGGGGATAGTGCAAGGAAATCTTTTTATCATTTTTTCAAAAAAAAGCAAAGGGGATAGTCCATTGATTTTTTTGGCGAAAAAAATTATTTTCCCACTATCTGCAAAAAAAATTATTTAAATTAAAGCCGCTCCCGTTAGCTATCCAACGCAATAGAAATCAAGTCGATATCTAGAAAAGTAAGGAAGTTATGACCAAAAAGGTAACCAGTTCTACTACTGTCTCTTTCCGGCCACTTTTTAGTGCAACTGGTTACCTTTTTGGTCATAACTTGCTAAGTTTTCAATATATCGACTTGATTTCTTTCGTCTTGGATAGCGAAAGGCATTGGCTTTAATTAGAAATTTTTTTCTTGGGGATAGTGCAAGGAAATTTTTTTATCATTTTTTCAAAAAAAAGCAAAGGGGATAGTCCATTGATTTTTTTGGCGAAAAAAATTATTTTCTCACTATCTGCAAAAAAAATTATTTAAATTAAAGCCGCTCCCGTTAGCTATCCAACGCAATAGAAATCAAGTCGATATCTAGAAAAGTAAGGAAGTTATGACCAAAAAGGTAACCAGTTCTACTACTGTCTCTTTCCGACCACTTTTTAGTGCAACTGGTTACCTTTTTGGTCATAACTTGCTAAGTTTTCAATATATCGACTTGATTTCTTTCGTCTTGGATAGCGAAAGGCATTGGCTTTAATTAGAAATTTTTTTCTTGGGGATAGTGCAAGGAAATTTTTTTATCATTTTTTCAAAAAAAAAAGCAAATGGGATAGTCCATTGATTTTTTTGGCGAAAAAAATTATTTTCTCACTATCTGCAAAAAAATTTATTTAAATTAAAGCCGCTCCCGTTAGCTATCCAACGCAATAGAAATCAAGTCGATATCTAGAAAAGTAAGGAAGTTATGACCAAAAGGGTAACCAGTTCTACTACTGTCTCTTTCCGGCCACTTTTTAGTGCAACTGGTTACCTTTTTGGTCATAACTTGCTAAGTTTTCAATATATCGACTTGATTTCTTTCGTCTTGGATAGCGAAAGGCATTGGCTTTAAATAGAAATTTTTTTCTTGGGGATAGTGCAAGGAAATTTTTTTATCATTTTTTCAAAAGAAAGCAAAGGGGATAGTCAATTGATTTTTTTGGCGAAAAAAATTATTTTCTCACTATCTGCAAAAAAAATTATTTAAATTAAAGCCGCTCCCGTTAGCTATCCAACGCAATAGAAATCAAGTCGATATCTAGAAAAGTAAGGAAGTTATGACCAAAAGGGTAACCAGTTCTACTACTGTCTCTTTCCGGCCACTTTTTAGTGCAACTGGTTACCTTTTTGGTCATAACTTGCTAAGTTTTCAATATATCGACTTGATTTCTTTCGTCTTGGATAGCGAAAGGCATTGGCTTTAATTAGAAATTTTTTTCTTGGGGATAGTGCAAGGAAATTTTTTTATCATTTTTTCAAAAAAAAGCAAAGGGGATAGTCAATTGATTTTTTTGGCGAAAAAAATTATTTTCTCACTATCTGCAAAAAAAATTATTTAAATTAAAGCCGCTCCCGTTAGCTATCCAACGCAATAGAAATCAAGTCGATATCTAGAAAAGTAAGGAAGTTATGACCAAAAGGGTAACCAGTTCTACTACTGTCTCTTTCCGGCCACTTTTTAGTGCAACTGGTTACCTTTTTGGTCATAACTTGCTAAGTTTTCAATATATCGACTTGATTTCTTTCGTCTTGGATAGCGAAAGGCATTGGCTTTAATTAGAAATTTTTTTCTTGGGGATAGTGCAAGGAAATTTTTTTATCATTTTTTCAAAAAAAAGCAAAGGGGATAGTCCATTGATTTTTTTGGCGAAAAAAATTATTTTCTCACTATCTGCAAAAAAAATTATTTAAATTAAAGCCGCTCCCGTTAGCTATCCAACGCAATAGAAATCAAGTCGATATCTAGAAAAGTAAGGAAGTTATGACCAAAAGGGTAACCAGTTCTACTACTGTCTCTTTCCGGCCACTTTTTAGTGCAACTGGTTACCTTTTTGGTCATAACTTGCTAAGTTTTCAATATATCGACTTGATTTCTTTCGTCTTGGATAGCGAAAGGCATTGGCTTTAATTAGAAATTTTTTTCTTGGGGATAGTGCAAGGAAATTTTTTTATCATTTTTTCAAAAAAAAGCAAAGGGGATAGTCAATTGATTTTTTTGGCGAAAAAAATTATTTTCTCACTATCTGCAAAAAAAATTATTTAAATTAAAGCCGCTCCCGTTAGCTATCCAACGCAATAGAAATCAAGTCGATATCTAGAAAAGTAAGGAAGTTATGACCAAAAGGGTAACCAGTTCTACTACTGTCTCTTTCCGGCCACTTTTTAGTGCAACTGGTTACCTTTTTGGTCATAACTTGCTAAGTTTTCAATATATCGACTTGATTTCTTTCGTCTTGGATAGCGAAAGGCATTGGCTTTAATTAGAAATTTTTTTCTTGGGGATAGTGCAAGGAAATTTTTTTATCATTTTTTCAAAAAAAAGCAAAGGGGATAGTCAATTGATTTTTTTGGCGAAAAAAATTATTTTCTCACTATCTGCAAAAAAAATTATTTAAATTAAAGCCGCTCCCGTTAGCTATCCAACGTAATAGAAATCAAGTCGATATCTAGAAAAGTAAGGAAGTTATGACCAAAAAGGTAACCAGTTCTACTACTGTCTCTTTCCGGCCACTTTTTAGTGCAACTGGTTACCTTTTTGGTCATAACTTGCTAAGTTTTCAATATATCGACTTGATTTCTTTCGTCTTGGATAGCGAAAGGCATTGGCTTTAATTAGAAATTTTTTTCTTGGGGATAGTGCAAGGAAATTTTTTTATCATTTTTTCAAAAAAAAGCAAAGGGGATAGTCCATTGATTTTTTTGGCGAAAAAAATTATTTTCTCACTATCTGCAGAAAAAAATATTTAAATTAAAGCCAATCCCGTTATCTATCTAACGCAATAGAAATCAAGTTGATATCTAGAAAAGTAAGGAAGTTATGACCAAAAAGGTAACCAGTTCTACTACTGGCTCTTTCCGGCCACTTTTTAGTGTAACTGTTTACCTTTTTGGTCATAACTTGCTAAGTTTTCAATATATCGACTTGATTTCTTTTGCCTTGGATAGCGAAAAGGATTGGCCTTAATTATAAATTTTTTTCTTGGGGATAGTGCAACGAAATTTTTTTATAATTTTTTCAAAAAAAGCAAAGGGGATAGTCCATAGATTTTTTTGGCGAAAAAAATTATTTTCTCACTATCTGCAAAAAAAATTATTTAAATTAAAGCCGCTCCCGTTATCTATCCAACGCAATAGAAATCAAGTCGATATCTAGAAAAGTAAGGAAGTTATGACCAAAAAGGTAACCAGTTCTACTACTGTCTCTTTCCGCCCACTTTTTAGTGCAACTGGTTACCTTTTTGGTCGTAACTTGCTAAGTTTTCAATATATCGACTTGATTTCTTTTGCTTTGGATAGCGAAAGGCATTGGCTTTAATTAGAATTTTTTTTCTTGGGGATAGTGCAACGAAATTTTTTTATAATTTTTTCAAAAAAAGCAAAGGGGATAGTCCATAGATTTTTTTGGCGAAAAAAATTATTTTCTCACTATCTGCAAAAAAAATTAATTAAATTAAAGCCAATCCCGTTATTTATCCTACGCAATAGAAATCAAGTAGATATCTAGAAAAGTAAGGAAGTTATGACCAAAAAGGTAACCAGTTCTACTACTGTCTCTTTCCGGCCACTTTTTAGTGCAACTGGTTACCTTTTTGGTCATAACTTGCTAAGTTTTCAATATATCGACTTGATTTCTTTTGCCTTGGATAGCGAAAGGCATTGGCCTTAATTAGAAATTTTTTTCTTGGGGATAGTGCAAGCAAATTTTTTTATCATTTTTTCAAAAAAAGCAAAGGGGATAGTACATTGATTTTTTTGGCGAAAAAAATTATTTTCTCACTATCTGCAAAAAAAATTATTTAAATTAAAGCCGCTCCCGTTAACTATCCAACGCAATAGAAATCAAGTCGATATCTAGAAAAGTAAGGAAGTTATGACCAAAAAGGTAACCAGTTCTACTACTGTCTCTTTCCGGCCACTTTTTAGTGCAACTGGTTACCTTTTTGGTCATAACTTGCTAATTTTTCAATATATCGACTTGATTTCTTTTGCCTTGGATAGCGAAAAGGATTGGCCTTAATTAGAAATTTTTTTCTTGGGGATAGTGCAAGGAAATTTTTTTATCATTTTTTCAAAAAAAGCAAAGGGGATAGTACATTGATTTTTTTGGCGAAAAAAATTATTTTCTCACTATCTGCAAAAAAAATTATTTAAATTAAAGCCAATCCCGTTATTTATCCAACGCAATAGAAATCAAGTAGATATCTGGAAAAGTAAGGAAGTTATGACCAAAAAGGTAACCAGTTCTACTACTGTCTCTTTCCGGCCACTTTTTAGTGCAACTGGTTACCTTTTTGGTCATAACTTGCTAAGTTTTCAATATATCGACTTGATTTCTTTTGCCTTGGATAGCGAAAAGGATTGGCCTTAATTAGAAATTTTTTTCTTTGGGATAGTGCAAGGAAATTTTTTTATCATTTTTTCAAAAAAAAGCAAAGGGGATAGTCCATTGATTTTTTTTGGCGAAAAAAATTATTTTCTCACTATCTGCAAAAACAATTATTTGAATTAAAGCCGCTCCCGTTAGCTATCCAACGCAATAGAAATCAAGTCGATATCTAGAAAAGTAAGGAAGTTATGACCAAAAAGGTAACCAGTTCTACTACTGTCTCTTTCCGCCCACTTTTTAGTGCAACTGGTTACCTTTTTGGTCATAACTTGCTAATTTTTCAATATATCGACTTGATTTCTTTTGCCTTGGATAGCGAAAAGAATTGGCCTTAATTAGAAATTTTTTTCTTGGGGATAGTGCAAGGAAATTTTTTTATCATTTTTTCAAAAAAAAGCAAAGGGGATAGTCCATTGATTTTTTTGGCGAAAAAAATTATTTTCTCACTATCTGCAAAAAAAATTAATTAAATTAAAGCCAATCCCGTTATTTATCCAACGCAATAGAAATCAAGTAGATATCTAGAAAAGTAAGGAAGTTATGACCAAAAAGGTAACCAGTTCTACTACTGTCTCTTTCCGGCCACTTTTTAGTGCAACTGGTTACCTTTTTGGTCATAACTTGCTAAGTTTTCAATATATCGACTTGATTTCTTTTGCCTTGGATAGCGAAAAGGATTGGCCTTAATTAGAAATTTTTTTCTTGGGGATAGTGCAAGGAAATTTTTTTATCATTTTTTCAAAAAAAAGCAAAGGGGATAGTCCATTGATTTTTTTGGCGAAAAAAATTATTTTCTCACTATCTGCAAAAAAAATTAATTAAATTAAAGCCAATCCCGTTATTTATCCAACGCAATAGAAATCAAGTAGATATCTAGAAAAGTAAGGAAGTTATGACCAAAAAGGTAACCAGTTCTACTACTGTCTCTTTCCGCCCACTTTTTAGTGCAACTGGTTACCTTTTTGGTCATAACTTGCTAATTTTTCAATATATCGACTTGATTTCTTTTGCCTTGGATAGCGAAAAGAATTGGCCTTAATTAGAAATTTTTTTCTTGGGGATAGTGCAAGGAAATTTTTTTATCATTTTTTCAAAAAAAAGCAAAGGGGATAGTCAATTGATTTTTTTGGCGAAAAAAATTATTTTCTCACTATCTGCAAAAAAAATTATTTAAATTAAAGCCGCTCCCGTTAGCTATCCAACGCAATAGAAATCAAGTCGATATCTAGAAAAGTAAGGAAGTTATGACCAAAAGGGTAACCAGTTCTACTACTGTCTCTTTCCGGCCACTTTTTAGTGCAACTGGTTACCTTTTTGGTCATAACTTGCTAAGTTTTCAATATATCGACTTGATTTCTTTCGTCTTGGATAGCGAAAGGCATTGGCTTTAATTAGAAATTTTTTTCTTGGGGATAGTGCAAGGAAATTTTTTTATCATTTTTTCAAAAAAAAGCAAAGGGGATAGTCCATTGATTTTTTTGGCGAAAAAAATTATTTTCTCACTATCTGCAAAAAAAATTATTTAAATTAAAGCCGCTCCCGTTAGCTATCCAACGCAATAGAAATCAAGTCGATATCTAGAAAAGTAAGGAAGTTATGACCAAAAGGGTAACCAGTTCTACTACTGTCTCTTTCCGGCCACTTTTTAGTGCAACTGGTTACCTTTTTGGTCATAACTTGCTAAGTTTTCAATATATCGACTTGATTTCTTTCGTCTTGGATAGCGAAAGGCATTGGCTTTAAATAGAAATTTTTTTCTTGGGGATAGTGCAAGGAAATTTTTTTATCATTTTTTCAAAAGAAAGCAAAGGGGATAGTCAATTGATTTTTTTGGCGAAAAAAATTATTTTCTCACTATCTGCAAAAAAAATTATTTAAATTAAAGCCGCTCCCGTTAGCTATCCAACGCAATAGAAATCAAGTCGATATCTAGAAAAGTAAGGAAGTTATGACCAAAAAGGTAACCAGTTCTACTACTGTCTCTTTCCGGCCACTTTTTAGTGCAACTGGTTACCTTTTTGGTCATAACTTGCTAAGTTTTCAATATATCGACTTGATTTCTTTCGTCTTGGATAGCGAAAGGCATTGGCTTTAATTAGAAATTTTTTTCTTGGGGATAGTGCAAGGAAATTTTTTTATCATTTTTTCAAAAAAAAGCAAAGGGGATAGTCCATTGATTTTTTTGGCGAAAAAAATTATTTTCTCACTATCTGCAGAAAAAAATATTTAAATTAAAGCCAATCCCGTTATCTATCTAACGCAATAGAAATCAAGTTGATATCTAGAAAAGTAAGGAAGTTATGACCAAAAAGGTAACCAGTTCTACTACTGGCTCTTTCCGGCCACTTTTTAGTGTAACTGTTTACCTTTTTGGTCATAACTTGCTAAGTTTTCAATATATCGACTTGATTTCTTTTGCCTTGGATAGCGAAAAGGATTGGCCTTAATTAGAAATTTTTTTCTTTGGGATAGTGCAAGGAAATTTTTTTATCATTTTTTCAAAAAAAAGCAAAAGGGATAGTCCATTGATTTTTTTTGGCGAAAAAAATTATTTTCTCACTATCTGCAAAAAAAATTAATTAAATTAAAGCCAATCCCGTTATCTATCCAACGCAATAGAAATCAAGTCGATATCTAGAAAAGTAAGGAAGTTATGACCAAAAAGGTAACCAGTTCTACTACTGGCTCTTTCCGGCCACTTTTTAGTGTAACTGGTTACCTTTTTGGTCATAACTTGCTAAGTTTTCAATATATCGACTTGATTTCTTTTGCTTTGGATAGCGAAAGGCATTGGCTTTAATTATAAATTTTTTTCTTGGGGATAGTGCAACGAAATTTTTTTATAATTTTTTCAAAAAAAGCAAAGGGGATAGTCCATAGATTTTTTTGGCGAAAAAAATTATTTTCTCACTATCTGCAAAAAAAATTATTTAAATTAAAGCCGCTCCCGTTATCTATCCAACGCAATAGAAATCAAGTCGATATCTAGAAAAGTAAGGAAGTTATGACCAAAAAGGTAACCAGTTCTACTACTGTCTCTTTCCGCCCACTTTTTAGTGCAACTGGTTACCTTTTTGGTCGTAACTTGCTAAGTTTTCAATATATCGACTTGATTTCTTTTGCTTTGGATAGCGAAAGGCATTGGCTTTAATTAGAATTTTTTTTCTTGGGGATAGTGCAACGAAATTTTTTTATAATTTTTTCAAAAAAAGCAAAGGGGATAGTCCATAGATTTTTTTGGCGAAAAAAATTATTTTCTCACTATCTGCAAAAAAAATTAATTAAATTAAAGCCAATCCCGTTATTTATCCTACGCAATAGAAATCAAGTAGATATCTAGAAAAGTAAGGAAGTTATGACCAAAAAGGTAACCAGTTCTACTACTGTCTCTTTCCGGCCACTTTTTAGTGCAACTGGTTACCTTTTTGGTCATAACTTGCTAAGTTTTCAATATATCGACTTGATTTCTTTCGTCTTGGATAGCGAAAAGGATTGGCCTCAATTAGAAATTTTTTTCTTGGGGATAGTGCAAGGAAATTTTTTTATCATTTTTTCAAAAAAAGCAAAGGGGATAGTCCATTGATTTTTTTGGCGAAAAAAATTATTTTCTCACTATCTGCAAAAAAAATTATTTGAATTAAAGCCGCTCCCGTTAGCTATCCAACGCAATAGAAATCAAGTCGATATCTAGAAAAGTAAGGAAGTTATGACCAAAAAGGTAACCAGTTCCTCTACTGTCTCTTTCCGCCCACTTTTTAGTGCAACTGGTTACCTTTTAGGTCATAACTTGCTAATTTTTCAATATATCGACTTGATTTCTTTTGCCTTGGATAGCGAAAAGAATTGGCCTTAATTAGAAATTTTTTTCTTGGGGATAGTGCAAGGAAATTTTTTTATCATTTTTTCAAAAAAAAGCAAAGGGGATAGTCCATTGATTTTTTTGGCGAAAAAAATTATTTTCTCACTATCTGCAAAAAAAATTATTTGAATTAAAGCCGCTCCCGTTAGCTATCCAACGCAATAGAAATCAAGTCGATATCTAGAAAAGTAAGGAAGTTATGACCAAAAAGGTAACCAGTTCTACTACTGTCTCTTTCCGGCCACTTTTTAGTGCAACTGGTTACCTTTTTGGTCATAACTTGCTAAGTTTTCAATATATCGACTTGATTTCTTTTGCCTTGGATAGCGAAAGGCATTGGCCTTAATTAGAAATTTTTTTCTTGGGGATAGTGCAAGGAAATTTTTTTATCATTTTTTCAAAAAAAGCAAAGGGGATAGTACATTGATTTTTTTGGCGAAAAAAATTATTTTCTCACTATCTGCAAAAAAAATTATTTAAATTAAAGCCGCTCCCGTTAGCTATCCAACGCAATAGAAATCAAGTCGATATCTAGAAAAGTAAGGAAGTTATGACCAAAAAGGTAACCAGTTCTACTACTGTCTCTTTCCGGCCACTTTTTAGTGCAACTGGTTACCTTTTTGGTCATAACTTGCTAATTTTTCAATATATCGACTTGATTTCTTTTGCCTTGGATAGCGAAAAGGATTGGCCTCAATTAGAAATTTTTTTCTTGGGGATAGTGCAACGAAATTTTTTTATCATTTTTTCAAAAAAAGCAAAGGGGATAGTCCATTGATTTTTTTGGCGAAAAAAATTATTTTCTCACTATCTGCAAAAAAAATTAATTAAATTAAAGCCAATCCCGTTATTTATCCAACGCAATAGAAATCAAGTAGATATCTGGAAAAGTAAGGAAGTTATGACCAAAAAGGTAACCAGTTCTACTACTGTCTCTTTCCGGCCACTTTTTAGTGCAACTGGTTACCTTTTTGGTCATAACTTGCTAAGTTTTCAATATATCGACTTGATTTCTTTTGCCTTGGATAGCGAAAAGGATTGGCCTTAATTAGAAATTTTTTTCTTTGGGATAGTGCAAGGAAATTTTTTTATCATTTTTTCAAAAAAAAGCAAAGGGGATAGTCCATTGATTTTTTTTGGCGAAAAAAATTATTTTCTCACTATCTGCAAAAACAATTATTTGAATTAAAGCCGCTCCCGTTAGCTATCCAACACAATAGAAATCAAGTCGATATCTAGAAAAGTAAGGAAGTTATGACCAAAAAGGTAACCAGTTCTACTACTGTCTCTTTCCGCCCACTTTTTAGTGCAACTGGTTACCTTTTTGGTCATAACTTGCTAATTTTTCAATATATCGACTTGATTTCTTTTGCCTTGGATAGCGAAAAGAATTGGCCTTAATTAGAAATTTTTTTCTTGGGGATAGTGCAAGGAAATTTTTTTATCATTTTTTCAAAAAAAAGCAAAGGGGATAGTCCATTGATTTTTTTGGCGAAAAAAATTATTTTCTCACTATCTGCAAAAAAAATTAATTAAATTAAAGCCAATCCCGTTATTTATCCAACGCAATAGAAATCAAGTAGATATCTAGAAAAGTAAGGAAGTTATGACCAAAAAGGTAACCAGTTCTACTACTGTCTCTTTCCGGCCACTTTTTAGTGCAACTGGTTACCTTTTTGGTCATAACTTGCTAAGTTTTCAATATATCGACTTGATTTCTTTTGTCTTGGATAGCGAAAAGGATTGGCCTTAATTAGAAATTTTTTTCTTGGGGATAGTGCAAGGAAATTTTTTTATCATTTTTTCAAAAAAAAGCAAAGGGGATAGTCCATTGATTTTTTTGGCGAAAAAAATTATTTTCTCACTATCTGCAAAAAAAATTAATTAAATTAAAGCCAATCCCGTTATTTATCCAACGCAATAGAAATCAAGTAGATATCTAGAAAAGTAAGGAAGTTATGACCAAAAAGGTAACCAGTTCTACTACTGTCTTTTTCCGGCCACTTTTTAGTGCAACTGGTTACCTTTTTGGTCATAACTTGCTAAGTTTTCAATATATCGACATGATTTCTTTTGCCTTGGATAGCGAAAAGGATTAGCCTTAATTAGAAATTTTTTTCTTGGGGATAGTGCAAGGAAATTTTTTTTATCATTTTTTCAAAAAAAAAAGCAAAGGGGATAGTCCATTGATTTTTTTGGCGAAAAAAATTATTTTCTCACTATCTGCAAAAACAATTATTTGAATTAAAGCCGCTCCCGTTAGCTATCCAACGCAATAGAAATCAAGTCGATATCTAGAAAAGTAAGGAAGTTATGACCAAAAAGGTAACCAGTTCTACTACTGTCTCTTTCCGGCCCCTTTTTAGTGCAACTGGTTACCTTTTTGGTCATAACTTGCTAATTTTTCAATATATCGACTTGATTTCTTTTGCCTTGGATAGCGAAAAGGATTGGCCTTAATTAGAAATTTTTTTCTTGGGGATAGTGCAAGGAAATTTTTTTATCATTTTTTCAAAAAAAGCAAAGGGGATAGTCCATTGATTTTTTTGGCGAAAAAAATTATTTTCTCACTATCTGCAAAAAAAATTAATTAAATTAAAGCCAATCCCGTTATTTATCCAACGCAATAGAAATCAAGTAGATATCTAGAAAAGTAAGGAAGTTATGACCAAAAAGGTAACCAGTTCTACTACTGTCTCTTTCCGGCCACTTTTTAGTGCAACTGGTTACCTTTTTGGTCATAACTTGCTAAGTTTTCAATATATCGACTTGATTTCTTTTGCTTTGGATAGCGAAAGGCATTGGCTTTAATTAGAAATTTTTTTCTTGGGGATAGTGCAAGGAAATTTTTTTATCATTTTTTCAAAAAAAGCAAAGGGGATAGTCCATTGATTTTTTTGGCGAAAAAAATTATTTTCTCACTATCTGCAAAAAAAATTAATTGAATTAAAGCCAATCCCGTTATTTATCCAACGCAATAGAAATCAAGTAGATATCTAGAAAAGTAAGGAAGTTATGACCAAAAAGGTAACCAGTTCTACTACTGTCTCTTTCCGGCCACTTTTTAGTGCAACTGGTTACCTTTTTGGTCATAACTTGCTAAGTTTTCAATATATCGACTTGATTTCTTTCGTCTTGGATAGCGAAAAGGATTGGCCTCAATTAGAAATTTTTTTCTTGGGGATAGTGCAAGGAAATTTTTTTATCATTTTTTCAAAAAAAGCAAAGGGGATAGTCCATTGATTTTTTTGGCGAAAAATATTATTTTCTCACTATCTGCAAAAAAAATTAATTAAATTAAAGCCAATCCCGTTATTTATCCAACGCAATAGAAATCAAGTAGATATCTAGAAAAGTAAGGAAGTTATGACCAAAAAGGTAACCAGTTCTATTACTGTCTCTTTCCGGCCACTTTTTAGTGCAACTGGTTACCTTTTTGGTCATAACTTGCTAAGTTTTCAATATATCGACTTGATTTCTTTTGCTTTGGATAGCGAAAGGCATTGGCTTTAATTAGAAATTTTTTTCTTGGAGATAGTGCAAGGAAATTTTTTTATCATTTTTTCAAAAAAAGCAAAGGGGATAGTCCATTGATTTTTTTGGCGAAAAAAATTATTTTCTCACTATCTGCAAAAAAAATTAATTGAATTAAAGCCAATCCCGTTATTTATCCAACGCAATAGAAATCAAGTAGATATCTAGAAAAGTAAGGAAGTTATGACCAAAAAGGTAACCAGTTCTACTACTGTCTCTTTCCGGCCACTTTTTAGTGCAACTGGTTACCTTTTTGGTCATAACTTGCTAATTTTTCAATATATCGACTTGATTTCTTTTGCCTTGGATAGCGAAAAGGATTGGCCTTAATTAGAAATTTTTTTCTTGGGGATAGTGCAAGGAAATTTTTTTATCATTTTTTCAAAAAAAGCAAAGGGGATAGTCCATTGATTTTTTTGGCGAAAAAAATTATTTTCTCACTATCTGCAAAAAAAATTATTTGAATTAAAGCCGCTCCCGTTAGCTATCCAACGCAATAGAAATCAAGTCGATATCTAGAAAAGTAAGGAAGTTATGACCAAAAAGGTAACCAGTTCTACTACTGTCTCTTTCCGGCCACTTTTTAGTGCAACTGGTTACCTTTTTGGTCATAACTTGCTAATTTTTCAATATATCGACTTGATTTCTTTTGCCTTGGATAGCGAAAAGGATTGGCCTTAATTAGAAATTTTTTTCTTGGGGATAGTGCAAGGAAATTTTTTTATCATTTTTTCAAAAAAAGCAAAGGGGATAGTCCATTGATTTTTTTGGCGAAAAAAATTATTTTCTCACTATCTGCAAAAAAAATTATTTGAATTAAAGCCGCTCCCGTTAGCTATCCAACGCAATAGAAATCAAGTCGATATCTAGAAAAGTAAGGAAGTTATGACCAAAAAGGTAACCAGTTCTACTACTGTCTCTTTCCGGCCACTTTTTAGTGCAACTGGTTACCTTTTTGGTCATAACTTGCTAAGTTTTCAATATATCGACTTGATTTCTTTCGTCTTGGATAGCGAAAAGGATTGGCCTCAATTAGAAATTTTTTTCTTGGGGATAGTGCAAGGAAATTTTTTTATCATTTTTTCAAAAAAAGCAAAGGGGATAGTCCATTGATTTTTTTGGCGAAAAAAATTATTTTCTCACTATCTGCAAAAAAAATTATTTGAATTAAAGCCGCTCCCGTTAGCTATCCAACGCAATAGAAATCAAGTCGATATCTAGAAAAGTAAGGAAGTTATGACCAAAAAGGTAACCAGTTCTACTACTGTCTCTTTCCGGCCACTTTTTAGTGCAACTGGTTACCTTTTTGGTCATAACTTGCTAAGTTTTCAATATATCGACATGATTTCTTTTGCCTTGGATAGCGAAAAGGATTAGCCTTAATTAGAAATTTTTTTCTTGGGGATAGTGCAAGGAAATTTTTTTTATCATTTTTTCAAAAAAAAAAGCAAAGGGGATAGTCCATTGATTTTTTTGGCGAAAAAAATTATTTTCTCACTATCTGCAAAAACAATTATTTGAATTAAAGCCGCTCCCGTTAGCTATCCAACGCAATAGAAATCAAGTCGATATCTAGAAAAGTAAGGAAGTTATGACCAAAAAGGTAACCAGTTCTACTACTGTCTCTTTCCGGCCACTTTTTAGTGCAACTGGTTACCTTTTTGGTCATAACTTGCTAAGTTTTCAATATATCGACTTGATTTCTTTCGTCTTGGATAGCGAAAAGGATTGGCCTCAATTAGAAATTTTTTTCTTGGGGATAGTGCAAGGAAATTTTTTTATCATTTTTTCAAAAAAGCAAAGGGGATAGTCCATTGATTTTTTTGGCGAAAAAAATTATTTTCTCACTATCTGCAAAAAAAATTAATTAAATTAAAGCCAATCCCGTTATTTATCCAACGCAATAGAAATCAAGTCGATATCTAGAAAAGTAAGGAAGTTATGACCAAAAAGGTAACCAGTTCTACTACTGTCTCTTTCCGGCCACTTTTTAGTGCAACTGGTTACCTTTTTGGTCATAACTTGCTAAGTTTTCAATATATCGACTTGATTTCTTTCGTCTTGGATAGCGAAAAGGATTGGCCTCAATTAGAAATTTTTTTCTTGGGGATAGTGCAAGGAAATTTTTTTATCATTTTTTCAAAAAAAGCAAAGGGGATAGTCCATTGATTTTTTTGGCGAAAAAAATTATTTTCTCACTATCTGCAAAAAAAATTAATTAAATTAAAGCCAATCCCGTTATTTATCCAACGCAATAGAAATCAAGTAGATATCTAGAAAAGTAAGGAAGTTATGACCAAAAAGGTAACCAGTTCTACTACTGTCTCTTTCCGGCCACTTTTTAGTGCAACTGGTTACCTTTTTGGTCATAACTTGCTAAGTTTTCAATATATCGACTTGATTTCTTTTGCCTTGGATAGCGAAAGGCATTGGCTTTAATTATAAATTTTTTTCTTGGGGATAGTGCAAGGAAATTTTTTTATCATTTTTTCAAAAAAAGCAAAGGGGATAGTCCATTGATTTTTTTGGCGAAAAAAATTATTTTCTCACTATCTGCAAAAAAAATTAATTAAATTAAAGCCAATCCCGTTATTTATCCAACGCAATAGAAATCAAGTCGATATCTAGAAAAGTAAGGAAGTTATGACCAAAAAGGTAACCAGTTCTACTACTGTCTCTTTCCGGCCACTTTTTAGTGCAACTGGTTACCTTTTTGGTCATAACTTGCTAAGTTTTCAATATATCGACTTGATTTCTTTTGCCTTGGATAGCGAAAAGGATTGGCCTTAATTAGAAATTTTTTTCTTGGGGATAGTGCAAGGAAATTTTTTTATCATTTTTTCAAAAAAAGCAAAGGGGATAGTCCATTGATTTTTTTGGCGAAAAAAATTTTTTTCTCACTATCTGCAAAAAAAATTAATTAAATTAAAGCCGCTCCCGTTAGCTATCCAACGCAATAGAAATCAAGTCGATATCTAGAAAAGTAAGGAAGTTATGACCAAAAAGGTAACCAGTTCTACTACTGTCTCTTTCCGGCCACTTTTTAGTGCAACTGGTTACCTTTTTGGTCATAACTTGCTAAGTTTTCAATATATCGACTTGATTTCTTTCGTCTTGGATAGCGAAAAGGATTGGCCTCAATTAGAAATTTTTTTCTTGGGGATAGTGCAAGGAAATTTTTTTATCATTTTTTCAAAAAAAGCAAAGGGGATAGTCCATTGATTTTTTTGGCGAAAAAAATTATTTTCTCACTATCTGCAAAAAAAATTAATTAAATTAAAGCCAATCCCGTTATTTATCCAACGCAATAGAAATCAAGTAGATATCTAGAAAAGTAAGGAAGTTATGACCAAAAAGGTAACCAGTTCTACTACTGTCTCTTTCCGGCCACTTTTTAGTGCAACTGGTTACCTTTTTGGTCATAACTTGCTAAGTTTTCAATATATCGACTTGATTTCTTTTGCCTTGGATAGCGAAAAGGATTGGCTTTAATTAGAAATTTTTTTCTTGGGGATAGTGCAAGGAAATTTTTTTATCATTTTTTCAAAAAAAGCAAAGGGGATAGTCCATTGATTTTTTTGGCGAAAAAAATTATTTTCTCACTATCTGCAAAAAAAATTATTTAAATTAAAGCCGCTCCCGTTAGCTATCCAACGCAATAGAAATCAAGTCGATATCTAGAAAAGTAAGGAAGTTATGACCAAAAAGGTAACCAGTTCTACTACTGTCTCTTTCCGGCCACTTTTTAGTGCAACTGGTTACCTTTTTGGTCATAACTTGCTAAGTTTTCAATATATCGACTTGATTTCTTTTGCCTTGGATAGCGAAAAGGATTGGCCTCAATTAGAAATTTTTTTCTTGGGGATAGTGCAAGGAAATTTTTTTATCATTTTTTCAAAAAAAGCAAAGGGGATAGTCCATTGATTTTTTTGGCGAAAAAAATTATTTTCTCACTATCTGCAAAAAAAATTAATTAAATTAAAGCCAATCCCGTTATTTATCCAACGCAATAGAAATCAAGTCGATATCTAGAAAAGTAAGGAAGTTATGACCAAAAAGGTAACCAGTTCTACTACTGTCTCTTTCCGGCCACTTTTTAGTGCAACTGGTTACCTTTTTGGTCATAACTTGCTAAGTTTTCAATATATCGACTTGATTTCTTTTGCTTTGGATAGCGAAAGGCATTGGCTTTAATTAGAAATTTTTTTCTTGGGGATAGTGCAAGGAAATTTTTTTATCATTTTTTCAAAAAAAGCAAAGGGGAAAGTCCATTGATTTTTTTGGCGAAAAAAATTATTTTCTCACTATCTGCAAAAAAAATTAATTAAATTAAAGCCAATCCCGTTATTTATCCAACGCAATAGGAATCAAGTAGATATCTAGAAAAGTAAGGAAGTTATGACCAAAAAGGTAACCAGTTCTACTACTGTCTCTTTCCGGCCACTTTTTAGTGCAGCTGGTTACCTTTTTGGTCATAACTTGCTAAGTTTTCAATATATCGACTTGATTTCTTTCGTCTTGGATAGCGAAAAGGATTGGCCTCAATTAGAAATTTTTTTCTTGGGGATAGTGCAACGAAATTTTTTTATCATTTTTTCAAAAAAAGCAAAGGGGATAGTCCATTGATTTTTTTGGCGAAAAAAATTATTTTCTCACTATCTGCAAAAAAAATTAATTAAATTAAAGCCAATCCCGTTATTTATCCAACGCAATAGAAATCAAGTAGATATCTAGAAAAGTAAGGAAGTTATGACCAAAAAGGTAACCAGTTCTACTACTGTCTCTTTCCGGCCACTTTTTAGTGCAACTGGTTACCTTTTTGGTCATAACTTGCTAAGTTTTCAATATATCGACTTGATTTCTTTTGCCTTGGATAGCGAAAAGGATTGGCCTTAATTAGAAATTTTTTTCTTGGGGATAGTGCAAGGAAATTTTTTTATCATTTTTTCAAAAAAAGCAAAGGGGATAGTCCATTGATTTTTTTGCCGAAAAAAATTATTTTCTCACTATCTGCAAAAAAAATTATTTAAATTAAAGCCGCTCCCGTTAGCTATCCAACGCAATAGAAATCAAGTAGATATCTAGAAAAGTAAGGAAGTTATGACCAAAAAGGTAACCAGTTCTACTACTGTCTCTTTCCGGCCACTTTTTAGTGCAACTGGTTACCTTTTTGGTCATAACTTGCTAAGTTTTCAATATATCGACTTGATTTCTTTTGCCTTGGATAGCGAAAAGGATTGGCCTTAATTAGAAATTTTTTTCTTGGGGATAGTGCAAGGAAATTTTTTTATCATTTTTTCAAAAAAAGCAAAGGGGATAGTCCATTGATTTTTTTGGCGAAAAAAATTATTTTCTCACTATCTGCAAAAAAAATTAATTAAATTAAAGCCAATCCCGTTATTTATCCAACGCAATAGAAATCAAGTAGATATCTAGAAAAGTAAGGAAGTTATGACCAAAAAGGTAACCAGTTCTACTACTGTCTCTTTCCGGCCACTTTTTAGTGCAACTGGTTACCTTTTTGGTCATAACTTGCTAAGTTTTCAATATATCGACTTGATTTCTTTTGCCTTGGATAGCGAAAAGGATTGGCCTTAATTAGAAATTTTTTTCTTGGGGATAGTGCAAGGAAATTTTTTTATCATTTTTTCAAAAAAAGCAAAGGGGATAGTCCATTGATTTTTTTGGCGAAAAAAATTATTTTCTCACTATCTGCAAAAAAAATTATTTGAATTAAAGCCGCTCCCGTTAGCTATCCAACGCAATAGAAATCAAGTCGATATCTAGAAAAGTAAGGAAGTTATGACCAAAAAGGTAACCAGTTCTACTACTGTCTCTTTCCGGCGACTTTTTAGTGCAACTGGTTACCTTTTTGGTCATAACTTGCTAATTTTTCAATATATCGACTTGATTTCTTTTGCCTTGGATAGCGAAAAGGATTGGCCTTAATTAGAAATTTTTTTCTTGGGGATAGTGCAAGGAAATTTTTTTATCATTTTTTCAAAAAAAAGCAAAGGGGATAGTCCATTGATTTTTTTGGCGAAAAAAATTATTTTCTCACTATCTGCAAAAAAAATTATTTAAATTAAAGCCGCTCCCGTTAGCTATCCAACGCAATAGAAATCAAGTAGATATCTAGAAAAGTAAGGAAGTTATGACCAAAAAGGTAACCAGTTCTACTACTGTCTCTTTCCGGCCACTTTTTAGTGCAACTGGTTACCTTTTTGGTCATAACTTGCTAATTTTTCAATATATCGACTTGATTTCTTTTGCCTTGGATAGCGAAAAGGATTGGCCTTAATTAGAAATTTTTTTCTTGGGGATAGTGCAAGGAAATTTTTTTATCATTTTTTCAAAAAAAGCAAAGGGGATAGTCCATTGATTTTTTTGGCGAAAAAAATTATTTTCTCACTATCTGCAAAAAAAATTATTTAAATTAAAGCCAATCCCGTTATTTATCCAACGCAATAGAAATCAAGTAGATATCTAGAAAAGTAAGAAAGTTATGACCAAAAAGGTAACCAGTTCTACTACTGTCTCTTTCCGGCCACTTTTTAGTGCAACTGGTTACCTTTTTGGTCATAACTTGCTAATTTTTCAATATATCGACTTGATTTCTTTTGCCTTGGATAGCGAAAAAGATTGGCCTTAATTAGAAATTTTTTTCTTGGGGATAGTGCAAGGAAATTTTTTTTATCATTTTTTCAAAAAAAGCAAAGGGGATAGTCCATTGATTTTTTTGGCGAAAAAAATTATTTTCTCACTATCTGCAAAAAAAATTATTTGAATTAAAGCCGCTCCCGTTAGCTATCCAACGCAATAGAAATCAAGTCGATATCTAGAAAAGTAAGGAAGTTATGACCAAAAAGGTAACCAGTTCTACTACTGTCTCTTTCCGGCCACTTTTTAGTGCAACTGGTTACCTTTTTGGTCATAACTTACTAAGTTTTCAATATATCGACTTGATTTCTTTTGCCTTGGATAGCGAAAAGGATTGGCCTTAATTAGAAATTTTTTTCTTGGGGATAGTGCAAGGAAATTTTTTTATAATTTTTTCAAAAAAAGCAAAGGGGATAGTCCATTGATTTTTTTGGCGAAAAAAATTATTTTCTCACTATCTGCAAAAAAAAATTAATTAAATTAAAGCCAATCCCGTTATTTATCCAACGCAATAGAAATCAAGTAGATATCTAGAAAAGTAAGAAAGTTATGACCAAAAAGGTAACCAGTTCTACTACTGTCTCTTTCCGGCCACTTTTTAGTGCAACTGGTTACCTTTTTGGTCATAACTTGCTAATTTTTCAATATATCGACTTGATTTCTTTTGCCTTGGATAGCGAAAAAGATTGGCCTTAATTAGAAATTTTTTTCTTGGGGATAGTGCAAGGAAATTTTTTTTATCATTTTTTCAAAAAAAGCAAAGGGGATAGTCCATTGATTTTTTTGGCGAAAAAAATTATTTTCTCACTATCTGCAAAAAAAATTATTTGAATTAAAGCCGCTCCCGTTAGCTATCCAACGCAATAGAAATCAAGTCGATATCTAGAAAAGTAAGGAAGTTATGACCAAAAAGGTAACCAGTTCTACTACTGTCTCTTTCCGGCCACTTTTTAGTGCAACTGGTTACCTTTTTGGTCATAACTTGCTAATTTTTCAATATATCGACTTGATTTCTTTTGCCTTGGATAGCGAAAAGGATTGGCCTTAATTAGAAATTTTTTTCTTGGGGATAGTGCAAGGAAATTTTTTTATCATTTTTTCAAAAAAAGCAAAGGGGATAGTCCATTGATTTTTTTGGCGAAAAAAATTATTTTCTCACTATCTGCAAAAAAAATTATTTAAATTAAAGCCGCTCCCGTTAGCTATCCAACGCAATAGAAATCAAGTAGATATCTAGAAAAGTAAGGAAGTTATGACCAAAAAGGTAACCAGTTCTACTACTGTCTCTTTCCGGCCACTTTTTAGTGCAACTGGTTACCTTTTTGGTCATAACTTGCTAATTTTTCAATATATCGACTTGATTTCTTTTGCCTTGGATAGCGAAAAGGATTGGCCTTAATTAGAAATTTTTTTCTTGGGGATAGTGCAAGGAAATTTTTTTATCATTTTTTCAAAAAAAAGCAAAGGGGATAGTCCATTGATTTTTTTGGCGAAAAAAATTATTTTCTCACTATCTGCAAAAAAAATTATTTAAATTAAAGCCGCTCCCGTTAGCTATCCAACGCAATAGAAATCAAGTAGATATCTAGAAAAGTAAGAAAGTTATGACCAAAAAGGTAACCAGTTCTACTACTGTCTCTTTCCGGCCACTTTTTAGTGCAACTGGTTACCTTTTTGGTCATAACTTGCTAAGTTTTCAATATATCGACTTGATTTCTTTTGCCTTGGATAGCGAAAAATATTGGCCTTAATTAGAAATTTTTTTCTTGGGGATAGTGCAAGGAAATTTTTTTATCATTTTTTCAAAAAAAAGCAAAGGGGATAGTCCATTGATTTTATTGGCGAAAAAAATTATTTTCTCACTATCTGCAAAAAAATTAATTAAATTAAAGCCAATCCCGTTATATATCCAACGCAATAGAAATCAAGTAGATATCTAGAAAAGTAAGGAAGTTATGACCAAAAAGGTAACCAGTTCTGCTACTGTCTCTTTCCGGCCACTTTTTAGTGCAACTGGTTACCTTTTTGGTCATAACTTGCTAAGTTTTCAATATATCGACTTGATTTCTTTCGTCTTAGATAGCGAAAGGCATTGGCTTTAATTAGAAATTTTTTTCTTGGGGATAGTGCAAGGAAATTTTTTTATCATTTTTTCAAAAAAAAGCAAAGGGGATAGTCCATTGATTTTTTTGGCGAAAAAAATTATTTTCTCACTATCTGCAAAAAAAATTAATTAAATTAAAGCCAATCCCGTTATCTATCCAACGCAATAGAAATCAAGTCGATATCTAGAAAAGTAAGGAAGTTATGACCAAAAAGGTAACCAGTTCTACTACTGTCTCTTTCCGGCCACTTTTTAGTGCAACTGGTTACCTTTTTGGTCATAACTTGCTAAGTTTTCAATATATCGACTTGATTTCTTTTGCCTTGGATAGCGAAAGGCATTGGCTTTAATTAGAAATTTTTTTCTTGGGGATAGTGCAAGGAAATTTTTTTATCATTTTTTCATAAAAAAGCAAAGGGGATAGTCCATTGATTTTATTGGCGAAAAAAATTATTTTCTCACTATCTGCAAAAAAAATTAATTAAATTAAAGCCAATCCCGTTATTTATCCAACGCAATAGAAATCAAGTAGATATCTAGAAAAGTAAGGAAGTTATGACCAAAAAGGTAACCAGTTCTACTACTGTCTCTTTCCGGCCACTTTTTAGTGCAACTGGTTACCTTTTTGGTCATAACTTGCTAAGTTTTCAATATATCGACTTGATTTCTTTTGCCTTGGATAGCGAAAGGCATTGGCTTTAATTAGAAATTTTTTTCTTGGGGATAGTGCAAGGAAATTTTTTTATCATTTTTTCAAAAAAAAAGCAAAGGGGATAGTCCATTAATTTTTTTGGCGAAAAAAATTATTTTCTCACTATCTGCAAAAAAAAATTAATTAAATTAAAGCCAATCCCGTTATTTATCCAACGCAATAGAAATCAAGTAGATATCTAGAAAAGTAAGGAAGTTATGACCAAAAAGGTAACCAGTTCCACTACTGTCTCTTTCCGGCTACTTTTTAGTGCAACTTGTTACCTTTTAGGTCATAACTTGCTAAGTTTTCAATATATCGACTTGATTTCTTTTGCTTTCGATAGCGAAAGGCATTGGCTTTAATTAGAAATTTTTTTTTCTTGGGGATAGTGCAAGGAAATTTTTTTATCATTTTTTCAAAAAAAAACAAAGGGGATAGTCCATTGATTTTTTTGGCGAAAAAAATTATTTTTTTAACTATCTGCAAAAAAAAATTAATTAAATTAAAGCCAATCCCGTTATTTATCCAACGCAATAGAAATCAAGTCGATATCTAGAAAAGTAAGGAAGTTATGACCAAAAAGGTAACCAGTTCTGCTACTGTCTCTTTCCGGCCACTTTTTAGTGCAACTGGTTACCTTTTTGGTCATAACTTGCTAAGTTTTCAATATATCGACTTGATTTCTTTCGTCTTAGATAGCGAAAGGCATTGGCTTTAATTAGAAATTTTTTTCTTGGGGATAGTGCAAGGAAATTTTTTTATCATTTTTTCAAAAAAAAGCAAAGGGGATAGTCCATTGATTTTTTTGGCGAAAAAAATTATTTTCTCACTATCTGCAAAAAAAATTAATTAAATTAAAGCCAATCCCGTTATCTATCCAACGCAATAGAAATCAAGTCGATATCTAGAAAAGTAAGGAAGTTATGACCAAAAAGGTAACCAGTTCTACTACTGTCTCTTTCCGGCCACTTTTTAGTGCAACTGGTTACCTTTTTGGTCATAACTTGCTAAGTTTTCAATATATCGACTTGATTTCTTTTGCCTTGGATAGCGAAAGGCATTGGCTTTAATTAGAAATTTTTTTTTCTTGGGGATAGTGCAAGGAAATTTTTTTATCATTTTTTCAAAAAAAAGCAAAGGGGATAGTCCATTGATTTTTTTGGCGAAAAAAATTATTTTTTTAACTATCTGCAAAAAAAATTAATTAAATTAAAGCCAATCCCGTTATTTATCCAACGCAATAGAAATCAAGTCGATATCTAGAAAAGTAAGGAAGTTATGACCAAAAAGGTAACCAGTTCTACTACTGTCTCTTTCCGGCCACTTTTAAGTGCAACTGGTTACCTTTTTGGTCATAACTTGCTAAGTTTTCAATATATCGACTTGATTTCTTTTGCCTTGGATAGCGAAAAGAATTGGCCTTAATTAGAAATTTTTTTCTTGGGGATAGTGCAAGGAAATTTTTTTATCATTTTTTCAAAAAAAAGCAAAGGGGATAGTCCATTGATTTTTTTGGCGAAAAAAATTATTTTCTCACTATCTGCAAAAACAATTATTTGAATTAAAGCCGCTCCCGTTAGCTATCCAACGCAATAGAAATCAAGTCGATATCTAGAAAAGTAAGGAAGTTATGACCAAAAAGGTAACCAGTTCTATTACTGTCTCTTTCCGGCCACTTTTTAGTGCAACTGGTTACCTTTTTGGTCATAACTTGCTAAGTTTTCAATATATCGACTTG
The DNA here is from genome assembly GCA_947397855.1 of Thelaira solivaga. Taxonomy (NCBI): domain Eukaryota; kingdom Metazoa; phylum Arthropoda; class Insecta; order Diptera; family Tachinidae; genus Thelaira; species Thelaira solivaga. The sequence goes on along the minus strand of OX377613.1, from coordinate 49,154,249 downwards.
ATTTCTTTTGCCTTGGATAGCGAAAAGGATTGGCCTTAATTAGAAATTTTTTTCTTGGGGATAGTGCAAGGAAATTTTTTTATCATTTTTTCAAAAAAAAAAGCAAAGGGGATAGTCCATTGATTTTTTTGGCGAAAAAAATTATTTTCTCACTATCTGCAAAAAAAAATTAATTAAATTAAAGCCAATCCCGTTATTTATCCAACGCAATAGAAATCAAGTCGATATCTAGAAAAGTAAGGAAGTTATGACCAAAAAGGTAACCAGTTCTACTACTGTCTCTTTCCGGCCACTTTTTAGTGCAACTGGTTACCTTTTTGGTCATAACTTGCTAAGTTTTCAATATATCGACTTGATTTCTTTTGCCTTGGATAGCGAAAAGAATTGGCCTTAATTAGAAATTTTTTTCTTGGGGATAGTGCAAGGAAATTTTTTTATCATTTTTTCAAAAAAAAGCAAAGGGGATAGTCCATTGATTTTTTTGGCGAAAAAAATTATTTTCTCACTATCTGCAAAAAAATTTATTTAAAATAAAGCCGCTCCCATTAGCTATCCAACGCAATAGAAATCAAGTCGATATCTAGAAAAGTAAGGAAGTTATGACCAAAAAGGTAACCAGTTCTACTACTGTCTCTTTCCGGCCACTTTTAAGTGCAACTGGTTACCTTTTTGGTCATAACTTGCTAAGTTTTCAATATATCGACTTGATTTCTTTTGCCTTGGATAGCGAAAAGAATTAGCCTTAATTAGAAATTTTTTTCTTGGGGATAGTGCAAGGAAATTTTTTTATCATTTTTTCAAAAAAAAGCAAAGGGGATAGTCCATTGATTTTTTTGGCGAAAAAAATTATTTTCTCACTATCTGCAAAAAAATTTATTTAAAATAAAGCCGCTCCCATTAGCTATCCAACGCAATAGAAATCAAGTCGATATCTAGAAAAGTAAGGAAGTTATGACCAAAAAGGTAACCAGTTCTACTACTGTCTCTTTCCGGCCACTTTTAAGTGCAACTGGTTACCTTTTTGGTCATAACTTGCTAAGTTTTCAATATATCGACTTGATTTCTTTTGCCTTGGATAGCGAAAAGAATTGGCCTTAATTAGAAATTTTTTTCTTGGGGATAGTGCAAGGAAATTTTTTTATCATTTTTTAAAAAAAAAACCAAAGGGGATAGTCCATTGATTTTTTTGGCGAAAAAAATTATTTTCTCACTATCTGCAAAAAAAATTAATTAAATTAAAGCCGCTCCCGTTATCTATCCAACGCAATAGAAATCAAGTCGATATCTAGAAAAGTAAGGAAGTTATGACCAAAAAGGTAACCAGTTCTGCTACTGTCTCTTTCCGGCCACTTTTTAGTGCAACTGGTTACCTTTTTGGTCATAACTTGCTAAGTTTTCAATATATCGACTTGATTTCTTTTGCCTTGGATAGCGAAAAGGATTGGCCTTAATTAGAAATTTTTTTCTTGGGGATAGTGCAAGGAAATTTTTTTATCATTTTTTCAAAAAAAAGCAAAGGGGATAGTCCATTGATTTTTTTGGCGAAAAAAATTATTTTCTCACTATCTGCAAAAAAATTTATTTAAAATAAAGCCGCTCCCATTAGCTATCCAACGCAATAGAAATCAAGTCGATATCTAGAAAAGTAAGGAAGTTATGACCAAAAAGGTAACCAGTTCTACTACTGTCTCTTTCCGGCCACTTTTAAGTGCAACTGGTTACCTTTTTGGTCATAACTTGCTAAGTTTTCAATATATCGACTTGATTTCTTTTGCCTTGGATAGCGAAAAGAATTGGCCTTAATTAGAAATTTTTTTCTTGGGGATAGTGCAAGGAAATTTTTTTATCATTTTTTCAAAAAAAAGCAAAGGGGATAGTCCATTGATTTTTTTTGGCGAAAAAAATTATTTTCTCACTATCTGCAAAAAAAATTAATTAAATTAAAGCCAATCCCGTTATCTATCCAACGCAATAGAAATCAAGTCGATATCTAGAAAAGTAAGGAAGTTATGACCAAAAAGGTAACCAGTTCCACTACTGTCTCTTTCCGGCTACTTTTTAGTGCAACTTGTTACCTTTTAGGTCATAACTTGCTAAGTTTTCAATATATCGACTTTATTTCTTTTGCTTTGGATAGCGAAAGGCATTGGCTTTAATTAGAAATTTTTTTCTTGGGGATAGTGCAAGAAAATTTTTTTATCATTTTTTCAAAAAAAAGCAAAGGGGATAGTCCATTGATTTTTTTGGCGAAAAAAATTATTTTCTCACTATCTGCAAAAAAAATTATTTAAATTAAGGCCAATCCCGTTATCTATCCAACGCAATACAAATCAAGTCGATATCTAGAAAAGTAAGGAAGTTATGACCAAAAAGGTAACCAGTTCTATTACTGTCTCTTTCCGGCCACTTTTTAGTGCAACTGGTTACCTTTTTGGTCATAACTTGCTAAGTTTTCAATATATCGACTTGATTTCTTTTGCCTTGGATAGCGAAAAGGATTGGCCTTAATTAGAAATTTTTTTCTTGGGGATAGTGCAAGGAAATTTTTTTATCATTTTTTCAAAAAAAGCAAAGGGGATAGTCCATTGATTTTTTTGGCGAAAAAAATTATTTTCTCACTATTTGCAAAAAAATTTATTTAAATTAAAGCCGCTCCCGTTAGCTATCCAACGCAATAGAAATCAAGTCGATATCTAGAAAAGTAAGGAAGTTATGACCAAAAAGGTAACCAGTTCCACTACTGTCTCTTTCCGGCTACTTTTTAGTGCAACTTGTTACCTTTTAGGTCATAACTTGCTAAGTTTTCAATATATCGACTTGATTTCTTTTGCTTTCGATAGCGAAAGGCATTGGCTTTAATTAGAAATTTTTTTCTTGGGGATAGTGCAAGAAAATTTTTTTATCATTTTTTCAAAAAAAAGCAAAGGGGATAGTCCATTGATTTTTTTGGCGAAAAAAATTATTTTCTCACTATCTGCAAAAAAATTTATTTAAATTAAAGCCAACCCCGTTATCTATCCAACGCAATAGAAATCAAGTCGATATCTAGAAAAGTAAGGAAATTATGACCAAAAAGGTAACCAGTTCTACTACTGTCTCTTTCCGGCCTCTTTTTAGTGCAACTGGTTACCTTTTTGGCCATAACTTGCTAAGTTTTCAATATATCGACTTTATTTCTTTTGCTTTGGATAGCGGAAGGCATTGGCTTTAATTATAAATTTTTTTCTTGGGGATAGTGCAACGAAATTTTTTTATAATTTTTTCAAAAAAAAGCAAAGGGGATAGTCCATTGATTTTTTTGGCGAAAAAAATTATTTTCTCACTATCTGCAAAAAAAATTATTTAAATTAAAGCCGCTCCCGTTAGCTATCCAACGCAATAGAAATCAAGTCGATATCTAGAAAAGTAAGGAAGTTATGACCAAAAAGGTAACCAGTTCTACTACTGTCTCTTTCCGGCCACTTTTTAGTGCAACTGGTTACCTTTTTGGTCATAACTTGCTAAGTTTTCAATATATCGACTTGATTTCTTTTGCCTTGGATAGCGAAAAGGATTGGCCTTAATTAGAAATTTTTTTCTTGGGGATAGTGCAAGGAAATTTTTTTATCATTTTTTCAAAAAAAGCAAAGGGGATAGTCCATTGATTTTTTTGGCGAAAAAAATTATTTTCTCACTATTTGCAAAAAAATTTATTTAAATTAAAGCCGCTCCCGTTAGCTATCCAACGCAATAGAAATCAAGTCGATATCTAGAAAAGTAAGGAAGTTATGACCAAAAAGGTAACCAGTTCCACTACTGTCTCTTTCCGGCTACTTTTTAGTGCAACTTGTTACCTTTTAGGTCATAACTTGCTAAGTTTTCAATATATCGACTTGATTTCTTTTGCTTTCGATAGCGAAAGGCATTGGCTTTAATTAGAAATTTTTTTCTTGGGGATAGTGCAAGAAAATTTTTTTATCATTTTTTCAAAAAAAAGCAAAGGGGATAGTCCATTGATTTTTTTGGCGAAAAAAATTATTTTCTCACTATCTGCAAAAAAATTTATTTAAATTAAAGCCAACCCCGTTATCTATCCAACGCAATAGAAATCAAGTCGATATCTAGAAAAGTAAGGAAATTATGACCAAAAAGGTAACCAGTTCCACTACTGTCTCTTTCCGGCTACTTTTTAGTGCAACTTGTTACCTTTTTGGTCATAACTTGCTAAGTTTTCAATATATCGACTTGATTTCTTTTGCCTTGGATAGCGAAAAGGATTGGCCTTAATTAGAAATTTTTTTCTTGGGGATAGTGCAAGGAAATTTTTTTATCATTTTTTAAAAAAAAAGCAAAGGGGATAGTCCATTGATTTTTTTGGCGAAAAAAATTATTTTCTCACTATCTGCAAAAAAATTTATTTAAATTAAAGCCAACCCCGTTATCTATCCAACGCAATAGAAATCAAGTCGATATCTAGAAAAGTAAGGAAGTTATGACCAAGAAGGTAACCAGTTCCACTACTGTCTCTTTCCGGCCACTTTTTAGTGCAACTGGTTACCTTTTAGGTCATAACTTGCTAAGTTTTCAATATATCGACTTTATTTCTTTTGCTTTGGATAGCGAAAGGCATTGGCTTTAATTATAAATTTTTTTCTTGGGGATAGTGCAACGAAATTTTTTTATAATTTTTTAAAAAAAAAGCAAAGGGGATAGTCCATTGATTTTTTTGGCGAAAAAAATTATTTTCTCACTATCTGCAAAAAAATTTATTTAAATTAAAGCCGCTCCCGTTAGCTATCCAACGCAATAGAAATCAAGTCGATATCTAGAAAAGTAAGGAAGTTATGACCAAAAAGGTAACCAGTTCTACTACTGTCTCTTTCCGGCCACTTTTTAGTGCAACTGGTTACCTTTTTGGTCATAACTTGCTAAGTTTTCAATATATCGACTTGATTTCTTTTGCCTTGGATAGCGAAAAGGATTGGCCTTAATTAGAAATTTTTTTCTTGGGGATAGTGCAAGGAAATTTTTTTATAATTTTTTCAAAAAAAAGCAAAGGGGATAGTCCATTGATTTTTTTGGCGAAAAAAATTATTTTCTCACTATCTGCAAAAAAAAATTATTTAAATTAAAGCCGCTCCCGTTAGCTATCCAACGCAATAGAAATCAAGTCGATATCTAGAAAAGTAAGGAAGTTATGACCAAAAAGGTAACCAGTTCTACTACTGTCTCTTTCCGGCCACTTTTAAGTGCAACTTGTTACCTTTTAGGTCATAACTTGCTAAGTTTTCAATATATCGACTTGATTTCTTTTGCTTTCGATAGCGAAAGGCATTGGCTTTAATTAGAAATTTTTTTCTTGGGGATAGTGCAAGAAAATTTTTTTATCATTTTTTCAAAAAAAAGCAAAGGGGATAGTCCATTGATTTTTTTGGCGAAAAAAATTATTTTCTCACTATCTGCAAAAAAATTTATTTAAATTAAAGCCAACCCCGTTATCTATCCAACGCAATAGAAATCAAGTCGATATCTAGAAAAGTAAGGAAGTTATGACCAAAAAGGTAACCAGTTCTATTACTGTCTCTTTCCGGCCACTTTTTAGTGCAACTGGTTACCTTTTTGGTCATAACTTGCTAAGTTTTCAATATATCGACTTGATTTCTTTTGCCTTGGATAGCGAAAAGGATTGGCCTTAATTAGAAATTTTTTTCTTGGGGATAGTGCAAGGAAATTTTTTTATCATTTTTTCAAAAAAAGCAAAGGGGATAGTCCATTGATTTTTTTGGCGAAAAAAATTATTTTCTCACTATCTGCAAAAAAATTTATTTAAATTAAAGCCAACCCCGTTATCTATCCAACGCAATAGAAATCAAGTCGATATCTAGAAAAGTAAGGAAATTATGACCAAAAAGGTAACCAGTTCTACTACTGTCTCTTTCCGGCCTCTTTTTAGTGCAACTGGTTACCTTTTTGGTCATAACTTGCTAAGTTTTCAATATATCGACTTTATTTCTTTTGCTTTGGATAGCGAAATACATTGGCTTTAATTAGAAATTTTTTTCTTGGGGATAGTGCAAGGAAATTTTTTTATCATTTTTTCAAAAAAAAGCAAAGGGGATAGTCCATTGATTTTTTTGGCGAAAAAAATTATTTTCTCACTATCTGCAAAAAAAATTAATTAAATTAAAGCCAATCCCGTTATCTATCCAACGCAATAGAAATCAAGTCGATATCTAGAAAAGTAAGGAAGTTATGACCAAAAAGGTAACCAGTTCCACTACTGTCTCTTTCCGGCTACTTTTTAGTGCAATTTGTTACCTTTTAGGTCATAACTTGCTAAGTTTTCAATATATCGACTTGATTTCTTTTGCTTTCGATAGCGAAAGGCACTGGCTTTAATTACAAATTTTTTTCTTGGGGATAGTGCAAGAAAATTTTTTTATCATTTTTTCAAAAAAAGCAAAGGGGATAGTCCATTGATTTTTTTGGCGAAAAAAATTATTTTCTCACTATCTGCAAAAAAAAATTATTTAAATTAAAGCCGCTCCCGTTAGCTATCCAACGCAATAGAAATCAAGTCGATATCTAGAAAAGTAAGGAAGTTATGACCAAAAAGGTAACCAGTTCTACTACTGTCTCTTTCCGGCCACTTTTAAGTGCAACTTGTTACCTTTTAGGTCATAACTTGCTAAGTTTTCAATATATGGACTTGATTTCTTTTGCTTTCGATAGCGAAAGGCATTGGCTTTAATTAGAAATTTTTTTCTTGGGGATAGTGCAAGAAAATTTTTTTATCATTTTTTCAAAAAAAAGCAAAGGGGATAGTCCATTGATTTTTTTGGCGAAAAAAATTATTTTCTCACTATCTGCAAAAAAATTTATTTAAATTAAAGCCAACCCCGTTATCTATCCAACGCAATAGAAATCAAGTCGATATCTAGAAAAGTAAGGAAATTATGACCAAAAAGGTAACCAGTTCTACTACTGTCTCTTTCCGGCCACTTTTAAGCGCAACTGGTTACCTTTTTGGTCATAACTTGCTAAGTTTTCAATATATCGACTTGATTTCTTTTGCCTTGGATAGCGAAAAGGATTGGCCTTAATTAGAAATTTTTTTCTTGGGGATAGTGCAAGAAAATTTTTTTATCATTTTTTCAAAAAAAAGCAAAGGGGATAGTCCATTGATTTTTTTGGCGAAAAAAATTATTTTCTCACTATCTGCAAAAAAATTTATTTAAATTAAAGCCAACCCCGTTATCTATCCAACGCAATAGAAATCAAGTCGATATCTAGAAAAGTAAGGAAATTATGACCAAAAAGGTAACCAGTTCTACTACTGTCTCTTTCCGGCCACTTTTAAGCGCAACTGGTTACCTTTTTGGTCATAACTTGCTAAGTTTTCAATATATCGACTTGATTTCTTTTGCCTTGGATAGCGAAAAGGATTGGCCTTAATTAGAAATTTTTTTCTTGGGGATAGTGCAAGGAAATTTTTTTATCATTTTTTCAAAAAAAGCAAAGGGGATAGTCCATTGATTTTTTTGGCGAAAAAAATTATTTTCTCACTATCTGCAAAAAAAATTAATTAAATTAAAGCCAATCCCGTTATCTATCCAACGCAATAGAAATCAAGTCGATATCTAGAAAAGTAAGGAAGTTATGACCAAAAAGGTAACCAGTTCCACTACTGTCTCTTTCCGGCTACTTTTTAGTGCAACTTGTTACCTTTTAGGTCATAACTTGCTAAGTTTTCAATATATCGACTTGATTTCTTTTGCTTTCGATAGCGAAAGGCACTGGCTTTAATTACAAATTTTTTTCTTGGGGATAGTGCAAGAAAATTTTTTTATCATTTTTTCAAAAAAAGCAAAGGGGATAGTCCATTGATTTTTTTGGCGAAAAAAATTATTTTCTCACTATCTGCAAAAAAATTTATTTAAATTAAAGCCAACCCCGTTATCTATCCAACGCAATAGAAATCAAGTCGATATCTAGAAAAGTAAGGAAATTATGACCAAAAAGGTAACCAGTTCTACTACTGTCTCTTTCCGGCCACTTTTAAGCGCAACTGGTTACCTTTTTGGTCATAACTTGCTAAGTTTTCAATATATCGACTTGATTTCTTTTGCCTTGGATAGCGAAAAGGATTGGCCTTAATTAGAAATTTTTTTCTTGGGGATAGTGCAAGAAAATTTTTTTATCATTTTTTCAAAAAAAAGCAAAGGGGATAGTCCATTGATTTTTTTGGCGAAAAAAATTATTTTCTCACTATCTGCAAAAAAATTTATTTAAATTAAAGCCGCTCCCGTTAGCTATCCAACGCAATAGAAATCAAGTCGATATCTAGAAAAGTAAGGAAGTTATGACCAAAAAGGTAACCAGTTCCACTACTGTCTCTTTCCGGCTACTTTTTAGTGCAACTTGTTACCTTTTAGGTCATAACTTGCTAAGTTTTCAATATATCGACTTGATTTCTTTTGCTTTCGATAGCGAAAGGCACTGGCTTTAATTACAAATTTTTTTCTTGGGGATAGTGCAAGAAAATTTTTTTATCATTTTTTCAAAAAAAAGCAAAGGGGATAGTCCATTGATTTTTTTGGCGAAAAAAATTATTTTCTCACTATCTGCAAAAAAATTTATTTAAATTAAAGCCAACCCCGTTATCTATCCAACGCAATAGAAATCAAGTCGATATCTAGAAAAGTAAGGAAGTTATGACCAAGAAGGTAACCAGTTCCACTACTGTCTCTTTCCGGCCACTTTTTAGTGCAACTGGTTACCTTTTAGGTCATAACTTGCTAAGTTTTCAATATATGGACTTGATTTCTTTTGCTTTGGATAGCGAAAGGCATTGGCTTTAATTATAAATTTTTTTCTTGGGGATAGTGCAACGAAATTTTTTTATAATTTTTTCAAAAAAAAGCAAAGGGGATAGTCCATTGATTTTTTTGGCGAAAAAAATTGTTTTCTCACTATCTGCAAAAAAAAATTATTTAAATTAAAGCCGCTCCCGTTAGCTATCCAACGCAATAGAAATCAAGTCGATATCTAGAAAAGTAAGGAAGTTATGACCAAAAAGGTAACCAGTTCTACTACTGTCTCTTTCCGGCCACTTTTTAGTGCAACTGGTTACCTTTTTGGTCATAACTTGCTAAGTTTTCAATATATCGACTTGATTTCTTTTGCCTTGGATAGCGAAAAGGATTGGCCTTAATTAGAAATTTTTTTCTTGGGGATAGTGCAAGGAAATTTTTTTATAATTTTTTCAAAAAAAAGCAAAGGGGATAGTCCATTGATTTTTTTGGCGAAAAAAATTATTTTCTCACTATCTGCAAAAAAAATTATTTAAATTAAAGCCGCTCCCGTTAGCTATCCAACGCAATAGAAATCAGATCGATATCTAGAAAAGTAAGGAAGTTATGACCAAAAAGGTAACCAGTTCTACTACTGTCTCTTTCCGGCCACTTTTTAGTGCAACTGGTTACCTTTTTGGTCATAACTTGCTAAGTTTTCAATATATCGACTTGATTTCTTTCGTCTTGGATAGCGAAAGGCATTGGCTTTAATTAGAAATTTTTTTCTTTGGGATAGTGCAAGGAAATTTTTTTATCATTTTTTCAAAAAAAAGCAAAGGGGATAGTCAATTGATTTTTTTGGCGAAAAAAATGATTTTCTCACTATCTGCAAAAAAAATTATTTAAATTAAAGCCGCTCCCGTTAGCTATCCAACGCAATAGAAATCAAGTCGATATCTAGAAAAGTAAGGAAGTTATGACCAAAAGGGTAACCAGTTCTACTACTGTCTCTTTCCGGCCACTTTTTAGTGCAACTGGTTACCTTTTTGGTCATAACTTGCTAAGTTTTCAATATATCGACTTGATTTCTTTTGCCTTGGATAGCGAAAAGGATTGGCCTTAATTAGAAATTTTTTTCTTGGGGATAGTGCAAGGAAATTTTTTTATAATTTTTTCAAAAAAAAGCAAAGGGGATAGTCCATTGATTTTTTTGGCGAAAAAAATTATTTTCTCACTATCTGCAAAAAAAATTAATTAAATTAAAGCCAATCCCCTTATCTATTAAACGCAATAGAAATCAAGTCGATATCTAGAAAAGTAAGGAAGTTATGACCAAAAAGGTAACCAGTTCCACTACTGTCTCTTTCCGGCAACTTTTAAGTGCAACTGGTTACCTTTTTGGTCATAACTTGCTAAGTTTTCAATATATCGACTTGATTTCTTTTGTCTTGGATAGCGAAAGGCATTCGCTTTAATTAGAAATTTTTTTTTCTTGGGGATAGTGCAAGGAAATTTTTTTATCATTTTTTCAAAAAAAAGCAAAGGGGATAGTCCATTGATTTTTTTGGCGAAAAAAATTATTTTCTCACTATCTGCAAAAAAATTTATTTAAAATAAAGCCGCTCCCGTTAGCTATCCAACGCAATAGAAATCAGATCGATATCTAGAAAAGTAAGGAAGTTATGACCAAAAAGGTAACCAGTTCTACTACTGTCTCTTTCCGGCCACTTTTTAGTGCAACTGGTTACCTTTTTGGTCATAACTTGCTAAGTTTTCAATATATCGACTTGATTTCTTTTGCCTTAGATAGCGAAAAATATTGGCCTTAATTAGAAATTTTTTTCTTGGGGATAGTGCAAGGAAATTTTTTTTATAATATTTTCAAAAAAAAGCAAAGGGGATAGTCCATTGATTTTTTTGGCGAAAAAAATTATTTTCTCACTATCTGCAAAAAAAATTATTTAAATTAAAGCCGCTCCCGTTAGCTATCCAACGCAAAAGAAATCAAGTCGATATCTAGAAAAGTAAGGAAGTTATGACCAAAAAGGTAACCAGTTCTACTACTGTCTCTTTCCGGCCACTTTTTAGTGCAACTGGTTACCTTTTTGGTCATAACTTGCTAAGTTTTCAATATATCGACTTGATTTCTTTTGCCTTGGATAGCGAAAAGGATTGGCCTTAATTAGAAATTTTTTTCTTGGGGATAGTGCAAGGAAATTTTTTTATAATTTTTTCAAAAAAAAGCAAAGGGGATAGTCCATTGATTTTTTTGGCGAAAAAAATTATTTTCTCACTATCTGCAAAAAAAATTAATTAAATTAAAGCCAATCCCCTTATCTATTAAACGCAATAGAAATCAAGTCGATATCTAGAAAAGTAAGGAAGTTATGACCAAAAAGGTAACCAGTTCCACTACTGTCTCTTTCCGGCAACTTTTAAGTGCAACTGGTTACCTTTTTGGTCATAACTTGCTAAGTTTTCAATATATCGACTTGATTTCTTTTGTCTTGGATAGCGAAAGGCATTGGCTTTAATTAGAAATTTTTTTTTCTTGGGGATAGTGCAAGGAAATTTTTTTATCATTTTTTCAAAAAAAAGCAAAGGGGATAGTCCATTGATTTTTTTGGCGAAAAAAATTATTTTCTCACTATCTGCAAAAAAATTTATTTAAAATAAAGCCGCTCCCGTTAGCTATCCAACGCAATAGAAATCAGATCGATATCTAGAAAAGTAAGGAAGTTATGACCAAAAAGGTAACCAGTTCTACTACTGTCTCTTTCCGGCCACTTTTTAGTGCAACTGGTTACCTTTTTGGTCATAACTTGCTAAGTTTTCAATATATCGACTTGATTTCTTTCGTCTTGGATAGCGAAAGGCATTGGCTTTAATTAGAAATTTTTTTCTTTGGGATAGTGCAAGGAAATTTTTTTATCATTTTTTCAAAAAAAAGCAAAGGGGATAGTCAATTGATTTTTTTGGCGAAAAAAATGATTTTCTCACTATCTGCAAAAAAAATTATTTAAATTAAAGGCGCTCCCGTTAGCTATCCAACGCAATAGAAATCAAGTCGATATCTAGAAAAGTAAGGAAGTTATGACCAAAAGGGTAACCAGTTCTACTACTGTCTCTTTCCGGCCACTTTTTAGTGCAACTGGTTACCTTTTTGGTCATAACTTGCTAAGTTTTCAATATATCGACTTGATTTCTTTTGCCTTGGATAGCGAAAAATATTGGCCTTAATTAGAAATTTTTTTCTTGGGGATAGTGCAAGGAAATTTTTTTATCATTTTTTCAAAAAAAAGCAAAGGGGATAGTCAATTGATTTTTTTGGCGAAAAAAATTATTTTCTCACTATCTGCAAAAAAAATTAATTAAATTAAAGCCGCTCCCGTTAGCTATCCAACGCAATAGAAATCAAGTCGATATCTAGAAAAGTAAGGAAGTTATGACCAAAAGGGTAACCAGTTCTACTACTGTCTCTTTCCGGCCACTTTTTAGTGCAACTGGTTACCTTTTTGGTCATAACTTGCTAAGTTTTCAATATATCGACTTGATTTCTTTCGTCTTGGATAGCGAAAGGCATTGGCTTTAATTAGAAATTTTTTTCTTGGGGATAGTGCAAGGAAATTTTTTTATCATTTTTTCAAAAAAAAGCAAAGGGGATAGTCCATTGATTTTTTTGGCGAAAAAAATTATTTTCTCACTATCTGCAAAAAAAATTAATTAAATTAAAGCCAATCCCGTTATCTATCCAACGCAATAGAAATCAAGTCGATATCTAGAAAAGTAAGGAAGTTATGAGCAAAAAGGTAACCAGTTCTACTACTGTCTCTTTCCGGCCACTTTTTAGTGCAACTGGTTACCTTTTTGGTCATAACTTGCTAAGTTTTCAATATATCGACTTGATTTCTTTTGCCTTGGATAGCGAAAAATATTGGCCTTAATTAGAAATTTTTTTCTTGGGGATAGTGCAAGGAAATTTTTTTATCATTTTTTCAAAAAAAAGCAAAGGGGATAGTCAATTGATTTTTTTGGCGAAAAAAATTATTTTCTCACTATCTGCAAAAAAAATTAATTAAATTAAAGCCGCTCCCGTTAGCTATCCAACGCAATAGAAATCAAGTCGATATCTAGAAAAGTAAGGAAGTTATGACCAAAAGGGTAACCAGTTCTACTACTGTCTCTTTCCGGCCACTTTTTAGTGCAACTGGTTACCTTTTTGGTCATAACTTGCTAAGTTTTCAATATATCGACTTGATTTCTTTCGTCTTGGATAGCGAAAGGCATTGGCTTTAATTAGAAATTTTTTTCTTGGGGATAGTGCAAGGAAATTTTTTTATCATTTTTTCAAAAAAAAGCAAAGGGGATAGTCCATTGATTTTTTTGGCGAAAAAAATTATTTTCTCACTATCTGCAAAAAAAATTAATTAAATTAAAGCCAATCCCGTTATCTATCCAACGCAATAGAAATCAAGTCGATATCTAGAAAAGTAAGGAAGTTATGAGCAAAAAGGTAACCAGTTCTACTACTGTCTCTTTCCGGCCACTTTTTAGTGCAACTGGTTACCTTTTTGGTCATAACTTGCTAAGTTTTCAATATATCGACTTGATTTCTTTTGCCTTGGATAGCGAAAAATATTGGCCTTAATTAGAAATTTTTTTCTTGGGGATAGTGCAAGGAAATTTTTTTATCATTTTTTCAAAAAAAAGCAAAGGGGATAGTCAATTGATTTTTTTGGCGAAAAAAATTATTTTCTCACTATCTGCAAAAAAAATTATTTAAATTAAAGCCGCTCCCGTTATCTATCCAACGCAATAGAAATCAAGTCGATATCTAGAAAAGTAAGGAAGTTATGACCAAAAGGGTAACCAGTTCTACTACTGTCTCTTTCCGGCCACTTTTTAGTGCAACTGGTTACCTTTTTGGTCATAACTTGCTAAGTTTTCAATATATCGACTTGATTTCTTTTGCCTTGGATAGCGAAAAATATTGGCCTTAATTAGAAATTTTTTTCTTGGGGATAGTGCAAGGAAATTTTTTTATCATTTTTTCAAAAAAAAGCAAAGGGGATAGTCAATTGATTTTTTTGGCGAAAAAAATTATTTTCTCACTATCTGCAAAAAAAATTATTTAAATTAAAGCCGCTCCCGTTATCTATCCAACGCAATAGAAATCAAGTCGATATCTAGAAAAGTAAGGAAGTTATGACCAAAAGGGTAACCAGTTCTACTACTGTCTCTTTCCGGCCACTTTTTAGTGCAACTGGTTACCTTTTTGGTCATAACTTGCTAAGTTTTCAATATATCGACTTGATTTCTTTTGCCTTGGATAGCGAAAAATATTGGCCTTAATTAGAAATTTTTTTCTTGGGGATAGTGCAAGGAAATTTTTTTATCATTTTTTCAAAAAAAAAAAGCAAAGGGGATAGTCCATTGATTTTTTTGGCGAAAAAAATTATTTTCTCACTATCTGCAAAAAAAGGGTAACCAGTTCTACTACTGTCTCTTTCCGGCCACTTTTTAGTGCAACTGGTTACCTTTTTGGTCATAACTTGCTAAGTTTTCAATATATCGACTTGATTTCTTTTGCTTTGGATAGCGAAAGGCATTGGCTTTAATTAGAAATTTTTTTCTTGGGGATAGTGCAAGGAAATTTTTTTATCATTTTTTCAAAAAAAAAAAGCAAAGGGGATAGTCCATTGATTTTTTTGGCGAAAAAAATTATTTTCTCACTATCTGCAAAAAAAATTATTTAAATTAAAGCCGCTCCCGTTAGCTATCCAACGCAATAGAAATCAAGTCGATATCTAGAAAAGTAAGGAAGTTATGACCAAAAGGGTAACCAGTTCTACTACTGTCTCTTTCCGGCCACTTTTTACTGCAACTGGTTACCTTTTTGGTCATATCTTGCTAAGTTTTCAATATATCGACTTGATTTCTTTTGCCTTGGATAGCGAAAAGAATTGGCCTTAATTAGAAATTTTTTTCTTGGGGATAGTGCAAGGAAATTTTTTTATCATTTTTTCAAAAAAAAGCAAAGGGGATAGTCCATTGATTCTTTTGGCGAAAAAAATTATTTTCTCACTATCTGCAAAAAAAATTATTTAAATTAAAGCCGCTTCCGTTAGCTATCCAACGCAATAGAAATCAAGTCGATATCTAGAAAAGTAAGGAAGTTATGACCAAAAGGGTAACCAGTTCTACTACTGTCTCTTTCCGGCCACTTTTTAGTGCAACTGGTTACCTTTTTGGTCATAACTTGCTAAGTTTTCAATATATCGACTTGATTTCTTTTGCCTTGGATAGCGAAAAGAATTGGCCTTAATTAGAAATTTTTTTCTTGGGGATAGTGCAAGGAAATTTTTTTATCATTTTTTCAAAAAAAAGCAAAGGGGATAGTCCATTGATTCTTTTGGCGAAAAAAATTATTTTCTCACTATCTGCAAAAAAAATTATTTAAATTAAAGCCGCTTCCGTTAGCTATCCAACGCAATAGAAATCAAGTCGATATCTAGAAAAGTAAGGAAATTATGACCAAAAAGGTAACCAGTTCTACTACTGTCTCTTTCCGGCCACTTTTAAGCGCAACTGGTTACCTTTTTGGTCATAACTTGCTAAGTTTTCAATATATCGACTTGATTTCTTTTGCCTTGGATAGCGAAAAGGATTGGCCTTAATTAGAAATTTTTTTCTTGGGGATAGTGCAAGAAAATTTTTTTATCATTTTTTCAAAAAAAAGCAAAGGGGATAGTCCATTGATTTTTTTGGCGAAAAAAATTATTTTCTCACTATCTGCAAAAAAATTTATTTAAATTAAAGCCAACCCCGTTATCTATCCAACGCAATAGAAATCAAGTCGATATCTAGAAAAGTAAGGAAATTATGACCAAAAAGGTAACCAGTTCTACTACTGTCTCTTTCCGGCCACTTTTAAGCGCAACTGGTTACCTTTTTGGTCATAACTTGCTAAGTTTTCAATATATCGACTTGATTTCTTTTGCCTTGGATAGCGAAAAGGATTGGCCTTAATTAGAAATTTTTTTCTTGGGGATAGTGCAAGGAAATTTTTTTATCATTTTTTCAAAAAAAGCAAAGGGGATAGTCCATTGATTTTTTTGGCGAAAAAAATTATTTTCTCACTATCTGCAAAAAAAATTAATTAAATTAAAGCCAATCCCGTTATCTATCCAACGCAATAGAAATCAAGTCGATATCTAGAAAAGTAAGGAAGTTATGACCAAAAAGGTAACCAGTTCCACTACTGTCTCTTTCCGGCTACTTTTTAGTGCAACTTGTTACCTTTTAGGTCATAACTTGCTAAGTTTTCAATATATCGACTTGATTTCTTTTGCTTTCGATAGCGAAAGGCACTGGCTTTAATTACAAATTTTTTTCTTGGGGATAGTGCAAGAAAATTTTTTTATCATTTTTTCAAAAAAAGCAAAGGGGATAGTCCATTGATTTTTTTGGCGAAAAAAATTATTTTCTCACTATCTGCAAAAAAATTTATTTAAATTAAAGCCAACCCCGTTATCTATCCAACGCAATAGAAATCAAGTCGATATCTAGAAAAGTAAGGAAATTATGACCAAAAAGGTAACCAGTTCTACTACTGTCTCTTTCCGGCCACTTTTAAGCGCAACTGGTTACCTTTTTGGTCATAACTTGCTAAGTTTTCAATATATCGACTTGATTTCTTTTGCCTTGGATAGCGAAAAGGATTGGCCTTAATTAGAAATTTTTTTCTTGGGGATAGTGCAAGAAAATTTTTTTATCATTTTTTCAAAAAAAAGCAAAGGGGATAGTCCATTGATTTTTTTGGCGAAAAAAATTATTTTCTCACTATCTGCAAAAAAATTTATTTAAATTAAAGCCGCTCCCGTTAGCTATCCAACGCAATAGAAATCAAGTCGATATCTAGAAAAGTAAGGAAGTTATGACCAAAAAGGTAACCAGTTCCACTACTGTCTCTTTCCGGCTACTTTTTAGTGCAACTTGTTACCTTTTAGGTCATAACTTGCTAAGTTTTCAATATATCGACTTGATTTCTTTTGCTTTCGATAGCGAAAGGCACTGGCTTTAATTACAAATTTTTTTCTTGGGGATAGTGCAAGAAAATTTTTTTATCATTTTTTCAAAAAAAAGCAAAGGGGATAGTCCATTGATTTTTTTGGCGAAAAAAATTATTTTCTCACTATCTGCAAAAAAATTTATTTAAATTAAAGCCAACCCCGTTATCTATCCAACGCAATAGAAATCAAGTCGATATCTAGAAAAGTAAGGAAGTTATGACCAAGAAGGTAACCAGTTCCACTACTGTCTCTTTCCGGCCACTTTTTAGTGCAACTGGTTACCTTTTAGGTCATAACTTGCTAAGTTTTCAATATATGGACTTGATTTCTTTTGCTTTGGATAGCGAAAGGCATTGGCTTTAATTATAAATTTTTTTCTTGGGGATAGTGCAACGAAATTTTTTTATAATTTTTTCAAAAAAAAGCAAAGGGGATAGTCCATTGATTTTTTTGGCGAAAAAAATTGTTTTCTCACTATCTGCAAAAAAAAATTATTTAAATTAAAGCCGCTCCCGTTAGCTATCCAACGCAATAGAAATCAAGTCGATATCTAGAAAAGTAAGGAAGTTATGACCAAAAAGGTAACCAGTTCTACTACTGTCTCTTTCCGGCCACTTTTTAGTGCAACTGGTTACCTTTTTGGTCATAACTTGCTAAGTTTTCAATATATCGACTTGATTTCTTTTGCCTTGGATAGCGAAAAGGATTGGCCTTAATTAGAAATTTTTTTCTTGGGGATAGTGCAAGGAAATTTTTTTATAATTTTTTCAAAAAAAAGCAAAGGGGATAGTCCATTGATTTTTTTGGCGAAAAAAATTATTTTCTCACTATCTGCAAAAAAAATTATTTAAATTAAAGCCGCTCCCGTTAGCTATCCAACGCAATAGAAATCAGATCGATATCTAGAAAAGTAAGGAAGTTATGACCAAAAAGGTAACCAGTTCTACTACTGTCTCTTTCCGGCCACTTTTTAGTGCAACTGGTTACCTTTTTGGTCATAACTTGCTAAGTTTTCAATATATCGACTTGATTTCTTTCGTCTTGGATAGCGAAAGGCATTGGCTTTAATTAGAAATTTTTTTCTTTGGGATAGTGCAAGGAAATTTTTTTATCATTTTTTCAAAAAAAAGCAAAGGGGATAGTCAATTGATTTTTTTGGCGAAAAAAATGATTTTCTCACTATCTGCAAAAAAAATTATTTAAATTAAAGCCGCTCCCGTTAGCTATCCAACGCAATAGAAATCAAGTCGATATCTAGAAAAGTAAGGAAGTTATGACCAAAAGGGTAACCAGTTCTACTACTGTCTCTTTCCGGCCACTTTTTAGTGCAACTGGTTACCTTTTTGGTCATAACTTGCTAAGTTTTCAATATATCGACTTGATTTCTTTTGCCTTGGATAGCGAAAAGGATTGGCCTTAATTAGAAATTTTTTTCTTGGGGATAGTGCAAGGAAATTTTTTTATAATTTTTTCAAAAAAAAGCAAAGGGGATAGTCCATTGATTTTTTTGGCGAAAAAAATTATTTTCTCACTATCTGCAAAAAAAATTAATTAAATTAAAGCCAATCCCCTTATCTATTAAACGCAATAGAAATCAAGTCGATATCTAGAAAAGTAAGGAAGTTATGACCAAAAAGGTAACCAGTTCCACTACTGTCTCTTTCCGGCAACTTTTAAGTGCAACTGGTTACCTTTTTGGTCATAACTTGCTAAGTTTTCAATATATCGACTTGATTTCTTTTGTCTTGGATAGCGAAAGGCATTGGCTTTAATTAGAAATTTTTTTTTCTTGGGGATAGTGCAAGGAAATTTTTTTATCATTTTTTCAAAAAAAAGCAAAGGGGATAGTCCATTGATTTTTTTGGCGAAAAAAATTATTTTCTCACTATCTGCAAAAAAATTTATTTAAAATAAAGCCGCTCCCGTTAGCTATCCAACGCAATAGAAATCAGATCGATATCTAGAAAAGTAAAGAAGTTATGACCAAAAAGGTAACCAGTTCTACTACTGTCTCTTTCCGGCCACTTTTTAGTGCAACTGGTTACCTTTTTGGTCATAACTTGCTAAGTTTTCAATATATCGACTTGATTTCTTTTGCCTTAGATAGCGAAAAATATTGGCCTTAATTAGAAATTTTTTTCTTGGGGATAGTGCAAGGAAATTTTTTTTATAATATTTTCAAAAAAAAGCAAAGGGGATAGTCCATTGATTTTTTTGGCGAAAAAAATTATTTTCTCACTATCTGCAAAAAAAATTATTTAAATTAAAGCCGCTCCCGTTAGCTATCCAACGCAAAAGAAATCAAGTCGATATCTAGAAAAGTAAGGAAGTTATGACCAAAAAGGTAACCAGTTCTACTACTGTCTCTTTCCGGCCACTTTTTAGTGCAACTGGTTACCTTTTTGGTCATAACTTGCTAAGTTTTCAATATATCGACTTGATTTCTTTTGCCTTGGATAGCGAAAAGGATTGGCCTTAATTAGAAATTTTTTTCTTGGGGATAGTGCAAGGAAATTTTTTTATAATTTTTTCAAAAAAAAGCAAAGGGGATAGTCCATTGATTTTTTTGGCGAAAAAAATTATTTTCTCACTATCTGCAAAAAAAATTAATTAAATTAAAGCCAATCCCCTTATCTATTAAACGCAATAGAAATCAAGTCGATATCTAGAAAAGTAAGGAAGTTATGACCAAAAGGGTAACCAGTTCTACTACTGTCTCTTTCCGGCCACTTTTTAGTGCAACTGGTTACCTTTTTGGTCATAACTTACTAAGTTTTCAATATATCGACTTGATTTCTTTTGCTTTGGAAAGGCATTGGCTTTAATTAGAAATTTTTTTCTTGGGGATAGTGCAAGGAAATTTTTTTATCATTTTTTCAAAAAAAAGCAAAGGGGATAGTCCATTGATTTTTTTGGCGAAAAAAATTATTTTCTCACTATCTGCAAAAAAATTTATTTAAAATAAAGCCGCTCCCGTTAGCTATCCAACGCAATAGAAATCAGATCGATATCTAGAAAAGTAAGGAAGTTATGACCAAAAAGGTAACCAGTTCTACTACTGTCTCTTTCCGGCCACTTTTTAGTGCAACTGGTTACCTTTTTGGTCATAACTTGCTAAGTTTTCAATATATCGACTTGATTTCTTTCGTCTTGGATAGCGAAAGGCATTGGCTTTAATTAGAAATTTTTTTCTTTGGGATAGTGCAAGGAAATTTTTTTATCATTTTTTCAAAAAAAAGCAAAGGGGATAGTCAATTGATTTTTTTGGCGAAAAAAATGATTTTCTCACTATCTGCAAAAAAAATTATTTAAATTAAAGGCGCTCCCGTTAGCTATCCAACGCAATAGAAATCAAGTCGATATCTAGAAAAGTAAGGAAGTTATGACCAAAAGGGTAACCAGTTCTACTACTGTCTCTTTCCGGCCACTTTTTAGTGCAACTGGTTACCTTTTTGGTCATAACTTGCTAAGTTTTCAATATATCGACTTGATTTCTTTTGCCTTGGATAGCGAAAAATATTGGCCTTAATTAGAAATTTTTTTCTTGGGGATAGTGCAAGGAAATTTTTTTATCATTTTTTCAAAAAAAAGCAAAGGGGATAGTCAATTGATTTTTTTGGCGAAAAAAATTATTTTCTCACTATCTGCAAAAAAAATTAATTAAATTAAAGCCGCTCCCGTTAGCTATCCAACGCAATAGAAATCAAGTCGATATCTAGAAAAGTAAGGAAGTTATGACCAAAAGGGTAACCAGTTCTACTACTGTCTCTTTCCGGCCACTTTTTAGTGCAACTGGTTACCTTTTTGGTCATAACTTGCTAAGTTTTCAATATATCGACTTGATTTCTTTTGTCTTGGATAGCGAAAGGCATTGGCTTTAATTAGAAATTTTTTTCTTGGGGATAGTGCAAGGAAATTTTTTTATCATTTTTTCAAAAAAAAGCAAAGGGGATAGTCCATTGATTTTTTTGGCGAAAAAAATTATTTTCTCACTATCTGCAAAAAAAATTAATTAAATTAAAGCCAATCCCGTTATCTATCCAACGCAATAGAAATCAAGTCGATATCTAGAAAAGTAAGGAAGTTATGAGCAAAAAGGTAACCAGTTCTACTACTGTCTCTTTCCGGCCACTTTTTAGTGCAACTGGTTACCTTTTTGGTCATAACTTGCTAAGTTTTCAATATATCGACTTGATTTCTTTTGCTTTGGATAGCGAAAAATATTGGCCTTAATTAGAAATTTTTTTCTTGGGGATAGTGCAAGGAAATTTTTTTATCATTTTTTCAAAAAAAAGCAAAGGGGATAGTCAATTGATTTTTTTGGCGAAAAAAATTATTTTCTCACTATCTGCAAAAAAAATTAATTAAATTAAAGCCGCTCCCGTTAGCTATCCAACGCAATAGAAATCAAGTCGATATCTAGAAAAGTAAGGAAGTTATGACCAAAAGGGTAACCAGTTCTACTACTGTCTCTTTCCGGCCACTTTTTAGTGCAACTGGTTACCTTTTTGGTCATAACTTGCTAAGTTTTCAATATATCGACTTGATTTCTTTCGTCTTGGATAGCGAAAGGCATTGGCTTTAATTAGAAATTTTTTTCTTGGGGATAGTGCAAGGAAATTTTTTTATCATTTTTTCAAAAAAAAGCAAAGGGGATAGTCCATTGATTTTTTTGGCGAAAAAAATTATTTTCTCACTATCTGCAAAAAAAATTAATTAAATTAAAGCCAATCCCGTTATCTATCCAACGCAATAGAAATCAAGTCGATATCTAGAAAAGTAAGGAAGTTATGAGCAAAAAGGTAACCAGTTCTACTACTGTCTCTTTCCGGCCACTTTTTAGTGCAACTGGTTACCTTTTTGGTCATAACTTGCTAAGTTTTCAATATATCGACTTGATTTCTTTTGCCTTGGATAGCGAAAAATATTGGCCTTAATTAGAAATTTTTTTCTTGGGGATAGTGCAAGGAAATTTTTTTATCATTTTTTCAAAAAAAAGCAAAGGGGATAGTCAATTGATTTTTTTGGCGAAAAAAATTATTTTCTCACTATCTGCAAAAAAAATTATTTAAATTAAAGCCGCTCCCGTTATCTATCCAACGCAATAGAAATCAAGTCGATATCTAGAAAAGTAAGGAAGTTATGACCAAAAGGGTAACCAGTTCTACTACTGTCTCTTTCCGGCCACTTTTTAGTGCAACTGGTTACCTTTTTGGTCATAACTTGCTAAGTTTTCAATATATCGACTTGATTTCTTTTGCCTTGGATAGCGAAAAATATTGGCCTTAATTAGAAATTTTTTTCTTGGGGATAGTGCAAGGAAATTTTTTTATCATTTTTTCAAAAAAAAGCAAAGGGGATAGTCAATTGATTTTTTTGGCGAAAAAAATTATTTTCTCACTATCTGCAAAAAAAATTATTTAAATTAAAGCCGCTCCCGTTATCTATCCAACGCAATAGAAATCAAGTCGATATCTAGAAAAGTAAGGAAGTTATGACCAAAAGGGTAACCAGTTCTACTACTGTCTCTTTCCGGCCACTTTTTAGTGCAACTGGTTACCTTTTTGGTCATAACTTGCTAAGTTTTCAATATATCGACTTGATTTCTTTTGCCTTGGATAGCGAAAAATATTGGCCTTAATTAGAAATTTTTTTCTTGGGGATAGTGCAAGGAAATTTTTTTATCATTTTTTCAAAAAAAAAAAGCAAAGGGGATAGTCCATTGATTTTTTTGGCGAAAAAAATTATTTTCTCACTATCTGCAAAAAAAGGGTAACCAGTTCTACTACTGTCTCTTTCCGGCCACTTTTTAGTGCAACTGGTTACCTTTTTGGTCATAACTTGCTAAGTTTTCAATATATCGACTTGATTTCTTTTGCTTTGGATAGCGAAAGGCATTGGCTTTAATTAGAAATTTTTTTCTTGGGGATAGTGCAAGGAAATTTTTTTATCATTTTTTCAAAAAAAAAAAGCAAAGGGGATAGTCCATTGATTTTTTTGGCGAAAAAAATTATTTTCTCACTATCTGCAAAAAAAATTATTTAAATTAAAGCCGCTCCCGTTAGCTATCCAACGCAATAGAAATCAAGTCGATATCTAGAAAAGTAAGGAAGTTATGACCAAAAGGGTAACCAGTTCTACTACTGTCTCTTTCCGGCCACTTTTTACTGCAACTGGTTACCTTTTTGGTCATATCTTGCTAAGTTTTCAATATATCGACTTGATTTCTTTTGCCTTGGATAGCGAAAAGAATTGGCCTTAATTAGAAATTTTTTTCTTGGGGATAGTGCAAGGAAATTTTTTTATCATTTTTTCAAAAAAAAGCAAAGGGGATAGTCCATTGATTCTTTTGGCGAAAAAAATTATTTTCTCACTATCTGCAAAAAAAATTATTTGAATTAAAGCCGCTCCCGTTAGCTATCCAACGCAATAGAAATCAAGTCGATATCTAGAAAAGTAAGGAAGTTATGACCAAAAAGGTAACCAGTTCTACTACTGTCTCTTTCCGGCCACTTTTTAGTGCAACTGGTTACCTTTTTGGTCATAACTTGCTAAGTTTTCAATATATCGACTTGATTTCTTTCGTCTTGGATAGCGAAAGGCATTGGCTTTAATTAGAAATTTTTTTCTTGGGGATAGTGCAAGGAAATTTTTTTATCATTTTTTCAAAAAAAAGCAAAGGGGATAGTCCATTGATTTTTTTGCCGAAAAAAATTATTTTCTCACTATCTGCAAAAAAAATTATTTGAATTAAAGCCGCTCCCGTTAGCTATCCAACGCAATAGAAATCAAGTCGATATCTAGAAAAGTAAGGAAGTTATGACCAAAAAGGTAACCAGTTCTACTACTGTCTCTTTCCGGCCACTTTTTAGTGCAACTGGTTACCTTTTTGGTCATAACTTGCTAAGTTTTCAATATATCGACTTGATTTCTTTTGCCTTGGATAGCGAAAAGGATTATCCTTAATTAGAAATTTTTTTCTTGGGGATAGTGCAAGGAAATTTTTTTATCATTTTTTCAAAAAAAAGCAAAGGGGATAGTCCATTGATTTTTTTAGCCAAAAAAATTATTTTCTCACTATCTGCAAAAAAATTTATTTAAATTAAAGCCGCTTCCGTTAGCTATCCAACGCAATAGAAATCAAGTCGATATCTAGAAAAGTAAGGAAGTTATGACCAAAAAGGTAACCAGTTCTACTACTGTCTCTTTCCGGCCACTTTTTAGTGCAACTGGTTACCTTTTTGGTCATAACTTGCTAAGTTTTCAATATATGGATTTGATTTCTTTTGCTTTCGATAGCGAAAGGCATTGGCTTTAATTAGAAATTTTTTTCTTGGGGATAGTGCAAGGAAATTTTTTTATCATTTTTTCAAAAAGAAGCAAAGGGGATAGTCCATTGATTTTTTTGCCGAAAAAAATTATTTTCTCACTATCTGCAAAAAAAATTATTTAAATTAAAGCCGCTCCCGTTAGCTATCCAACGCAATAGAAATCAAGTCGATATCTAGAAAAGTAAGGAAGTTATGACCAAAAAGGTAACCAGTTCTACTACTGTCTCTTTCCGGCCACTTTTTAGTGCAACTGGTTACCTTTTTGGTCATAACTTGCTAAGTTTTCAATATATCGACTTGATTTCTTTCGTCTTGGATAGCGAAAGGCATTGGCTTTAATTAGAAATTTTTTTCTTGGGGATAGTGCAAGGAAATTTTTTTATCATTTTTTCAAAAAAAAAGCAAAGGGGATAGTCAATTGATTTTTTTGGCGAAAAAAATTATTTTCTCACTATCTGCAAAAAAAATTATTTAAATTAAAGCCGCTCCCGTTAGCTATCCAACGCAATAGAAATCAAGTCGATATCTAGAAAAGTAAGGAAGTTATGACCAAAAAGGTAACCAGTTCTACTACTGTCTCTTTCCGGCCACTTTTTAGTGCAACTGGTTACCTTTTTGGTCATAACTTGCTAAGTTTTCAATATATCGACTTGATTTCTTTCGTCTTGGATAGCGAAAGGCATTGGCTTTAATTAGAAATTTTTTTCTTGGGGATAGTGCAAGGAAATTTTTTTATCATTTTTTCAAAAAAAGCAAAGGGGATAGTCCATTGATTTTTTTGCCGAAAAAAATTATTTTCTCACTATCTGCAAAAAAAATTATTTAAATTAAAGCCGCTCCCGTTAGCTATCCAACGCAATAGAAAACAAGTCGATATCTAGAAAAGTAAGGAAGTTATGACCAAAAAGGTAACCAGTTCTACTACTGTCTCTTTCCGGCCACTTTTTAGTGCAACTGGTTACCTTTTTGGTCATAACTTGCTAAGTTTTCAATATATCGACTTGATTTCTTTTGCCTTGGATAGCGAAAAATATTGGCCTTAATTAGAAATTTTTTTCTTGGGGATAGTGCAAGGAAATTTTTTTATAATTTTTTCAAAAAAAAAAGCAAAGGGGATAGTCCATTGATTTTTTTGGCGAAAAAAATTATTTTCTCACTATCTGCAAAAAAAATTATTTGAATTAAAGCCGCTCCCGTTAGCTATCCAACGCAATAGAAATCAAGTCGAAATCTAGAAAAGTAAGGAAGTTATGACCAAAAAGGTAACCAGTTCTACTACTGTCTCTTTCCGGCCACTTTTTAGTGCAACTGGTTACCTTTTTGGTCATAACTTACTAAGTTTTCAATATATCGACTTGATTTCTTTTGCCTTGGATAGCGAAAAGGATTGGCCTTAATTAGAAATTTTTTTCTTGGGGATAGTGCAAGGAAATTTTTTTATCATTTTTTCAAAAAAAGCAAAGGGGATAGTCCATTGATTTTTTTGGCGAAAAAAATTATTTTCTCACTATCTGCAAAAAAAATTATTTAAATTAAAGCCGCTCCCGTTAGCTATCCAACGCAATAGAAATCAAGTCGATATCTAGAAAAGTAAGGAAGTTATGACCAAAAAGGTAACCAGTTCTACTACTGTCTCTTTCCGGCCACTTTTTAGTGCAACTGGTTACCTTTTTGGTCATAACTTGCTAAGTTTTCAATATATCGACTTGATTTCTTTCGTCTTGGATAGCGAAAGGCATTGGCTTTAATTAGAAATTTTTTTCTTGCTGATAGTGCAACGAAATTTTTTTATCATTTTTTCAAAAAAAAGCAAAGGGGATAGTCCATTGATTTTTTTGCCGAAAAAAATTATTTTCTCACTATCTGCAAAAAAAATTATTTAAATTGAAGCCGCTCCCGTTAGCTATCCAACGCAATACAAATCAAGTCGATATCTAGAAAAGTAAGGAAGTTATGACCAAAAAGGTAACCAGTTCTACTACTGTCTCTTTCCGACCACTTTTTAGTGCAACTGGTTACCTTTTTGGTCATAACTTGCTAAGTTTTCAATATATCGACTTGATTTCTTTTGCTTTGGATAGCGAAAGGCATTGGCTTGATTTAGAAATTTTTTTCTTGGGGATAGTGCAACGAAATTTTTTAATCATTTTTTCAAAAAAAAGCAAAGGGGATAGTCCATTGATTTTTTTGGCGAAAAAAATTATTTTCTCACTATCTGCAAAAAAAATTATTTAAATTAAAGCCAATCCCGTTAGCTATCCAACGCAATAGAAATCAAGTCGATATCTAGAAAAGTAAGGAAGTTATGACCAAAAAGGTAACCAGTTCTACTACTGTCTCTTTCCGGCCACTTTTTAGTGCAACTGGTTACCTTTTTGGTCATAACTTGCTAAGTTTTCAATATATCGACTTGATTTCTTTCGTCTTGGATAGCGAAAGGCATTGGCTTTAATTAGAAATTTTTTTCTTGCTGATAGTGCAACGAAATTTTTTTATCATTTTTTCAAAAAAAAGCAAAGGGGATAGTCCATTGATTTTTTTGCCGAAAAAAATTATTTTCTCACTATCTGCAAAAAAAATTATTTAAATTGAAGCCGCTCCCGTTAGCTATCCAACGCAATACAAATCAAGTCGATATCTAGAAAAGTAAGGAAGTTATGACCAAAAAGGTAACCAGTTCTACTACTGTCTCTTTCCGACCACTTTTTAGTGCAACTGGTTACCTTTTTGGTCATAACTTGCTAAGTTTTCAATATATCGACTTGATTTCTTTTGCTTTGGATAGCGAAAGGCATTGGCTTGATTTAGAAATTTTTTTCTTGGGGATAGTGCAACGAAATTTTTTAATCATTTTTTCAAAAAAAAGCAAAGGGGATAGTCCATTGATTTTTTTGGCGAAAAAAATTATTTTCTCACTATCTGCAAAAAAAATTATTTAAATTAAAGCCAATCCCGTTAGCTATCCAACGCAATAGAAATCAAGTCGATATCTAGAAAAGTAAGGAAGTTATGACCAAAAAGGTAACCAGTTCTACTACTGTCTCTTTCCGGCCACTTTTTAGTGCAACTGGTTACCTTTTTGGTCATAACTTGCTAAGTTTTCAATATATCGACTTGATTTCTTTTGCCTTGGATAGCGAAAAGGATTAGCCTTAATTAGAAATTTTTTTCTTGGGGATAGTGCAAGGAAATTTTTTTATCATTTTTTCCAAAAAAAAAGAAAAGGGGATAGTCCATTGATTTTTTTGGCGAAAAAAATTATTTTCTCACTATCTGCAAAAAAAATTATTTAAATTGAAGCCGCTCCCGTTAGCTATCCAACGCAATACAAATCAAGTCGATATCTAGAAAAGTAAGGAAGTTATGACCAAAAAGGTAACCAGTTCTACTACTGTCTCTTTCCGGCCACTTTTTAGTGCAACTGGTTACCTTTTTGGTCATAACTTGCTAAGTTTTCAATATATCGACTTGATTTCTTTCGTCTTGGATAGCGAAAGGCATTGGCTTTAATTAGAAATTTTTTTCTTGCTGATAGTGCAACGAAATTTTTTTATCATTTTTTCAAAAAAAAGCAAAGGGGATAGTCCATTGATTTTTTTGCCGAAAAAAATTATTTTCTCACTATCTGCAAAAAAAATTATTTAAATTGAAGCCGCTCCCGTTAGCTATCCAACGCAATACAAATCAAGTCGATATCTAGAAAAGTAAGGAAGTTATGACCAAAAAGGTAACCAGTTCTACTACTGTCTCTTTCCGACCACTTTTTAGTGCAACTGGTTACCTTTTTGGTCATAACTTGCTAAGTTTTCAATATATCGACTTGATTTCTTTCGTCTTGGATAGCGAAAGGCATTGGCTTTAATTAGAAATTTTTTTCTTGCTGATAGTGCAACGAAATTTTTTTATCATTTTTTCAAAAAAAAGCAAAGGGGATAGTCCATTGATTTTTTTGCCGAAAAAAATTATTTTCTCACTATCTGCAAAAAAAATTATTTAAATTGAAGCCGCTCCCGTTAGCTATCCAACGCAATACAAATCAAGTCGATATCTAGAAAAGTAAGGAAGTTATGACCAAAAAGGTAACCAGTTCTACTACTGTCTCTTTCCGGCCACTTTTTAGTGCAACTGGTTACCTTTTTGGCCATAACTTGCTAAGTTTTCAATATATCGACTTGATTTCTTTCGTCTTGGATAGCGAAAGGCATTGGCTTTAATTAGAAATTTTTTTCTTGCTGATAGTGCAACGAAATTTTTTTATCATTTTTTCAAAAAAAAGCAAAGGGGATAGTCCATTGATTTTTTTGGCGAAAAAAATTATTTTCTCACTATCTGCAAAAAAAATTATTTAAATTAAAGCCGCTCCCGTTAGCTATCCAACGCAATAGAAATCAAGTCGATATCTAGAAAAGTAAGGAAGTTATGACCAAAAAGGTAACCAGTTCTACTACTGTCTCTTTCCGGCCACTTTTTAGTGCAACTGGTTACCTTTTTGGCCATAACTTGCTAAGTTTTCAATATATCGACTTGATTTCTTTCGTCTTGGATAGCGAAAGGCATTGGCTTTAATTAGAAATTTTTTTCTTGCTGATAGTGCAACGAAATTTTTTTATCATTTTTTCAAAAAAAAGCAAAGGGGATAGTCCATTGATTTTTTTGCCGAAAAAAATTATTTTCTCACTATCTGCAAAAAAAATTATTTAAATTGAAGCCGCTCCCGTTAGCTATCCAACGCAATACAAATCAAGTCGATATCTAGAAAAGTAAGGAAGTTATGACCAAAAAGGTAACCAGTTCTACTACTGTCTCTTTCCGGCCACTTTTTAGTGCAACTGGTTACCTTTTTGGTCATAACTTGCTAAGTTTTCAATATATCGACTTGATTTCTTTCGTCTTGGATAGCGAAAGGCATTGGCTTTAATTAGAAATTTTTTTCTTGGGGATAGTGCAACGAAATTTTTTTATCATTTTTTAAAAAAAAAGCAAAGGGGATAGTCCATTGATTTTATTGGCGAAAAAAATTATTTTCTCACTATCTGCAAAAAAAATTATTTAAATTGAAGCCGCTCCCGTTAGCTATCTAACGCAATACAAATCAAGTCGATATCTAGAAAAGTAAGGAAGTTATGACCAAAAAGGTAACCAGTTCTACTACTGTCTCTTTCCGGCCACTTTTTAGTGCAACTGGTTACCTTTTTGGTCATAACTTGCTAAGTTTTCAATATATCGACTTGATTTCTTTTGCCTTGGATAGCGAAAAGGATTAGCCTTAATTAGAAATTTTTTTCTTGGGGATAGTGCAAGGAAATTTTTTTATCATTTTTTCCAAAAAAAAAGCAAAGGGGATAGTCCATTGATTTTTTTGGCGAAAAAAATTATTTTCTCACTATCTGCAAAAAAAATTATTTAAATTAAAGCCAATCCCGTTATCTATCCAACGCAATAGAAATCAAGTCGATATCTAGAAAAGTAAGGAAGTTATGACCAAAAAGGTAACCAGTTCTACTACTGTCTCTTTCCGGCCACTTTTTAGTGCAACTGGTTACCTTTTTGGTCATAACTTGTTAAGTTTTCAATATATCGACTTGATTTCTTTTGCTTTGGATAGCGAAAGGCATTGGCTTGATTTAGAAATTTTTTTCTTGGGGATAGTGCAACGAAATTTTTTAATCATTTTTTCAAAAAAAAACCAAAGGGGATAGTCCATTGATTTTTTTGGCGAAAAAAATTATTTTCTCACTATCTGCAAAAAAAATTATTTAAATTAAAGCCAATCCCGTTAGCTATCCAACGCAATAGAAATCAAGTCGATATCTAGAAAAGTAAGGAAGTTATGACCAAAAAGGTAACCAGTTCTACTACTGTCTCTTTCCGGCCACTTTTTAGTGCAACTGGTTACCTTTTTGGTCATAACTTGCTAAGTTTTCAATATATCGACTTGATTTCTTTCGTCTTGGATAGCGAAAGGCATTGGCTTTAATTAGAAATTTTTTTCTTGCTGATAGTGCAACGAAATTTTTTTATCATTTTTTCAAAAAAAAGCAAAGGGGATAGTCCATTGATTTTTTTGCCGAAAAAAATTATTTTCTCACTATCTGCAAAAAAAATTATTTAAATTGAAGCCGCTCCCGTTAGCTATCCAACGCAATACAAATCAAGTCGATATCTAGAAAAGTAAGGAAGTTATGACCAAAAAGGTAACCAGTTCTACTACTGTCTCTTTCCGACCACTTTTTTGTGCAACTGGTTACCTTTTTGGTCATAACTTGCTAAGTTTTCAATATATCGACTTGATGTCTTTTGCCTTGGATAGCGAAAAGGATTAGCCTTAATAACAAATTTTTTTCTTGGGGATAGTGCAAGGAAATTTTTTTATCATTTTTTCCAAAAAAAAAGCAAAGGGGATAGTCCATTGATTTTTTTGCCGAAAAAAATTATTTTCTCACTATCTGCAAAAAAAATTATTTAAATTAAAGCCGCTCCCGTTAGCTATCCAACGCAATAGAAATCAAGTCGATATCTAGAAAAGTAAGGAAGTTATGACCAAAAAGGTAACCAGTTCTACTACTGTCTCTTTCCGGCCACTTTTTAGTGCAACTGGTTACCTTTTTGGCCATAACTTGCTAAGTTTTCAATATATCGACTTGATTTCTTTCGTCTTGGATAGCGAAAGGCATTGGCTTTAATTAGAAATTTTTTTCTTGCTGATAGTGCAACGAAATTTTTTTATCATTTTTTCAAAAAAAAGCAAAGGGGATAGTCCATTGATTTTTTTGCCGAAAAAAATTATTTTCTCACTATCTGCAAAAAAAATTATTTAAATTGAAGCCGCTCCCGTTAGCTATCCAACGCAATACAAATCAAGTCGATATCTAGAAAAGTAAGGAAGTTATGACCAAAAAGGTAACCAGTTCTACTACTGTCTCTTTCCGGCCACTTTTTAGTGCAACTGGTTACCTTTTTGGTCATAACTTGCTAAGTTTTCAATATATCGACTTGATTTCTTTCGTCTTGGATAGCGAAAGGCATTGGCTTTAATTAGAAATTTTTTTCTTGGGGATAGTGCAACGAAATTTTTTTATCATTTTTTAAAAAAAAAGCAAAGGGGATAGTCCATTGATTTTATTGGCGAAAAAAATTATTTTCTCACTATCTGCAAAAAAAATTATTTAAATTGAAGCCGCTCCCGTTAGCTATCCAACGCAATACAAATCAAGTCGATATCTAGAAAAGTAAGGAAGTTATGACCAAAAAGGTAACCAGTTCTACTACTGTCTCTTTCCGGCCACTTTTTAGTGCAACTGGTTACCTTTTTGGTCATAACTTGCTAAGTTTTCAATATATCGACTTGATTTCTTTTGCTTTGGATAGCGAAAGGCATTGGCTTTAATTAGAAATTTTTTTCTTGGGGATAGTGCAAGGAAATTTTTTTATCATTTTTTCAAAAAAAGCAAAGGGGATAGTCCATTGATTTTTTTGGCGAAAAAAATTATTTTCTCACTATCTGCAAAAAAAATTATTTAAATTAAAGCCGCTCCCGTTAGCTATCCAACGCAATAGAAATCAAGTCGATATCTAGAAAAGTAAGGAAGTTATGACCAAAATGGTGACCAGTTCTACTACTGTCTCTTTCCGGCCACTTTTTAGTGCAACTGGTTACCTTTTTGGTCATAACTTGCTAAGTTTTCAATATATCGACTTGATTTCTTTCGTCTTGGATAGCGAAAGGCATTGGCTTTAATTAGAAATTTTTTTCTTGCTGATAGTGCAACGAAATTTTTTTATCATTTTTTCAAAAAAAAGCAAAGGGGATAGTCCATTGATTTTTTTTGCGAAAAAAATTATTTTCTCACTATCTGCAAAAAAAATTATTTAAATTGAAGCCGCTCCCGTTAGCTATCCAACGCAATACAAATCAAGTCGATATCTAGAAAAGTAAGGAAGTTATGACCAAAAAGGTAACCAGTTCTACTACTATCTCTTTCCGACCACTTTTTAGTGCAACTGGTTACCTTTTTGGTCATAACTTGCTAAGTTTTCAATATATCGACTTGATTTCTTTTGCTTTGGATAGCGAAAGGCATTGGCTTTAATTAGAAATTTTTTTCTTGGGGATAGTGCAAGGAAATTTTTTTATCATTTTTTCAAAAAAAAGCAAAGGGGATAGTCCATTGATTTTTTTGGCGAAAAAAATTATTTTCTCACTATCTGCAAAAAAAATTATTTAAATTAAAGCCGCTCCCGTTAGCTATCCAACGCAATAGAAATCAAGTCGATATCTAGAAAAGTAAGGAAGTTATGACCAAAAAGGTAACCAGTTCTACTACTGTCTCTTTCCGGCCACTTTTTAGTGCAACTGGTTACCTTTTTGGTCATAACTTGCTAAGTTTTCAATATATCGACTTGATTTCTTTTGCCTTGGATAGCGAAAAGGATTAGCCTTAATTAGAAATTTTTTTCTTGGGGATAGTGCAAGGAAATTTTTTTATCATTTTTTCAAAAAAAAGCAAAGGGGATAGTCCATTGATTTTTTTGGCGAAAAAAATTATTTTCTCACTATCTGCAAAAAAAATTATTTAAATTAAAGCCGCTCCCGTTAGCTATCCAACGCAATAGAAATCAAGTCGATATCTAGAAAAGTAAGGAAGTTATGACCAAAAAGGTAACCAGTTCTACTACTGTCTCTTTCCGGCCACTTTTTAGTGCAACTGGTTACCTTTTTGGTCATAACTTGCTAAGTTTTCAATATATCGACTTGATTTCTTTTGCCTTGGATAGCGAAAAGGATTAGCCTTAATTAGAAATTTTTTTCTTGGGGATAGTGCAAGGAAATTTTTTTATCATTTTTTCCAAAAAAAAAGCAAAGGGGATAGTCCATTGATTTTTTTGGCGAAAAAAATTATTTTCTCACTATCTGCAAAAAAAATTATTTAAATTAAAGCCGCTCCCGTTAGCTATCCAACGCAATACAAATCAAGTCGATATCTAGAAAAGTAAGGAAGTTATGACCAAAAAGGTAACCAGTTCTACTACTGTCTCTTTCCGGCCACTTTTTAGTGCAACTGGTTACCTTTTTGGTCATAACTTGCTAAGTTTTCAATATATCGACTTGATTTCTTTTGCCTTGGATAGCGAAAAGGATTAGCCTTAATTAGAAATTTTTTTCTTGGGGATAGTGCAAGGAAATTTTTTTATCATTTTTTCAAAAAAAAGCAAAGGGGATAGTCCATTGATTTTTTTGGCGAAAAAAATTATTTTCTCACTATCTGCAAAAAAAATTATTTAAATTAAAGCCGCTCCCGTTAGCTATCCAACGCAATAGAAATCAAGTCGATATCTAGAAAAGTAAGGAAGTTATGACCTTTTAGGTCATAACTTGCTAAGTTTTCAATATATCGACTTGATTTCTTTTGCTTTCGATAGCGAAAGGCATTGGCTTTAATTAGAAATTTTTTTCTTGGGGATAGTGCAAGGAAATTTTTTTATCATTTTTTCAAAAAAAAAGCAAAGGGGATAGTCCATTGATTTTTTTGGCGAAAAAAATTATTTTCTCACTATCTGCAAAAAAATTTATTTAAATTAAAGCCGCTCCCGTTAGCTATCCAACGCAATAGAAATCAAGTAGATATCTAGAAAAGTAAGGAAGTTATGACCAAGAAGGTAACCAGTTCCACTATTGTCTCTTTCCGGCCACTTTTTAGTGCAACTGGTTACCTTTTAGGTCATAACTTGCTAAGTTTTCAATATATCGACTTGATTTCTTTTGCTTTCGATAGCGAAAGGCATTGGCTTTAATTAGAAATTTTTTTCTTAGGGATAGTGCAAGGAAATTTTTTATAATTTTTTCAAAAAAAAGCAAAGGGGATAGTCCATTGATTTTTTTGGCGAAAAAAATTATTTTCTCACTATCTGCAAAAAAATTTATTTAAATTAAAGCCGCTCCCGTTAGCTATCCAACGCAATAGAAATCAAGTCGATATCTAGAAAAGTAAGGAAGTTATGACCAAAAAGGTAACCAGTTCCACTACTGTCTCTTTCCGGCTACTTTTTAGTGCAACTTGTTACCTTTTAGGTCATAACTTGCTAAGTTTTCAATATATCGACTTGATTTCTTTTGCTTTCGATAGCGAAAGGCATTGGCTTTAATTAGAAATTTTTTTCTTGGGGATAGTGCAAGGAAATTTTTTTATCATTTTTTCAAAAAAAAGCAAAGGGGATAGTCCATTGATTTTTTTGGCGAAAAAAATTATTTTCTCACTATTTGCAAAAAAATTTATTTAAATTAAAGCCGCTCCCGTTAGCTATCCAACGCAATAGAAATCAAGTCGATATCTAGAAAAGTAAGGAAGTTATGACCAAAAAGGTAACCAGTTCCACTACTGTCTCTTTCCGGCTACTTTTTAGTGCAACTGGTTACCTTTTAGGTCATAACTTGCTAAGTTTTCAATATATCGACTTGATTTCTTTTGCTTTGGATAGCGAAAGGCATTGGCTTTAATTAGAAATTTTTTTCTTGGGGATAGTGCAACGAAATTTTTTTATAATTTTTTAAAAAAAAAGCAAAGGGGATAGTCCATTGATTTTTTTGGCGAAAAATATTATTTTCACACTATTTGCAAAAAAATTTATTTAAATTAAAGCCGCTCCCGTTAGCTTTCCAACGCAAAAGAAATCAAGTCGATATCTAGAAAAGTAAGGAAGTTATGACCAAAAAGGTAACCAGTTCCACTACTGTCTCTTTCCGGCTACTTTTTAGTGCAACTGGTTACCTTTTTGGTCATAACTTGCTAAGTTTTCAATATATCGACTTGATTTCTTTTGCTTTCGATAGCGAAAGGCATTGGCTTTAATTAGAAATTTTTTTCTTGGGGATAGTGCAACGAAATTTTTTTATCATTTTTTCAAAAAAAAGCAAAGGGGATAGTCCATTGATTTTTTTGGCGAAAAAAATTATTTTCTCACTATCTGCAAAAAAAATTATTTAAATTAAAGCCGCTCCCGTTAGCTATCCAACGCAATAGAAATCAAGTCGATATCTAGAAAAGTAAGGAAGTTATGACCAAAAAGGTAACCAGTTCTACTACTGTCTCTTTCCGGCCACTTTTTAGTGCAACTGGTTACCTTTTTGGTCATAACTTGCTAAGTTTTCAATATATCGACTTGATTTCTTTTGCTTTGGATAGCGAAAGGCATTGGCTTTAATTAGAAATTTTTTTCTTGGGGATAGTGCAACGAAATTTTTTTATCATTTTTTCAAAAAAAGCAAAGGGGATAGTCCATTGATTTTTTTGGCGAAAAAAATTATTTTCTCACTATCTGCAAAAAAAATTATTTAAATTAAAGCCGCTCCCGTTAGCTATCCAACGCAATAGAAATCAAGTCGATATCTAGAAAAGTAAGGAAGTTATGACCAAAATGGTAACCAGTTCTACTACTGTCTCTTTCCGGCCACTTTTTAGTGCAACTGGTTACCTTTTTGGTCATAACTTGCTAAGTTTTCAATATATCGACTTGATTTCTTTCGTCTTGGATAGCGAAAGGCATTGGCTTTAATTAGAAATTTTTTTCTTGCTGATAGTGCAACGAAATTTTTTTATCATTTTTTCAAAAAAAAGCAAAGGGGATAGTCCATTGATTTTTTTGCCGAAAAAAATTATTTTCTCACTATCTGCAAAAAAAATTATTTAAATTAAAGCCGCTCCCGTTAGCTATCCAACGCAATACAAATCAAGTCGATATCTAGAAAAGTAAGGAAGTTATGACCAAAAAGGTAACCAGTTCTACTACTGTCTCTTTCCGACCACTTTTTAGTGCAACTGGTTACCTTTTTGGTCATAACTTGCTAAGTTTTCAATATATCGACTTGATTTCTTTTGCTTTGGATAGCGAAAGGCATTGGCTTTAATTAGAAATTTTTTTCTTGGGGATAGTGCAACGAAATTTTTTTATCATTTTTTAAAAAAAAAGCAAAGGGGATAGTCCATTGATTTTTTTGGCGAAAAAAATTATTTTCTCACTATCTGCAAAAAAAATTATTTAAATTAAAGCCGCTCCCGTTAGCTATCCAACGCAATAGAAATCAAGTCGATATCTAGAAAAGTAAGGAAGTTATGACCAAAAAGGTAACCAGTTCTACTACTGTCTCTTTCCGGCCACTTTTTAGTGCAACTGGTTACCTTTTTGGTCATAACTTGCTAAGTTTTCAATATATCGACTTGATTTCTTTCGTCTTGGATAGCGAAAGGCATTGGCTTTAATTAGAAATTTTTTTCTTGGGGATAGTGCAACGAAATTTTTTTATCATTTTTTCAAAAAAAAGCAAAGGGGATAGTCCATTGATTTTTTTGGCGAAAAAAATTATTTTCTCACTATCTGCAAAAAAAATTATTTAAATTAAAGCCGCTCCCGTTAGCTATCCAACGCAATAGAAATCAAGTCGATATCTAGAAAAGTAAGGAAGTTATGACCAAAATAGTAACCAGTTCTACTACTGTCTCTTTCCGGCCACTTTTTAGTGCAACTGGTTACCTTTTTGGTCATAACTTGCTAAGTTTTCAATATATCGACTTGATTTTTTTTGCTTTGGAAAGGCATTGGCTTTAATTAGAAATTTTTTTCTTGGGGATAGTGCAACGAAATTTTTTTATCATTTTTTCAAAAAAAAGCAAAGGGGATAATAGTCCATTGATTTTTTTGGCGAAAAAAATTATTTTCTCACTATCTGCAAAAAAAATTATTTAAATTAAAGCCGCTCCCGTTAGCTATCCAACGCAGTAGAAATCAAGTCGATATCTAGAAAAGTAAGGAAGTTATGACCAAAAGGGTAACCAGTTCTACTACTGTCTCTTTCCGGCCACTTTTTAGTGCAACTGGTTACCTTTTTGGTCATAACTTACTAAGTTTTCAATATATCGACTTGATTTCTTTTGCTTTGGAAAGGCATTGGCTTTAATTAGAAATTTTTTTCTTGGGGATAGTGCAAGGAAATTTTTTTATCATTTTTTCAAAAAAAAGCAAAGGGGATAGTCCATTGATTTTTTTGGCGAAAAAAATTATTTTCTCACTATCTGCAAGAAAAATTATTTAAATTAAAGCCGCTCCCGTTAGCTATCCAACGCAATAGAAATCAAGTCGATATCTAGAAAAGTAAGGAAGTTATGACCAAAATGGTAACCAGTTCTACTACTGTCTCTTTCCGGCCACTTTTTAGTGCAACTGGTTACCTTTTAGGTCATAACTTGCTAAGTTTTCAATATATCGACTTGATTTCTTTTGCTTTCGATAGCGAAAGGCATTGGCTTTAATTAGAAATTTTTTTCTTAGGGATAGTGCAAGGAAATTTTTTATAATTTTTTCAAAAAAAAGCAAAGGGGATAGTCCATTGATTTTTTTGGCGAAAAAAATTATTTTCTCACTATCTGCAAAAAAATTTATTTAAATTAAAGCCGCTCCCGTTAGCTATCCAACGCAATAGAAATCAAGTCGATATCTAGAAAAGTAAGGAAGTTATGACCAAGAAGGTAACCAGTTCCACTACTGTCTCTTTCCGGCCACTTTTTAGTGCAACTGGTTACCTTTTAGGTCATAACTTGCTAAGTTTTCAATATATCGACTTGATTTCTTTTGCTTTCGATAGCGAAAGGCATTGGCTTTAATTAGAAATTTTTTTCTTGGGGATAGTGCAACGAAATTTTTTTATCATTTTTTCAAAAAAAAGCAAAGGGGATAGTCCATTGATTTTTTTAGCCAAAAAAATTATTTTCTCACTATCTGCAAAAAAATTTATTTAAATTAAAGCCGCTTCCGTTAGCTATCCAACGCAATAGAAATCAAGTCGATATCTAGAAAAGTAAGGAAGTTATGACCAAAAAGGTAACCAGTTCTACTACTGTCTCTTTCCGGCCACTTTTTAGTGCAACTGGTTACCTTTTTGGTCATAACTTGCTAAGTTTTCAATATATGGATTTGATTTCTTTTGCTTTCGATAGCGAAAGGCATTGGCTTTAATTAGAAATTTTTTTCTTGGGGATAGTGCAAGGAAATTTTTTTATCATTTTTTCAAAAAAAAGCAAAGGGGATAGTCCATTGATTTTTTTGGCGAAAAAAATTAATTTCTCACTATCTGCAAAAAAAATAACTTAAATTTAAGAAAATCCCGTTATCTATCCAACGCAATAGAAATCAAGTCGATATCTAGAAAAGTAAGGAAGTTATGACCAAAAAGGTAACCAGTTCTACTACTGTCTCTTTCCGGCCACTTTTTAGTGCAACTTGTTACATTTTAGGTCATAACTTGCTAAGTTTTCAATATATCGACTTGATTTCTTTTGCTTTGGATAGCGAAAGGCATTGGCTTTAATTAGAAATTTTTTTCTTTGGGATAGTGCAAGGAAATTTTTTTATCATTTTTTCAAAAAAAAGCAAAGGGGATAGTCCATTGATTTTCTTGGCGAAAAAAATTATTTTCTCACTATCTGCAAAAAAAAATTATTTAAATTAAAGCCGCTCCCGTTAGCTATCCAACGCAATAGAAATCAAGTCGATATCTAGAAAAGTAAGGAAGTTATGACCAAAAAGGTAACCAGTTCCTCTACTGTCTCTTTCCGGCCACTTTTTAGTGCAACTGGTTACCTTTTAGGTCATAACTTGCTAAGTTTTCAATATATCGACTTGATTTCTTTTGCTTTCGATAGCGAAAGGCATTGGCTTTAATTAGAAATTTTTTTCTTGGGGATAGTGCAACGAAATTTTTTTATCATTTTTTCAAAAAAAAGCAAAGGGGATAGTCCATTGATTTTTTTAGCCAAAAAAATTATTTTCTCACTATCTGCAAAAAAATTTATTTAAATTAAAGCCGCTTCCGTTAGCTATCCAACGCAATAGAAATCAAGTCGATATCTAGAAAAGTAAGGAAGTTATGACCAAAAAGGTAACCAGTTCTACTACTGTCTCTTTCCGGCCACTTTTTAGTGCAACTTGTTACATTTTAGGTCATAACTTGCTAAGTTTTCAATATATCGACTTGATTTCTTTTGCTTTGGATAGCGAAAGGCATTGGCTTTAATTAGAAATTTTTTTCTTGGGGATAGTGCAACGAAATTTTTTTATAATTTTTTAAAAAAAAGCAAAGGGGATAGTCCATTGATTTTTTTGGCGAAAAATATTATTTTCACACTATTTGCAAAAAAATTTATTTAAATTAAAGCCGCTCCCGTTAGCTTTCCAACGCAAAAGAAATCAAGTCGATATCTAGAAAAGTAAGGAAGTTATGACCAAAAAGGTAACCAGTTCCACTACTGTCTCTTTCCGGCTACTTTTTAGTGCAACTGGTTACCTTTTTGGTCATAACTTGCTAAGTTTTCAATATATCGACTTGATTTCTTTCGTCTTGGATAGCGAAAGGCATTCGCTTTAATTAGAAATTTTTTTCTTGGGGATAGTGCAACGAAATTTTTTTATCATTTTTTCAAAAAAAAGCAAATTGGATAGTCCATTGATTTTTTTGGCGAAAAAAATTATTTTCACACTATTTGCAAAAAAATTTATTTAAATTAAAGCCGCTCCCGTTAGCTATCCAACGCAATAGAAATCAAGTCGATATCTAGAAAAGTAAGGAAGTTATGACCAAAAAGGTAACCAGTTCCTCTACTGTCTCTTTCCGGCCACATTTTAGTGCAACTGGTTACCTTTTAGGTCATAACTTGCTAAGTTTTCAATATATCGACTTGATTTCTTTTGCTTTCGATAGCGAAAGGCATTGGCTTTAATTAGAAATTTTTTTCTTTGGGATAGTGCAAGGAAATTTTTTTATCATTTTTTCAAAAAAAAGCAAATTGGATAGTCCATTGATTTTTTTGGCGAAAAAAATTATTTTCACACTATTTGCAAAAAAATTTATTTAAATTAAAGCCGCTCCCGTTAGCTATCCAACGCAATAGAAATCAAGTCGATATCTAGAAAAGTAAGGAAGTTATGACCAAAAAGGTAACCAGTTCTACTACTGTCTCTTTCCGGCCACTTTTTAGTGCAACTTGTTACATTTTAGGTCATAACTTGCTAAGTTTTCAATATATCGACTTGATTTCTTTTGCTTTCGATAGCGAAAGGCATTGGCTTTAATTAGAATTTTTTTTCTTGGGGATAGTGCAAGGAAATTTTTTTATCATTTTTTCAAAAAAAAGCAAAGGGGATAGTCCATTGATTTTTTTGGCGAAAAAAATTATTTTCTCACTATCTGCAAAAAAATTTATTTAAATTAAAGCCGCTCCCGTTAGCTATCCAACGCAATAGAAATCAAGTCGATATCTAGAAAAGTAAGGAAGTTATGACCAAAAAGGTAACCAGTTCCACTACTGTCTCTTTTCGGCCACTTTTTAGTGCGACTTGATTTCTTTTGCCTTGGATAGCGAAAAGGATTGGCCTTAATTAGAAATTTTTTTCTTGGGGATAGTGCAAGGAAATTTTTTTATCATTTTTTCAAAAAAAAGCAAAGGGGATAGTCCATGGTTTTTTTTTTGGCGAAAAAAATTTTTTACGTGCTTTCCGCAAAAGAAAATTTTTAATTAAAGCCAATGCGGTTATCTATCTAACGCAATAGAAATCAAGTCGATATCTAAAAAATTAAGCAAGTTATGGACAAAAAGGTAACCAGTTCCACTACTGGCTCTTTCCGACCACTTTTTAGTGCAACTTGTTACCTTTTAGGTCATAACTTGCTAAGTTTTCAATATATCGACTTGATTTCTTTTGCTTTGGATAGCGAAAGGCATTGGCTTTAATTATAAATTTTTTTCTTGGGGATAGTGCAACGAAATTTTTTTATAATTTTTTCAAAAAAAAGCAAAGGGGATAGTCCATTGATTTTTTTGGCGAAAAATATTATTTTCACACTATTTGCAAAAAAATTTATTTAAATTAAAGCCGCTCCCGTTAGCTATCCAACGCAATAGAAATCAAGTCGATATCTAGAAAAGTAAGGAAGTTATGACCAAAAAGGTAACCAGTTCCACTACTGTCTCTTTCCGGCTACTTTTTAGTGCAACTTGTTACCTTTTAGGTCATAACTTGCTAAGTTTTCAATATATCGACTTGATTTCTTTTGCTTTCGATAGCGAAAGGCATTGGCTTTAATTAGAAATTTTTTTCTTGGGGATAGTGCAAGAAAATTTTTTATCATTTTTTCAAAAAAAAGCAAAGGGGATAGTCCATTGATTTTTTTGGCGAAAAAAATTATTTTCTCACTATCTGCAAAAAAATTTATTTAAATTAAAGCCGCTCCCGTTAGCTATCCAACGCAATAGAAATCAAGTCGATATCTAGAAAAGTAAGGAAGTTATGGACAAAAAGGTAACCAGTTCCACTACTGGCTCTTTCCGACCACTTTTTAGTAGAACTGGTTACCTTTTTAATCATAACTTGCCGGGATTTCAATATATCGACTTGCTTTCTTTAGCGTTGATAGCAAAATGTATTGGCTTTCATTATAAATTTTTTTTCTTGTGGGTAGTGGAAAAAAATACTTTTATAATTTTTTCAAAAAAAGCAAAGGGGGTAGTCCATGGTTTTTTTTTGGCGAAAAAAATTTTTTACGTGCTTTCCGCAAAAGAAAATTTTTAATTAAAGCCAATGCGGTTATCTATCTAACGCAATAGAAATCAAGTCGATATCTAAAAAATTAAGCAAGTTATGGACAAAAAGGTAACCAGTTCCACTACTGGCTCTTTCCGACCACTTTTTAGTGCAACTTGTTACCTTTTAGGTCATAACTTGCTAAGTTTTCAATATATCGACTTGATTTCTTTTGCTTTGGATAGCGAAAGGCATTGGCTTTAATTATAAATTTTTTTCTTGGGGATAGTGCAACGAAATTTTTTTATAATTTTTTCAAAAAAAAGCAAAGGGGATAGTCCATTGATTTTTTTGGCGAAAAATATTATTTTCACACTATTTGCAAAAAAATTTATTTAAATTAAAGCCGCTCCCGTTAGCTATCCAACGCAATAGAAATCAAGTCGATATCTAGAAAAGTAAGGAAGTTATGACCAAAAAGGTAACCAGTTCCACTACTGTCTCTTTCCGGCTACTTTTTAGTGCAACTTGTTACCTTTTAGGTCATAACTTGCTAAGTTTTCAATATATCGACTTGATTTCTTTTGCTTTCGATAGCGAAAGGCATTGGCTTTAATTAGAAATTTTTTTCTTGGGGATAGTGCAAGAAAATTTTTTTATCATTTTTTCAAAAAAAAGCAAAGGGGATAGTCCATTGATTTTTTTGGCGAAAAAAATTATTTTCTCACTATCTGCAAAAAAATTTATTTAAATTAAAGCCGCTCCCGTTAGCTATCCAACGCAATAGAAATCAAGTCGATATCTAGAAAAGTAAGGAAGTTATGGACAAAAAGGTAACCAGTTCCACTACTGGCTCTTTCCGACCACTTTTTAGTACAACTGGTTACCTTTTTAATCATAACTTGCCAGGATTTCAATATATCGACTTGCTTTCTTTAGCGTTGGATAGCTAAATGTATTGGCTTTCATTATAAATTTTTTTTCTTGTGGGTAGTGGAAAAAAATACTTTTATAATTTTTTCAAAAAAAGCAAATGGGGTAGTCCATGGTTTTTTTTTGGCGAAAAAAATTTTTTACGTGCTTTCCGCAAAAGAAAATTTTGAATTAAAGCCAATGCGGTTATCTATCTAACGCAATAGAAATCAAGTCGATATCTAAAAAATTAAGCAAGTTATGGACAAAAAGGTAACCAGTTCCACTACTGGCTCTTTCCGGCCACTTTTTAGTAGAACTGGTTACCTTTTTAATCATAACTTGCCAGCATTTCAATATATCGACTTGCTTTCTTTAGCGTTGGATAGCTAAATGTATTGGCTTTCATTATAAATTTTTTTCTTGTGGGTAGTGGAAAAAAATACTTTTATAATTTTTTCAAAAAAAGCAAAGGGGGTAGCCATGGTTTTTTTTTGGCGAAAAAAATTTTTTATGTGCTATCCGCAAAAGAAAATTTTGAATTAAAGCCAATGCGGTTATCTATCTAACGCAATAGAAATCAAGTCGATATCTAAAAAATTAAGCAAGTTATGGACAAAAAGGTAACCAGTTCCACTACTAGCTCTTTCCCACCACTTTTTAGTAGAACTGGTTACGTTTTTAATCATAACTTGCCAGGATTTCAATATATCGACTTGCTTTCTTTAGCGTTGGATAGCTAAATGTATTGGCTTTCATTATAAATTTTTTTCTTGTGGGTAGTGGAAAAAAATACTTTTATAATTTTTTCAAAAAAAGCAAAGGGGGTAGTCCATGGTTTTTTTTTTGGCGAAAAAAATATTTTACGTGCTTTCCGCAAAAGAAAATTTTGAATTAAAGCCAATGCGGTTATCTATCTAACGCAATAGAAATCAAGTCGATATCTAAAAAATTAAGCAAGTTATGGACAAAAAGGTAACCAGTTCCACTACTGGCTCTTTCCGGCCACTTTTTAGTAGAACTGGTTACCTTTTTAATCATAACTTGCCAGGATTTCAATATATCGACTTGCTTTCTTTAGCGTTGGATAGCTAAATGTATTGGCTTTCATTATAAATTTTTTTCTTGTGGGTAGTGGAAAAAAATACTTTTATAATTTTTTCAAAAAAAGCAAAGGGGGTAGTCCATGGTTTTTTTTTTTTTTGGTGAAAAAAATTTTTTATGTGCTATCCGCAAAAGAAAATTTTGAATTAAAGCCAATGCGGTTACCTATCTAACGCAATAGAAATCAAGTCGATATCTAAAAAATTAATCAAGTTATGGACAAAAAGGTAACCAGTTCCACTACTGGCTCTTTCCGGCCACTTTTTAGTAGAACTGGTTACCTTTTTAATCATAACTTGCCAGGATTTCAATATATCGACTTGCTTTCTTTAGCGTTGGATAGCTAAATGTATTGGCTTTCATTATAAATTTTTTTCTTGTGGGTAGTGGAAAAAAATACTTTTATAATTTTTTCAAAAAAGGCAAAGGGGGTAGCCATGTTTTCTTTTTTGGCGAAAAAAATTTTTTATTTGCTATCCGCAAAA
Source organism: Thelaira solivaga (assembly GCA_947397855.1). NCBI lineage: Eukaryota > Metazoa > Arthropoda > Insecta > Diptera > Tachinidae > Thelaira > Thelaira solivaga. Next base: position 49,110,006 of record OX377613.1, on the reverse strand, counting down.
GAAAATTTTGAATTAAAGCCAATGCGGTTATCTATCTAACGCAATAGAAATCAAGTCGATATCTAAAAAATTAAGCAAGTTATGGACAAAAAGGTAACCAGTTCCACTACTGGCTCTTTCCGGCCACTTTTTAGTAGAACTGGTTACCTTTTTAATCATAACTTGCCGGGATTTCAATATATCGACTTGCTTTCTTTAGCGTTTGATAGCTAAATGTATTGGCTTTTATTATAAATTTTTTTCTTGTGGGTAGTGGAAAAAAATACTTTTATAATTTTTTCAAAAAAGGCAAAGGGGGTAGCCATGTTTTTTTTTTTGGCGAAAAAAATTTTTTATTTGCTATCCGCAAAAGAAAATTTTGAATTAAAGCCAATGCGGTTATCTATCTAACGCAATAGAAATCAAGTCGATATCTAAAAAATTAAGCAAGTTATGGACAAAAAGGTAACCAGTTCCACTACTGGCTCTTTCCGGCCACTTTTTAGTAGAACTGGTTACCTTTTTAATCATAACTTGCCGGGATTTCAATATATCGACTTGCTTTCTTTAGCGTTTGATAGCTAAATGTATTGGCTTTTATTATAAATTTTTTTCTTGTGGGTAGTGGAAAAAAATACTTTTATAATTTTTTCAAAAAAGGCAAAGGGGGTAGCCATGTTTTTTTTTTGGCGAAAAAAATTTTTTATTTGCTATCCGCAAAAGAAAATTTTGAATTAAAGCCAATGCGGTTATCTATCTAACGCAATAGAAATCAAGTCGATATCTAAAAAATTAAGCAAGTTATGGACAAAAAGGTAACCAGTTCCACTACTGGCTCTTTCCGGCCACTTTTTAGTAGAACTGGTTACCTTTTTAATCATAACTTGCCAGGATTTCAATATATCGACTTGCTTTCTTTAGCGTTTGATAGCTAAATGTATTGGCTTTTATTATAAATTTTTTTCTTGTGGGTAGTGGAAAAAAATACTTTTATGATTTTTTCAAAAAAAGCAAAGGGGGTAGTCCATGGTTTTTTTTTTTGGCGAAAAAAATTTTTTACGTGCTTTCCGCAAAAGAAAATTTTGAATTAAAGCCAATGCGGTTATCTATCTAACGCAATAGAAATCAAGTCGATATCTAAAAAATTAAGCAAGTTATGGACAAAAAGGTAACCAGTTCCACTACTGGCTCTTTCCGGCCACTTTTTAGTAGAACTGGTTACCTTTTTAATCATAACTTGCCAGGATATCAATATATCGACTTGCTTTCTTTAGCGTTGGATAGCTAAATGTATTGGCTTTCATTATAAATTTTTTTTCTTGTGGGTAGTGGAAAAAAATACTTTTATAATTTTTTCAAAAAAAGCAAAGGGGGTAGTCCATGGTTTTTTTTTTGGCGAAAAAAATTTTTTACGTGCTTTCCGCAAAAGAAAATTTTGAATAAAAGCCAATGCGGTTATCTATCTAACGCAATAGAAATCAAGTCGATATCTAAAAAATTAAGCAAGTTATGGACAAAAAGGTAACTAGTTCCACTACTGGCTCTTTCCGGCCACTTTTTAGTAGAACTGGTTACCTTTTTAATCATAACTTGCCAGGATTTCAATATATCGACTTGCTTTCTTTAGCGTTGGATAGCTAAATGTATTGGCTTTCATTATAAATTTTTTTTCTTGTGGGTAGTGGAAAAAAATACTTTTATAATTTTTTCAAAAAAAGCAAAGGGGGTAGTCCATGGTTTTTTTTTGGCGAAAAAAATTTTTTACGTGCTTTCCGCAAAAGAAAATTTTGAATTAAAGCCAGTGCGGTTATCTATCTATCGCAATAGAAATCAAGTCGATATCTAAAAAATTAAGCAAGTTATGGACAAAAAGGTAACCAGTTTCACTACTGGCTCTTTCCGGCCACTTTTTAGTAGACTGGTTACCTTTTTAATCATAACTTGCCAGGATTTCAATATATCGACTTGCTTTCTTTAGCGTTGGATAGCTAAATGTATTGGCTTCCATTATAAATTTTTTTCTTGTGGGAAGTGGAAAAAAATACTTTTATAATTTTTTCAAAAAAAGCAAAGGGGGTAGTCCATGGTTTTTTTTTGGCGAAAAAAATTTTTTATTTGCTATCCGCAAAAGAAAATTTTGAATTAAAGCCAATGCGGCTATCTATCTAACGCAATAGAAATCAAGTCGATATCTAAAAAATTAAGCAAGTTATGGACAAAAAGGTAACCAGTTCCACTACTGGCTCTTTCCGGCCACTTTTTAGTAGAACTGGTTACCTTTTTAATCATAACTTGCCAGGATTTCAATATATCGACTTGCTTTCTTTAGCGTTTGATAGCTAAATGTATTGGCTTTTATTATAAATTTTTTTCTTGTGGGTAGTGGAAAAAAATACTTTTATAATTTTTTCAAAAAAGGCAAAGGGGGTAGTCCATGGTTTTTTTTTGGCGAAAAAAATTTTTTATTTGCTATCCGCAAAAGAAAATTTTGAATTAAAGCCAATGCGGTTATCTATCTAACGCAATAGAAATCAAGTCGATATCTAAAAAATTAAGCAAGTTATGGACAAAAAGGTAACCAGTTCCACTACTGGCTCTTTCCGGCCACTTTTTAGTAGAACTGGTTACCTTTTTAATCATAACTTGCCAGGATTTCAATATATCGACTTGCTTTCTTTAGCGTTGGATAGCTAAATGTATTGGCTTCCATTATAAATTTTTTTCTTGTGGGAAGTGGAAAAAAATACTTTTATAATTTTTTCAAAAAAAGCAAAGGGGGTAGTCCATGGTTTTTTTTTGGCGAAAAAAATTTTTTATTTGCTATCCGCAAAAGAAAATTTTGAATTAAAGCCAATGCGGTTATCTATCTAACGCAATAGAAATCAAGTCGATATCTAAAAAATTAAGCAAGTTATGGACAAAAAGGTAACCAGTTCCACTACTGGCTCTTTCCGGCCACTTTTTAGTAGAACTGGTTACCTTTTTAATCATAACTTGCCAGGATATCAATATATCGACTTGCTTTCTTTAGCGTTGGATAGCTAAATGTATTGGCTTTCATTATAAATTTTTTTTCTTGTGGGTAGTGGAAAAAAATACTTTTATAATTTTTTCAAAAAAAGCAAAGGGGGTAGTCCATGGTTTTTTTTTTGGCGAAAAAAATTTTTTACGTGCTTTCCGCAAAAGAAAATTTTGAATAAAAGCCAATGCGGTTATCTATCTAACGCAATAGAAATCAAGTCGATATCTAAAAAATTAAGCAAGTTATGGACAAAAAGGTAACTAGTTCCACTACTGGCTCTTTCCGGCCACTTTTTAGTAGAACTGGTTACCTTTTTAATCATAACTTGCCAGGATTTCAATATATCGACTTGCTTTCTTTAGCGTTGGATAGCTAAATGTATTGGCTTTCATTATAAATTTTTTTCTTGTGGGTAGTGGAAAAAAATACTTTTATAATTTTTTCAAAAAAAGCAAAGGGGGTAGTCCATGGTTTTTTTTTTGGCGAAAAAAATTTTTTATTTGCTATCCGCAGAAGAAAATTTTGAATTAAAGCCAATGCGGCTATCTATCTAACGCAATAGAAATCAAGTCGATATCTAAAAAATTAAGCAAGTTATGGACAAAAAGGTAACCAGTTCCACTACTGGCTCTTTCCGGCCACTTTTTAGTAGACTGGTTACCTTTTTAATCATAACTTGCCAGGATTTCAATATATCGACTTGCTTTCTTTAGCGTTGGATAGCTAAATGTATTGGCTTTCATTATAAATTTTTTTCTTGTGGGTAGTGGAAAAAAATACTTTTATAATTTTTTCAAAAAAAGCAAAGGGGGTAGTCCATGGTTTTTTTTTGTCGAAAAAAATTTTTTATGTGCTATCCGCAAAAGAAAATTTTGAATTAAAGCCAATGCGGTTATCTATCTAACGCAATAGAAATCAAGTCTATATCTAAAAAATTAAGCAAGTTATGGACAAAAAGGTAACCAGTTCCACTACTGGCTCTTTCCGGCCACTTTTTAGTAGAACTGGTTACCTTTTTAATCATAACTTGCCAGGATTTCAATATATCGACTTGCTTTCTTTAGCGTTGGATAGCTAAATGTATTGGCTTTCATTATAAATTTTTTTCTTATGGGTAGTGGAAAAAAATATTTTTATAATTTTTTTTTAAAGCGAATGGCGTAGGTAATCCATGGTTTTTTTTTGGCGAAAAAAATTTTTTAAGCTCAATCCGCAAAAGAAATTTTTGGAATCAAAGCAAATGCGGTTATCTATCTAACGCAATAGATTTAAGTGCACCCCGTTTAAAAGCGTTCCCCGTTTAAACGACTTAATTTTTTTATCAAAGAATATAAAAGACTATGAAAAATAACACGATTAATTGCGTAAAAAAAGCTACCATTTTTTCAGTTTATAAAACTATCTGGCAAGACTTCTTGAGAAAAAAACAATCAGCTGTCGTCAAGTCATTATTAGATACATACATATAATGAATTTTTGTTAGTTTACTTTCAATAAATACATAAATAAAATTAAAACTTAAATGTTTTTAATATAAATTGCAGGGCATTTAGCTTTTTTAAATGCGTAAATAACGCATGTAACCGAGTTTTTTAGAGCGTAAATTACGCATTTATCCGAGGTTTAGCTTAAATGATTTCCCGTTTAAATGCGCTAAAATTTGTGCATTTTACCTCGCGCACTTAAGCGGGAACTACTGTATTTGAGTAATTTACGAATGGTTCTTGTAGTGAAAGTGTCAGCTTTTGTAGTTAAACAGTTTTCTTGGGAAAATCAGTGTCCAGTGCATGTAAAATAATGAATTTCTGAAATTTTGTAAGATTTTAAGAGCAAAAATACCCTTCACAAAAAGTGAAAAGGGTATATATAAGTACACATGAATTGTGAAGCAAACGACGCAAAAAGAGAAGAGAAGTAACCAACCCTTTTGTTTTGCAGTTTTATCTTTATAAATATTACTTTTATTTCCCAAATAGCAGTTTTTTCTTTTAAAATTTTCAATAAATTCTTAAGTATGGTAACACACTAAAATGAAAAAATGGCGAATGTTGGCTTATTAGCCTATTAACATCCAACAAATCTATTGTACTTGAAAATTTTCAGACTTAGCCTAACATGTTCCTAAACAGCTTCATACACATCCGACAGGTCAAAAATCACACATTCAAATCATATTTGTATGGGCAGCTTAAGTCAATAAATAAAAATTTAACATATTAAATCCAACAAAAAATATGTTTATTTTTTATATTATAAAAAAAGTTAATAACCCTTGAAGCATTTCGGTTAACTTTTTTAGAATTCTAATGTATTAGTACAGCTAAAAGAAAACTACATTTTCGATTGTTTTCATTCGATATTGAAACCCAAAAACCACAATTTAGGTATCAAACACATAGAACAGAGCAGACTATATAGATTACACGGCTGGAAATGTCGTCAGCAACATTGGAGGCAGTTATGCTTGTATTCAAAGAAAATAAAGTAGACTTGTAATCGATATTATGGCAAATTTGTATAAAAAATTTGTCACAATTTATACTTGAAGTCGTTATTAGTCTCTTTGAATACCAGCCTTAGTATTTAGTGTGATCAAACATATTTTAGTGATGCGACTTTAAAATATTTCACTTCTACAAACATCAAATATTTTATCGAAAAGGTCATAAATGTAAAAAAAAAACACCAATCGTTTTCATATAAACGTGTGTATTTCAATTTTGACAGTTTAAATAAATTCGTTTTCCACAATTTAAAGTTTTCATCTCTGCCATTAATTTTCACTCGTTCATGGCAACATGGTCATATCTCAAAAAACACCTCATTATTAAATATTTCAAATTTACTAATGGTCTTATGGAAATTATTTTTTATATTGTCCTCTAGCAAATACAACAATTAACAGATTTTATGGATCTTTTTGTCAACTATAAAATAAAATTTTGTTTTATTAATTCAAAAATAACATATTTTAAGTTATGACTATATTGCAATAAAGGGGTGGGTGATACATATACATATTAATTTATTTTTAGAAGAAAAAAAACAAGTTTATTACAAGTACGATATATTATAAATTTATTTATATTTATTAATCATTAAATAAATAAACATTTTTGTTTGTACTGTAATAGTTGGTAAAATTTTAATTTTGATATATAAAAATAAAATTATTTAAGTTTACCTTCACGCATAGAATTAAATTTAAAATTATCACATTTTTGCAAGTCTCTACCAAAAGGTATTGACGACAAGCTGTCGAAATATTTTATCAGAAGGTGATCACTACCAGCAAAGTCCTCAGAAGTGTTGCTACTTCTGGCAAAATTGCGAGACATTTGATATAATTTTAATAAAGTGCCGGTATTAGAATGTAATTTTGATTCAAATGTCATATACGCCAAGTAACATGGTTCCAAGGTTACAATTATACGCAAAGCTATACAAGTATATAATAACAGTATTTATGAAATAAAATTTCTTAAAGACAAAAACGAAGTAACAGAAAAAATATAAAAAAAAAATAAAACTGTAATTCTTAATCTCTTAACACAAACTATAATTTAATTTTAAAATAATTTTTTTTTTTCCTTTTTATACTAAACAACTTTATTTATTTATTAACCTGTTTTCGATTTACGGCCAACATGACCTTCCGTTTTATTACCCAGGGTTAGTATGTCACTAGGTTTTGTCAGTAGCGAGTATTTTGAAATGAGTTGAGTCACAGGAAGATGATCATACAAAATTGTATAGATTTTGTGCGCTATATAGATGACTATGAAAGACAGTATAACGATCAGCAGTATCACAAATGTATAAGCCAAAATATCGGGTATATAAGCCAAAGTATCAAACATATTGTTTTTGTTTTATATAAATAATTTTAAAATTTAAAAATGTAATAACAAACACCTTAATTTCTCTATGAATTTGAATTTTTGTTTTTATTAATTTTATAATTTTTGTTGTCAATATTTGTAACTGAAATATCAAAGTACAAGTCCCAAACGTAAGAAGTAATAAATTCATTTATTGTTTGTTAACTCAGCTTATGTTTGTTTTCTATGCTTTCGTATTTTTGTGTGTGTTTTTATTTTTTTAATTTAAATTGTTTTATTGATTTCCATTCAAACGTAATTGTCTTCAGCAGCTATAGATGGCAACTGAACATGAAAAAAAAAGAATTTATATTAAAATTTCTTTCTCTAATTTTTTTTCACAACATCACACAGTGGGCCAAATTAAAAATATCTTAGAAATAAGCTAGCTGACCCAGCAAACGTTGTTTTTCCTTCAAGTTTTATTTATATTAAAAAATAATTAATAAGAGAAGAAAAATATAAGTTTGGCTATGCCGAACATATAATAAAAAAATTAGCCGAAACGATCCAGCCGTTCCCCATTTTAAGTTAAATTTAAAAAGCGGGTGTGGCAAATTTTTCTTTTCAATAAAATATAAGTTGGGTTACGCCAATCATATAAAAAAATTAGACATATCGGTGTATAACTTCTCCGATTTGGGAAAATTTAAAAAGTGGGCGTGGTAATGGGCGTGGTATTTTCACTAAAATATAAAATTTTTATATATTCGATTTTTTTACACTAAGAAATCGTGCTCATAGAGTAACAACGGTACAAGACCGGGTAAAAATAGGTAGTACATACCGACTGCATCGTCACCTGCCGGGCGGTTTTGTAACGGTAAAGCTTCCAAGCCGTAATACAAAGGCATACACAGAAATTGAATTAAATCGGTCCAGCCGTTTAGGAGGAGTACAATATCAAACACACGTACAGTCGAATTTTATATATTAAGATGACACATTTGATGTAAGTTTTATAAAGGTTGAGCAGAAATAGAGAAGCAGGAATTTGAATTGCTCAAATCAACTTAAATAAAAATTAACTAAATTACTTTAATATTGTAGTTCAGGGATAGTGGTTTGATATATTCCACAATTAATGAGATGGCAATGAATATAATACCGTTTACTAGAATTAAAATAATAGGCCTGATTATGAGTGTCGTTGTCGTGACGAAAACAGTGATATGTAGTCGTGAATTCTACTACGACAACGACACTCATAGTAAGGCGGAATTTTATAAGAACAACTTTCATTGCTTCTAAAGTTTTAGTCTTCTAAAATAACTGAATAAAATATAATCGGGTTTTCCATATTACCACAGATTTATTGGCGGCATTTCCATGTATTCTCTTCTTTAATTATGAGAATTTTTCTACTTATGTACGAGTATTTTAGTTATTGTATATTAAATTTAATGGAGAAATTCAGTAATTGAGTTTAAGTTTTGATTTTGAGATTTCTGAGAAATTTTTGTTCATATATTCTCTGAATTTTTTAATTAATCCCATGAAAAATTCGCTATTTTTAAAACATTGATACGTTTCATTAGATTATTGAAACATTCCAATAATTGAACTAAATATTCATTAATTTAATATAATTATATATTTCATTTATTTAATGAAATAATTTAATTAAAACCTTTCATTACTTTAATGAAATCATATCATTAGCTTAATTAAATTATTTCATTACTTTCATGAAATCATTGCATTATTTTCATGAAATCATTTCATTATTTTCATGAAATCATTTCATTTATTTAATTAATTAAATCATTTCCTTAATTTAATTAAATCAATTCCTTAATTTAATTAAATCATTTACTTAATTTAATTAAATCATTTCCTTAATTTAATTAAATTAATTCTTTAATTTAATTAAATCATTTCAATAATTTAAATAAAAAATTTCATTAATTTACATAATTTATGAATTATTTCATTGCATCAATGAAATCATTTTAATGAAATCGTTTTATCAAATTTATGAAACTTTTCTTTCAGTATATGTTTCTTTGGTTTTTATTAAAAATTTAAAAATCGTAGTCACTATTATTAGAATAAAAAAAATTTCATATCTAAAATAAAACACCGTTATAAATTTATTCTCTAATTTGCTGTTTGCTTCAAATGCCTATTTTTTTAAATAATTTTAATTTTGCCCACTGTATAACATTCTCTCGAACAGAATAAACCTGTTGCTCTCTGTTTTTTTCGATTCGTTACTTGTTAATTAAATAGTCTGTTAAGTGCAAAATGTGTATGTGGAACAAATAAGAAATTCAATAATATTTATTATATATTTTTTAGTTATATAACGGAAATCAGGTAATGTTTGAACAGCGATTAATTGTTAATCACCGTTTAATGAGGCTTTTTATTATAAATAACATAAATGAAAAAATATTTTACAAAAATCAAGTTACTAGTACAATATGCCTAAAATGTAGAATGTAAACTACAAATATTTACATGCGTACATACATAAAAAACAAATTCAAACGTTTCTTTTAATATGATTCTTTAAAAAAATTAGAAGCTTATGCTAACAAGCAATTATTGAGAGTGAATGTACTCACTAAAAAATATTTCTTTTGAGAGTATTTCCAGGACAGAATTCACCAGAGTTGCTTTAGTGCTTTTTGACATTTTAAATTATTGTCTCGTTAGTGCTTTCTTTGGTATTATTTTACCCTTAAGTGACACTAAATTTATGTGAATTTGTCCAAACAAAAATAGATGACAATAAACGAAACAAGCGTATCGTAATATGTTTTCAAAAAGCCCTAAGTTACATTAAAAATTTTTTTAGAGGAGAAATTAAAAAATTTTTAATATGAAAATTAAGCAAAACTTTTTTAGTTTAAACTAAAGTGAAAAGTTTTACAATAACATTTAAATTAATGTGACGCATCATAATACTACAAAAAGTGATTATATAAATTTTTTTTAACTTGGGGTTTTTTTCATATAACGGTATGAATTTTTAACTGTTCTGACAAAAAATTTTTTTGGTGGGTTCGAAATTTTTAAATGACTGTTTCAATTTTAGTTACAAATAAATAATGAAATAAATACTTTAGAAAAAGTAAAGTTTCACATTTTATAGTTTTTTTTTTAATTAACTTTCTCAATTGGCCCTCTTACTCGCTGGGCCTTAAGATCATTGAAAAAATTTGGAGATGGCTATCTCGTAAAGTGCTTACTTCTGGAAAGCAATATACTACCAAAGAAAACCTTTTGAAGACATGAAAATGACTTGGTATGAATTCTATTTCCAGTCGAATTTACGAAACAATCTGTAAAAATGGCGGTTCTACGCGTTAATAAAAAGGTTTTAACATGTACAAATTTTCATAAAATGTGAATAAAATTAAAAATATTTATGGAATAAATTCATCTGAATAACAATGATTTATAAAATTTTTTATAAAAACAAAACCAGTGTACACCTTGAACCCATTTTCGTAGCGTTCAATAACAACTAAATTGCCTTTAAATAGAAATAAAAAATAAATTCGTAGCATTTTTTTGTGGAAGCTATAACCTTTAGAAAAAATTGTGGTGGGTTCTACTCACGTGGCAGAGTGCACAATTACACTCAAATGTACCAGTTCCTTTGTTTTTCTGCTTTCAGTTCGTATTGGCCATTTTAGCCGTTTTTAGACCAGATTTAGCCTTTTTTCACGCATTTAGGCTTGAAATTTATGATTTAGCCTTTAGCTTTTTTCCTAGCCTTTTTCATTTTCAAAACAGCCTAAAATAGCATTTTTTCTTTTCCGCAATTTTTTTTTTTGCGGATAGTGCGAAAATTTTTTTTTCATTTTTTCAAAAAAAAAAAGTAAAGGGGGTGGGGTGGTTCATGCTAATTTTTGGCGAAAAAATTTTTTTTCGCACTATCCGCAAAAAAAAATTTCGAATTAAAGCTAATTTGGTTCTCTATCCAACGCAATAGAAATCAAGTCGATATCTAAAAAATTAAGCAAGTTATGGACAAAAAGGTAACCAGTTCCACCACTGGCTCTTTCCGACCACTTTTTAGTAGAACTGGTTACCTTTTTAATCATAACTTGCCAGGATTTCAATATATCGACTTGCTTTCTTTAGCGTTGGATAGCTAAATGTATTGGCTTTCATTATAAATTTTTTTCTTGTGCGTAGTGGAAAAAAATATTTTTATCATTTTTTTAAAAAAGCAAAGGGGGTAGTCCATGGTTTTTTTTTGGCGAAAAAAACTTTTTACGTGCTATCCACAAAAGAAAATTTTGAATTAAAGCCAATGCGGTTATCTATCTAACGCAATAGAAATTAAGTAGATATCTAGAAAAGTAAGCAAGTTATGACCAAAAAAGTAAGCAGTTCTACTACTGTCTCTTTCCGGCCACTTTTTAGTAGAACTGGTTACCTTTTTGGTCATAACTTTCTTAGTTTTCAAGATATCGACTTGATTTCTCTTGCGTTGGATAGATAATCATGATGGTTTTAATTCGAATTTTTCTTTTCTTTTTTTTTGCGGATAGTGGAAAAAAACATTTTTCGTCAAAAATTTCTATTGTTCTTGGTTTTGATGCGGCTTATATCTGTCTAGACAGCTGAGTATCGTAAACACAGAAATAACTTGCTAAATAACTGGCTTTCTATTAGTCTTGGGTAGCGCAACTACCCTATTATACAGTATGATATTGCTCTAACGCTTGTGCAGAAGGAATTTTTCCAAACAACAGAAAATAAAACCATATTTTGTTCAAAATTTCTTTTATAATTTTTTTTATTGTTATTCCAAGCCTTTACTAATTAATTTCTTTTTTTCCATTACGAGTATTTATCGATTCATATAGTTTTAGTGGTGTAGTTTTTATTACATATTTATTTTTAATACAAATTGTTAGTTCCCTTTGAATTGTTATTATTTTAGTTTTTTTTTCTTTAATTTTGATTTATTAAATTTTTTTTTTTTTTTTTTTTTTGGTTTTTTTCTCCTGTTAGCTCTTTAATCCAATTAAACATGCATATAGTATATATATATATATTTCTTTTTTTTATTGTTCAAATCAAAATACGTTTACGTTCACAAGAGACCATTATTAATTAAAATTTCTCGAATTTCATATTTTTTACATCAGTTACTTAAAAAATAATAATAAATGTTTTAATAAAACAATAAATAAAAAAAAACTATCACTATTGTATTGTAATACACCTTCCCAAAGCAATTTTACATTATTGTTATCTTTGTGAATGAATTTTTGAAAATTTTATAGAATTTGAAGTAGAATACAAGATCCAATTTCTAGAATATACATACGTAGATGCTTATAAACATAGTCGCAATAAATAATTGTTTTTATTAAAAGTTTACTTTAGTTCATTAGAACTACTTGAAGGCAGAATTAGTTTTTACGCTCTGTTCTATTATGAATCAGTTTAGTTAGTTTTTTTGTTTCGTTCTGTGCCGCTATGGACAAACAAACCCATAGAAAATAGATATTGACAACGTTCTTATGTGACAGTTTTATGTGAAATTTTTTTTAATTAATTTAAATTTACTTTTGGTAGAAAAAACAAAGCAGTTTGAAAATGGACGACAAAAAGCTTATAATTTTAATCCATGAAAATTATATTTTATTTAATAAATATAGAAAAAAACGACAGACTGCCGTATACGGTTTACAGAAAAACTAACTACAAAAAATAAGCATCAGACCGGCACGGCACAGAACAGTAATAGAAAGTAAAAACTAATGAGGCCTTAATTTGAAAATGTTAAAAAAAACGACTATGAGGCAGATTTTGTAACAATTTTTGTTGAAAATGGTGCTTAAGTAAATTTGTAGATAAACAATTACTTAGGGGTGTATTAAAGGGCTGCACAAGCATACTTGAAAGCCACAAATCACTACAAACATGTGTAATATTTTATAATAAAAAGTGCTTGAAACGATATATCAAGTATGCTTGTGCAGCCCTTTAGTTTGTATGTAGGTTTGTTACCTCTGCATTCCTCTTGTTGAGTAAAAAAAATAATTTGAAGCTTGAATAAACTTATTTATATTAAGCAACTAAAAAGACTGTTATGGAATATTTTTGATATATTTAACGGAGGAAATACATACATACATACATATTTACCAGTGTACGGAAAACAAAACTTAAAAAGAAATAAATATTTATGTAGGTTAATAAAACACAAACTCAATATTATTATTTAAAAAAAAAAATGAAAAAGAAAATTTGGTAAAACATTTGGTTAAAAAGAAAAGATTATATAAACAAGGCAGTTGTTTGTTATCACATGTATATACACTGAAATTTTCTTTTAAAGGTTTTACTATTTAATTTTATGACAAATTGAATGAAGAAGTTAAAACAAGTAGACTATAGGCCATAAGGGTTTAATTTCACATAAAAACTAGTAAATTTGTTCGTTATCATGTTTGAGCTCATTATTACAAGTCACCGAGTGTAAAGTCAGCATCTTGTAGGCCACATATCGTCATATTAGTGCGTAAAAACCATAAGTTACTTTAAAAAAATTTTACAGGAGAAGCACTGAACTCTCTAATATAAAAAATTGCCGAAAATTTTTCTAAATTACTGACTGCTTTAACTTTATGAGTAGAAATGCTTATACTAAGGAGATCGTATATTCAGAGCAATCTGTTTAAAATATGGTATTTGATAAGCTATTTTTACCTGGGGTCTAATAACCGAATTCGTAGAGAGTAGACTATCATATCGTATTATTGATTCTGCACAGAAAGGAACATTTTGCAGAAACAAATATCGATCGATATACAAATTGCTATTATTAATTCCTGCTGAATTATTTAATTTAATTGTAAATTAAAAAATAGTCTATTGTGAATAAATCGTATTAATTTTTCAGTTGTTGATGATGAGAAAAAAATTTTATTTCTTAGAATCAAAATAAATTTTAAATAAATAAAAGGAAAATTAATTTTCAATAAATAAAACAAAATAATTTTCTACAAATACCACAAATTAAGCTAAAACACATTTAATTTTTGCGAAATTTTTTATATTTTTCTTGATCTTTCCGTTTGACTTCCGTGAGAAAATTTTAGCGTAAGCAAAATGTAGAAATTTATCTATAACGCGGAATCAATAATTGCAAATTTTGCTTCCGTAACGGAATAAATAATTAGACCTAATATTTCTATACGTGTCTAGTAAGCAAATCATCTCATACGATATCTATCGAATTGTATTTCTTGTTAATACGAGTATTGTAATAGATTTATACATAAATGCAAAAAAATGAAAAGTATAGCAATTGTGCATGACTAGTATAAAAGTGGGTGTAACCGATCCAATAGTATATGGTGACCATTCTTGGAATATAGTGATTTCATTTACTAAATTTTAAAATTTTAAATCCATTGGAAAGTAGAATTTTAAATGTTAAATTATTGAATAATGGATATTATTATATTGGTGAAAAAATTTTAAAAATCGGTTCGTTAGTTTTAAACTTTACCTGTTACATAAAAAAACTTGGTGATTTTTTGAATATATTTTTTTCGGCAAATAAGCGTTTTATTTTTCAACATAATCTTCTTTTAGATCAATACATTTAATCCAGCGTTTTTGTAATTTATTTCATTTCTAACAAAGCCTTCGAAAAAGACATTTGTTTCGGTAATTATCTCTTCATTCGACCCTAATCTCTTACCACCCATTTCTACAGGTTTAAAAAAAGAAAATAGCCGCAGAGGGCTAAATTTAAAGAATATGCTAGATGGCGATAGCAGTTTGTAGCAAAATTTATAGATTTTCGCCATAATGCTTAATCAATACAGGAAATTGACTTTTTTCCATTTTTTTTTAATTCAGGAGGTTGTCTGCTGCCCAGTACAAACTAAATGATGCAATGCAAATTGCTCAAAATTCGACAGCGATTTATTAAAAGACTGCGGTTTATACCATCAGTCAAAGACATTCAAAAATTCACATATATGTATACAGCTTTTGGTTAGACATTAAACTAAAATATACCTAATTCTAGTTTAAAAACATAACAAAAAACCGATTCATTTTACCCATAAAATAATTACTCACTTTAACTATTGATAACATGCAGTCTCAAGGCATTTAATTGTTATTCGATTATTACTTTGATTTCAAGTGTTTTGAAACAAATTGATATCAGAATATTTTACATTTCAACAACAATACATTTGACATAAACAAATGACTCAGGCAGGCTAAATAAACAGGCTTTATTTGTGACAAAAATTCTTTTTTCTTTTTTTTTTCTAAGGTTTGTCCATTATTAAATTAATATTAAAATTCCAATAATACAGTTAACGGAGGCTTTTGTTTTAATTATTTGAACATTTTAAAGTTTTCTTTACAGTTCCAAATGTTCATATTAAGACTTAGTTGCGGAAGTTGCATTAAACTAGAGATTTACAAAAAAATTATAATATTTAAGTTATTTTTTCGTAAAATTGCAAAATAAAAAAAATTTCAATATTGATAATTTCAAGAAACCCCTTTTTATTATTTATATTTATATATGTGAATATTTATGTTGAAAGAAAGAAAAGAAGTTAAACAAAACTAAACATTATAAATATAATTTTATAAAAGAAATCAGTTTAACCAAATGTTTGTGAATTTTTATTATTATTTTTATAGGTAACCAAAAACAAACAAGAAAAATAACATTTCTAACAAATATATATAGATTACTTTATTACATTCAATTTATGTAGGTATTTTAGTTGTTGTGTATACATAGTAAGTGTTTGTTAATGCACAGGGAACCCGCCGGCGGGTAAATAAAATTTTTGTTTCTTTTATCTCAGTTTATCTTGCTGATGATGTTGTTGAGTTTAATGATATTTTATTTATTATATGGGTTTTAAGTTTATAGTTTTTTAAATTAAATTTTTATTACATAAATATATATTTAATTTACGTATATATAGATGAATGCGCCAGCACTAAATAGGTTGATGTACATAAATTGATTAAAAATAAAATAAACAATTAAACAAACAAGCAAAAACAAAAAAAAAAAGTTATATTTCTACTTGAGAGCGCACTTGGTAGGGATGGTGACAATGTATTGGCCTGTGGATAACTTGTAATGAGTATTTGCTGTTATTTTTTTTGATACTCAATACTCTAAAGTAGTTAAATACCTTATACTTTTAGGAGTAATTTTTTTGTTTGTTTTGTTGCATACTTCTGTGAACAATAGCGGCTTTCGTACATTTCATACATTTGTACATTTATTCGCTTATAGCGATATAGGCCGTAAGCTTTAGATTGCTTTCAATTAAAAAAAAATATTAATAAAATAAAAATATTGTTAATGGGTAATTCATATGTTTTTGCCATAACACAAGCGGTCAAGTCGTCTAGAAAATTTCTATGATAAACATTCAATTTTTTTAGTACTCATGATACAGCAGTGACGGTCTAGAGTGATTGACTGTATTACGAAAACAGCACTTAATTCCCACCTATTTTGCCAGCACTACTACACAAGGAGGTTATTATATATTTTGATTCGAATCGAAATGGCTTTCGAAAAGAATTTTCAATTCGAAAGAAAAATCTAATATGTAGACCTTTTGAAAATCCAGCAAAGTAGTATTAACAATTTTGAGGGTTATTTTAAAAATGTTAATTTTTTTTAAATTCTGAAATTCTACATCAAGGCATATTCATTTACAAGGTAACTGCCAGAATACAAAAACAAATTATTTATCTCTGAGATGTCAGAATTCATATGCATGTAGTTGTAGAATTATGTGCCTGTAGTAGTGAAAAGAAAAATTAACATACCCAACAAACCAAATCACTTGAGAAAATATTAATATAATAATTAAAAAAAAAATATTTTCATTCGCCTTAAGCAAAATTTTAAATAAATTTTATTTATTATAGGCATATATTTATTTATATTATTATATATAAATAAATAATAACAATTACCTTAAGAATTTTTAATATTCTCATGTTGAATGTAGTTTGATTGTTATATGGGTTGTTGGGTAAAGAAAAAAATACAAAAAGAAAAAATATTTGATAGTACAACAAACGAAAAAAAAAATATCCAGCTGTAGAATTGCTTTTACCTTGTAAGTAAATGTGTCTTGTTCTAAATCATGTAACTACCGTTTTCAAATATGGCGGGAGTATAAATATATTTGCTCTTTTTCAAAATATTTTTCTCTCTTCTACCATATCCATAACCTAGAAGTGGTTTGTCTTACATTTTTGTAAAGTTGCTACAGTTTCAAACATCAAACATTGTCAAAATATACAGTATAATTATGAATGTTTGCTGGGAAATTTTTTCTGCATGGAAAATTTTATTCATAATTCATTTCAATTACTTAATTAAATTTTTTTCAATTTATATATACAAGTACGATTAAAACTAATTCAACGAATTATAGAGAATTGTATATTGAAGCCTTTTATTTGTTTTAAGTATTGATCTCACAACTCCTCTTTAGATAAGAGTTGTGCGTTCGTAATCAAAGAAGTGGTACTAGAACCGTTTCAAATAACTGGTTGGGGTTTACCTTACTTTTTCAAACAATAAGTTCTGAAAGCACTGAGTAACCAGAGGTCTCAGACCGCAGATATAGTATACATTTTCTTTCTGTCCTTTTTGCACAAACCTCAAATTCTTATTTTGTTTTGCTCGGGTATGTCTAAAAAAATTTACACTTTCGTTATTTCGTAAGTATGAATTTAAAAATATGAAAATTTGTGTTTATAATCATTTTTACCTTAAATTACATACTGCATAATAAAAATTGCATATATGTACCACCGGCATGTGAATTTTAATTAAATAAATAACTTTTAATTAATGTTTTTTAAAACAAAAATTTTTTCATTTTGCTTTATTCGGAATAATCAAACTCTATATACCTAAAGTAAAACGCTGAGTTTTTCAAAATTCTAACCTCAAAACTTTCATCTCTGGTTACTGGGTGCTGAAGGTGACAGTTTCAAACATGAACCACTGGCGAGCTGGTAGAATAAGTTGTGGAAGTTATACATTATGGACCACAATCATAGTTAAAAAAAATTAGACTTTTATTGAGAGATTACTTTTGTTTAGAAGAAAAAAAAACTTAACGACTTTAGTGTGACTATGATTATGGGCCAATTTTATTTCAGGTTCTTAAATTATGTAAGACCCCATTTAGATTTAAATTACCTGGAAATCACGATATCGGACACCGTAATTTGCCTTCTGGACGTTTACACAATTAGTTAATACTTTTTAACTCGGTTTCTGTTGTAAAGCTCTTTCCTGCAAAGTACTTTCAAACTTAAAAATGTTGATGCAGTTTAAAAATGAGTGCTCTAAATTGTGTGTTGTTTTTGTTGCTTTTTACATAATAAAATATTTAAATAGAAAGTAGGTATTTGGCTTACAATAAATTCTACAGTTTATTTTAATTCTTTTTGTATGCATAGCCGTATTTGAAGTTCAAAAGAGAGAAATAGTGTTATTAAGAGCCAGTTTGCCTTTTTTACATTTTTCGTTTCTTGATGAAACTACAAAAAAAAAGTAACTCACCACCCTTAGTTTCACTGTATCACATAAAAGTTTAGGCTTTAAATTTTTCAACATATAGCATGAGACTCCCGCACATAAAATTTAAATTTTATGTCACACGATACTTTCCTATTGGCTAATAATTTTTAGCTAAATAAGAGAGAGAGAGAGAGAGAGAGAGAGAAAGAGAGAGAGAGAAATGTATTCATTTTTACTTCAAACAGTGAATAATCAACGTTATCTAACGGGAAATCATGCACATGGCGTAATTTTGTTCTTCTATCATTCTGAGACTTAAGCACAATTTCAAGGTATTTGTTTAACAGTTTAGAATTTGTTGATAATTTTAAATTACAGTGCCTTTTATAAACATTCAAGTTTTTCTTTTCTTTTCTCTTGTTTGTTAAATTATTTTATTTAGAGTCTTGTTAGATAATATGTCTCCTTTATTGGGGGGTTGTTGATTTTTTAATTTTAATTTTTTTTTTTAATTTTTTTTATTTTAAATTTAGTTAAAGTTGTTGTTCCTTTTAGTTGTGTTTGAGTGTGTTCTACACTCTCTGTTTGTATGCTTGATTTTAATTATGTTTTTGTTTAATTCGAAATTTTGTTTCTCCAAGATAAATGTTAAAATTTTAGCAGTATATGTATATAACAATGTTTTAAATTATTATTTTTTTTTCATTTTAAAAATAAGTTTCACTTGATATTATGCAAAAAGAAAAAAAAACATTTAGAAGTTATTAAATTAATTAATTTAACAAATAAAAAAATTTATAATTTGTGTTATTGGTAATGCGTTTTTTTGTAGGGATTTAAACAGACAATGAAACAAAGCTGTTGTATTGAGTGATGTTGCGCTTTAAGATATCCGCACAAGGTCCCAAAACACGCTCAAACCTAAAAAAAAAAAAAAAAAAAAAAAAAATTATTAATATCATAAAGACAAGCTTTTTCATTTGATAAATAATTTAAATTTTTGTTGGAAAGTGTTTAAGTATTGCTTTTTTGATAATAATAAAAAAAAAGTACAAAACTTAATAGAATTCATTAATAAATCACTTACCTCGCTCTATCTAATTTTACACATTTCAAAGGTCCTCTTGCAACAACTGTGGCAGCACGTGGTCGATCTAACAACAATGCAATTTCACCAAAATAGTCACTAGTGCCTAAACGACCAACTTCGGCAGGCTCATCACCTTGCTAAAATGTTAAATAAAATAAAAATTACATTATATACTGTTGACTCAATTAACTAGCAGTTTTATTTAAAAAATAAATAAATAAAAAATAAAAATATAAAAAAACAATTGTCGTATGAAAGTTTATTAAAAATAAAATTATCTTTATTCTGTACCTCTCTTTGATTTCAAAAATTTATAAAGTAAAAATTATTAAAATTACACATGGGCTTTTGAAATTCAAATAAAATTTACAAACAAAACCATAAGACAGTTGCAGTTTTTTTTTCTCTGAAATTTGTATAGTTCCGTGATTTACTATCTTTTTTATTCATTTGATCTGCAAAAAATATTATCTGTGCATAAAAAGTAGGACAGTGGGTACCTATTGTGAATATTTGAGCTGCTTTTTTTTCTTCGTTTAGCGGTAATTTTTAGTAAGATAAGATTACCGCTAATTTATTATTTTTAAAATACCACTTTTACCACTTTAAAAAATAACAGCTCATTTGTTACAGCTTTTTGACAAAGATGTACGATTTTGTCATTTTATGAAAAGATTCGTAAAATAATATATTTTATGTTCAATCAGACTTACTTTTTTGTAGCTGATAAGAAAGAAAAAAACAATGGGGTGCTTTAATTTTTTTTATAATAGTGTGGCATATGTATCAGAGATGTGCATGAATACGATTCAAATGATTATTTTTTTTCCTTTTTTAAAATGTGTATTGAATTGTCATTAAACATAAACTAAAGGAATAATGGTTTGTGAAATATTACATGTCAAGGCTTGCATATTCTATAAGCACTAACTATTCACAAAAGACACGAATCAATTGATATTTTAAGAAGCTTTTTAGGTAAAGATTTTTAAGCAAATATATTTTGGACTGTATTTAGTAGTATGTACTGTAAATAATAATAGTAATATCTTATAGAAAAAATATTTTAAACAAATTTCAAACATTTTTCAGATGCTAAGAGAAGAAATAAGACAATACTTCAAATTTTATTATTTAAAGATAAATAATTTATGTATTTTATTTTAATTTCCGAGCTCTGTCTTTTATATAAAAAAGTTGAATATTTATTTATTTTTGTTTTGCTATATTTCGCTATTCTTCATATAGAATCTTCAGAAATTTTTGTTTTATATTTATAACCACAAAATTTTTATAAATATGAAAATATGCAAATTTTGCTTTGCCTTTTTTTGGAAATCGAAAAATGCCATTTTCAATATTTTTATTATTTCGGACTTCATTTTATCAAAATAAAACGAATTTTGTTTCTTAAATCACACGCGAAAACGTATTTAAAACAAATTAATGCAATGATTTTACACTATACGTTCAACTTGTCATTGAACTTTTATGAATACTTTGCATAAAAATAAAAAACAGTAATAATTTTTGATGTGTTATTGAAAGAGGTGGAACAAATGTGCAATTGTGGGAGAGCAAGCACTGCAAGCAATATTATTAGCACATGTTGATGATTGAAAACATAACAAAAGCAGTGAGTAAATTCATATAAGAAAAAAGCGAATCAACTCCTGTACATCTCTGATATGTATAGCCACTTTGAAGCGATGTTTTAAAGTAACAAAATATCTGTTAGTTTTCTTTGCCACAAAATCATACGATTTACAAGCATTTACTTAAATAATTACTATGTTAGCTTCAAAAAATTTAATTAACCATCTAAGAATCGAAATACGAGTATTTGTCAAAATGTTATCCTAAACTAATTTCTTGAAAATCATCAAAACGTAATTTTGATATGGTTCACTTGCAATTCTATTAAAATTTCCACCTCTTGGCTTGTAGCCTTATTTGTGTATAACAAACCTCTGCACGTCTTTGTAAAACCACAGCACAGCCTTCGACAATAATATAGAAATCATCACCTGGTTCTCCTTGTTTAACAATAGTCTCACCATCTTCAAAATTAACAAGTTCCAAAGCATCGGCCACCGTCAAACGTTCCCATTTGTCTAGACTCTCTATAAAAATTTATAAATAAAATTTAACAATAATTTATTTTATTATTTAAAAGAAAAAGTATTTAAAAAACCTACCCAATATAGAAACACGTGACAAAAACTCTTCATACATTTTACGTTTTCTAATAGTTGAACCCATCAAAATGCGTCGATACGAGTCGCGATCGATACCCCACAATTTAACATCTGTTTTGGCACGTACTGTAGCAGCTCTTGGCGTACCATATATCAAGGCCAATTCACCAAAACTACCGCCCTCACCAATAGTAGTTACCATTTCAGAATTGACAAATACCTTGTATTGAAACGAATTTGAAAAACATAAAATTGGAAATATTTTTTTCATTTTAGTAGTTTTAATTTTAACAAACCTCAACTTCACCCTGATCTATGACATAAAAATTGTCACCTTCGTCGCCCTGTTGTATTATATTTTCACCCATTAGATGTGTCACAGGAAACATGGCATCAAATATATCGGAACGTTCGTTTTCATCTAAATGTGAAAATAATACATTTTTGGCAATGGCTTTTGAAAGAGCAGCCATTGTTTTATAATCTTTGGGTACAACTTTTTTCACATAACTAGTTGCATCCTCTTCAGTCACTGGTTCGGCAGATATACCGCCACGTCGTCTAACTGGTGGGGCATGTGTTTGTGGCATTGGACTAAGATCTTCATAATCGTCAGGGCTGGTAACCTGTTTGGTAGCATCAAGTTTAACTTGTTCCTAAAATTAAAAGATTTTATAAATTATAACGATATATGATTATTTCCATTCCAAGTAGTATAAATAATAAATTAGCTTAAGTTTAAAAATATATATATATAAATTTGTAGAATTCTTCAATAATCAAGCAAATTGTATCAAAATTTAAAAAATTATTTCATACAAAAAGACAAAAGTGTGCCCAGACTTTCTTGACGGATTTCTAGAATTTTTGATAACATACGATACTTCGCTTTCAATTTTGCTTTTACGAAGGCCCTCCAGAATACTTTCTTCTTTTTAAAGTTGTATTTTGTTTAAAAAAGATTAACATTAATATTGATACAGGATTATGATGATTTTAAAATGTGTAATAATTTTATTTGGAATTTAAAAGTTTAACAAAATACTAATCTTTATTTGTGCTTAATTTCAGAAATTGTATTGGGTTATTTTAAATTTATTCTTTTACTCATGATATTCTTATGAGTTATTGATTCAGTACAATAAGTACCAAAGGGGATAGCATATCTATATGGACCACTTTATCAGACGCTACTCTGAATCCTCAGTAGATTACTCCAAACTTTTCTTGTAAAAGCAATTGACTAAATAAGAATTATTTGTCAATAATTCCTAAAAGATTCAAATATTCAAACAAAAAACCAACATTTTAATATTGAAAACTATATATTCTATTTTTATTTTTCTCTTCTCATTTACATTTGAATGCTATTTGGGTATTACTAATTTTAAAATCCCAAGTATTTTGGAGCGCTGATTAAAAATCTGCACTTTGTTTTTTTTTTTAATCTCACATATGTGAGATTTACTTGAAAACGGTTTGTATATAACTACATAGTACAGGGTGGGCCAAAATAAATCAAGGGGTGTAAAAGTTTAATAACTTTTTTGTTTATTAATTTTTTTTTTATTTTTTCTTTCAGATTATATAGACAACACTTGGAGAATTTATAATGGAGAGGTTCACAACTGAACAGAGAACCAGAACAATAGAATTTTATTATTTAAACCAGAGATCAATTATTTTATGAGTGCTTATGAGTGATGAAGCTCATTTTCATTTGAATGGCTTTGTTAACAAGCAGAACTGTAGGTTCTGGGGCTCTCAAAATCCAAGAGCCATTCATCAACGCCACTTGCACCCCATCAGGTGTACAGTATGGTGTGGGATCACATCTGAAAAGGTCATTGGGCCCTACTTCTTCGAGAATGAAGATGGAAGTGCTGTAACCGTAAATGGAGAGCGGTATCGTTTTATGATAGAAAATTTTTTACGTCCTGCTCTTGAAAACAGACCTGGTATGTGGTTTCAGCAGGACGGAGCCACTGCCCATACTGCCCGAGACACAATGGCACTTTTAAGTCCAATTTTTGGAGAGCGAATAATTTCTCGAAATTCGAAAATTATTTGGCCAGCGCGATCGCCAGATTTGACAGCACCCGACTATTTTCTTTGGGGTTTTTTGAAGGAGCGAGTGTATGTGAACAAGCCAGAGACAATCCTTGAACTCAAGGCAAACATTGTTGCAGAAATTCGAACGCTACAGCCACAAGTTTTGAAAGATGTTATGGAAAATGCTCTAAAAAGAGCCCATCAGTGCGAAGCTGAAAACGATGGTCATTTAAGAGACATCATTTTTCATACTTAGTGTAAAAAAATTTACATTTTGTATATTATATAATCTGAAAGAAAAAATAAAAAAAAGTTAATAAACAAAAAAGTTATTAAACTTTTACACCCCTTGGTTTCTCTTTGCCCACCCTGTATAAAGCAAATGAAAATGAAGTTGTATACTTGTATTATTTTTAATAATTTTTTATTTGTTAGTTTTATTTGATCTCTTTCTTTTAAATAATATGACTATTTTATTAAGCTTGAGGTCTTATTTAAAAAAAAAAAAAATTTATTTTTATATCGATATTTCGCTCCAATTATAAATATATCCTGAAATTGAATTAATTGAACAAGCTACAAAAATTGGAGCGAAATATCGAAATAAAAATAAATTTTTTTAAAAAATAAGACCTCAAGCTTAATAAAATAGTCGTATTATTTAAATAATTTTTTTTTAGTTAAAAATTTTTTTAATTTTGTATACGATATTTTTTTACTAAACAGATTTAAAAATGATGTAGTGGCGAAATTTATAGCGAACGAAAGCAAAGCAAACCACATTTGTATTAAAAGCAACAACAATGTACGAAAATTTGTTTTTGATTTTAATACAAATGTGCTTTGTTTTCGTTGGCTTTGGTTTTCTTGAGACGTCGCTGAACAGGCCATTAGGATTTTGTTTATAATCAAATATAATAAACTGTTTTTAAGTAAATTTTAGAAAATTAAAGTTAATTAAAACAAACGAAAAAATTTTTACACAATTTTCAGTTGCTCTGGTAAAAAAAATGTGTAGTTATATTGATTTAACTTTTAATTGAATCAATTTCATTTTGAATAAATATGATAAAATTTTCAGCTGAAAATAAAAATTTTTTGTATATGGATTAAGTACTTAATTGATTTAATTAAAAGTTTAATTGATTCAATTAAAAGTTAAATTGATTCAATTAAAAGTTTAATTGATTCAATTAAAAGTTTAATTGATTCAATTAAAAGTTTAATTGTTCAATTAATAGTTTAATTGATTCAATTAAAAATTTTATCAATATACAAATTCTTGTTTAATTAAAACTTCGAATTGGTCTTTAATTTTTCATGTGCGAAGTTGTTATCTTGAGGGATTTAAAACCTGGCATACAGATGACGACATTTAAATACCAGCCACTGCAGTTGTGAAATTATATTCAAATGTCAATGACACTTTCATTAATATTACATTACTATTGGTATCGATTATTTATTTAATAGATAAAACATAAAGTTAAATAGTTGTATTTAGCACCTGACTTCACTCCACACAACCATGCACTGTTCTTTAAATAAAAAAAATTAACCCTTACACTGTATCCCAAGTTCGGACTGCTTATATCATATTTCTGATGGCAAAGCATAATCTTGTTTCACACAGTGAACGAGTTAATACGCATCTACCAATTTAGAGAAAAATAACACAATTAACTTTAACTTATAAAACCGGGTTTTACTTTTAAGCAAAACCATTAAATAAATATGTACGTACATACGTACGTAACATACACGGGAGTTATTCAAACAACATTTGTTGTCTCTACCAGCATACTTGCATAAAAATATTTTTTTGCAAGTTTCCCTTTCTTATTATTTAATTTGCATGTTTAGCAATTTCATTTAATTCACTTAAAATATTTTTAAATTCTATTTTTATTAAGACTTCATTATCATTAAATGACTGTTGTTCCTCTTTTCAAATTAAAAAAATTTTTTTTTGTTTTAATCTTTTGTGTGACGCAAATAAAATGTAAGCTGGAACCAAAAAAAATAATGGAAATGAAAATAAAAATGTCTGAAAGAAGTTTTTCAAACAAATTTACCAGAACTTTTAATGTTGCGGGGCCGTAACAAAACAAAATATTAATCCCCCTTATTCCATTTAGTGTCATCGACACAAAACGACATCAATTTTTATCGTTTCTGGTAAGTCTGTATTAAAATTCTCAATATTAATAAATATTGAGGACTGTTGACACTTGTTTGGTATTATATAAGAACGTTTGCTTTCAATATTGCCGTGTATTTTTTCATAAAATAAACATAAAAATATTTTTTTATAAAAATTTTAAACAAATTATAAGTGAATTGCTGTCTACGACGACAAAAACTGATGTTGGTTTAAAATTGATGACGATGTTGCCGACACCAAATGGAATATGGGTGAATATTTTAATATCCTTCTTTGTAATAAACTGCAATATGAAATATACACATACTTATTTATAGGTTGCTCACATAGTCAGTTAGTTATAGTTGGCCAACACAAGAATCTGATTTGTATTCTTAAATATAATTGATTAAATGCGAATCATTAAAACAACAGTCTCAGTTAGCAAACATATTTTATTTCTATTCGTGTCTGCAAAAAATATATGATAATCAAAGTAGCTACCGTGAAATGGGCACAGGGATAAGCAAACTCCTCAGTCCAGGAAAAGCTTATTTGGTAGTTTTTCAGCCATAATACATACTATCGAAAGAGACACAATTAACAGTCAAGATCGCCACTGGTCTGGGATCATCTTGCACTTCAAAGTCATAGTGGATATGTAGATCATGAGAAGACAACACGAACTCGCAAGAAAAGGTGTGACTAGTCGCTTTATTGTCTCAGAACCATTTTGCGAACAGTCTTGGAACTTTGTTAAGCTCAGATTTAGGAGTGGCTGAAAATTTAATCGAAACAATATTGGTTGGAGACAATATTGGTTCAGACATTGTCGAAGTCGAATTTAAGACAAACAAACATAAAACATATGGTCGTGTCAGAAACCACATATCACTGTTTCTGACACGACAGTGACACACATAATCAGCCCTAATATTCATGCCTGATTTATTTGGTCTGCCTTCGTCAGGAATTCGCATTGTCACGGGATACATGACTGATCAATGCAGAGTATTGAAACACTTGGCATAAATTAAGATCAGACTGCAGGTTATGTCAAGAAATCGAAGAAACAACAGAATATGGTTTTATTTAGACTCGTTTTCGTTTTTGAGCCACAACTACCTACAACCGTCTGACATAGCGGACAAGTCACGCAAAGAAGTCTTTGAATTCTTAATGAATTCACTTGATAGTAGTGTCACAATCTATACTGGCCACAGTGACCAGGTGACTTGTTTCCGCTCCTAATTCTAATTCTAATTGTTTTATTGTTTATTTTACTGATATATTTTTTATGAGAATATCATTTTTTGGACCAGAATTTCGGAAATAGCATTAAAACTTATTTAATTCAATAATAACTCGACCAAAAATTATAAGCCTGATTAATAAGTCTTTTTTTTAAACAACACAAATCCTTGAAGCTTCTTGGCTTGTCTGCAATACGCATTCACTAATCTATTGGGGCACAATATAGTAACATGTGCCAACGTTTTATATAATACCTTACTACTCTACTCTACTTGAAATCGCAATTAAAATAAAGATATGTGGCAATGCCTATCTTATGCCTATCTTATGCCTTACACTGGTTCTGTTCAATTTCGAATACAACTTTAGAACCGTAACAAGGGCCATTAGCTTGTAGTAATTTAAATTTACTAAGACACCGACAGGCTGACTAAGCTTGTCTCGAATAATTAATTAAAATTTCCCATAACAAAATCTTAATGTAATAAAAATTATTAATGCCCCACTGTACCTAATAAATATATGTACACACACATACATATGTACATAATTGTAATTTCCTTCTTACACGGAAAAATAATTGCATTCTAATCTTATCGCAATAACAGTTAACATTTCATTAAATCCATTTTGTTGCATTGTCAAGCATTCTTAACCCAATTAGCATAAAATATATCAAAAGACTTGCACGTTGGATTTCTCACTCACAAATTGACTGACTGACTACCACATTAACTTACTTACTAAGTGACTGACTGACTAACTAACAAGCAAAATGAATAAAAACTTGTTTGATTTCACAGCCCAATATAAAGTCGAACAATTTAGTATAAAGCACAATTGCATACAAAAAAAAAGTAGAATAAAAATGATGATTGCTTAGGCACGTATTCGTAAATTCTAATTCCACTCACTTGCTTTCTTTTTTTTTTCTTTTGTGTGTGAATGCTTTAAAGAGAAGGGATTTATCAAACAAATTGCGTCACTTTAATCGACATTCAAACAAGCAAAAACACATCACATACTCGTATGTAAATTAACAATGTTTTAAACAGGTATGGACTGTATAATGCCATTCAAAAAGCTTTTATTGCTTAAAGATATTATTTAATTTACATAAATCATATATAGATTTATTTAATAAATATTAAAATATTTAATACAAGTCAATTGTAAGAAAATAATTTTGTCTTATCAATAAACATTTGTCTTGGCAATAAACATTTTAAAATTAATTTAAGTATGAGAACTAAAACACTTACAGTCAAAAAAAATTACCAAATGATAATGTTGATTTGAAATCAATTTACCAAAAAAAAAGTTTAAACTTTGTTGTAAAACATAAATCAAACCAATTTTAACTTTTATGAATATGACAGTTTATTTACAATTCACACCACTAAATTTTAACTTACTAATCTTATTAATTCTTTTGAAAATAATAAAAGAAATAGAGTTTTTAAAAGTCTTAGAATTAAATGTTAAATTTTTTATTGTTTTGAAAAGAAGCTATACCCACTAGATAAAAATTTAGTTCTTATCGAAAAAAGATTTAAACCTAGTACGTATACGTCAAAAAAAAAGTGTCACCACCTAGATTATTTATATCTCTAGTTTGTACGCCATAAATTTATATTTATAATTATTCAACAAAGTTAAAAATGTCAAACGTTCTATAAGTGAAAAGTTTGTTAATGAAATAATTTTTTATAAATGAAAATTTCTATAGTAAATAATTTCTGTAAGGAAAATATTCCTATAGTAATAAATTTTTCTAGTGAAAAATTTTCTTAAGCTCAAAATATCAACAAAATTTCTATAACAAAAAAATATCTAACGAAACATTTTGTATTGTAAAAAATTTCTGTAACAAATATTTTTCTCAACTAATAAATTTATTTAACGAAAAATTTTCTTTAGTAAACAACTTCTCCAACGAAAAAATTTTTTTATAGTAAAAAATTTATCTAACGAAAAATTTTCTATAGTAAAAAATTTCTGCAAATAAAAAATTTCTATATCTAGTAAAAATGTCTAATAAAAATTTTTCTATAGTATTTCTGCAGTAAAAAATTTATCTAACGAAAAAATTTCCTCAGTTCAAAATTTCTGAACCGAAAAATGAAATTTCCAGTAGCGAAAAATTTTTGAAATTAATACTTGTTCTTATTATATTTAATTCAAAATAACAAACCTAATATTCATATATTTTTTGTATAAAATTATTACACACAAAACTATTTATCAATAAAACTTTATATTGTTTAAGCTTTATCATTTAAAAATCTATTAAACAAAAATTTCTCCAACGAAAAATTTTCTATAAAGAAAATAGCTGTAATCAAAAATTTTTATAGTAAAAAATTTCTTCAACGAAAAATTTTCTTTAGTTAAAAATTTCCCTAAAGAAAAATTTTCTATGGTAAAAAATTTCTGCAATAAAAATTTTTCCATAGTTAAAATTTCTTTAACGAAAAATGTTCTCTAAAAACTTCAACAAAAAATTTTATGAAGTAAAAAATTTCTAAAAAGAAAAATTTTCTATAGTAAAAAAATCTATAATCAAAAAACTTTCTTTAACGGAAAAGTTTTTATAGTAATAAATTTATGTAATGAAAAGTTTTATATACTTAGTAAAAAAATTCTCGTATATAATAAATTTCTCTAAAATAAAATTTTCTTAAGTGAACAAATTCTACAACGAAAAATTTTCTATAGCAAAAAATTTCATAATAAAAATTTTTCTATGGTAATAAATTTCTCTAAGAATAAATTTTCTTTAGTTAAGTTTCTTTAACGACAATTTTTCTATAGTAATAAATATCTCTAGTGAAATATTTTCTCAAGTTAATAAAATGAAAAATTTTTATTGTAATAAGTTTCTGTAAAAATTTCTCCAACGAAAAACTTCTTATAGTAAAAAATGTCTGCACTAAAAATTTTTCTACAGCAATAACTTTCTCCAATGAAAAATTTCTCCAACAAAATAAATTTCTCTAAGCAAAAAATTTTCTATAGTAATAAATTTCTCTAGTGAAAAATTTCCTTAAGTCGACAAAATTTCTATAACAAAAAAATTTCTTAAGAAAAATTTTGTATTGTGAAAAATTTTTCTCAAGTAATAAATTTCTGTAACGAAAAAATTTTCTTTAGTAAACAATTTCTCCAACGAAAAATTTTTTATATTAATAAATTTCTATAACTAATATTGTCTATAGTAAAACATTTCTCTAACAAAAAATTTACTTTACTTTATTTAAAATTTGTTGTAATGAATGTTTCTTCTTGTCGAAAAATTTTATTTTTACTTTAATAAAAGGTACTAAAAGCTTGTAAGATAAAAAAAATCCCTTAGCGCTTATAAAACACTAAATGAAAAACCTTTTTAAACAAAACTGAAAATAGAGCAATAATATTTATTCTGGTAAATATTTACTTAATGTTGGTCATTTGAAATTTAATGATTTCTATTTTCAAAATGTATATTTATTTTAAGAACATATACTCACACTAGAAAGCTTAATAGGCAATTATATAGAATTGTAGTAAAATTTAAGCATAAACAAACGACATTCTAAGAAAAGAAATGTTCATCCCTATCATGAATAAGTTTTCCCTTGTAATTTCTTCCCATTTCACATATTTGCAATCATGAATAACTCTCATGAAAAATACAATTTTAAGCAATTTAATTGAGATTGACAACAACAAAAATTTTTTTGGATGAAGAAATTCTCCCTTATCTTAAAAAATTTTTTTCCATAAATTTTGTTCACTTTTCCCTTCACATTTGCTGGGGATTTGTTTTCCTTCTGGGCTACAATATTAAAATGGGTACCATCAATACAGCCCACAACCCCAAGTATTTCAAATTTACTAACAGCCGAATCATGAATATTCATTCTCCAGTTATTTTTTTTTTTTTTCAAGGAAAATTTTGGTTTTTGAAAAACATTCCCTAATTTTTTTAGTGATAAAAAGAAGGGGAAAAGTAAAAAAACTACCAGTTGAATAAGTTTTCGGCTGTAATTATACGGTCTTCTTCGGAAAGATAAGTTATCCACTGGTGACAAAGACTTTTCTCTAAGACATTTAATATTTATGAAAGCATTATGTTGATGGTACCATATAAACTTCATAATCTGCCTTTTAGTATTTCAAGCTTGAATCGTTGGAATACCAAATGATGTGCTAGGAGACGTCACATTCAGTAAATAAGAAAACGCTTCTTTATTAACACTATAATGTTGTTTCAATCTAATACAAAAATTAGTTCGAATCAACTTTATTTATTAAATTTTTCACTTACAGGGCATCAGGGTTAGATGATTGTCATAAACGTAGGCGCCTATTGTTCCAGTAATAACAACCCCCCTATTCCAGTTGTCGCCGTAAACTTCGTCGTCGTTTTTATTTCCATTTCGTTCTTCATCGTTGTCGTCATCACTTCCATACTTATTTGGTATTCTATAACAATCTTACTGCGACTACAGTTTATCGTTGTTTTTTTTTTTATTTCGTTCAGCTGGCTTATTTTGCTTTGAATTTTTGTGATAAAATTTTTTTCGCTTGTAATTTGAATACAAATGCAAATGATGAGGAAAAAAAGATAATCTAGTATTAGAAAGAAAACTTATCAAGAGAATTTCGATATATTCAAGTTACCAAATGGAAAGTATGTATCGAAAAAAAATTAAATTGGCAGCTACATTAAGATTTTCAGCCCGGGGATTTTATGAATTCAGCATGTGAAACGACTTTAATTTAGAACTATGGTGGGCAATTATTTAAAAAATTCTAGTTAAGACTCTTAGGTCAATTATGAATATTCCCCAGAATTTATTTCCAAAGAAAATTTCGTCTTTGATAAAAAAGAAAAAAAATTCACAATAAGAGGAAATGGGAAAAAACTTCCGGGGAATTTTTAGTCATAATTTATTTTATAGCAATTTATTATTAATTTTCTTTGAAATTAAATGGAATGGTGCCTCCTACTGCAAGGAAAGGACTTTTTCAACCATCCCACAAGTTTTTAAAATTGGTTTATCTTTGTTAATTTATTTTTAAAATCTTTCTTTTTTATTATTTTTTTTAACACTTTTTAGTCGTTACCTAAAGTGGTGACGACAAAATCATAGTCGTTTCAATACCACATTGCAGTCGCATTTTCTTATAAAATACCTATTATATACAAACTCTTACAGATAAATAACGATTGCGACAACTGGAATACTAATTTAAAGCCATCGACGTCGTTATCTATTGATTGCGACAACTGGAATAGGGGTGAATATTGCTGCAATTCGAGACATTATTTTACTAAATTTGTTTGTTTTCAATTTAAAAATTTTTGCGCACTCAGCTTGTTCTTCTTGGTTATAACAATCAATGTGAGCTGACAGCTGCTAAAAATTTCATGAGAGATTCATGATAGCATTTTTCACTTCAAGGGAAATAAAAATCGTACGAGGAAAAATATTTCACATGTTATTGCCGATATTTTCTTTAAAAAATACTTATTTAAGTGTTAAGAATTAACTTAAGAATTTTTAATCTTGGTAGTACTTTTTCATACAATAATTTTTAAAATATTAAACGAGACACTGATGTACGAGTACTTGTCGTCTCTACTATAACGTATAATAATATTTTCTTCTACTTGCAAATGACCTTTACCTATGTATGTACAAAAACAAGCATTTAAATACTACTTACACTCTCGTTGTTAAAACAACCCTAGTGAATCAGAAAGAAACAACAAAAATAATAGAGACCACTGGCCAACACAAGCATCGATTTTAAGACAAGTTAAAACAAAATTAGAAATAAACTTTAAAGGTTAAAAAATAAGTATACGTGACATCATGTAGTGTACACTATTAAGTAAATATAACAGCTAATCATAAAAAATATATACCAGATAATTGGACTTTTTATGTGTGTCGTTGACGTAATTAATGAATGTCAGAACTGAGATAATAATAAAAAAAAAATTGAAATAAAAATAATTCTTTCTTAGAAATGTTTGCAGAAAAAAAAACATTTTTAAAAAATAAATTCAATTTATTTATTTATTTTCAATACAAACGAATTTTTTTTAAAGAATTTTTCTCACAACTGTCATAGTAGAAAATTTCATTTTTTTAATTTTGTTTTTATAATTTAAAAAAAATATATAATTTTGCTTTTCACTTTTTAAAACAACTGAAAACACTGTCATTATTCATTTTTATTACATTTAATTCTTTTCATTCATTCTTTCCAATTTTTATTAGTTGCATCTGCATGTGAAAATTTTTATTTTTATTTTTTAATTTGATTTGTTTTGCCTTCCACAAAATAATATTTCACATCCAACATTTTAATTTGTGCTCATAAAATAACAAATTTTAAATGTTTATTAAAATTATTAGCACTTTCGTTTGAGAACATCATCCAGATGATATAATTAATTTTAAATTAATGATCGCAGAAGAAATAATGAAAAAAAAATACAATCTTGTGTATAAATGAGAACTTGAAATAAAAAAAAAAAAACAAGTGTGAGTTAATTTTCAATTAAATTAAATGACTGTAAAAATACTCGTATTTAATAATGGCCCTTAGAGTGACTATAATTACAAAACTTTACAAATTTAAGTTAGAATTAGAATTAGAATGAGGAGTGGGAACAATTGACCTGACCACTGCGGCCGAAATAGACCAATTGTGACACTACTCTCCAGTTACAAATCCTTCCAGAGTCTAGTATTCATTCAAGTAAACTGTCCTCTGGGATCTAATCACCGCATTCGATATCTAGTTTTTTTAGTATCATTGCACTCGATATCAAGTAAAATGTGTTTTAATTTAAAATGATAGCATTCGATAGCGAGACTTCGATCGAGTATAATCTTAGTATATATCATTCGATAGCAAACTAGCTATCCTAACCAAAATAGATTATTTTTTTTAGCGAAGACGCTCAACAATTTTGAATAAACTTTCATCTTTTGAATTTGGAGCAAAATATATCAGAAGAAGCAATTGTCCATCCATATTATTAAAAATGAATTTTTGCATCAATTCAGCTACAGTTCTTTTTATTTACTTGCATTTTACAAACATTTGTGTATAAATCTATTACAACTCGAAAAATATTACGATTCGATAGATATAGCATGCGGTGATTTGCTTACTCGAGACGTATCGAAATATTATTCGAGTAGAGTATCATTACTCGCTAGCGAATGCGGTGATTAGACCCCTACATTTGGTTTTTTTTTTTTTTTTTTTTTTCAAATTGGCTCTGGTATACGAGATATACGATTATCTTTAAAATATAAGAGGTGACGCGATTTTTCTGACCATTCCTTGCAAACGATTGGTTCTATTTGTTTAAAAAAATTTACTTTAAGTCGTACTTAAATTTTTTTTAAATTGCAGAAGTTGTGACGAAACAAGTTAAATTCGGCTGTGCCGAGTCTTATATACCCTTCACTATGTTAGCCAAATATTCATGTTTTTCACTTTCCACATTCTTTTTAAATATAAAAAAATATATAAAACAAAGCGGCTAGTTTATTAAGCTTTAGATTGTATTACAAACATTAAATTAATTTGTAGGTTATATTAAAAATTTGCTTAAAAAAACAAAGCAGAATTATTGAAAACCTAAAATTTCGGTTGTATTTTTGATATTTCTCGACCATTTGTTTACTTATTGCTCTCATTTTTTGCAGATATTACGACATTTCTGACAAAACTGCGTACCACGTTTTTTATTCCGTTTTACAGTTTAGATAAAATACGCCCCGCCATTTAGGACCGATTTGGCTGAATTTCAATAGCAACTGAAAGACAGAAACAACTGACAGATTGGTATGCTAAGCTCTTCTGTAGGTCTTCTAGGGAATCCAAAAAGTTGATTTCAACTACTACACGGGCAGACAGACACATATCGCTTATTATCGATTCAGTTATTCATGAGGATTCAGAATATATACACTTTGCAGGGTGTTCAATGTACGGTGTAGAAATTACAAACGGAATTACAAACTTACACACTGAGCCAAAAATCTCGTTACGATATTAACAACGTTCGTGGTCATTTTGACACCGCCCCGTTGTGAATTTAGTTGACAACGAGTTTTTTTCAATTTTTTAACAAGCTTGTCTTAATCGACAACGGTTGGTTGTCAACTTAGAAAAAAAAAAAGGAACGATTTTACTTTTTTGATAACGAACGTTGCTAAATTGACAACACATGTTGTCATTTTTTTTACAAACGTTGTAAATTTTTCAAGGCTATGTTATCAATAATGCGTTGTTAAAATGACACCATGCATTGCCAAAAGTAACCACAAACATGGTCGATACACTATTGACACCGTTTTTTTGCCATTTTGACAACGGAAGGGTATAAAAAAGGTTTTTTATACAAAATTAAGAAATTTTTAAAAATCCAAAAAATTATTTAAAATAGAAGGCGACAAAACTCCACCGTTTTTGCATTCGGATCTTATAAGTTTCCTACAAAACGAGCCATATTTCACTTTTAATTTTATTCTAAATAGGGTCAATCTATAACACAATTTTGCTACAAACAAATGTTGTCACATGCGTTCTAATGTTTCTTTGTTATGTTTGGCTACAAGTGTTAGAGGACAATTTTAGTTAAATTGAAGTAATTACTTTGTGCTGGCCACACACACTCAATTTGAATGCAATATTATGGCAGCCTCTAGCGTATTGTTGTTGATGGATCAATTAATTGAAAGCCAAAACCATTTTCATATTATATCTATTCTTCACGTTGCCAGACTTTAGCATTTAACTTGTATTGAACTTGAATGTGTACGGCCAATATTACTTGAAAGTGTTTTTTCTAGTGTTTAGTGGCACAATTTATGCAAATAAAAAAAAAGAATTATTAAAGTAAATTAATTTTGTAGATAAAAACAATTAAATTAAAACAAACCTCAGACATTATTTTAAGGTTGAGTTGCACAATGTTGGTTGTTGAAATGACACCACAAAATCAATGCAATTTTTATTTAAAAAAAACCCCACTAATGAATGAAACAACTATTACAAATACACGTTTAAAAGCAGGATACTTAATATCAAAGCACGAATTAGACAGTAATGTAATTCAATTTCTTTTCTTTTTTTAATTTGCTTTTGTGCTACAGTAGTCAACACTGTGATTTTTAAATTAACAGTTTTAATGAAACGGTATGTCAATGTGTATCCGTAGTACAGGGTATGATAACAACAACAGGAAAGAAGAGGTTATCCGTATTAGCTTGTTTTTCTCTTCTTCTTCTTTCGTTTATTTAACAAATCTAATTATGTATGTTTAAATGCACTTTTTAGCTTGAATGCTTTTCAATTAAAATTTCAAAACTTTTTATAATTTTTTTTTGTTTCAATATTTTTCACATAAACTTAACAAAATTATATTTAATATTTTACACGAATTGCTTTAGCATTAAGCAATCAATGACAGAATCAATGTCATAGAAAATATATTTTTGTGCTTGACTAAATTTAAAAAAGAAAATTTTGTTAACTTATGAACATACATACAAATATATGTAGCAAAGAAACATACATACATATGTATACTGATATATTGACATATATACAAATGTATTTATGTCTGTTTGTATATATTTGTAGCATTAATCTTTTTAAAGCTTGCCCACTTGCGTGTACGAGTATGGATGTAGAACCACACATAGTACATACACACATATAAATTATTAAAAATAATTTGTGCTAAATATTTAAAAACACACACTTATTTTACCCAAACACATGCATACAATTTCACATTTGTTTAATCTACATAAATAAAATTCATTTTTTGTTTGTTTGTTTGTTAGCTATAGGAATTTTTGTTTTCCAACGGATTTGTCTAAAATATACTCTCTACACGCCAACGAAGTATATAATTTTGGATCAGCCACGCCTATTTTTATGCCCACACTTTTCAACGATTTTTACTTACTTACTGCTATTCTGATGCGAAGCGAAGGCGAAAGAAAACCAGTCACTCATTTTCGACTGAAAACGGAGCTCACTAACTTTTGACTTATCGTTAGCTTGGCCTTACGTTGTTTACCGCAAACCTTCTCTGCTGTTTCATAAATTAATCGCTAGTTTTAAAGAAAACCCGCTGTAAACTAGAAATTTACTTTAAAAAACACTGCATGATACACTACTTAAACTCTCAACGAAAGAGAGCAAAAAAATATATACATTCACAAAAACAAATTGTAAACAAAAAAGCTTAAAAAATTAATTTTTTTAATTAAAAAGAAAATTTCATGTTGATTGTTAAGAAATCAATATTAGAAGATAGAAAAAAAATTTTATTTCTAATTTTAGTGGTTTCTGCTAGTTTTGTGTTAATTTTATAAGAAAAAATAGCCAAGCGATAACAAGAAAACAAGTGAGTCATTTTGGCATTTGTATTCGTACAAAGAGAAAGAATAATTTTTAGTGAGCCGCAATTTCATATATGTGACCCTGGCTATGAAAAGGTGGCTTATGACTAAAAAAAAAAATTTCCACTTTTTTTTGGTTTCGATAGTTTTTGAGACGCTCTTTCACGTGGTGAAAACTAGAAAGTCCTAACTTGCTTAGAAGTGTACTAAAAATGTAGAGAATGTAGAGAAGAGCACAAATGAAAGAAAAACAGAATTTTATTTAAAATCCAGAATCAAGATAATAAATGGAATTGAAAAATTTTAAAACAGGATCGCTCTTTATATACACACACGCACTTATCTCATTTATGCTCTTTTGCCTTTTTTGGTTGCCTGTTGGGCATGACTGTTCATAATGCAAAAGAAAAACTACTAAGAAAGTGACGAAATGCATTGTTTATCTTTAACAGCTGTTTCTCGCAATTTCTTTTTTGAGTCATAAGCCACCTTTTCTTAGCCAGGGTCACATATATAGAAATGCTTACGTTATTGTTCGATTTTCTTTTCATAAGAATTTTCTTGTAAAAATGTTTTAGGGAGCCGCAAATCAGCTGTTTGTCGTCTGAAGCTGAGGCGAACGATAATCTAGCATATGTATTCAGAATATATTTAATTTTTAATTATTAAAAACAACGACTATTATTCATTTCAAATTATGGTTTGTGTAAAATAATGCTTAATACAATTAGTATTTACAGTTTCTGCGATGCAAAAGCAGTTGCGATTGCAAAAGCTAATTGTTTGATTATCGCAAGATAATTGTATGTAGAAAAAGATATTGAAATGCGCTTACGAATTATAGAACGGAGTACTGCCAGACAAATTCAAAAAGTAAACCATTAAACACACTAAAGTTTCGATTTCGTATCGTTTTTTTTTTCGCATCGCAATACAGAGTAACCCCCTGGTATTTCGCAGATTATTCCCTTCAAGATTCATGTAGAATATTTCAAAAATTGTATGTAGTTTTTTGTTATTTTTTTTTTTATTAAATATTTACATAACATGAAAAAAATCGAACCATTTTACGTAAAATATTAAAAAAAAATTAATGGACCCACTTGGGTCCATTTAACGGGAAGTTTAAGGGCTCACAACTAAATTTTAAACTTTTGCTGATATGCTTTACAGTCAACAAACTTCTATATTTTGTTCTCGCAAACGCTTATGAACTGTTTGAAGATATACTTCTATCTGTAATTCTTGTTATTTAGTTTTGTAGCTGGCTTAAAGTGGTCCCTCTTAATATGGCTAGTCAATAGGTGTACCAATAAATGATGCATTGTTGCTCTTCTCTTGCGAATTTCAACTATTTTACGTTATTATATTACGTATCATTTCATTTTAGAAATTGGACAATTGTCCTATTTCTGCATAACTTTTGCCTTCTAAAATCAACTCTTCCATATCTGATATATATATTTTTTAATTTTTTTAATTTAATTTTTCTTATTAATTTTTTTTATAAAATTTTTTTTATTACTTATTTTTTTTATTAAATTTTTATATAAAAAATTTTTTATTAATTTTTCTTTTATTTTTTTTTTTTTTTATTTATTTATTTATTATATTTATTTAATTTTTTTTAAATTAATTTACAAAATTGTTTTAGACACACTTATTCTAGTAAGAAATGTGTTGTAAAAATTGTCACACATCGTCCGTTGCTATTTTTTTTTTTTTTTTTTTTTTACAAACAGATTTTAGATGTCAGTACAGAATTTTTTCATATGGGTTAATGGTTCACTTTAGGAAAATAAAATTAACTCTTTATACTTTATATCCAAAAACATCAGAAATAGATTATAGGCATTTAGTACAGTAGTAAATAAAACAGTCAGTGCTATTATTTTTACCAACACTGTATAAAACTCTACAAAACCAATTTTTGTTTTGTATATTTGTTATTGGTTTCTTAAATAAAATTTTTATTTGCTCTATTAATTAATTTTTAATTATCAAGCTAATTAATTTTGTTTATGAATTTCTTGAGACAAAAAAGAAAAAATAATTAAATACTTATTTATGTATATTTGTGTGTATTTGTATGTTTAAAATTCCATTACGTTTCTTTATATTTAACATAACATGACGTAAAAGCAACTACTAGCGGTATGCTGAAATAGTTTTGAAAATTGTCGTAATTAGTATTTAGAAATCAGTTTTACAATGTGCGAGTAAAATATTTTTACTATTAGTGTAGAATGAAGGGCAAATGTTTTATCAGGCATATTCTGAAATCACGGAGATTTTAAACCACGAACGATTTTAAAATCACGTAGATGATTTGTTAGTCCCCATTTACACTATGGACATTTCTTGCCGGACATCTTTTCAATTCTCTTTTACTTAATTGATTTGTATGAAAATTAATTGAAAAGAACTTTTGAAGCAAACCAAATTAAATTAATAATAAATAAATATATTTTAAAAATTGATTTCTATAAAAATAAGGGGAAATTAATACAGTGTACAAAAATGAAATGAAGCAACAAAACGATTATTACGAAAAATTGAAAAGAGAGACAAAAAAATGTCTAGTACAGACGATCGTGTACTACACATCTTGCGTATTTGCCCCCTCGCCTACAAACTTTGTCTGTCCGGACAGAAATGTCCATAATGTAAATGGGGACTTAATGTTCTGGAAATTATGAGTTTTTTAACTTTTGAGTAGTGATTTTTATTGTTCTCAATCACAAGCTTAAAGCTCTTTTGCTTTGTCACTACATAGTATAAAACAAAGTCGCTTTCTCTGTCCCTATAGGGATATGTATGCTTAAATCTTTAAAACTGCGCAACGGATTTTGATGGGGTTTTTTTAATAGATAGAGTGATTGAAGACGAAGGTTTATATGTATAATCTTGAAAGGTTTAACGTCACAAGTCCGCCCGGGAGGTAGCGCTATAGTTGGTATCTGGCTTATTTGCCTACTACCTGTTTTAACCCGGTCTTGCACGGTTCTTTATTCTATGAGTACGATTTCTTAGTGTAAGAAGATCGAATATATAAAAATAAATATTAAGGCAAGACAACGTTTGCGGGTCAACTAGTTTACAATAAAATTTGATCAGAAAAAGAACAAGAACTGAAAATCATGAAAAATATAAACAAAAGAAATAAAAATTGTCCATACAAAATAATGAGCAGTTTTTAAATTATTAAATTTACGGTGCCGTTGTAAAAAAATAATTAATTTTTTGTCAAAAACTAATAAAATAAAAAAACGAAAGTGATTTGATGTCGTAAGGCAGTTAGCTGGCCGGTTTTAAATCACGAGATGTCAAATGATTTTGTGAGCAGAACACCTTTTCCGTGATTTGAAGTCACTTTTCAGAACATGCCTGTATATATAATATTGAAAAAAGATTTTAAACACTTTAGACCGTAATCATAGTCACAGAAAAGTAGACTTTTATCTAAAGGAACTTTATTATTTATTTAAAGGAACTTTATGGCTTAACATCCTTGTAAAAAAGAAACCCACTTTAGTGTGGCTATGGTCCCTATTGCAGAGATCCGGTACGTATGAATATTTTTTTACAATTGTAACTATACTTAATTTATGGGTGAAGTAATAGCTAGACTATGACACGTACATATCGAGGCATGACCACCAAAAAAGCTTAACCAAAAACCAATAAAATGCAAACGGTATTTCTTATGTTTATGGAATCTAAACAAATGATGCAAATGCGCATATTCTTGTGATTTTTATAAAAACCCGAAAATTTTTTTGGCGGTTATCAGGCATGTTCTGAAATCACGGTGATTTTAAACCACGAACGATTTTCAAATCACGCTAGTGATTTTTTGGTGTTCTGGAAATCACGAGATTTTAGCTTTTGAGTAGTGATTTTTACTGCTCTCAATCATGAGCTTAAAGCTCTTTTGGTTTGTTTACAATAAAATTTGCTCAGAAAAAGAAGAACAAGAACTAAAAATCACGAAAAATATTCTCTACACAAAATCAAGGGTATTTTTAAATTAATAAATTTACGGTTCCGTTGTGACAAATAACTATTTTTTTTTTGACAAAAACTCAAAAAACACAATTCAATTTTAGTGTATTTAATCATTTTGCTAAGGAGTTCAAAGCAAAATGCTTAAAATGCTGCAAGTGATTTGATATCGTAAGGCAGTTTGCTGGCCGGTTTTAAATCACGAGATATCAAACTATTTTGTGCGTACAACACCTTTTTCGTGATTTAAAATCACTTTGAGAGAAAGTGATTTTCAGAACATGCCTGTATGGCTCGAAAAACCTGGGAAGCCTGTTCAAAATCTCTGCTGATCTGGCAATATGTAATGTAACGTTTTTCAGTTAAATCTCAGTCTGAAGTTGGGCCGACTTAACAGGCCAGAATGTCTCTTCTAAAATAGGCCACTCCAACAGAGCTTATTCGCCTTCAACTCTGAAGTAGCAGACTGAGTTCCCAGATCAGCGGAATACCTGCATTGCTGTAGGTAGCTTGTTTGTAAAAATATTTTCGAAAATGATTTTTTTTTTTAATTTTAAATGTCTAATAGCAACTCTATGTTTTTGCATTAAAGAAACAACCGGTTAAACTTAGGTTTAATTCACCTACTAGGTGAGAAAATTTTTTTGTCGTATTTACAATGTCTTTTTAGATCTGCTTTATACGCAACAAGCGGGTTGTTCTTGTACCACAGGAGGCTAAACCGTCTGGAAAGTTTTCATAAAATTTATTAAAGAACAATTCCATAAAAATATATTTTGTGAAATAAAAGGTTTGTTAAAAAATTCTTTTAAATTAAATATCTAAGGTAAGGCCAAACTAAAACAAAAGTTGTAAAAAACTACTGTCACGATTTAAATGAAACCAATTGCGGTTCGCCAAACTGTTAATTAGACGGTTGCAGCTAGCGTTGCCTTAAGTAACGAAAACGGGCTGTCTGTTAGTCTTCGTTACATAACCTGAAATGCTCAAACCACTGAGGGTCGTTTCGACCCATCCTCATATTTGCCAAGTTTATAAGTCTAAAAAACTATTAAGCTGAAAATGTATAAACGTGTATGTAGATGTTATAAGAGTTACTCTTTTTTATCAAATATTTTACTAATATAAATGTACCTTAAAAGTCGTAGAAAATAGTTATTTTTATGTTTATTGTATGCTCATAAAAAAATATGAATGAAATTGTATCGAGTATATGAATACATGCACAGTGCGCATTTATCATAAACTAGACAGTTAAGACAAATTGATAGACAGACATACAAGTAACAAATAAATTAAAATTTATATCTTCACAATAAGTGACAAGTAAAAAGATAAATAGAGAGAAAAGAAATGACATCAGGTAAATGTAGTCGATTGTTTTCTCACGATTTGCAAACAGGGCTCATAATTAACATTATTCTTACTCTCGCTTAGGTTATAACTACAGAAGTGGTTAAATCACCGCATTTGATAGCAACTAACTTTTATCGATATTTTTATATTTTTGCAAAACACAAAAAATAAAACCTCGATTATTTTCATTCGAAGGAAAGCTTCTTTCGTATAATTGTATTGAAAACAAAAACTATTTTTCGTATATTGTTTTCATTTGCAATACAATTGTACGAAAGCTTTCGTTCGCGTTCATAGCTGAACAGGCAATAAATTTAAATTAATATAATATTTTCATTGGTGGTCAGTATATACTTGTGCCAATGATAATCAAAATAATGTCATCGCCAATAGGAAAGTTTGTCACAACAAAATATCTGGCAGTTATAAATGCATTTGTTTATTTTTTAATTTATAAAAAGAAAATATTGTGTAAATTGAATTAAATTTCATTAGTATTTCATTTATTACTTGTAGAAATGTATGTACATTTCATTTGCTGCCTGTTTCAGTTCATACAAAAAATAGCTTCCTTCTTGTGTACAATTTTATTGAAAACAATGAAAAAAATGTTGAAGGACCAAAAGAAAAAAATATAATAGCTTGGAATTTTTTTTATCTTACTTCCACAAAAAAAAAACCGAGCTTTAACAGAA
Source organism: Thelaira solivaga (assembly GCA_947397855.1). Taxonomy (NCBI): domain Eukaryota; kingdom Metazoa; phylum Arthropoda; class Insecta; order Diptera; family Tachinidae; genus Thelaira; species Thelaira solivaga. The sequence goes on along the minus strand of OX377613.1, from coordinate 49,066,371 downwards.
ATTTAACCCACAAACTCTAGACTAATAGAAAAAGAGGGAGGGAGAGAGAGAGAGAGAGAGAGAGAGAGAGAGAGATTTTAATATGTTAATGATACACTGAAAGAATTTTATTCATTAATAAAAATCAATATGTTACTAATTCAATGAAGCGTTGTCATATTGGTTGAAATAAATAAATTGTTCTTTCAGCCACCCAATGGCGATATTTAGTGAAATTGAACACTTGGAAAGTCCTAATGCATGAGTTCGTACTCTGTAAGCAATTGTTCTTTCAGCCACCCAATGGCGATATTTAGTGAAATTGAACACTTGGAAAGTCTTAATGCATGAGTTCGTACTCTGTAAGCAAGAGGGGGACAGAGAATGGAAACGAGTACACACTGGATTTGCGTAGTACTTATGTACTGTGCAGCAAGTGCATGTATTTGCAAATACAAACAAAAATGAGTTCACATTTCAGGAACAACAAAATTTTAGCAATCTTATTCAGTCATTCATTCAGCCTTCAAGCTATCTGTCTTCTTCTTTTACATCTTTAGAAAAGATATAAAGAGAGAACAAAAGGAAATTGCGGAGTACGAGCAAGTTTATACCCTTTCCATTCTTCTTTCATCTTTCCTAGAAAATCAAGAATTGCTCAACTAAACTTGTCGTGTGTGGTCCTGGTGTAAGCAATCTTAGATACTTTCGTAATGAAAACTGAGACAAACCAAAATAAACCGTATAAAAAAAGGCTTGTTATTTTAAGCTTTTATTGCTTGAATTCTAAAAAAAATAAGTCTGCTTCTAATATACTTGTAGCTATATAAATTAAAAAAAAATAAAAAAAATAAAAAAAAAAATAAAAAAAAATTATTTAAAAATAATAAATAAAAAAAAAGTTATTTAAAAAAAAATTATTTAAAAAAAAAATTAATTAAAAATTATCTATCTGAAATTATGCAATATTTTAATTCGTTATACTATTTGATTAACCATTTGGCAATGGGCTACAACATATTCATACACATATGTAACTTAACTATAAATTTGTTTAAAAATTGAGAAAATAAAACTTAAAATCAAAAAACATTAAAAAAAATTATTGAAAATAAAAACAAATATTAAAATTAGAACACAAACAGAAATAAAATTTATTATTTTCATGAATAGGCATACTTGAGAAGAGTGTGCCTATTCACCGTCCAACGATTTACACACAAAATCTATAACTAGCCCACCAGCTGCAGATCACAACGAGAAATAATAAAAATAACTAAAGTGAAAAAAATATCTACACAAGTGCATACATTATTTATACAAGTTTAAAATGTACTTTTCAATACTTGAGTGCACTAAAAACAAAAGAAACATTTGACTCTTTAGATCACCAATTTAATTTCTAGTGCATGTACTTACATAGTTCATATTTCTATACAGGGTGTAAGAAAATGCAAGATAGTTTTCAATTTAATTAACCATTTTATGTTCAACAGAAAAAAATAAAATAAAATATTAGTTTTTTCTGCTAGAAATCAAAGAAAAAGAATTTTGTTTAATATGATTGTATTGCTGATTTCACTTTCTTTGTATTAATTGTTAAAAAGCGCTTGACTTGTTAGCCAGTAAGCACATAGAATACAATACTGCAATTTCCAAGACCTGAATCAATTAAGTGACGTATCACAAATTATGTAAAAATCAAGCAAAGATTTCATTTTATACAAAAAAAATTTAAACTAGAATGAATCTCTTCTATAGCTTAAGAACTAGTACAGTAACTTGAGCATAAAGTAGGATAATTGGCAATACAAGACTACCAATTGGTATTTACAGATTATTTGGTGTAAAATTCACAGCCATTGAAAAAGGCAACTCAGCTAAATACTCACCCCTATAAGCAATAACATGTGAACTATTTTTCCCCATGAGATTTTTATTTCCCTCGAAGTGGAAAATGCTATCGTGAACCTCCCATGAAATTTTCCGAATCTCTCAGCTTACATTGATTTTAATAAACAAGAAGAACAAGCTAAGTGTGCAAAAAAATTTTAAATTCAAAACAAACAACTTCAGTAAAAAAATGTTTGAAATTGCAGCAAGAAAATAGGCGCCTAAGTTTGCGCCATTCATCTAACCCCTTGGAGTTACCTGATGCCCTGTAAGTGACAAATTTAATAAAGTTGTTTTGAACTAATTTTTGTACTAGATTGAAACAACATTATAGTGTTAATAAAGAAGCGTTTTCTTATTTACTGAATGTGACGTCTCCTAACACATCATTTGGTATTCCAACGATTCAAGCTTGAGATACTAAAAGCAAGATTATGAAGTTTATATGGTACCATCAACATAATGCTTTCATAAATATTGAATGTCTTAGAGAAAAGTCTTTGCCACCAATGGATAACTTATCTTTCCGAAGAAGAACGTATAATTACAGCCGAAAACTTATTCAACTGGTAGTTTTTTTTACTTTTCCCTTTCCTTTTATCACTAATAAAATTTTTGCCGTTTTTAAAATAGAAAGTGTTTTTCCAAAAACCAAAATTTTCCTTGGAAAAAAAATAACTGGAGAATATTCATGATTCGGCTGTTAGTAAATTTGAAATACCTGCTTTTGTGGGCTGTATAGATGATAGCTACTTTAATATTGTAGCCCAGAAGGAAAACAATTCTCCAGCAAATGTGAAGTGAACAAATATTACGGAAAAGTGAACAAATTTCATGGGAAAAAACTATTTAAGATTAGGGAGAATTTCTTGAACTAAAAAATTTTTCATGTTGTCAATCTCAATTAAATTGCTTAAAATTGTATTTTTCATGAGAGTTATTCATGATTGCAAATATGTGACAGCGCATAGAGAAAGGGTAAAAAAAATCTAATTTCACTTTTTTTTTTTTTGATGTGGACAACATCTGAGCATCGAATGAGACCGATCCCATGCCCCAAAAGTGTTCCCTCCCAGAGATATGCGCGTTTTATGAAAGTGAAGTACACCAAAGATACACGTATTTAAATCTTTAAAATGGCTCTCCTGAACAAAACCGGTGTTTACCCTTAGGTCCCTTTCTATTTTGCGCGTCACATATGTGAGAAGAGAAAAAATTACGAGCGAAAAATTATTTATGATAGGGGTGACTAATTAATTTAGTATTATTTTTAAACTCCAAGTTTCTGTGTTCTATTTAATTACAGTTTTGCTTATATTTTGGCACACTCTTTGTTTTTTGTTTATCTTGCTTAACAGTCGAAAGCTTAAATTAAGCTGTTCATTTTTCCAAGCGCTTACTTATTTTATGTTTTACAATTTATACAAATATGGCAACATTTATTTATAGAAGTCATTTATTAACGTTTTTTGTTTTCTATTTATTTTTTGCTATTTTAATAATGATAATAATCAGCCTGTTACTTACATTTTGCTTCGATATTATTATTAAATTAGGGTGCGTCATTTTATATTGAAAAAAATGTTTATTTATTTTATTTAAATCTATGATGAAGTCTGAGAAATCTTTACCAATTAATTATGATTTTAAAAACAAAAGCAAAGCTGCTAATCCAATTAGAAGTTAAATTAAAAAAAAAAAATATTTTATATTTTTACACCTCAAATTTATAGTGGCCCAAAAAAAATTAACAACAGAAGCTTGTTAGGCCATATTTTGTTTTCTTTTAGAGCTTGAACAAGTTGAAGTTTAAAAAATTTAATTTTCATAACAATTGGAGCAGACTAGATTTTAATTTCATAAATATGATTTCTTGTACATACGAGTACATAGAAAACAAATTCGGTTGTTAGAACTGGGGGTTTATTATTCAAATCCAAAAGGCTTTCGAACAGAATTTTCAATTTAAAAAAAACTAATTATATAAAACATTCGAAAAGAATTAACAGTTTTTAAATTACCTTCAAAATTATTAATATTACTCTGCTGGATTTTCGAAAGTTCTACATACTAGCTTTTTCTTTCGAATTGAAAATCCTTTTCGAAAGCTATTTTAATTTGAATCGAAATACATAATAACTCCCCTGAATTTGTCACCACTCAAAAATTTTGCTGTGATAGTTGAATTTTTTAGTTGCAGAAATGGAAATTCCATAATACAGTCCAAAATTTTGTTCTCTAATTAATATTTTGAGTTGTATTATCGAATTTTTATTGATACAACTAAAATATTTAACTATTACAACTGAATTCAGTTCTCAAAACCGACGTTGTTTTCTCAGTGTGGGAAATTTTTCTCTTCCTTAATGAAAAACCTTAAATTAGTAGCATTACAATATTAAACAATACAGTCCAGATGGAGAGACGAACGGACATGTAATACGGCGAAGATGATTTGACAGCAGAGATTTACTGGGACTCTGTAGAGCTCGGTTGAGAAATGTGGTGGCTGTAGCAATAGGAAACTGCAATTTTGGCAACCATGCTAGAAGTTGTCAAGACGAGGAGGAGGAGGAGGAAACTGTACAATACCTTCTTTGCTGGTGTCCTGCCCTGGAGGAGCGGCGCAAGATCCACTACCTGCAGGGTCTCATTGCGCTGTCGACTGTAAGGGTCGACATGCTAAATGGCTTCGTTGGAGTAGCAAATGGTTTAAGTAACGGACTCATCATCTTCTTCTATCTGTCTTAATATTTATTTAATTGCACTTAGTTTCTAGTGCTATCTTTTTTTACTTCGGAGTACCCAAGTAAGCCCAACTTTTGTTTTTCTTATTTGGGCTCCCCTGTGTAATTTATCCAAACCTAACCTACAATATTATGAACCATCCTTAATAATGTGTGTGAAGATAAATACGTCTAGTTAAAACTGTTTTTTTTAAATATCGCATGCGATAAAAAAATTTCCATACATATTCTTTATATATGTTTATAGAGAGATGAAGCCATTCTGGCCAAACCCTTCTATCTCAAGGAAACATAATTATTGCAAGCCATTGACCATGTGATTTAAATTAAATTTATTTAAACCATTAAAAAAAATCTTCAATTTATGCTGAGGCGTAAAAATAGAATAGCCTCTCTCTCTCTCACTCTCTATGATTTTTTTAAGAGAAAGTGTTACTAACTTTTGTTGTAATATGCCCTTTAAAAATAAGTACTTCATTAAAAAAATTTTATTCTTTCTAAGCTTCTCTGCCCAAAATATTAAACTAGTTAGGAATGAGGGGTAATAACGTTTATTACATAAAAAAAATCCCAAAATCTCATTAATTATCACTTATTTCTCTTGGTAATGGCATATGTATTTTAAAAATTTTTTTGTATATTTTGCAACAAGAATAATGCAAATCAAAGTATTTGCTTTTATTAATTTGCTGTCGTTTGTTAAAAAAAATCAATAAAAATAACAAAGGAAAACAAATTTACTTTATATACAAATGTTTACAATTTATGTTACTATAAGTTATTTAAATTAATCTATTATTTAGCCTTGAAAGTAGCTCAAACTATTTTATAAAAGAACAAATTGATTTACGCGTTCCTGTACTTTTTTTAAGGAACAATTTTATGCTTAACATTATTCAAAACTAAAGTAGAGGAAATTTTTTTAAGTCAAAGAAAACTTTATTGAAATAAAATGTACGTGATTGTGAGTAAATTATAAATTAATTGCGAGTAAGTGTGTTTACCTAATTTAGCACAAAAACTTTCGTTTTCATTTGCTAAGCCCCTAAATAAATATTTTTCCCACTACAAGTATTTTTCACAATCAAAACACCAATTCAATAGATGTCAAAGGTCTTTACATGATCCTCTCTTTGTTTTCTTCCCCCCTCTATTTGCTTTTAATACAAATCTAGAAGTAAGACCCCAATGCAACCAAATAACATTCTTCAGTTACACTCCCATAATTATATTTTTTATGTGGAAGATACCACTTGCACTTTGAACTTTTCTATCATTAACTAAGAAGGTTATTTAAACATCTGCTCTTTGATTACACCATGCAACAGGTTTTTTTTTCACTGAAAATACAAGTGCTTTTTCTTAACAAGTACTGACTTAAAAAAAGAAAAATCGATCACCTCACCTTTTCTAAATCTAAGTGACACGATTTATATAAATATTACTTAAAAATGACACTGAGACGCCAGCGAAATCCTGCATGATTGAAGCCCGTCCTGTCAAAAGTTAAGAGGCATTAATGTGTTAAAGAGATATCAAAAACACAAACAATTTTTTTTTTCACTCTAGCACACTTCTTGATATCTCAAGATATCTTGATGCCTTAAAAGCAATAACAAAATATATACGAGTATAAACTTTTTGTAATGAATTTATTTTTGTATCTTGTTTTAAAAACACCATAAAAGTTGGGACCATAGTGTAATGGAGAGTCTACTTTGTACAATTATACTATGGTTGTGACAAAAAGAAAGTCATTTTTTATGTAAAATTTTAAATTTTTTCATTTAAACAAATTTTTTTTTAAGTATATCGTAACAAGGAAGAATTCAGTAATTTTTTTCTAAGAGACATATAATATGATAAGTTCTAAATAATTTTTGAATTTATTTACAATTATGTCAATCTATCGCTACTTTGTTAGAAACAAATATTGATATATATACCTTCGCTGGTGTTACTTTGGGGTGTTTGGTGGCATCACACTGCTGTACGCATATGGAAATTCTTGAAACCACCATTTAATTGAAAATAAAAGCTAAAGTTGTGCATAGAATTAAAAATATATGGCTTCATTTTGTTTGAAACTTATAAGGCTTTACGATTATAGAAAAACACGACCGATTTTTACCTTATATTATTTTAAATAATTTTTTTTTATATTTACAATTTGTAAATTAAAAAAAAAAATTCAACGACAAGATTAAAGAGAATGTTTGTTTCAGAGTTTCAGATTTTTTTTAAATCAAATTGAGCGAAGTATGCACAAGCATACTTGAAATGGCTTACATACAATCACTTTTGATTATAAAATATTACGTGCGTTTGTGGTGATGTGTGACTTTCAAATATGCTTGTGCAGCCCTGTAATACATACATATGTCACTTACCCTGTTTAAGATATAACGGTATATTTTGCTAATGTCACGTTCTATATTTTCTTGAATTTTTTTAAGTCAGTGCACCTTCTTATTTGTGACGAAAAATTTCTTGTCATTTCAGTGAAAACAAAAAAAAAATTATTTTGTTGCCTAGTGCTCTGCAAAAGTAACATTTTTTTAACGGATTTTTGCAGTCATTTTCTAGTTATACCTTAAATAACGGATATTATTTGTAAATTACATATAAACAAATCAATAACGGAAATTAATGTTTCATAATTACTTGTTGGGATAAACTTTTTTATAGATTTTTTTTTAAAGATAAATAAACAAAAAGAGAAATGGATTGTAGTATAGAGTACATTTGTTTTTGACGCAAAAATTTAAAACAGTGAAGTTGGCTCTGAAAAGTTAGCTCCGTTTTCTTCGTCACTTACTGAACATAAATTACAGGGTGGCCCAAATAAGACCAGCTGATGTGAAACACAAATAACTTTTTTATTTTTTAACATAATTTATTTTTTCTTTTTGCAGATTATAACTGAACTCTTGGAAATTTAAAATGAATACGTACAGTCCACAACAACGCATTAAAATTATCGATTTTTATTATTCTTCTCAATGATCAATTGATCTGACGCCGCAAAATTATCGCCGTTTTTTTTTAACGTAAGATCGGCGCCCACATCTTCCATGATTACAAGTTTAGTTCGCCGTTTTGAAGAACTGGATTCAGTTGCCGACCGTCCAGTAAGAGGTGTTCATCGAAATATTCATACTGAAGACAACGTGGAAGCTGTGCAGCAGAGAGTAGGAAATGATCCATCTGTCTCAACTCGTCGCCGTTCCGGCCAATTTGGTATACCCAGAACAACATTACACAGAATTTTAAAGCTGGATCTTAAGATGTATCCATATAAAGTTCAAATTGTGCAACAGCTTTTACCGCAAGACCCCCAACAACGACTACAATACGCTCACTAGGTGTCATTTGGGCCACCCGTTACAGAGTTCTGATGTCTGCATGCTTTCGATTTTATTCGTTTTTATGAAAGTACTTCTTTTTTTCATTAATTTTTATGAAATTATTGAAAATACTTCAATTATAACAAAATTTAATCTTTATTCATGTTTAATTCCAATTATTAATTATAATTCCAAATAATTTAATATGTTATACTTCAATTATGTTAACTGAACAGAGCTATGTTAACATGTTATAGTGTTTTCAGGTCTTATGTTAAATTCTGAATTTTACATTAAACCACCAACAGCTGAATTTTTGTTTAAACAGAAGAAAAAATGATAAAAATCCGTTGGGAAACAAAGAAGTTATGCTTTGAAACTCTAAAAAACTCGTTTTTCACTCCATTTACCGTTATAAAATCACTTCACGAAAAAACTAAAAATATTTTCGTTCTCTATGGACTCCAACAAAGCGAAATTGGTACATGAGAGCCCTTGAATAATTTTTTTCTCAGCTCTTTAATTGTCTCAAACTTACAGCAGTATCACAGCTGCAATCAAACACGCCAAAGAAACCTATTGATTACATTTGGCAACATTTGTCTTTTTAACAGGGTGATAGATTAACTTTACCTGTTATACTACATAAACAAAAAACGTTACTGACTGACTGCCAGCCCAAACAGCAAAAGCTACGGGCGCAATTTGTAGAACGAATAAGAGAGAATTTTTGGCAATTCGAATATTAAGGGGGTAAAAAAGGGTAAAATCGGGCATCTGTTATCTCCCGAACTACAACATATAGAGCCAAGATCTAAGCTACAAAATATTCTAATAAAAAAATAAGCGTATGAGTATTGGGTACATTTGTGGGATAAAAAAGGGTAAAAAACTAATGTTGGTACATTTTTTAACCCCATTTATACTTCAGAGTAACAATCACAGCAACAACAATTATATTGTATTCTTCTTTTCCGAAAAAAAGTCTCCAATGGATGTTGGCACTTTTTTAAAATTCCCGCAAATAAGGGATATTTTTTGTACTATTTCTAAAAATGTACCTTTATTTAAATTGATGCAGCATATAAGCATTTTATTATTAATAAGTAAAACCCATAACAATCAATAAAAAAAAAAAATTTTTTAAGGGAGAAAAAAGTACGATTGCTACTTTATATTTAAACAATTTTAGTGGTTTTTATGTTATGTGCAAACATAGATTTAGGAGAGTAGAATTAAAGTGTTCCTGGACAAATTGAAAAATTATTATGTATGCTTAATGGAACTTTTTATTATTAACGAATATAAAACTATGAGACGGAGCTCAAACGGTTCTGAGTAAAAAAAAATAAAAACCAAAAAAGGGATAAAATGGTACTTTTTATATATTTATTATTAATATTAAAAAAGCCAGAACTGAGATTATTTATTTATTAATTCTCTTAAATTATAAGGTAAGAAGAAAAAAGGGGGAGCAAAACTGAGATTAAATGGTTAACAATGCAGTAAATAATTAATTATAATAACGACAGTATGGTACTTCGCTGACGAAGTATCGAGTTAAATGCTTGCTTGGAATAAAATCAAAAGTTGTGCATCGATTTCGATAAAATATGACTAGTTTCGTTGAAAACTCATGAAGATACATATATGAATATCTAAAAAACGGTAGATCTTACTTTTTTTGAATATATTTTTTTAATTAAGTTTTTTAAATGTAGCAAAAAAAATATTTTTTTTCAATTTGAAAATAACGACTTAAAGAAAATTTTATTGAGAAATTTCGATTTTTTCCTTTAAACGTATAAAACAAACACTTTTCATGTAATGCTCAAATATGTCATACCACCTCTTCAAAATAGGAAATCATAAATGTGACGTGTATCTATCTAGACAGCTGTATTTTGTAAACAGAGAAATAACTTGTTGAAGGCGTAATTTTGTTTTGTATTATTCATGGATTAACTGGTCTGGAAAAAAAACTGCTCTATGAAAATATTTTAGTGTCTACTTTTTATTTAAAAGTCCTGATGATTATTATTTTTAAATATAAAATTTTCAATATAAAACTCTTGTGCTTGTCTAAATGCGGTTGCAAATGTTTTTGAAAATACTATTTTTCTACAATTAAAATTCTCTTTAATTTTACAATTAAATGTAAAAAAAAAAATAATAATAAATAATGTTCACACCTCTTCCGTGGTCATTTTATAGGCTGATGTTGATGATGGCGATAACTTTTAATAAAATGCTGATTTTGTTGTTGTTGTTGTTGTAGGCGAACACAAATAAAATAACAATGTAAACAAACAAACAGCGGGTGTTATGTATCAAATGTGCTTATTTGTTGTTGCTGTTATTAAACCGTCAGCAACAATCAACCGCAAATACAGGTTATGGAAAACACCTTTTTTAACCTCCTTCTCACTTATTCCAAATAATTTACACAAGAAATATCAACAAACAACAACCAAAAGAAAAATATTAATACATTTTTATTATGTATTGTAATATACGATTACAATTGTTGTTGCCGTGACCGTTTTAGCATAACAAAAAAAATAAAGTCGTCGTCACGTTATAAATAGTAAATATGATAATTGAAGTACAAACAATAAATAATTTTGTTTTAACACAAATAAATTGGCACGTAAAAAATATTAAAACTAAGAGTATTAAGAAACAGCAATTATCACTAAATAAATGTTTATTAATTAAAAGTGTTTTAACAATTTAAAATTTAATATTTAGGCACAAAAAAAATATGTTTATTTCTATTCCCGCTTAACAACAAAAATAATTAATTTTTTTTTTATTTTGGTGTTTTGTTTCTTTTTTAATTGCATTTTAGCACTTTTCAAAATCGCAAGTAAATGATTTATACACGTACTTGTAAAAACACAAAATTTATTCAAAATCTAGTGGATACACACGAGTACACACAAAGCCACATACAATTGTATGTAATAATGATATTATAAACAAGAAAACATTTAACGTTTTACGTTACGTCAATGCGTAAAAGATGTTCTTGGGTGCTGAACTAAAACACAAGTGTTGGTGTTGAAAATTGATTGGCAACTGAATTTGGTTTGCAAACTTACATTCTACATACAGCTACCCATCATAATACACACACAATAACAAAATTTATATTTCTTTTACCTACACCATCATTACCGACATACACTTACGTACACAAACAACTGATGACAAATTAGATACAAAATAATAGTGTAGCCAGATAAAAAAAATAGTATAAAAGATTGTTTACTCCATAACAGAACAACGCAAAACCCCAACTCAACTTTTACTGAAAATTAAAAATGTGTTCATACAAAAAACTAAAATTTCGATAATTTTCATTCGATATCGAATGTGGCACAGTTGTACAGTTTTTGCTTTTCTCGAAACTTATTTTTATACTCAAAATATACATAGAGAAGTGGAAATACTTAAAAAAGTTTTGTTAATTTTTCATATATTTATATTAACTTTTTTGGCTTCTCCTCTAAAATTGATTAAATATTTATAACTTGAGGCTTTAATGAAATCATATGATAATACATGAAATGAAACACGCTAGAGGTGTAATCACGGTATTCGATAGCGAATAGATATGTGTTGAGTAAGCAAATCACAGCATACGGTATCTATCGAATCGTAATTTTTTTTCAAATTGTTAGATTTTTGCACAAATGTTTGTCAAATACAAGTAAATTAAAAAGAACTGTAACATGAATTTAGTGTGAAAATTCATTTTTGATAATATGGATGAACAATTGCTCTTCTTCTAATATATTTTTCTTCAAATTCAAAAGATGAAAATTTATTCAAAATTACAATAACTAATTGTTTTAACCTAAAACTAAATGAACTTTTTGTTGAGCGTCCTCGCTAAGAAACTAGTTTGCTATCGAATGATATTTACTAAGATTATACTCGATCGAAGACTAACTATCGAATGACTAGGACCACACACAGCAATTCCCTTTTAAAATTGCCGCTGTGTCTACACACAGCAAAAGGAACTGCCGAGTACGAGCAAGTTTGTACCCCTTTCCATTCCTATTTCCGGGTGTGGTCCCGGTGAATGCTATCTTCTGAAATTACAATAAATTTTACTCGATATCGAGTGCCATGATACCAAAATGAAAAATTTCGATCAATTTCATATATACAGATACAAACAAATAAACAAACAGAAAATGCATTTTATTTATGTAGAAGATTCATACATAAATAAATTCGTAAGAATGCGGGTAGCTCTGACGTATGATTATTATTTGATTTAATTTATTTAACACTTTCACGCTTGCATATCAAAAGAAAAGTACTTTTCTCATAATTTTTATCTCTTTTTTCGTACATAAAAATACTATTTGTTAAAACATGAGATAAAAATTAGGCGAATTGTTCGAATCGTTTTCAAAACACACAAAATCAAAAAGCATACTGTGCTATTTTGTATTCGGAGTCCGTATACGATTATTTTACTCAGAACTACTCGTACTCCATGATTCATTTGCAAACCCTTTTTTTATTTTGGGTTACAAATTTTTAAAATTAAAAAAAAAAAAGTTCCACAATTTTTTCATTCCGTGCGGAAAACATAACTCTATTAGTATTTTTTTTAAAGCTATTTAGTTTTTCTTTTGACAAGATTTTGGCTTAAATATACTGGGCCATAATCATAGTCCGTATTTAAAAAAAACGATTTAAATTCATATAATTCTTATGAACAAAAGTCAGCTTCTAACAAAATATTACTTTTTTGTGACTATGATTATGGCCCACTGTTTCTTGGTTAATGCTAAAAAATAACTATTATTTTAGTTAGGTCCCAAGTTGGATACATATATATTAAGAAAAAATATTAAAAAAATATTTTTACATTCATTTAGTATTTAATGACAAGCACTAATACTTTTGGCATTTTTTGGCTTTTTCTATAAAAACTCACATACATTCTCATCTGGCTACATTTTTGAAAGCATCAAAACAAACCCCTTAATATGCAAATACTATACACATGCATACATACTGTGTACATTTGTACGGATTAGCTACATACATATGTACATATATGTATACTTTCCAAAGAGAAAGCATCAACTACAATTGTTGACAAGTTAAATAATAAGTATAAATACTTGTTTGGAGAAATATAAAATATAAAAAATCACACAAAAAATTGTTTTCATTATAAATATATGTAAATAGTCATACCCTTTAACTTTATAAATTCAGCTGCAAGTGTGCTTTTTTTGTTGTTTTTTTAAGCAAACATGTTGTTTACAAACATTTATAGACAACAAGGAAGACTTTAGGACGACTCAATGACCTTCATATACTTTTAAATATGTATAAGTAACTTCTACTTCGCAAAATCACAGCAAATACAAAGAGAGCTATTTTTAATATGAATGAGTGTGCATACTTGAGAGATAATTTCTTTCTATGTATTTTTATCCTGAACAGTGCTGCCGCTTATAATCGATTAGTCTAAATTATGGCTTTTTTTCAAGATGAAATTAGAAAAACAAGTTAAATTCGACTGTGCCGAGTTTTATATATCCTCCACTGTGTTAGCAATATATTAATAATTTTCACTTTATAGATTCATACAAAAATTTAAGTGAGCGAAGATAATTATTTTTTTTTTTTTTTTTTAGTATTTGCAAATATATTTTCAGTGTTAATGGCATATTTATCAAATACTGAAGCTACCTAGCGCTAGATGGCAGCACAAACGCAAAAACTTTTTTTTTTTTTAGAAATTGCGATCTCAAACGTCAGCTGTTAAAATTTCACCCAAATTCATCGATTAGTTTATTTGTCGTAGTCGTTTGAAGTAAGCAACTTTTGTGTTTCTTGAAAAATGGAAAAAAGTGAATTTCGTGCAGTGATTAAATACTATTATTTGAAAGGGAAAACGGCGAAAGAGACAAAAGAAAAGCTCGATAAACATTACGGTGAATCTGCTCCGTCAGATTACATGGTAAAATATTGGATTGCACTGCAACAATAACATCAACAGGAAGGCCAAAAGAGGTGGTTACTGAAGAAAATATCAAGAAAATCCTCGATATCGTTATGAATGATCGCAGAGTCAAGTTACGTGAGATTGTTGAAATGGTAAGCATATCATATGAATGTGTTCAACATTTTGCATAAACATTTGCATATGAAAAAGCTATCGGCAAGATGGGTGCCGCGTTTGCTCTTTCTTCAAGACAACGCACCGGTTCACATAGCATTAGATACGATGCTAAAATTACGTGAAATACACTTCGAATTGGTTGATCATTTACCTTATAGTCCAGATTAGCTCCTAGTGGCTTTTTCCTGTTTCCAAACTTGAAAAAATGGCTCGCAGGAAAAAGATTCATCTCAAACGAAAAAGTGATTATCGAAACTAACGCGTATATTGAGGGGTTCCCAAAATCGTATTATTCAGATGGTATACAAAAGTTGGAATATCGTCTTACTAAGTGTATTGAGCTAAAAGGAGACTATGTTGAGAAATAAATGGTTTTTGAAAAAAAAAATTAATTTTTTTTCCTACTTAGGTAGCTTCTATATCAATCCGCCCTCGTACGTCATTAAATATGTCTATATATGTTTTTAGTAGTTTAGCGGTAATTCACTGCCCAAAGGATTTTAGCAACTTCCGAACGAACCATAGAAGATTACGGGATGGGACAAATATCATATTAAAGGGAAGATCACCTAGATTTGTATTCTTTTGCGCAAACGCTCAGATTATTTAAAAAAAAATGTTCAACATCCATTTATGGACGGATTCAACTGAATTTTGGTCCATTTGCACTCATTTTTTGCACAGACATTATGACTGTCATTTCTGATAAAACTGCTCACCACGTTTTTTGTCCGATAAAACTGCTTACCACGTGTTTCGTGTTTCCGTTTCGTAGTTTAGACAAAATGAGGAAAAAAACTCACTCAGAAAATGGTCAAAAATAGAGGTAGTCGTAGTTTTCGACTCATAACTCCGCCATTTATTAACCGATCCGGCTGAATTTCAATAGCAAAAATCTAACAGAAACAACTGAAAGATTTTTATGCCTAGACTCTTCAGAAAGTTGATTTCAACAACTTGACGGACATCGCTAAATCGACTCCGCCATTCATAAGGATCCAGAATATATATACGAGTACTTTATAGGGTGTCCCATGTACGATGTAGAAATTAAAAACGGAATCACAAAGTTATACATATATACCCTTCTTACTTACAGTGAAGGGTATAAAAACAAAATATCAATTTTGTTTATATGTAGGTATATATGAGAGAGCTGAAAGCGGTTTGTGTGTCATGTGCTTAAATTAATTTTAAAAAAGTTTTATAGAAGAAGCAAAAAATCTCTCTTAATATGAAACATTAACCAATATTTTGCAAAATCTTTTCAGTTTAAGCTTTGTGTTAAGAATGATATTTTTAATTTTAGGAATGAATCATTTTTTTGGAACATGTAAATTGATACGGGCATCATAATCCACCAAAAACTCGAACTTGAATTTTTTTTTGCAAATTAGAGCATTTTAAAATCTTTTTTTATTTTTCATTTATTTTAATAACCAAACACTTATTTGTACTCGTATATTGTAACATTTAAATTCCTTCTTTATCTAAATTAAAAACTCTTCTCTTAAATAATAACAGTTCAAATACAAAGTCCAATTTATTTCTTTATTCGTTTTATATCATTAAAGGTACGGTCACATTAAACAAATATTTGTCGAAATAATCGTGACCACTAAGTCATATATATAGAAGTTTATTAGCTAAAATTAATTATTTTTTTATTAAAGTAAAACATGCTTGCATTATTTTATTATTTTAATTAATTTCATGTAATACAATTTATGTTAGACTATAAAAATATTTGCCAAAAAGAAGTGTTTACGTTTATTTCGACAAATGTTTCTGTAATGTGACCTTAGCTTTAGTAACTTAAAAAATTGAAAAGAGAATGAGAGATAAAAGCTCTTTGTAGGTATGTACATTTTTTTTACAGTGACAAGCAAAATATTTCTTACCAAATTAATGCTCTATGCCTCAGCAAAAAAAAAAAACCTTGATTTTGAAGCAATAGCGAAGATTGGAAAAAAAATTTATTACATTTTGGGATGCAATGTTTACTCTCACAAGCTAAAAATAGAATTTTGTTCAGGTTTGTGCTTCCATAGAAGCGTTAAAAAAAGCATCGTTTTGGAGAAACTTTCAAAATGCTCTCTTTATGATAAAAAAAAGAGCATCTTTGAATAAACACAACATAAAACTTAAATTTACAAAATGCTATCGCAAGAACAAACCAGTTTCAAATGAAAATTTATTGCTGCCAAGAAGCACTAAGGTAAGCGAGAGTTCAAAAAACATTTGTACAGACACCTACTGTGTACCTGCTTTTTTGTGGGTAAGTACACACATTTCGTACTTTACAGAGCTTTGTGGCTGAAGTGGTTGAGTGACGTGTTAACGTTTCTTAACTGCAGGAATGCCCTGGTTCTATCCCAGCAAGGATTATGAATTAAATAAAAAAAAATAATTAAGCAGTTTTCTTGTATTTTTTTATAGAACATTAATCATAGAATGCATAAAATAAGCATTTTGTGGAAGCAAAAACTATTGCTTCTAAGTGGATCATCGCGAACAAAAATCATGCATTATAAATGCGCAACTGAAGGTGATGCCGTTCTGTTGTCTCACTTACAAAAATGCTTCCAGACAAGCACTAATTTTTGCTGGGGTACCAAATATGTATACAGGCAACTGAAATACAAAATATTTTTAAAAAAGTATTTGAATTTCAAATTAAATAAAAATACTTGAGTTTCCTTTTCTAATAATTATTCAAAAAACGGAAATTTTTGTATTGAATCCAATGAAATTGATTGAAATTGTTTGTTCTTTTGTATTAAACAATTTGCTCTGACAACTGGTTTCTCGAATAATATTATCAGTGCTGTTGTGTATTCCGAATTCGAATATTGTATTCCATCAATGGTCATTGTATTTTTTGTTCACAACGTTATACGAGTATGTAGGATTATATGTTTGTCATTAAGTTTGCAGTTTCTAAAGATTACTGCGTAGTGCACGAACCTACCTATCATTTGTACTGTTTGTGCTACAAAAAAATACCTGAGAAGTGATATTATTTTTCTGGTAGCTACTGTCGAGTACAGCAAGAATCTGTTTTAGAATTTGCCAAACACCCCCAAAAATTTTTAGTTAGGGTAAAAAACTTTTTATTACTTAAAGCTGAGGATGTTATTCTGCCACCACTGCATCGAAAGTTAGGATACATGAAACAATTTGTAAAAAAAAAATTATGTAAACGGCGAAGCTTTTTAAATCGGTGTTCCCAAAATAATAGAAGGTATATACTAAAGTATTTGTTATTTACTACTGGTATAAGAAAGAGAATAAGTATAACAAATATAGTACGGATTTGTTTTTGTACACCACCTCAACTCATACAAATATTTAGATGTATTTGTTTCTCTGTCTCAAACAACTGTTGTACTATAAATATTTCCAAATAATATCTTGTATAAACAGATATTTACGGGTCGGCTCCATAAAAACGAACTTGGTTCGTACATTTGTTGAAAACAAATATATGTATAAGAAAATTTGTTTTGGTAACACACGATACACTACTGGACACTAGAATAAAGCACAGTGTCTAGTGTCCTTTTTACAGTAGACCAAAAAGTTCTGTGCAAAAATGACGCAACAGAACAAGTATTGACACTTTTTGAATTTTTTTTTACAGTTCTAACAGTACTTGTGTTTTGTACGGCAGTATAAATTCAAGACCAAATTTTGTGTTAAAGCTGTGACATCATTTTTAAACTGTGCATACGAGTAGTAGGTACACTACTCTTTATTCAACACGAGCGTGATCAAACACCTTAGACATTCCTTTTAAAGACACACATGCATACACATGTTTGTATAACACCATGTTTGTGTGCACAAACGTTACGCATGTATAGCTTAAAAATTTCTGTAAAAAAAAAAAAAACAAAACATGTGGCTGTGAAAGTACACCTATAAACACATACATACGTGTTAATACAGCAAAGTTCTATAAAGTCCAGGGGGGTTACTCTCTATTGCGATGCGAAAGACAAACCATTCGCATCTGTATGATTTTTACATTGAGTTGCGATGCGTTTTCTTTCGCATCGCAATAGAGAGTAACCCCGCTGCTGTCATGTTGCTTGTTCTACTGCCTTATTGTTATGTTTAGTTTTGTGCTAGTGTATTTGTGTTCTGGTTGTTCTATGTTCTAGGGGTTCAAAATTTTACTGCAGTGCAAAACACTTTGTCACTGAAGTATTTGTTTTGATATGCGTTAGAACAGTGCTTGACAGTATTTTAAATCAGGGATAATGCTTGAAAGTTGTTTCAAGTATGCCCTTTAAGGTACTCACTCACTATCCTACTTAGTCGTACGATCTGTCTAAAGACACATGTGTGCTAAAAAAGTATGATAGTGTGTATTGAACAAGCAGACTTTTTGACAGCTCTGTCCGATTTTTTAATGTTATGAAAATTTTCATAAAATAAATTTTATCTGTGCGATCAGAGTTGCATTTTCTATCTTTAAGGCAGAAAAATAGCAACAATACCAAGCTTGTGTTTTGTTTATACAAACTTTTAGGTTATTTTTCATTGTACATATTTGTAAAAAAAAATATTTTACAAAGAAGAAAATAAATACTTTTAAAAGTATTAAGCTGAGTAAACATATGTTTTTGCATCTTTTTTTGTATAATAGTGTGGCATAAAGTTAGCCATTTTGAAGCGATTTCTTCAAGTAGGAAAGAATTCTATCACACATTATTTTGAGTCAGTACTTTTAGTATGTATGTATGCAATGTATTAATAAACATATATTGAAAATAAATTCAAAAATTTTACGGTTTCTTTATAAAATGCTATGTAAAAACGGCTCCAAACTTGGAAAATGGCAAAAAAAAATTTGTTTGGTGGAGAAATACGCACCAGATTGCTCAAGTTTACTTAAATAATATATATATATATATGTATACATATACCATTAAACGGCCTCAATGGTTTCTTTGTAAATCAGCTGAGAAGCTTAAAATCTGTTGATATTCAACTAAGTTACTGGTTTAAAAGCGCATAAAGGTCAAGATTTTGCAAGTGTTGGGCAAATTTCAAAAACAGATTCTTGTTCTACTCGGCAGCACCTACCAGAAAAATAATATCACTTCCCAGGTATTTGCATTTCATTTTTTTTTTTTTTTTTTTTTTTTGCATCTCTGTAATCCCCATAAATATTGTGTATAAAATCAAAAGTAGAGCATCGATTTTAATAAAATATGATTGTAATACCTAAACCTGGTGAATTTTGATCTCCTTCTGTTTTAAATAATTTTTTGAAAATTAAAAAACTACTAAGTGTATTTAGAAGCACTGTGGGTATGGCTTCAAGAAAACTTTATTCTGGAATTTAGGATTTTTTTAACAAATAGCATTAAACGCTTTCAAGTAATTAGGAAATTATGGTATATGTACTCGTATATAGGATACCACAGCCAATTAAGAAAAACGAAATACAGATATGAAATTAGTGCTAAAATATACTTTGCAAACAGTTTTCAGTTGCTGTTGCTCAGTTCTAGGCGACCGCATTAGCGTATTCGCTCAACAGCTGTTTTATTTCAAATTGTCAAAATTTACGAGTAGGATAAATAAAAAATGTTCAAATTTCATAAAAAAAAAAATTAAATTACATAAAGAAATATAGACTATTTGAAAAAAAAAAATTAATTCACCTTTTTTATGATTTTCAGAATACAATCACCGTGTATAGCATAGATTTCGAAATTTGCTTAAGCATTTTACACGAAAATGTTTAAACAAGTGTAATTTAAGGATGTTAAAATAAAAGGTCTTTTTATTTCCCTTTTTTTTATCTAAATTTGTTCGTATTATAGTAGACACTGAATATAATTTAATATAAAATACTCGTATATGAAATATAAATTAATTGTTTAGAAACCATTGAAATAAAAGTATATATTCTACACCATGAATTTATTTAGTCTAAAATATGTTTGCAAATATGAAATGCCCCGTAAATCAAATCCGTAAAACATAAGCATGTCCATACGAATATGGTTACGCACATAAAATTACATGTTTGTTTATTTTTAAGCTTCATTATATACTTTACAGTTTATAAATACATGCATAAATACATACATGTATAAATTATTGATTTTCTTATTTGATAGATAAAAATTTTGATATTTTTATACGAGTATTTCTTAGTCTACATCAGTCTCTAATGAAATAAGGGGAGAAAAGCAACAAAGCGGTATGCATGCACTAATGCTTGGCTGTTCGATTGAATGGCTAAGCGGCAAACAGACTGTAAACATTAAAAGATAAACACATACACACACAAATATCTAGCATATAACTTATATTACTATTTAGTATACATAAATTTATATATATGTATTAAATAAATAAAGCTTAAAGCAATTACAAACTTACTATATCCTCTTCCGGTATGGTAGTACATGATGTACGGGTGTAACGCGTTCGATTGACAACATCAAAACTATAACGATGTTCCTCCAAAGGTGGTACATGATCGTCATGATTATGACGATTAAGACTTTGTCGTTGAGCTACACGAGCGGCCAATTGAGCACCACCATCCGAAAAGGAACGTATGCGTATAACTCCATTTTCATCAGTTGTCAATGAAATTGCCTTAAAACGATCAACCACTGCTGTTTGAATTTGATTAACATTCATGGAATTACCCATATTACTTTTATTAGTATGGATGTGTGCACATATATGTAGATATGTATGTGTGCTCCTTGCTGATTTGTTTAATTTTATTAACAACTACTTTTTTGACAAAATTAAATGCAGGCAGGCAATCTGGCAGATTTTATTGTTCTACATGTGTATGTATGCATACGAATGTATCAAGTTTGGACTTACTTTCCTGTTTTTAAGTATTTCATTAAAGTTATAGGTAGAAACTTAAAAAAATAACTGGAAATATTGCACATACATATGTACATACACACGTGTGAGTATTGGAAATATTGCACAACATACGTTTGAGTATTTTGTACGAATTTGATTTGAGAAAATTTAAAGAATAAAACACAATATTTAGAAAGTAAAATTGCAAACTTTTTATAACAATAAAAACAGATAAATACAACAACAACACTACCGTACTTCGCCAGGATAAAAAGAAAACTGAACATAATCAGTTAATAGAAACTTGCATGACCAACATTACAACAATAGCAGCATGAGAAAAATAACAACAACAGCAAATTTGCATATAATGTTTTAGACAGGAGTTTGATTGTGAATTTGTGTGTGTGTGCATGTTGGCATTCAACAGGCGGTTTGCAGGAAGAAATATCTAGGAATGTGTGTGTGTTTATGCGGGCGTGTGTGTTTGTGTGTGTAACCGAGGATATAGAACGTAATTTTAAATACATTTTTAACTAATGTATCGAAACCTTTTTAGGATCTACGGATATTGAACTGGTGTGGTGTGTGGGTGTGTGCCTATGTATTTCAAAAACAAATATTATAAAAAAAAATTTTTTTCTAAATATTCAACTTTACTTAGAGCAGGACCACACACATCAATTTTAGCTGGGCAATTCTTGATTTTGTAGGAGAGATAAATAGAAAAGAAGAATGGAAAAGGGCACAAACTTGCTTGTACTCTTATACAAAAAAAGACAGGTAGCTTGAAGGTTGAATGATAGACTTGCGCTCCGTAGTTTAATTTAGTGAGCGCTCTTCTTAGTTCAAAAATTAAAAAGGAATAGTTCGTTCATTTAGTTCATTTGATCTTTTGATTGTCATTGGACGTTCTTTATTATGTAAAATGATATTGAATTGGGGTTCAAAAAAAAATTTTTACGAAACAAAATTCGAAAAATTTTTAAATTTAGTTTTCGATTTCTTTTTTAATAATTTAATTCAAAAAGTACTTTAGTCACTATGGCTAAAAAAAAATTAAGTATTAATTTTAAAATCTTAAAATTAAGCTTTTTAGCACGCATAATAAATTTTCTCTTCTTCAGTTTATTTGTTTTAAATACCATTTTTGTAAAAGAAAATAATTTGCAACTTTCGTTCCTTCGTCATTGTTTTCGTTTAAGTTAAGTTCGTTCGTTCATTTATAGGTCGTTCATTTAAAATAAAGAGCAAGGAAATGAACTATAGGAATTTAAAACACGGACTAGTTCGTTCATTTCAAATAAGTGAATAGTACAATGTGAATAGTTCGTTCGTGTACTACCCAAAACTACTGAATGAATGACCGTATAAGAATGCTAAAATTGCCGAAACAAAAAATTTGTATGTGAACAAAACGACAATTTTAAAAGAGAATTGAGAAAGAATTGCGCAACTAAACTTGCCGTGTGTGGTCCTAGTCTTACACTTGTATTCAGATCAATCTGTAAGGTTCAAGCGCTGTGCTGTTTAAAAAAACGACCAATCTGACTAGCTAGAAAGTTTGTTTGAACATTTCTCAAAAACATTTAAAACATTGAGTACTTTTCATGCAAGTTTTATGGA
Source organism: Thelaira solivaga (assembly GCA_947397855.1). Taxonomy (NCBI): domain Eukaryota; kingdom Metazoa; phylum Arthropoda; class Insecta; order Diptera; family Tachinidae; genus Thelaira; species Thelaira solivaga. The sequence goes on along the minus strand of OX377613.1, from coordinate 49,043,761 downwards.
CATTATGATTATTCATTTTCTCTAAAGAGCATATCGTCATATGTTTTCAAGAAAACTCTCTCACATTCAACACATTTTATAGGAGAAACCAAAAAGTCTCTATTATGAAAAATTATCAAAACTTTTTTTAATTGTTTTTTCAGTTTAAGCTGAACGTTATTTTTATTTCTAGAATTGAAAAATAGTGCAGGAACTAGTACTAGACTAATGTTAATTTTTTGTAACTTGTATGACCGTATTAACTTCTATGTGTCGAACACGCCCTCGAATACGATACTTTTGGATTTAAAATATTTTTAAGAATCTAAGGATAGTTATTAACAAAGTAATTGAAATTAGCTTTTTAAGTATAATAATATTTTTCAACAGATTTTTCTGACATTTGATACATAGGGCCACAATTATAGTCATACTAAAGTCGATATCTTTTTAAATAGGACTTTAAACGCACATAATTCCTATGAACAAAAGTCAGATCTTAATAAAAGCCCACTTTTTTATGACTATGATTATGGCCCATAGTCTTTTTTTATATCAACTCATGGAGTAAAAGATCGGGCGATACCGAGTGAAAATCTAATGGCACCGCTTAAAAATGGCCTCTCAGAAACTACTTAGGTGACAAATGTACATCCAATTTCTTAAAAAAAAGCCTAAGATCCAAGCTAAAAATTATTAGGCTAACATGTGTGTATATATTTACATACACACACACATACAGATTACCAGTTAATTGAGTGTACCCATTATGACGGTTGGCTAGGTCTTTGGACGATTGAATAGCTTTTTTTTGTTAGTTTTGTTATTTATTTACGTCGAAGAGGTTTGTGAGAAACATAAATGCTTCGGCCACTTACTAAATACTTTATTTTTATACACAAGGTGTGCCAAAAGAAGTCATCCGATGTTGTTTGGCTCTAATTTTTTTTTTTTTTTTTCTAAATGAAAATGAAATGTGTGCAGTTGCTCCGTCCTGTTCGACCCACATGTTCTCCAGTCCTAAATCGTTCAATTACGGCAGAAAAAACTAGGTTAACATGGCCCTATAGCGCACACTGTCCATTGTTGTCGTTTGACCAGCCCGATGACTCCTCTAGCCGCCTCTAGCGTGAACAGCGCACCATGCAGTCACTATGAGCGGGGGTAATAGTTTTGCTTGTTCACGTACGCGCTGAGGTGGAAATGAGCCTCGTCGCCCATTCGATTATTCCGCGTTCTTGGGAAGTGTATCGCTCCATGGCTTGTTCACTTGTATTCTACATCTGCCTAGTTCACAAATGTCAAAACATATTTGACATTGGAGCATTTGCAAAAATAAGAGCATCTTCCAATAGGGTGATTTCTTTTAGCCCACCTTGTATAAAAATAAAAGTGTAGTTACACTGTGGGTATTGTAGTAATTATATACTTAAGTAAGCATGAAGTACGTACATATCAGAGATGTGCATGAATACGATTCAAATGCTTTTTTGTCAAGTTTGTGAATGACAAATCTTTCATATAAGCATACCACTTCGGTATTCCACAAAAATACCTGAGCAAAATTTTTGCTAGCAAAACTTGCTACGAAAGTCTTATTAGAACATTGACAATATATTTGCTCTGGAGGGTTACTCTGCATTGCGATGCGAAAAAAACGGTACTAAGTCGAATATTTCATGTGTTTGATCGTTTACTTTTTCCATTCGTCTGGTAGTACCACGCTCTGTAATGAGTAAGCGCGTGTCAACGTAAATTTATACACACAAATGTCTTGGGATATCCAAAGACCAAACTCAAAACATACCTGATAGCCACACATTACTACAATCATGTGTAATATTTTATAATAAAAAGTGCTGGTAAGCCCTTTCAAGTATGCTTGTTCATTGCATTAAAAATTTTTAAAATTTGCATAAAATTATGAGTTTCTTCGACATAATCCGCAAAATTTTAAGACGATGTAAGTATGACTTAAAGAAAATGTGTCACTTCTCATTTACGCGATAACGGTATATCTGGAAAACCAGAACTAATTTAAAGAAAAGAATGTTGACTTAAAATCAGGGGCCAAAAACACTTTAAAACAGCTATCACTTGCTCTGATCCATGCCTATATATTGGTTTAATTTCAAAATAAAATTACTTGTATATTTTAAAAAAGAAAAAAGCAAGCTAAGCTTTAAGTTTCAAATAAAAATTATTTAATTGTAAAATTTTTTATTCAATTTTAAAAACTTAAAATTTTTTGTGCAGAAAATAAAAATTATTTTTGGATTTTATAATAAATAATTATAAAAAGCAAAAATTGGAAACTTGCAGTCATTTTTGTTGAAGCCAACGCCAAATTTAGGCATAAGCGGTACAGAAGAATTAAAAAAGATGTCTATTCGAAAAGTTACGAGAATGGCAAGCAAACGTAGAACGTCATGTCCAACAACATCAACACCACGACGTAAAGCTTCAAACAGCCATCCAGGAAAACGTTGCATGAGACCAGGTCCAGTTTCACGTAACCCTTATTTGAACTTTTTGAGGCAGTTTCGAAAGAAGTGTTTAAATTTGTCGGCTACTGAAACTGTTAAAAAAGGGGCTGAGGAGTGGCGAAGTATGTCGAAAGAAGATAAACTTCCTTATATTGTAGAGGTAAGCAACAATTTTAGTTTTTTTTTTTTTCTGAAATTGTGCTAACAAAAATTTTCATTTAGGCATTTTATGCCCCCATACGACGCAGAAATTTGTGTAAGCCAACTGATCGGTATAAGGCTCATAAGATGCCGAGGAAAAGTAGATCAAACTTGAATAGAAGAAGAACGAAATCAAAAATCAGAAGAAGAGTTTAACAAAATTTTGTGTTTATGTGCAAATTTATCTGTGAATATTGCTAGATTAATAAAATTACAACAAAAATTAATTAATGTTTTAATTGTAATTATAATATGTATACACATACATACTAGTACATACAGCTGTGTTAAAAAAGAGCGCTTTCCTTTTCTTAATATGTTACTTGTCGATGTAATCTTCCGATTATAATTAAATAGGTAAAAAAACAAATAGCACAAATTTTTGATAAAACATTTTAAACTGAACAAAATTGCAAATTTTCAATAAAAAAAATTTATTATTTATACCGATATATTGTCGCATGGCCTTTGGTCGCAATAACGGCAGAGTAGCGCTTCGACTTAGTGTTAGTTAGGGTTTCTTATCCTGTTTTGGGAATCATTTCACATGGCTTTGAGTAATTGTCCTATTGGATGATCCAAACTGGAGGCAAATCTTCTTTTGAATAAGGAAGCATCACGTTTTATGAAATATGAAGTGGAACCACTCCATGGACAACATGCCTATACTATTATGCTTTTAACTCTGTGATTTATGGTCTTTTTACATTATACTCTGCGCTTGGAAGTGGACTAATATAAGAAGGAGAACCTTTGCTACCATGCAAAACAACTTTACTCTCATCCGACAATAAAATTTTCCACCATTTTAAACGTATGCTGATATGCTTTACAGTCAGCAATTTAAACTTTCTGGGATTACAAAGTTCTATATTATGTTCCCGCAAATGCTTATGAACTGTGTTTTAATTCTTTTTATTTAGTTTTGTAGCTGGCTTAAAGTGATCCCTCTTAATATGGCTAGTCTATAGGCTAACCTATAAATGGAACATTGCCGTTCTTCTCCTACGAATTTAAACTTTTTTATATTACTAACTAACTAGTTGACTCGGTAAACATTGTTTTGCCTTAAAATTTTTATATATTCGATCTTCTTACACTAAGAAATCGTACTCAAAGAGTAAAGAACCGTGCGAGACCGGTTAAAAACAAGTAGTAGGCAAATAAGACAGATACCGTTGTGTAGTTTTAAAGATCTAAACATACATACAGACATAGGGACAGATGCAGGAAGCGACTTTGCTTTATACTATGTAGTGATATTATGAATGGTGTTATTACCCCTAGAGATGTAAGAATTGCTTTGAAAAGTAAGGGGAATAAAAAGTCCTGTGGTTCTCATGGTATCCCTGATTTTGTACTTAGGAAAACGGATATTAATACATTGAGAGAATTGGCAATCCTAATAAATCATTATCATTTTTCTTTGGCATGGAACGAGGCTCCAATTACACCTATTAAGAATACTGTCTCTAAGGCCTTGAATAAAAGGTATGCTACTTTGACTGTCATTTTGGATTTTTCTAAAGCATTTGATACGGCATGGCAAAATGATTAGTTATGGTTTTCATAGCAACACGTCCAGAATTATATTATCATTTCTTAGAGACAGAACTTTTAAAGTGAAAATTGGGGAAAGCATGTCACTCTCCCGTAGGGTGAATGCTGGTGTGCTACAGGATTCTTTGCGTCGTCCCATTTCGTATAATATTTTTGTATCGGATATACCTCAGCCTCCTGATGGCGTTCGTATATTAATGTATGCTGTGCGTTTTATATGAATATTTTGGGAAATGGGGTCTAAAAATGAAACTATGGGCATACTGATTAAGGGTAGATGCGGTCGCCTCTTTGCCAACTTGAGGCACTTTATGCCAGTAGATTACTCCCAACGTTTCTTGCAAACATTAGAACCTTTATATTGTAAAAGCTATTGACTAAATAAGAATTATTAATCAATAGTTACAAAAAGATTCAAATATTCAAACAAAAAACTCAGTATAATATTGAACAATAAAACTGTAGATTTAATTTATTATAATTAAATACTCTTTTCAGTTTTTTGTTTTAATTTGTTATTTAGTTGTAAGTTGAATTTAGTGTGTGCTTAGTTGATAAGTTAATTTAAGCTTTCCGTTTTTTGTCGCAAATGTAAAAAAATCGTAATTTTAAAATATAATAGAGCTTTAAATTTCTTAATCAAATGTAAAATAGTCTTAGATAAGTCTCTGTACGTTAAGAAAATATAATAAAAATGTTGTGTAATAATTATTTCGCAGTAAATAAATATGCATTATATGTAGCTAATATTACAAAGAGGAAAATATCTTTTTTTTATTTTTGCTTTTTTGTTTGTAGTTGATAAATTTTAAAACTACGGAAACGATTTTAAAAATTCTTTCACCACTATAAAGCTACATTATCAGCGAGTAACATAGGCTATATAACATAATACTACGCATACGTTTACGCCTATTACATTATGCAATGATTTAACAATTAAAATTCTATTTTCCAGCGAATTTTTTTATTTGGTACATAAAATCAATATATTCCAAGAGTGGTCGCTAAATATTCTAAAATCGGCTACGATCATTTTTACGCAGGTAAGTTAGAAGTCTTGAGACCGGGTAAAAACAGCTACTCAAAAACCAGATTTTATTTATACAACCTGTTTAGGAAACGGGATAACACCGGTAGAGATCGGGTAAAGACAACTGGTAAATTTATAAAATAGTTTTATATACACTTATTTTACAATTTGTGCTAAAAATAGCTAGTCAGGTACTATATTTTGACCGACTGCAGTCAGTGCTGCTATTTATATCGGCATATACCACCATTGCACGTTTGCTATATTGCGAGAATTTTTTTGGGCAGTTAATTTATGCAACAATATAAAATGTTTGAAACCAGCCATTGCTCTTGAAAACTGCACAATCAGCACAAGTTTGTGATAGTGGCTCACAATTAATTGGTAATTTATCAGGTTTTTCAAGATTTATTTGCTTTCATGCAATAAATCTAATAATTTATATTGAATTCTTAAGAACATCTTATTAAATCATTATAATTAACGTTTAAGTGAATTCACAACAAATCATTATTTATTTTCATTGGTTAAAAGCACAAGTTGAAATGACCAAGTAGGATGTGGTTTTTTGTTGGAAGCCTTGCTATTAGAAAGTTACTATAATTTTTTCTTCATGTAATCAGCATTTAATATTTTTAAAGAAAACAATTAATTTTTGTTTAAATGCGACGAATTTGACCTCCACTTAAATAAGTAGCATTCTAGTGTTCTTAATACGCTATATGCACAAAGATGTTTTTTTTTTTAAATATATTAGACTTACCTTTTCTAATTTTTGAAAATACTGCCGCAAGAATTGTATAGGATTTTCCGGGCGACTAACGCACAATTGCACGATACAATCCTTCAAAACACGTTGTATACCATGTGATTGTATGTAATTTTCACATTCGCGTAAGCTTTGTTGTTCTTCCAAGGTGTTGGCCATGTTGGCGAACATGTACGATACTCAGTACTCTCGTTAAATAAAGGCGGGGATAACAGACAGCGGCACAAGAGCAACTATACGCAATAGGAGTAGTGGAAGATAAATGTTTATTACTCGCCAATACAAATTATCAACTTTAATAGTTTTTATGGTAATGGCAAAAAGCAAAATAAATATGTAATTCCAAATAGGTTTAATAGTAAGGATAAGAGCACCAGTCAAGCTTCCATGCAAACTTTTTCACAATGCCTTTGTAACATTTACTAACTAAATATTCACATATGAAATTTACTTAAAATTTAAAGATGAAAAATTAAATACATACATTCAATATAAATTCTTTGTTTTTTATTGCCCTATGTGCTGCTACCACCTTTTTATAACTTTACTCTAATATTTTATGGGCTTTCTACCTGTGAAAAATTACGTTTTCACCAAAAATTTTATCTGAAACTTGTTAAATTGTGTTTAAATTTTATTATATATTGTTAGAGTATATTTAAAATTTGGATATTTGTTTTATTTACTAAATTAACCAATAAATTAAACACTTGTTTTATACGTAAATAAAATTTACAAAGCAACAATAAAATTTATTTAAGTGATATACTGTGCTTTATTTTTTCTTTCGTTGCTTCTTATAATTCATTTGCAATTTTTTTACACTTTTGCTTTCAGAACTTCCTACAGAAAGAACTAACAATAAATGTCATATCAAAGAAACGAATATTGACGAATGCTTTTTAAATCTAAATAAAAAATATGAGAAGAAAATCGCTAAAAGAAGACATAAAATAGTAGGACACCATTTACACAGGGAAAGTTTACTTTGCAAAGTCTTGAGTTTATAGGAGATAGGGGTGAAGAGAACGGGAGGCAGTACAGACTTTCTTGTACTCGCAAATTCGTTTTGTTCTTTGTTCGTAGTTTATATAACTGAAGTTAGCTGCAACTTTTTATTTGAAAACAAAACAAAATTTGAGAAACAAAACTTTCCCTGTGTAAACACCAAAGAAAGTTTAAAAGAGAATTCAACAAAATTTGTCAAAGTAAACTTTCCCTGTGTAAATGGTGTCTAGGTTTTGAGCTGCCACTGTTTTAGAACGAACTGGCTTGTCAATTATGTATACTACGGTAACACTGTTATTTGTCGCCATTTTTTCTTGACTGAATACAGCAAATTCTTTTTTGTGAAAATTAAGAAAAGTTATTTAACTTGATAAAATTATTTAGCAACTTATTAAAAGGTCGCAAACCAACGTTTTTTAAAGTTAATAATTTACAAATAATTAATATTTAAATAAAGGTGAGTTTTGGTTATACAAAAAACATTGATTGCATTGCGGTGGCATACCAAGTAACAAGAAGCACATTTTTAATGTGTACCTATATAAATTTTAGTTCGTTTTATATGTATTCAATAACAGGAAAAATTTATCAATTATTTTTACGAGAACAGCACTTGTTGGTTTTCATCTCTTCCCGACCATACGAAATTGCACAAACTACTGCATACTGAAATTATTACACACAAGTATCTTCATCCTTGGCTTGCTAGAAAATTAAAATGTAGTTATTTTAGTATAAAATAGTTTAGATTAAACGAATGAATTCAGGCAAAAGTCGGTTTCATTCTGTATTATTTATATATATAATATATGTAGTTAACTTTATATATATATATATATAAATGAATCGAACTTTTTCAATGAGTCTGGAAGATCGAAGGCTTCCGCCCAATTAATTAACACGAGCTGATAAATAAGAAATCTGTGGCTCCATCTTTAGGTTTCCCATCGTTTTTTTTGTTGCGTCACAAATAAGGGACATTATAGTTCATATCATTAAAACAGATTCTTACGGAATGTGATTATTTAATCAAGCAAAATCCACCATTTGACATACGGACAATTATTTTATATTGTATTCAAGACTATACATACACATATCTGTATACTAAATTGTTATTGTGGCATAAAATTACACGTATTTTTTAGCAAAATGCCACGAGGTTTTAGTAGAGGTTACAACAATCGAGGTGGTGGGAGTTCTTCCCATCGTGGATCGTCCTATCGTTCTTCCAATTATAATAGTGGTGGTCGCATTCATAATTCCGGGCGTTCTTCTGATCGGTATAGTGGTGGCAGCGGCGGGGGACGTTATGGTGGTCATGGTAGCAGCAGTAGCAGTCACTATGAATCACGTAATCGTGACCGTTTTAATGGCTCGAGCAGTAGCCGTCATGACTCTAGTCATAAACGTAGTTACAATAGGGTAAGTCACAACGGTCATAAAAATTGACTATTTTTGGAGGTGAGTGAGAAAGCCGACATTAAAACAAAAATTACCTAATATTTTTCAGGACTCTTCTCGGGATCGTTCCTCCGATACTAAAAGATCTCGTCAAGACGTAAGTACACAAATTTAAAAAATATAATTATTATTTTCTCACCATGTTAAAGCAACAAAAAAATTTTTTCTATATAACTTACATTTTTAACATTTGAAATAGATAAATTATTATCTTATTAACAAAACTATTTAATTACGATAATAATTTTATTATTTTATATATATTTATTATTGTAACCGAAAAATCAATAGTTTTATTTAGAATGAGCACAAAAATATCAAACAGGGTGTAAATAAAAGCTGTTTAATCTTTGATATCACGAAAAATTATCAGACACATGGATATTGTTGACTTTATGACTGTAAAATATATTAATATGAGTATTAAACAATTGTACACCCAGTTTACAGCTCTCCACAATGATTGATATAGCCACGAGAGAGCTAATTGGGTAGATTAACTGTCAAAACAATTATTTGCATATGTTGAAAGAATTTTCAAAAGGCTTTAAAGTATCCTCCATCCATAATGAAATCAGATCGTGTCTAATATATCTACTACCTAAATACTTCTACTCTACACTACTGTATTAGTATTTTTGATTTAGCAAAATTGAATATTACTACATAAACTAATAATATTGCGGTTTGCGCTCAGAGGATGCAGGCAAACACACCAAATTTTTATTTTATGTTTTTCCAAAGCAGAACCGATAAAAATCCAAATCAATAATGTGAATGAAGAGTTTTCTATAATAATACTACTACTACTGCTGTACTGTAATCGTTGCTATAACTGTTATGTATTTATTAAACAAATGAAAGTTGAGGCTTGATTGCTTTCGAATGAACATCATGAATCATGTAATGAAACAATTTTTAATGTAGAAAAAATCATTAAATCGTTGAGAGCAGTGGTAAAATTTGGTTTGATTAATCTACTCTTAAATTGAAATATAATATGTAAAAAATACATAAATGAAGACTATATGAAGCTCCTAACACCCTCTTATGTTATTGTTATCAAATCATTAAAAAAAATCGATCGCTACTACTACCAACCACTTTCCTTATTAAGAGCAAATAAATCACTTAGATAAATTCTGAAACTTGAAGCGCATATGGCAAGAACTGCATTACTGATAATCATTTAAAATCACAAAAATAAATAGAAAAAAACTTAATTGTATTATTTGTATTGTAAAAAAAACATCTAGAAATTTGACTACAAAAGTTGTTCTTGTTTTGTTAAAAACCGCTAAAAATAAACTGGTCTACTACAAATCTATTCTCATCATCGTATAAATCTAGGATTATAGACGTACATCATCTACAGGCAGAGGTAATCGTACCCCACCGCCACCTCCACCACCTACGGTTTCCTCTGGCTCAAGAGTTGGCAATACTTCAAGACATAGCGAACGAAGTAATTCCAAGCCAAGACATCGTTCACCTATGGGTCCACCATCCAGAAGACCACCCATACGCAGTGGTTTTGTATCTCGCATACGAGGTTCTAGCAGCCGGGGTGGTGTGCGCGTTGGACGAGGTTCAGGTCGTATTGTTCGCCGTGAATCTAACGATTTAAGAATAATGAGACGTAAACTACTATATGCCCAACAAAAAGATCGCGCACGTGTTTTGAAAATTGCACGCTTAACGAGGTAAATACTCCCACATTTAGTCACACAAAATTGCAAACATAAATTGAGTTGAAAATTGAAGGTTTTAAGGATGAAGAGACTGGGAAGCTTAATTGTTGGGAATTAAACAGTAAAAGATTTTCCCAATGGAATAGAAAGAACTAAGACTGTTTATTGCGTTTTATGCTTTTTATAAAAAAAAAATATTTATTTAATATTTCATGATTTCCATAAACAAACGTACACAGTCACAGTCTATAGTTTTCCAAAATCTTCCCTTAATAAACACATAACACACCTTAAAATCTCTAAATTCTTACATACAAAATGGCTACCTATTGATTATTGACATTAAAGTACAGCTATCTGTAACTCTGCAAAGATATTGAATTTAACCACAAATTTATTTCATATTGCTAAACAAAAAAGAAATGAAAAAAATACATCTTAAAAATTTTTGTTTGCCTCCTTGATAAACATTCGTACGTCTGTCTATTAACACGTACCCAAACAAATTCAATAATACTTCTTAGCTCTCTTAGACGTCGTCGTCTTGATAGAAATACATCGAGGAGTCCACGGAGATCGTCGAGAAGTACTAAGAAAAATATTTCGTCCAGCGAGGATGAAGATGGTGAGAAAAAGAAATCGAAGCGTAAGCATAGCGATGAAGAAGGGGACGGCGAAGATGAACAAGATGAGGAGAAAAAGGATAAAGATAAGAATAGAGGTGGTGATGAAACAAAAAAAAGCGCTAAATCCAAACGATCGAAATCATCAGAAAAATCTAACGCGGAGGATGAAGAAGATGACGAGGTAAATACATCGGCTGCCAGAGATGATGGTGACAGTGAGGAAGGTGGTGACGATGAGGAACAGGATGACAACAAATCGCAAACCGATAAAGATAAAGAACATACAGAGGGTGAAGAGGGAGTCGATAAAGCCGACGATGGTGATGAAAATGTTGTTACAACTGAAGGGGATGGTGAAAAGGTCGAAAAGAAAGAAGGTAAGAAAAAGGATTCTACAGATAATAGATCTTCGAAAAAAGATAAATCGACATCAAGTGCCAAGAAATCGTCTTCGAGTTCTAAGAAAAAAGAAGACAAAGAGAAGGATGATGAGAGGAAAAGTAAGAAATCAACGCGAAGTGATGACGAAGATGAAAATAAGGACCGCAAATCCCGCAATTCTCGACGTGATGAACGCAACAGTCCTTCACGGCGTGGTGCAAATTCACGTTTTATTAAATTAACATGTATACACTGTAACATGAAGTGTGTCACATTTAAGGTATGTTGTAATTAAAAACCAACGATATTTTCTCATTTCCTAACAATATTTTTATAAATGAATGCCAAATTTAGGAATATTCATACCATTTGAGTTCTCGTACACATAAAATGGCATTAAGGCAAATTGCAATGCGCCAGAGGGCACACCTGTTAAGACTACGAGCTCGACAAAGAGCCGCTCAAAAGGAGTTGGAAGAAAAATCAAAGGAAAATTATGAATCCAAATTTTGTCACCTCTGCCGTTTGCACTACCGACAACCCAAGGCCAAACATCAGCTATCCGAACACCACAAAATAATGAAAAAATTCCTTATGCCATATTGTTCTACCTGCCATTTGGCATTTAAGAGCCCCATATTATATGAGACACATCGATGCTCCTTGGAACACATCAGAGTAAGTGATAATCAGAAAAAAAGTATATATGTATGTAATTTGTAAAATTGTAATTTTGTTTTTAAGAATAAAGCGCGCAAGCAGGATTCGGATACAGAGAATAGCGGTGATGAAGAATTGCGTGAGATAGACTTGAATAAATTTATGACAGTCGATTCTGTAGGGGAGATCGACGAAGATATCGATGCCGACATGGAAGCATTGCTAAATGAAACCCAAACAAATGAAGAAAACAGTGAAGAAGGTGATGAAAGGGAAAGAGTTCCAGTTGGTGCAGAATTTGTTAAGGAAATTACTGCTTTTTATTGTGAAATCTGCGAACATTATTCGGCTGACAAGGGCACATTGGATGCTTATACCAAGAAACATTGTCTGCAAAGATCCCACCTAAAGTCATATTTGCGTTATAAAGAAGAAGAAAAACTAGAAACTAAGAAGCGTAAAGAAGGCAAAGATAGAAAAAAATCCGAATCAGATAAAAAAGAAGAAACTGAGAAGAAGGAAAAGACTGATGGGGAAGATGAAGAGGAAGGTGAAAAAGAAGAAGAAGAAGGAGCAGAGCAAGAAGAAATGATTGATGATCATGATGATGACGATGAAGAAGTTGAAGAACATGATGTAAATGAAACTCATGAAGCAGAGAATGATGATGAGGATGAAGAGGAACATGAGGAACAACATGAACAAGAAGAAAAGGTAGGACAAGAAGACAAGTTGTGGGAAGATGTGGATAAAGACTTGGGAGATTTTCTAAGAGAAGTGGAGCCACATGAACGTGACGAGGATGAAGAAGAAAATGATTCTGTTTTAAATATAGACATAGAAAGGTAATTTAAAGAGTTTTTAGACATATGGAAACTAGTAACCAATATGATTTACTTTTCTAGTGAAAAGCATAAAACTAAAGAACTTAATGGTAAAAAAGATGATGCTAAAGGGGACACAGAAGAAGCTGCCGTAGATAAAAATACAAAGGTGGTGAAAGAAACTCCCACTAAAAAAGAAAAATCTGTTACTGCACCCACATCTTCAAAGTCGAAACCGAAGCGTACTGCAAAAATTACAACATCATCAACAGCTAAAGCTTCTGAAACTAAGGCATAAATTAATTAATCTAATTCACATGCGTATATATATATGATATTTGCAGCGCCAAATTGGCTTTTACTGTTTAATATTTAAAAATTATTTTATTTTTGTTCTCGCAATTGTTTTTGCGTAAATCATCATCTCTACGTATTTAAAAACTACCTTAACAATTATTATTTTTTATGTAATTTCCTTTTAATATATAAGCAAGCAAAGAAGACAAGCTGTGTATTACAACTTTGTAAAAGAATAAAAAAAATGAATTGTAATTTTGTTTTCAATTACATTGCATAAATAACAACATAAATAAATAAAATTGTAAAACAGCAGTGTTCATTTTTAATAAAAGATGTTTACATTATAAAAAAATTAAAAAGGAAAAATCGAAGATACGAGCATGTTAGAATTATAAAAGCCACTTTATTCCGAAAAAGTATTAAAATCTTACTCGTATTTTGGGACTTACTTTTAGCAAGTGAAAGAATATGTTAAACCAATGCTTCCATTAACTACAATAAAATTAATTTAATCTCTTCATACCCTTCATTGTAAGTGAGAAATGATTTCGTTTGTAATTTCTACAACGTACATCTGCCACCCTATATACGAGTATGGATCTTTATATAAAGCGGAGCCGAATAAGCTATTGAATTTCAGCCCGATCGATCCACGAATAGTAGATCTGAGTGAAAAATATGTATCTGTAGGTATTTGAAATGTCTGTCGTATACATGACAAGGAAAAAAAACAAAATATGTGCAGTTGAAAACGTGTGTTCATATAAAAAAATAATGGTGAGTAAATGAGAAAAAAAGTTTCTTTTTTTTTACACAGTATGTAGAAATAAAGTTGTTACAGAAGAATTTCTTATTTTATGTAAAACTATTGAAATGAAAAACGTTTCTCTTTTTTTTAAATCTTTGTGGTCCTGAAAAGGACAAATTGGTTTGAATAATGTTGGAAATTTAAGCACGTTCAACACGAATACCTGAAGGGCATGTTGCAGTTAATTGCCACGTGTCCAAAACGCTGGCAATTAAAAGACTGTATCAAGTCACGTCGAAGATGTTTCTCCATCGCAACCCTGCAGTGTAGAATGTATCTAAAACCTCTAAGGTCAGACTCGCTCGGCCCATCTTATATAGGCCTACAATCTCACAATTGATCTAGATACCCTGCATATACTCCAGTACTTCCTTTTCAGAATATGAGTCTGAGAGACCCTTCGCCACATTGGAAGTAGGCCGTTCAGACCTTGGGGTGTGAGTGAAAAAATGTACACCTTCGTCCTTTAGCATACTCTTCAGTTTCGAGAAGTCTGCTAGGGTGCAGACCCTATATTCGTCACATTCTTGCCCAAAATTCTCATATTGTAATCCTTGTGCCCAAGGATTCTGTCCAATTTTCCAGTGATGACACTAATATTAATATTATACGCAGTTACAACAGGAACTGACTTACTCTTTACTTCTTTTTTTGCAGCTTCAGCTTTTGCGTTCGCTGTCTTCATTGGGATGATGCGACTACCCCTTCAACATTTGATACGTTAGATTGGCGTTTTCCTTCACTAGCATTTGTTTCATCTTCAGCAGCCATCTCTTCCTCACTGAGATCTTCTTCTTCGGACTGCGCTATCTCCATCACTTTTTTTCTTAGCTTGTCATTTTCTTTTTGCATTTCAGAAAACTTCATCATCAGCAGTTTTATTCGCTTGTCTTTAGCCCTTAAGGTCTCAAGCAGCTCCTCATTACTAACGTCAAAGCGTTGCCTTTTCATATTGTTACGACTTTCACAATCTTCCATTTTAGATGTTTTTTTTTTCACCAACCCTACCCGTGGAAGTGCGTGGCAGGTTAAAATAAAGAATTTGACTTTGTCTTTAAAAAATTTAATGGCTTCTCACTATATAGTGTTTATAAACTTAACTTGCCCCCTATGGGCTTCACATAAGAGCAAACGGCCCCTTTAATCAATGATAACACACAACAATATTCTGCTTAGAGTTTTAGTTTTTTTTCCTCTAAAGTTTATCTACGCACTGTAAAGGAAATAACTTTTTAATTAATGTTTCTTAAAGCAAAAAATTTTTCATTTTGCTTGTTTTCTCTTATTCGTAATATTAAAACACTATATCTATCTCTTACATACAAACTCCAAATAAAAAGCTGAGTTTTTCAAAATTCTAACCTCAAAAGTTTCATCTCTGGTTGCTCGGTGTCCTTATGATGAGTCGACTAAACGAAAAATGCTCGGCTTATATAGAAAAATTTCATGCAGGTAAAGACAAGGGTTTGTGTATGTGTAATGTGTAATGTGTGTGTTTTGTTGTTTTGCTTGCTTGGCGCGGTGGTTATTTCTTTTAAACACAAACAACAATATATTTCTTACTCGCTCAAATTTGTAGTTGATTTTGGTATAAATAGAAGCTGTTTGTTGAACAAAGTCATCAGTTCCTTTGGACATTTTGTGAAGTGTGTGTTATAAAGTGGAAAGAAAATAAATTTTAGTGCTTAAATATGACTGGTCGTGGTAAAGGTGGAAAAGGCTTGGGAAAGGGTGGTGCTAAACGTCATCGTAAAGTGTTGCGTGATAATATCCAAGGCATTACCAAGCCCGCTATTAGACGTTTGGCTCGTCGTGGTGGTGTAAAACGTATATCTGGGTTGATTTATGAAGAAACTCGTGGTGTACTGAAGGTATTTTTGGAAAATGTTATTCGTGATGCCGTTACCTACACTGAACACGCCAAAAGAAAAACTGTCACTGCCATGGATGTTGTCTACGCTTTGAAGAGACAAGGTCGTACTTTGTACGGTTTTGGCGGTTAAATATATGCTTAAAATATAGAACAAAATTATAAACAAAAACCAAACGGTCCTTTTCAGGACCACAAAAAAATATGGAAAAAGAGATTGTCTTTTTGTTCAACATTGTTAAAACATTTGACATTACATTTTTATTTTTCGAGATAGTTTTGACTTTCCTTTTCATAATTATAATAAATTCTTAATTTTTACTTTTTTTTTACTCGTCTAAAACTCAATCTGTGAACTATAAATTAATTTGTATTGCTGGGTTTTACGATTCTTTTTAATACAATTTTTTCATTGTATATTAATTTTATTGAAATAAGAGACTGATTTGCTAGAGGGACGCTTTGAGAAAAACCCCTTTATCCTCATCGGCATTCTTATAAATAGTAAAGGAACCAAGATTCATAATTTCTATACCACAATTAAAAATATTATTTTGTGCGTGCGTGTGGTGGGTGGTGGTGATCATTGCCGCTAATAAAATATATATATATATTGCTGACGTAATTAAATTACAAACTCACCAACTACAATTACTGGCTCGAATGCTACTTTTTCAATTTGTTACTGTCGAGATAAAGAGGAAAACAATCAAATATAATAAAATAAGAGTTAATTTCACATATTTAGTAAGTACAATTTACAATAACATATGTTAAAATTTTACTAAGAATTTTTTTTATATTAAATAAAATGAGAATAAAAAAATTGATTCACAAAATGTTCTCGTTTTTAAAATAAATTTGTCGTCCTGAAAAGGACGGTTTTATATTGTTTCTTTACATCATTTATCTGCCTTTGTAAATTTAAGCTTTCTTTTCAGTCTTCTTGGGCAACAATACTGCTTGGATATTGGGTAGCACACCACCTTGAGCAATTGTAACGCCAGACAATAATTTATTTAATTCTTCGTCATTGCGAATAGCTAATTGCAAATGACGGGGAATAATTCTTGTTTTCTTATTATCACGGGCAGCATTACCAGCCAATTCTAAAACTTCAGCGGCCAAATATTCCATAACGGCTGCCAAGTATACTGGAGCACCGGCGCCAACACGTTCAGCATAATTGCCTTTACGCAATAAACGATGTATACGACCTACTGGAAATTGTAAACCAGCACGATTTGAACGGGACTTTGCCTTTCCTTTAACTTTGCCACCTTTACCACGACCAGACATTTTTTGAATTTGTTATTTTCTTCTCTTTAGACACTTCACTTAATCACTGTTTACACAAACTGTTGAAATTCTCAATCGAAACATCGCTATTTATACTTTTTTGACGCTCTGCCATGTACACACAAGGGATGGATTATCTATACAAAGACGAAGTGATAACAATGTGTGTTTGCTACCTGAAAAAGAGTATATAAGCGCAGCATTGAAATTGATATACACAGTTTGTGATCAGTGTTTAAACAAAGTGTTTGTGAACTAAAATAAATAAAAAAAAAAAAAAATGCCTCCCAAAACCAGTGGTAAAGCGGCAAAGAAAGCTGGCAAAGCACAAAAAAATATTACAAAGAGTGATAAGAGTAAGAAACGCAAGCGTAAGGAAAGTTATGCCATCTACATTTATAAAGTGTTGAAGCAAGTACATCCTGATACTGGTATTTCTTCCAAAGCAATGAGTATCATGAACAGTTTTGTTAATGATATTTTTGAACGCATTGCCGCTGAAGCATCCCGTTTGGCTCACTATAACAAGCGTTCGACTATCACCAGTCGGGAAATTCAAACTGCTGTCCGTCTATTATTGCCCGGTGAATTGGCTAAGCACGCAGTCAGTGAAGGTACTAAAGCCGTCACTAAATATACCAGCTCTAAGTAAATTGCCCAACACCATTTAAAATTTTTATTTTACAACATCAAAGGCCCTTTTCAGGGCCACAAACAATTTTTTAAATTAGAGATTTCATTTTTCTTTCACAATAATATCACAAAGAAAAACATATATTACTAACTGCCGCCATTTTGCTGTTGTTAGTTTTTTTTTAGATCACTTGTTCTATAACTCTACTTGTTGTATTGTCGAAAATGAACAAAGTAGTAGGCTTTGAGAATTTTGTTTAAGTATTTTTTAATTTCTTGGCTAATTATTAGAGAATCGTTGAATTGAAAATAGCCTGTGATTTACATATATAAAATGTATTAGAATTAAATACTTATATTATTTGAAAAACACTAAATAAAAAGTGAGTATTAAAAACTAAAAATATTTAATTTGTGTGTGCTGAGTTTTTGGATCTTGTACAACTACAAAAAAATACAAAATTAAATTTTGTTGTGACGTGTGTATCACCCGCGTAAATAATTTGCTTATGAATGTGTGTGTCTATATTGTTAAAATATGAGAAATAATTTCTTTTTTACAACTAAATTCAATGATTATTTTTAAATGTGTCTCTTTTAAATACATTTTGTAGCCCTGAAAAGGGCTTTTATTGTGGAAGTAAATCTTTCTTCGAATAAGGAAAAAAGAAATTTTCTTGTGAAAGTGAAGGCTTGAATAGAGGGAAAATAATTTACTTCTTGGTGGCGGCCTTTTTGGTAGTTGGCTTTTTTGCTGGTGCAGCTTTTTTTGGTTTTGCTGAGGCGGCAGCGCTCTTTGCTTTGGGTGCTTTTGGTTTAGTTGCTGGCGCAGCCTTTTTGGCAGGTTTTGCCTTAATTGTGCCAGCCTTTTTAATGGTTTTTGCTGCGGTTTTTTCTGTCTTCTTTTTTTCGGCTGTCTTTTTGGCAGCCGATGGTTTCTTTGCAGCTGGAGCTGCCTTTTTAGCTGCAGCTGGTTTCTTCTTTTTATCAGCGGTAGTAGTAGCAGTTGCCTTTTTCTTTTCAGCAGCTGGCTTCTTTGTTTTGGGTTCTTTTGAGGCGGCAGCTGACAATTTGAATGAACCAGAGGCACCCTTACCTTTAGTTTGAATTAATTTCCCACTAGTTACAGCACTCTTTAAATATTTCTTGATAAAAGGAGCCAATTTTTGGGCATCTACCTTGTAAGTACCAGTGAGGTATTTCTTAATCGCTGGCAGAGATGAGCCACCACGTTCTTTCAATGATTTAATAGCAGCATCAACCATTTGTTGAGTTGGTGGATGACTAGGGGCACTTGATGGCTTTTTGGCCTTGGCGGCTTTCTTCGGCTTTTTTTCAGCAGCTGGAGGGACTGCTGGAGATGTGGTGGCTTCAATAATTGCAGAATCAGACATGATTTCCCTTGTTTTTATCAATTATTTTTCAATGCAGTTAAATACACTTTGACAATTAGTCACTCTTTTATCAGCACAAATGTTTACCAATTTAGCCAGGTAATTTTATTACATGCTAGCTATGAGAAGTTCATAGTAGTCATCGCGTGCAGATTGCAAAATGGTTAGTGGGAGCGTTCAGAAATTATAACAAAAGTTTTTTTATAATTTTATTTTTTTCTTAAAGATTTTTACAAAATTTAAATTAATTTCTTAGCAAACTTAAAGATTCGATATTATTGAATGCATATGACATGAAAAAATTATTTTTTCAGGGTATTGGCCATTTTTATCGGCATTTTCTTATGAAGTTTGTGAAAAATTTCTTAAAAATTATCATTAAAAATTGAAAAAATTTCAAAAAATCATAGAATAACTTTCACAAAAACAAATTTATATAACACTTTTGAATGTTTACTTTTTACAGAAAATATAAAATTTGTGTTTTATTAACTTTGCGATTTTTAAAAATTATTTTAAAATTCACTCCATGACTAGTAAATTTTCTCATATTGGCAATTTGTTCATTGACACATTTACTTTAGCCTATTCGCTGGAAAATATTATATTAAACATTTTTTAGATTTAATTTATTCTAATTAATACAAATTAAATTTATATTTTCTTTAAATAATTTACTGAATGTAGTTGTAAAATAAATATTTTTAAAACATTTATGTTGAACAACTATAAATCAGCAAGTACTCGTATGTACTGCTCTTGAAAACGTTACCAATTACTTGGTATAAATTGTAGGTGAAGAAAAATTAATTAAAATTTACTATCTAAGTATACATAATATAAATTTTAAGGATAATTAAATTAAATTTAAAAAAATATTAAATTTTATTTGTGCTTAATTCCAGAAATTGTGTTGGTTTTAAAATTTATTCTTTTACTCATGATATTCTCATGAGTTATTTATTCAGTACAATAAGTACTGAAGGGGATAGCATACCTATATGGAGCATTTCATCAGACGCTACTCTGAATCCTCAGTAGATACTCCCAACGTTTCTTGCAAACATTACAACTTTTATATTGAAAAGCAATTGACTAAATAAGAATTATTAATCAATAGTTACAAAAAGATTCAAATATTCAAACAAAAAACTCAGTAAGCATTGAACTGAATAAATAAATAAATTTCCCAACCAACATTTTAATATTGAAAACTATATATTCTATTTTTATTCTTCTCTTCTCCTTTATTTAATATAAAAGAGATGGAAATGAAAATTTTTTCTGTAAAATATAAACTGTTTGAAATATTATACAAAAAATATTAGAATAGCCAAATTTCTACCTACAAAAAAAAATATTTTAAAATATCAATTTTATAAAATTCCTTATCGGTTGAGATGTAGAAGTAAAATTCCTAATTTAAATCTATACCTGTTTTTGATAGTGTAGGTAAAAAGGAAATAATAAATATATAGCAGTAGGTATATGAAATGACAAAGAAAAAAAAGAGCAGAAAATATGTGCAGCTAAAATGTCACAATAATAATGCTGAGTGAATAATGAGAAAATAAATAGCTTTTTTGTACAGTAGATATGTATGTAGAAATAAATTTGTTACAGAAGAATTTCTTACGTTATGTAAAACTAATGAAATGAAAACGTTTCTCTTTTATAAAAAATCTTTGTGGTCCTGAAAAGGACCGATGAGTTTGAATAATGTTGGAAATTTAAGCACGTTCACCACGAATACGTCTGGCCAATTGAATGTCTTTTGGCATAATTGTGACACGTTTAGCATGAATGGCACATAAATTGGTATCCTCGAAGAGACCAACCAAATATGCTTCGCTGGCTTCTTGAAGGGCCATTACAGCAGAGCTTTGGAAACGTAAATCTGTTTTAAAATCTTGAGCAATTTCACGAACCAAACGTTGGAAAGGCAATTTGCGGATTAATAATTCTGTACTCTTTTGATAACGACGAATTTCACGCAAAGCTACAGTTCCAGGGCGATAACGATGTGGCTTTTTAACACCACCGGTAGCTGGCGCACTTTTACGGGCAGCCTTAGTAGCCAATTGCTTACGTGGTGCCTTTCCACCAGTCGATTTACGGGCAGTTTGCTTAGTACGAGCCATTTTCACTTCACTTTTTAACTTTAATCAAAAACACTAAAACACTGTTAACACACGAATAGTCGACTAAACGAAAAATGCTCGGCTTATATAGAAAAATTTCATGCAGGTAAAGACAAGGGTTTGTGTATGTGTAATGTGTAATGTGTGTGTTTTGTTGTTTTGCTTGCTTGGCGCGGTGGTTATTTCTTTTAAACACAAACAACAATATATTTCTTACTCGCTCAAATTTGTAGTTGATTTTGGTATAAATAGAAGCTGTTTGTTGAACAAAGTCATCAGTTCCTTTGGACATTTTGTGAAGTGTGTGTTATAAAGTGGAAAGAAAATAAATTTTAGTGCTTAAATATGACTGGTCGTGGTAAAGGTGGAAAAGGCTTGGGAAAGGGTGGTGCTAAACGTCATCGTAAAGTGTTGCGTGATAATATCCAAGGCATTACCAAGCCCGCTATTAGACGTTTGGCTCGTCGTGGTGGTGTAAAACGTATATCTGGGTTGATTTATGAAGAAACTCGTGGTGTACTGAAGGTATTTTTGGAAAATGTTATTCGTGATGCCGTTACCTACACTGAACACGCCAAAAGAAAAACTGTCACTGCCATGGATGTTGTCTACGCTTTGAAGAGACAAGGTCGTACTTTGTACGGTTTTGGCGGTTAAATATATGCTTAAAATATAGAACAAAATTATAAACAAAAACCAAACGGTCCTTTTCAGGACCACAAAAAAATATGGAAAAAGAGATTGTCTTTTTGTTCAACATTGTTAAAACATTTGACATTACATTTTTATTTTTCGAGATAGTTTTGACTTTCCTTTTCATAATTATAATAAATTCTTAATTTTTACTTTTTTTTTACTCGTCTAAAACTCAATCTGTGAACTATAAATTAATTTGTATTGCTGGGTTTTACGATTCTTTTTAATACAATTTTTTCATTGTATATTAATTTTATTGAAATAAGAGACTGATTTGCTAGAGGGACGCTTTGAGAAAAACCCCTTTATCCTCATCGGCATTCTTATAAATAGTAAAGGAACCAAGATTCATAATTTCTATACCACAATTAAAAATATTATTTTGTGCGTGCGTGTGGTGGGTGGTGGTGATCATTGCCGCTAATAAAATATATATATATATTGCTGACGTAATTAAATTACAAACTCACCAACTACAATTACTGGCTCGAATGCTACTTTTTCAATTTGTTACTGTCGAGATAAAGAGGAAAACAATCAAATATAATAAAATAAGAGTTAATTTCACATATTTAGTAAGTACAATTTACAATAACATATGTTAAAATTTTACTAAGAATTTTTTTTATATTAAATAAAATGAGAATAAAAAAATTGATTCACAAAATGTTCTCGTTTTTAAAATAAATTTGTCGTCCTGAAAAGGACGGTTTTATATTGTTTCTTTACATCATTTATCTGCCTTTGTAAATTTAAGCTTTCTTTTCAGTCTTCTTGGGCAACAATACTGCTTGGATATTGGGTAGCACACCACCTTGAGCAATTGTAACGCCAGACAATAATTTATTTAATTCTTCGTCATTGCGAATAGCTAATTGCAAATGACGGGGAATAATTCTTGTTTTCTTATTATCACGGGCAGCATTACCAGCCAATTCTAAAACTTCAGCGGCCAAATATTCCATAACGGCTGCCAAGTATACTGGAGCACCGGCGCCAACACGTTCAGCATAATTGCCTTTACGCAATAAACGATGTATACGACCTACTGGAAATTGTAAACCAGCACGATTTGAACGGGACTTTGCCTTTCCTTTAACTTTGCCACCTTTACCACGACCAGACATTTTTTGAATTTGTTATTTTCTTCTCTTTAGACACTTCACTTAATCACTGTTTACACAAACTGTTGAAATTCTCAATCGAAACATCGCTATTTATACTTTTTTGACGCTCTGCCATGTACACACAAGGGATGGATTATCTATACAAAGACGAAGTGATAACAATGTGTGTTTGCTACCTGAAAAAGAGTATATAAGCGCAGCATTGAAATTGATATACACAGTTTGTGATCAGTGTTTAAACAAAGTGTTTGTGAACTAAAATAAATAAAAAAAAAAAAAAATGCCTCCCAAAACCAGTGGTAAAGCGGCAAAGAAAGCTGGCAAAGCACAAAAAAATATTACAAAGAGTGATAAGAGTAAGAAACGCAAGCGTAAGGAAAGTTATGCCATCTACATTTATAAAGTGTTGAAGCAAGTACATCCTGATACTGGTATTTCTTCCAAAGCAATGAGTATCATGAACAGTTTTGTTAATGATATTTTTGAACGCATTGCCGCTGAAGCATCCCGTTTGGCTCACTATAACAAGCGTTCGACTATCACCAGTCGGGAAATTCAAACTGCTGTCCGTCTATTATTGCCCGGTGAATTGGCTAAGCACGCAGTCAGTGAAGGTACTAAAGCCGTCACTAAATATACCAGCTCTAAGTAAATTGCCCAACACCATTTAAAATTTTTATTTTACAACATCAAAGGCCCTTTTCAGGGCCACAAACAATTTTTTAAATTAGAGATTTCATTTTTCTTTCACAATAATATCACAAAGAAAAACATATATTACTAACTGCCGCCATTTTGCTGTTGTTAGTTTTTTTTTAGATCACTTGTTCTATAACTCTACTTGTTGTATTGTCGAAAATGAACAAAGTAGTAGGCTTTGAGAATTTTGTTTAAGTATTTTTTAATTTCTTGGCTAATTATTAGAGAATCGTTGAATTGAAAATAGCCTGTGATTTACATATATAAAATGTATTAGAATTAAATACTTATATTATTTGAAAAACACTAAATAAAAAGTGAGTATTAAAAACTAAAAATATTTAATTTGTGTGTGCTGAGTTTTTGGATCTTGTACAACTACAAAAAAATACAAAATTAAATTTTGTTGTGACGTGTGTATCACCCGCGTAAATAATTTGCTTATGAATGTGTGTGTCTATATTGTTAAAATATGAGAAATAATTTCTTTTTTACAACTAAATTCAATGATTATTTTTAAATGTGTCTCTTTTAAATACATTTTGTAGCCCTGAAAAGGGCTTTTATTGTGGAAGTAAATCTTTCTTCGAATAAGGAAAAAAGAAATTTTCTTGTGAAAGTGAAGGCTTGAATAGAGGGAAAATAATTTACTTCTTGGTGGCGGCCTTTTTGGTAGTTGGCTTTTTTGCTGGTGCAGCTTTTTTTGGTTTTGCTGAGGCGGCAGCGCTCTTTGCTTTGGGTGCTTTTGGTTTAGTTGCTGGCGCAGCCTTTTTGGCAGGTTTTGCCTTAATTGTGCCAGCCTTTTTAATGGTTTTTGCTGCGGTTTTTTCTGTCTTCTTTTTTTCGGCTGTCTTTTTGGCAGCCGATGGTTTCTTTGCAGCTGGAGCTGCCTTTTTAGCTGCAGCTGGTTTCTTCTTTTTATCAGCGGTAGTAGTAGCAGTTGCCTTTTTCTTTTCAGCAGCTGGCTTCTTTGTTTTGGGTTCTTTTGAGGCGGCAGCTGACAATTTGAATGAACCAGAGGCACCCTTACCTTTAGTTTGAATTAATTTCCCACTAGTTACAGCACTCTTTAAATATTTCTTGATAAAAGGAGCCAATTTTTGGGCATCTACCTTGTAAGTACCAGTGAGGTATTTCTTAATCGCTGGCAGAGATGAGCCACCACGTTCTTTCAATGATTTAATAGCAGCATCAACCATTTGTTGAGTTGGTGGATGACTAGGGGCACTTGATGGCTTTTTGGCCTTGGCGGCTTTCTTCGGCTTTTTTTCAGCAGCTGGAGGGACTGCTGGAGATGTGGTGGCTTCAATAATTGCAGAATCAGACATGATTTCCCTTGTTTTTATCAATTATTTTTCAATGCAGTTAAATACACTTTGACAATTAGTCACTCTTTTATCAGCACAAATGTTTACCAATTTAGCCAGGTAATTTTATTACATGCTAGCTATGAGAAGTTCATAGTAGTCATCGCGTGCAGATTGCAAAATGGTTAGTGGGAGCGTTCAGAAATTATAACAAAAGTTTTTTTATAATTTTATTTTTTTCTTAAAGATTTTTACAAAATTTAAATTAATTTCTTAGCAAACTTAAAGATTCGATATTATTGAATGCATATGACATGAAAAAATTATTTTTTCAGGGTATTGGCCATTTTTATCGGCATTTTCTTATGAAGTTTGTGAAAAATTTCTTAAAAATTATCATTAAAAATTGAAAAAATTTCAAAAAATCATAGAATAACTTTCACAAAAACAAATTTATATAACACTTTTGAATGTTTACTTTTTACAGAAAATATAAAATTTGTGTTTTATTAACTTTGCGATTTTTAAAAATTATTTTAAAATTCACTCCATGACTAGTAAATTTTCTCATATTGGCAATTTGTTCATTGACACATTTACTTTAGCCTATTCGCTGGAAAATATTATATTAAACATTTTTTAGATTTAATTTATTCTAATTAATACAAATTAAATTTATATTTTCTTTAAATAATTTACTGAATGTAGTTGTAAAATAAATATTTTTAAAACATTTATGTTGAACAACTATAAATCAGCAAGTACTCGTATGTACTGCTCTTGAAAACGTTACCAATTACTTGGTATAAATTGTAGGTGAAGAAAAATTAATTAAAATTTACTATCTAAGTATACATAATATAAATTTTAAGGATAATTAAATTAAATTTAAAAAAATATTAAATTTTATTTGTGCTTAATTCCAGAAATTGTGTTGGTTTTAAAATTTATTCTTTTACTCATGATATTCTCATGAGTTATTTATTCAGTACAATAAGTACTGAAGGGGATAGCATACCTATATGGAGCATTTCATCAGACGCTACTCTGAATCCTCAGTAGATACTCCCAACGTTTCTTGCAAACATTACAACTTTTATATTGAAAAGCAATTGACTAAATAAGAATTATTAATCAATAGTTACAAAAAGATTCAAATATTCAAACAAAAAACTCAGTAAGCATTGAACTGAATAAATAAATAAATTTCCCAACCAACATTTTAATATTGAAAACTATATATTCTATTTTTATTCTTCTCTTCTCCTTTATTTAATATAAAAGAGATGGAAATGAAAATTTTTTCTGTAAAATATAAACTGTTTGAAATATTATACAAAAAATATTAGAATAGCCAAATTTCTACCTACAAAAAAAAATATTTTAAAATATCAATTTTATAAAATTCCTTATCGGTTGAGATGTAGAAGTAAAATTCCTAATTTAAATCTATACCTGTTTTTGATAGTGTAGGTAAAAAGGAAATAATAAATATATAGCAGTAGGTATATGAAATGACAAAGAAAAAAAAGAGCAGAAAATATGTGCAGCTAAAATGTCACAATAATAATGCTGAGTGAATAATGAGAAAATAAATAGCTTTTTTGTACAGTAGATATGTATGTAGAAATAAATTTGTTACAGAAGAATTTCTTACGTTATGTAAAACTAATGAAATGAAAACGTTTCTCTTTTATAAAAAATCTTTGTGGTCCTGAAAAGGACCGATGAGTTTGAATAATGTTGGAAATTTAAGCACGTTCACCACGAATACGTCTGGCCAATTGAATGTCTTTTGGCATAATTGTGACACGTTTAGCATGAATGGCACATAAATTGGTATCCTCGAAGAGACCAACCAAATATGCTTCGCTGGCTTCTTGAAGGGCCATTACAGCAGAGCTTTGGAAACGTAAATCTGTTTTAAAATCTTGAGCAATTTCACGAACCAAACGTTGGAAAGGCAATTTGCGGATTAATAATTCTGTACTCTTTTGATAACGACGAATTTCACGCAAAGCTACAGTTCCAGGGCGATAACGATGTGGCTTTTTAACACCACCGGTAGCTGGCGCACTTTTACGGGCAGCCTTAGTAGCCAATTGCTTACGTGGTGCCTTTCCACCAGTCGATTTACGGGCAGTTTGCTTAGTACGAGCCATTTTCACTTCACTTTTTAACTTTAATCAAAAACACTAAAACACTGTTAACACACGAATAGTCGACTAAACGAAAAATGCTCGGCTTATATAGAAAAATTTCATGCAGGTAAAGACAAGGGTTTGTGTATGTGTAATGTGTAATGTGTGTGTTTTGTTGTTTTGCTTGCTTGGCGCGGTGGTTATTTCTTTTAAACACAAACAACAATATATTTCTTACTCGCTCAAATTTGTAGTTGATTTTGGTATAAATAGAAGCTGTTTGTTGAACAAAGTCATCAGTTCCTTTGGACATTTTGTGAAGTGTGTGTTATAAAGTGGAAAGAAAATAAATTTTAGTGCTTAAATATGACTGGTCGTGGTAAAGGTGGAAAAGGCTTGGGAAAGGGTGGTGCTAAACGTCATCGTAAAGTGTTGCGTGATAATATCCAAGGCATTACCAAGCCCGCTATTAGACGTTTGGCTCGTCGTGGTGGTGTAAAACGTATATCTGGGTTGATTTATGAAGAAACTCGTGGTGTACTGAAGGTATTTTTGGAAAATGTTATTCGTGATGCCGTTACCTACACTGAACACGCCAAAAGAAAAACTGTCACTGCCATGGATGTTGTCTACGCTTTGAAGAGACAAGGTCGTACTTTGTACGGTTTTGGCGGTTAAATATATGCTTAAAATATAGAACAAAATTATAAACAAAAACCAAACGGTCCTTTTCAGGACCACAAAAAAATATGGAAAAAGAGATTGTCTTTTTGTTCAACATTGTTAAAACATTTGACATTACATTTTTATTTTTCGAGATAGTTTTGACTTTCCTTTTCATAATTATAATAAATTCTTAATTTTTACTTTTTTTTTACTCGTCTAAAACTCAATCTGTGAACTATAAATTAATTTGTATTGCTGGGTTTTACGATTCTTTTTAATACAATTTTTTCATTGTATATTAATTTTATTGAAATAAGAGACTGATTTGCTAGAGGGACGCTTTGAGAAAAACCCCTTTATCCTCATCGGCATTCTTATAAATAGTAAAGGAACCAAGATTCATAATTTCTATACCACAATTAAAAATATTATTTTGTGCGTGCGTGTGGTGGGTGGTGGTGATCATTGCCGCTAATAAAATATATATATATATTGCTGACGTAATTAAATTACAAACTCACCAACTACAATTACTGGCTCGAATGCTACTTTTTCAATTTGTTACTGTCGAGATAAAGAGGAAAACAATCAAATATAATAAAATAAGAGTTAATTTCACATATTTAGTAAGTACAATTTACAATAACATATGTTAAAATTTTACTAAGAATTTTTTTTATATTAAATAAAATGAGAATAAAAAAATTGATTCACAAAATGTTCTCGTTTTTAAAATAAATTTGTCGTCCTGAAAAGGACGGTTTTATATTGTTTCTTTACATCATTTATCTGCCTTTGTAAATTTAAGCTTTCTTTTCAGTCTTCTTGGGCAACAATACTGCTTGGATATTGGGTAGCACACCACCTTGAGCAATTGTAACGCCAGACAATAATTTATTTAATTCTTCGTCATT
This sequence comes from Thelaira solivaga, assembly GCA_947397855.1. NCBI lineage: Eukaryota > Metazoa > Arthropoda > Insecta > Diptera > Tachinidae > Thelaira > Thelaira solivaga. The sequence goes on along the minus strand of OX377613.1, from coordinate 49,015,084 downwards.
GCGAATAGCTAATTGCAAATGACGGGGAATAATTCTTGTTTTCTTATTATCACGGGCAGCATTACCAGCCAATTCTAAAACTTCAGCGGCCAAATATTCCATAACGGCTGCCAAGTATACTGGAGCACCGGCGCCAACACGTTCAGCATAATTGCCTTTACGCAATAAACGATGTATACGACCTACTGGAAATTGTAAACCAGCACGATTTGAACGGGACTTTGCCTTTCCTTTAACTTTGCCACCTTTACCACGACCAGACATTTTTTGAATTTGTTATTTTCTTCTCTTTAGACACTTCACTTAATCACTGTTTACACAAACTGTTGAAATTCTCAATCGAAACATCGCTATTTATACTTTTTTGACGCTCTGCCATGTACACACAAGGGATGGATTATCTATACAAAGACGAAGTGATAACAATGTGTGTTTGCTACCTGAAAAAGAGTATATAAGCGCAGCATTGAAATTGATATACACAGTTTGTGATCAGTGTTTAAACAAAGTGTTTGTGAACTAAAATAAATAAAAAAAAAAAAAAATGCCTCCCAAAACCAGTGGTAAAGCGGCAAAGAAAGCTGGCAAAGCACAAAAAAATATTACAAAGAGTGATAAGAGTAAGAAACGCAAGCGTAAGGAAAGTTATGCCATCTACATTTATAAAGTGTTGAAGCAAGTACATCCTGATACTGGTATTTCTTCCAAAGCAATGAGTATCATGAACAGTTTTGTTAATGATATTTTTGAACGCATTGCCGCTGAAGCATCCCGTTTGGCTCACTATAACAAGCGTTCGACTATCACCAGTCGGGAAATTCAAACTGCTGTCCGTCTATTATTGCCCGGTGAATTGGCTAAGCACGCAGTCAGTGAAGGTACTAAAGCCGTCACTAAATATACCAGCTCTAAGTAAATTGCCCAACACCATTTAAAATTTTTATTTTACAACATCAAAGGCCCTTTTCAGGGCCACAAACAATTTTTTAAATTAGAGATTTCATTTTTCTTTCACAATAATATCACAAAGAAAAACATATATTACTAACTGCCGCCATTTTGCTGTTGTTAGTTTTTTTTTAGATCACTTGTTCTATAACTCTACTTGTTGTATTGTCGAAAATGAACAAAGTAGTAGGCTTTGAGAATTTTGTTTAAGTATTTTTTAATTTCTTGGCTAATTATTAGAGAATCGTTGAATTGAAAATAGCCTGTGATTTACATATATAAAATGTATTAGAATTAAATACTTATATTATTTGAAAAACACTAAATAAAAAGTGAGTATTAAAAACTAAAAATATTTAATTTGTGTGTGCTGAGTTTTTGGATCTTGTACAACTACAAAAAAATACAAAATTAAATTTTGTTGTGACGTGTGTATCACCCGCGTAAATAATTTGCTTATGAATGTGTGTGTCTATATTGTTAAAATATGAGAAATAATTTCTTTTTTACAACTAAATTCAATGATTATTTTTAAATGTGTCTCTTTTAAATACATTTTGTAGCCCTGAAAAGGGCTTTTATTGTGGAAGTAAATCTTTCTTCGAATAAGGAAAAAAGAAATTTTCTTGTGAAAGTGAAGGCTTGAATAGAGGGAAAATAATTTACTTCTTGGTGGCGGCCTTTTTGGTAGTTGGCTTTTTTGCTGGTGCAGCTTTTTTTGGTTTTGCTGAGGCGGCAGCGCTCTTTGCTTTGGGTGCTTTTGGTTTAGTTGCTGGCGCAGCCTTTTTGGCAGGTTTTGCCTTAATTGTGCCAGCCTTTTTAATGGTTTTTGCTGCGGTTTTTTCTGTCTTCTTTTTTTCGGCTGTCTTTTTGGCAGCCGATGGTTTCTTTGCAGCTGGAGCTGCCTTTTTAGCTGCAGCTGGTTTCTTCTTTTTATCAGCGGTAGTAGTAGCAGTTGCCTTTTTCTTTTCAGCAGCTGGCTTCTTTGTTTTGGGTTCTTTTGAGGCGGCAGCTGACAATTTGAATGAACCAGAGGCACCCTTACCTTTAGTTTGAATTAATTTCCCACTAGTTACAGCACTCTTTAAATATTTCTTGATAAAAGGAGCCAATTTTTGGGCATCTACCTTGTAAGTACCAGTGAGGTATTTCTTAATCGCTGGCAGAGATGAGCCACCACGTTCTTTCAATGATTTAATAGCAGCATCAACCATTTGTTGAGTTGGTGGATGACTAGGGGCACTTGATGGCTTTTTGGCCTTGGCGGCTTTCTTCGGCTTTTTTTCAGCAGCTGGAGGGACTGCTGGAGATGTGGTGGCTTCAATAATTGCAGAATCAGACATGATTTCCCTTGTTTTTATCAATTATTTTTCAATGCAGTTAAATACACTTTGACAATTAGTCACTCTTTTATCAGCACAAATGTTTACCAATTTAGCCAGGTAATTTTATTACATGCTAGCTATGAGAAGTTCATAGTAGTCATCGCGTGCAGATTGCAAAATGGTTAGTGGGAGCGTTCAGAAATTATAACAAAAGTTTTTTTATAATTTTATTTTTTTCTTAAAGATTTTTACAAAATTTAAATTAATTTCTTAGCAAACTTAAAGATTCGATATTATTGAATGCATATGACATGAAAAAATTATTTTTTCAGGGTATTGGCCATTTTTATCGGCATTTTCTTATGAAGTTTGTGAAAAATTTCTTAAAAATTATCATTAAAAATTGAAAAAATTTCAAAAAATCATAGAATAACTTTCACAAAAACAAATTTATATAACACTTTTGAATGTTTACTTTTTACAGAAAATATAAAATTTGTGTTTTATTAACTTTGCGATTTTTAAAAATTATTTTAAAATTCACTCCATGACTAGTAAATTTTCTCATATTGGCAATTTGTTCATTGACACATTTACTTTAGCCTATTCGCTGGAAAATATTATATTAAACATTTTTTAGATTTAATTTATTCTAATTAATACAAATTAAATTTATATTTTCTTTAAATAATTTACTGAATGTAGTTGTAAAATAAATATTTTTAAAACATTTATGTTGAACAACTATAAATCAGCAAGTACTCGTATGTACTGCTCTTGAAAACGTTACCAATTACTTGGTATAAATTGTAGGTGAAGAAAAATTAATTAAAATTTACTATCTAAGTATACATAATATAAATTTTAAGGATAATTAAATTAAATTTAAAAAAATATTAAATTTTATTTGTGCTTAATTCCAGAAATTGTGTTGGTTTTAAAATTTATTCTTTTACTCATGATATTCTCATGAGTTATTTATTCAGTACAATAAGTACTGAAGGGGATAGCATACCTATATGGAGCATTTCATCAGACGCTACTCTGAATCCTCAGTAGATACTCCCAACGTTTCTTGCAAACATTACAACTTTTATATTGAAAAGCAATTGACTAAATAAGAATTATTAATCAATAGTTACAAAAAGATTCAAATATTCAAACAAAAAACTCAGTAAGCATTGAACTGAATAAATAAATAAATTTCCCAACCAACATTTTAATATTGAAAACTATATATTCTATTTTTATTCTTCTCTTCTCCTTTATTTAATATAAAAGAGATGGAAATGAAAATTTTTTCTGTAAAATATAAACTGTTTGAAATATTATACAAAAAATATTAGAATAGCCAAATTTCTACCTACAAAAAAAAATATTTTAAAATATCAATTTTATAAAATTCCTTATCGGTTGAGATGTAGAAGTAAAATTCCTAATTTAAATCTATACCTGTTTTTTATAGTGTAGGTAAAAAGGAAATAATAAATATATAGCAGTAGGTATATGAAATGACAAAGAAAAAAAAGAGCAGAAAATATGTGCAGCTAAAATGTCACAATAATAATGCTGAGTGAATAATGAGAAAATAAATAGCTTTTTTGTACAGTAGATATGTATGTAGAAATAAATTTGTTACAGAAGAATTTCTTACGTTATGTAAAACTAATGAAATGAAAACGTTTCTCTTTTATAAAAAATCTTTGTGGTCCTGAAAAGGACCGATGAGTTTGAATAATGTTGGAAATTTAAGCACGTTCACCACGAATACGTCTGGCCAATTGAATGTCTTTTGGCATAATTGTGACACGTTTAGCATGAATGGCACATAAATTGGTATCCTCGAAGAGACCAACCAAATATGCTTCGCTGGCTTCTTGAAGGGCCATTACAGCAGAGCTTTGGAAACGTAAATCTGTTTTAAAATCTTGAGCAATTTCACGAACCAAACGTTGGAAAGGCAATTTGCGGATTAATAATTCTGTACTCTTTTGATAACGACGAATTTCACGCAAAGCTACAGTTCCAGGGCGATAACGATGTGGCTTTTTAACACCACCGGTAGCTGGCGCACTTTTACGGGCAGCCTTAGTAGCCAATTGCTTACGTGGTGCCTTTCCACCAGTCGATTTACGGGCAGTTTGCTTAGTACGAGCCATTTTCACTTCACTTTTTAACTTTAATCAAAAACACTAAAACACTGTTAACACACGAATAGTCGACTAAACGAAAAATGCTCGGCTTATATAGAAAAATTTCATGCAGGTAAAGACAAGGGTTTGTGTATGTGTAATGTGTAATGTGTGTGTTTTGTTGTTTTGCTTGCTTGGCGCGGTGGTTATTTCTTTTAAACACAAACAACAATATATTTCTTACTCGCTCAAATTTGTAGTTGATTTTGGTATAAATAGAAGCTGTTTGTTGAACAAAGTCATCAGTTCCTTTGGACATTTTGTGAAGTGTGTGTTATAAAGTGGAAAGAAAATAAATTTTAGTGCTTAAATATGACTGGTCGTGGTAAAGGTGGAAAAGGCTTGGGAAAGGGTGGTGCTAAACGTCATCGTAAAGTGTTGCGTGATAATATCCAAGGCATTACCAAGCCCGCTATTAGACGTTTGGCTCGTCGTGGTGGTGTAAAACGTATATCTGGGTTGATTTATGAAGAAACTCGTGGTGTACTGAAGGTATTTTTGGAAAATGTTATTCGTGATGCCGTTACCTACACTGAACACGCCAAAAGAAAAACTGTCACTGCCATGGATGTTGTCTACGCTTTGAAGAGACAAGGTCGTACTTTGTACGGTTTTGGCGGTTAAATATATGCTTAAAATATAGAACAAAAACCAAACGGTCCTTTTCAGGACCACAAAAAAATATGGAAAAAGAGATTGTCTTTTTGTTCAACATTGTTAAAACATTTGACATTACATTTTTATTTTTCGAGATAGTTTTGACTTTCCTTTTCATAATTATAATAAATTCTTAATTTTTACTTTTTTTTTACTCGTCTAAAACTCAATCTGTGAACTATAAATTAATTTGTATTGCTGGGTTTTACGATTCTTTTTAATACAATTTTTTTCATTGTATATTAATTTTATTGAAATAAGAGACTGATTTGCTAGAGGGACGCTTTGAGAAAAACCCCTTTATCCTCATCGGCATTCTTATAAATAGTAAAGGAACCAAGATTCATAATTTCTATACCACAATTAAAAATATTATTTTGTGCGTGCGTGTGGTGGGTGGTGGTGATCATTGCCGCTAATAAAATATATATATATATTGCTGACGTAATTAAATTACAAACTCACCAACTACAATTACTGGCTCGAATGCTACTTTTTCAATTTGTTACTGTCGAGATAAAGAGGAAAACAATCAAATATAATAAAATAAGAGTTAATTTCACATATTTAGTAAGTACAATTTACAATAAAATATGTTAAAATTTTTTTTATATTAAATAAAATGAGAATAAAAAAATTGATTCACAAAATGTTCTCGTTTTTAAAATAAATTTGTCGTCCTGAAAAGGACGGTTTTATATTGTTTCTTTACATCATTTATCTGCCTTTGTAAATTTAAGCTTTCTTTTCAGTCTTCTTGGGCAACAATACTGCTTGGATATTGGGTAGCACACCACCTTGAGCAATTGTAACGCCAGACAATAATTTATTTAATTCTTCGTCATTGCGAATAGCTAATTGCAAATGACGGGGAATAATTCTTGTTTTCTTATTATCACGGGCAGCATTACCAGCCAATTCTAAAACTTCAGCGGCCAAATATTCCATAACGGCTGCCAAGTATACTGGAGCACCGGCGCCAACACGTTCAGCATAATTGCCTTTACGCAATAAACGATGTATACGACCTACTGGAAATTGTAAACCAGCACGATTTGAACGGGACTTTGCCTTTCCTTTAACTTTGCCACCTTTACCACGACCAGACATTTTTTGAATTTGTTATTTTCTTCTCTTTAGACACTTCACTTAATCACTGTTTACACAAACTGTTGAAATTCTCAATCGAAACATCGCTATTTATACTTTTTTGACGCTCTGCCATGTACACACAAGGGATGGATTATCTATACAAAGACGAAGTGATAACAATGTGTGTTTGCTACCTGAAAAAGAGTATATAAGCGCAGCATTGAAATTGATATACACAGTTTGTGATCAGTGTTTAAACAAAGTGTTTGTGAACTAAAATAAATAAAAAAAAAAAAAAATGCCTCCCAAAACCAGTGGTAAAGCGGCAAAGAAAGTTGGCAAAGCACAAAAAAATATTACAAAGAGTGATAAGAGTAAGAAACGCAAGCGTAAGGAAAGTTATGCCATCTACATTTATAAAGTGTTGAAGCAAGTACATCCTGATACTGGTATTTCTTCCAAAGCAATGAGTATCATGAACAGTTTTGTTAATGATATTTTTGAACGCATTGCCGCTGAAGCATCCCGTTTGGCTCACTATAACAAGCGTTCGACTATCACCAGTCGGGAAATTCAAACTGCTGTCCGTCTATTATTGCCCGGTGAATTGGCTAAGCACGCAGTCAGTGAAGGTACTAAAGCCGTCACTAAATATACCAGCTCTAAGTAAATTGCCCAACACCATTTAAAATTTTTATTTTACAACATCAAAGGCCCTTTTCAGGGCCACAAACAATTTTTTAAATTAGAGATTTCATTTTTCTTTCACAATAATATCACAAAGAAAAACATATATTACTAACTGCCGCCATTTTGCTGTTGTTAGTTTTTTTTTAGATCACTTGTTCTATAACTCTACTTGTTGTATTGTCGAAAATGAACAAAGTAGTAGGCTTTGAGAATTTTGTTTAAGTATTTTTTAATTTCTTGGCTAATTATTAGAGAATCGTTGAATTGAAAATAGCCTGTGATTTACATATATAAAATGTATTAGAATTAAATACTTATATTATTTGAAAAACACTAAATAAAAAGTGAGTATTAAAAACTAAAAATATTTAATTTGTGTGTGCTGAGTTTTTGGATCTTGTACAACTACAAAAAAATACAAAATTAAATTTTGTTGTGACGTGTGTATCACCCGCGTAAATAATTTGCTTATGAATGTGTGTGTCTATATTGTTAAAATATGAGAAATAATTTCTTTTTTACAACTAAATTCAATGATTATTTTTAAATGTGTCTCTTTTAAATACATTTTGTAGCCCTGAAAAGGGCTTTTATTGTGGAAGTAAATCTTTCTTCGAATAAGGAAAAAAGAAATTTTCTTGTGAAAGTGAAGGCTTGAATAGAGGGAAAATAATTTACTTCTTGGTGGCGGCCTTTTTGGTAGTTGGCTTTTTTGCTGGTGCAGCTTTTTTTGGTTTTGCTGAGGCGGCAGCGCTCTTTGCTTTGGGTGCTTTTGGTTTAGTTGCTGGCGCAGCCTTTTTGGCAGGTTTTGCCTTAATTGTGCCAGCCTTTTTAATGGTTTTTGCTGGGTTTTTTCTGTCTTCTTTTTTTCGGCTGTCTTTTTGGCAGCCGATGGTTTCTTTGCAGCTGGAGCTGCCTTTTTAGCTGCAGCTGGTTTCTTCTTTTTATCAGCGGTAGTAGTAGCAGTTGCCTTTTTCTTTTCAGCAGCTGGCTTCTTTGTTTTGGGTTCTTTTGAGGCGGCAGCTGACAATTTGAATGAACCAGAGGCACCCTTACCTTTAGTTTGAATTAATTTCCCACTAGTTACAGCACTCTTTAAATATTTCTTGATAAAAGGAGCCAATTTTTGGGCATCTACCTTGTAAGTACCAGTGAGGTATTTCTTAATCGCTGGCAGAGATGAGCCACCACGTTCTTTCAATGATTTAATAGCAGCATCAACCATTTGTTGAGTTGGTGGATGACTAGGGGCACTTGATGGCTTTTTGGCCTTGGCGGCTTTCTTCGGCTTTTTTTCAGCAGCTGGAGGGACTGCTGGAGATGTGGTGGCTTCAATAATTGCAGAATCAGACATGATTTCCCTTGTTTTTATCAATTATTTTTCAATGCAGTTAAATACACTTTGACAATTAGTCACTCTTTTATCAGCACAAATGTTTACCAATTTAGCCAGGTAATTTTATTACATGCTAGCTATGAGAAGTTCATAGTAGTCATCGCGTGCAGATTGCAAAATGGTTAGTGGGAGCGTTCAGAAATTATAACAAAAGTTTTTTTATAATTTTATTTTTTTCTTAAAGATTTTTACAAAATTTAAATTAATTTCTTAGCAAACTTAAAGATTCGATATTATTGAATGCATATGACATGAAAAAATTATTTTTTCAGGGTATTGGCCATTTTTATCGGCATTTTCTTATGAAGTTTGTGAAAAATTTCTTAAAAATTATCATTAAAAATTGAAAAAATTTCAAAAAATCATAGAATAACTTTCACAAAAACAAATTTATATAACACTTTTGAATGTTTACTTTTTACAGAAAATATAAAATTTGTGTTTTATTAACTTTGCGATTTTTAAAAATTATTTTAAAATTCACTCCATGACTAGTAAATTTTCTCATATTGGCAATTTGTTCATTGACACATTTACTTTAGCCTATTCGCTGGAAAATATTATATTAAACATTTTTTAGATTTAATTTATTCTAATTAATACAAATTAAATTTATATTTTCTTTAAATAATTTACTGAATGTAGTTGTAAAATAAATATTTTTAAAACATTTATGTTGAACAACTATAAATCAGCAAGTACTCGTATGTACTGCTCTTGAAAACGTTACCAATTACTTGGTATAAATTGTAGGTGAAGAAAAATTAATTAAAATTTACTATCTAAGTATACATAATATAAATTTTAAGGATAATTAAATTAAATTTAAAAAAATATTAAATTTTATTTGTGCTTAATTCCAGAAATTGTGTTGGTTTTAAAATTTATTCTTTTACTCATGATATTCTCATGAGTTATTTATTCAGTACAATAAGTACTGAAGGGGATAGCATACCTATATGGAGCATTTCATCAGACGCTACTCTGAATCCTCAGTAGATACTCCCAACGTTTCTTGCAAACATTACAACTTTTATATTGAAAAGCAATTGACTAAATAAGAATTATTAATCAATAGTTACAAAAAGATTCAAATATTCAAACAAAAAACTCAGTAAGCATTGAACTGAATAAATAAATAAATTTCCCAACCAACATTTTAATATTGAAAACTATATATTCTATTTTTATTCTTCTCTTCTCCTTTATTTAATATAAAAGAGATGGAAATGAAAATTTTTTCTGTAAAATATAAACTGTTTGAAATATTATACAAAAAATATTAGAATAGCCAAATTTCTACCTACAAAAAAAAATATTTTAAAATATCAATTTTATAAAATTCCTTATCGGTTGAGATGTAGAAGTAAAATTCCTAATTTAAATCTATACCTGTTTTTTATAGTGTAGGTAAAAAGGAAATAATAAATATATAGCAGTAGGTATATGAAATGACAAAGAAAAAAAAGAGCAGAAAATATGTGCAGCTAAAATGTCACAATAATAATGCTGAGTGAATAATGAGAAAATAAATAGCTTTTTTGTACAGTAGATATGTATGTAGAAATAAATTTGTTACAGAAGAATTTCTTACGTTATGTAAAACTAATGAAATGAAAACGTTTCTCTTTTATAAAAAATCTTTGTGGTCCTGAAAAGGACCGATGAGTTTGAATAATGTTGGAAATTTAAGCACGTTCACCACGAATACGTCTGGCCAATTGAATGTCTTTTGGCATAATTGTGACACGTTTAGCATGAATGGCACATAAATTGGTATCCTCGAAGAGACCAACCAAATATGCTTCGCTGGCTTCTTGAAGGGCCATTACAGCAGAGCTTTGGAAACGTAAATCTGTTTTAAAATCTTGAGCAATTTCACGAACCAAACGTTGGAAAGGCAATTTGCGGATTAATAATTCTGTACTCTTTTGATAACGACGAATTTCACGCAAAGCTACAGTTCCAGGGCGATAACGATGTGGCTTTTTAACACCACCGGTAGCTGGCGCACTTTTACGGGCAGCCTTAGTAGCCAATTGCTTACGTGGTGCCTTTCCACCAGTCGATTTACGGGCAGTTTGCTTAGTACGAGCCATTTTCACTTCACTTTTTAACTTTAATCAAAAACACTAAAACACTGTTAACACACGAATAGTCGACTAAACGAAAAATGCTCGGCTTATATAGAAAAATTTCATGCAGGTAAAGACAAGGGTTTGTGTATGTGTAATGTGTAATGTGTGTGTTTTGTTGTTTTGCTTGCTTGGCGCGGTGGTTATTTCTTTTAAACACAAACAACAATATATTTCTTACTCGCTCAAATTTGTAGTTGATTTTGGTATAAATAGAAGCTGTTTGTTGAACAAAGTCATCAGTTCCTTTGGACATTTTGTGAAGTGTGTGTTATAAAGTGGAAAGAAAATAAATTTTAGTGCTTAAATATGACTGGTCGTGGTAAAGGTGGAAAAGGCTTGGGAAAGGGTGGTGCTAAACGTCATCGTAAAGTGTTGCGTGATAATATCCAAGGCATTACCAAGCCCGCTATTAGACGTTTGGCTCGTCGTGGTGGTGTAAAACGTATATCTGGGTTGATTTATGAAGAAACTCGTGGTGTACTGAAGGTATTTTTGGAAAATGTTATTCGTGATGCCGTTACCTACACTGAACACGCCAAAAGAAAAACTGTCACTGCCATGGATGTTGTCTACGCTTTGAAGAGACAAGGTCGTACTTTGTACGGTTTTGGCGGTTAAATATATGCTTAAAATATAGAACAAAATTATAAACAAAAACCAAACGGTCCTTTTCAGGACCACAAAAAAATATGGAAAAAGAGATTGTCTTTTTGTTCAACATTGTTAAAACATTTGACATTACATTTTTATTTTTCGAGATAGTTTTGACTTTCCTTTTCATAATTATAATAAATTCTTAATTTTTACTTTTTTTTTACTCGTCTAAAACTCAATCTGTGAACTATAAATTAATTTGTATTGCTGGGTTTTACGATTCTTTTTAATACAATTTTTTTCATTGTATATTAATTTTATTGAAATAAGAGACTGATTTGCTAGAGGGACGCTTTGAGAAAAACCCCTTTATCCTCATCGGCATTCTTATAAATAGTAAAGGAACCAAGATTCATAATTTCTATACCACAATTAAAAATATTATTTTGTGCGTGCGTGTGGTGGGTGGTGGTGATCATTGCCGCTAATAAAATATATATATATATTGCTGACGTAATTAAATTACAAACTCACCAACTACAATTACTGGCTCGAATGCTACTTTTTCAATTTGTTACTGTCGAGATAAAGAGGAAAACAATCAAATATAATAAAATAAGAGTTAATTTCACATATTTAGTAAGTACAATTTACAATAAAATATGTTAAAATTTTTTTTATATTAAATAAAATGAGAATAAAAAAATTGATTCACAAAATGTTCTCGTTTTTAAAATAAATTTGTCGTCCTGAAAAGGACGGTTTTATATTGTTTCTTTACATCATTTATCTGCCTTTGTAAATTTAAGCTTTCTTTTCAGTCTTCTTGGGCAACAATACTGCTTGGATATTGGGTAGCACACCACCTTGAGCAATTGTAACGCCAGACAATAATTTATTTAATTCTTCGTCATTGCGAATAGCTAATTGCAAATGACGGGGAATAATTCTTGTTTTCTTATTATCACGGGCAGCATTACCAGCCAATTCTAAAACTTCAGCGGCCAAATATTCCATAACGGCTGCCAAGTATACTGGAGCACCGGCGCCAACACGTTCAGCATAATTGCCTTTACGCAATAAACGATGTATACGACCTACTGGAAATTGTAAACCAGCACGATTTGAACGGGACTTTGCCTTTCCTTTAACTTTGCCACCTTTACCACGACCAGACATTTTTTGAATTTGTTATTTTCTTCTCTTTAGACACTTCACTTAATCACTGTTTACACAAACTGTTGAAATTCTCAATCGAAACATCGCTATTTATACTTTTTTGACGCTCTGCCATGTACACACAAGGGATGGATTATCTATACAAAGACGAAGTGATAACAATGTGTGTTTGCTACCTGAAAAAGAGTATATAAGCGCAGCATTGAAATTGATATACACAGTTTGTGATCAGTGTTTAAACAAAGTGTTTGTGAACTAAAATAAATAAAAAAAAAAAAAAATGCCTCCCAAAACCAGTGGTAAAGCGGCAAAGAAAGTTGGCAAAGCACAAAAAAATATTACAAAGAGTGATAAGAGTAAGAAACGCAAGCGTAAGGAAAGTTATGCCATCTACATTTATAAAGTGTTGAAGCAAGTACATCCTGATACTGGTATTTCTTCCAAAGCAATGAGTATCATGAACAGTTTTGTTAATGATATTTTTGAACGCATTGCCGCTGAAGCATCCCGTTTGGCTCACTATAACAAGCGTTCGACTATCACCAGTCGGGAAATTCAAACTGCTGTCCGTCTATTATTGCCCGGTGAATTGGCTAAGCACGCAGTCAGTGAAGGTACTAAAGCCGTCACTAAATATACCAGCTCTAAGTAAATTGCCCAACACCATTTAAAATTTTTATTTTACAACATCAAAGGCCCTTTTCAGGGCCACAAACAATTTTTTAAATTAGAGATTTCATTTTTCTTTCACAATAATATCACAAAGAAAAACATATATTACTAACTGCCGCCATTTTGCTGTTGTTAGTTTTTTTTTAGATCACTTGTTCTATAACTCTACTTGTTGTATTGTCGAAAATGAACAAAGTAGTAGGCTTTGAGAATTTTGTTTAAGTATTTTTTAATTTCTTGGCTAATTATTAGAGAATCGTTGAATTGAAAATAGCCTGTGATTTACATATATAAAATGTATTAGAATTAAATACTTATATTATTTGAAAAACACTAAATAAAAAGTGAGTATTAAAAACTAAAAATATTTAATTTGTGTGTGCTGAGTTTTTGGATCTTGTACAACTACAAAAAAATACAAAATTAAATTTTGTTGTGACGTGTGTATCACCCGCGTAAATAATTTGCTTATGAATGTGTGTGTCTATATTGTTAAAATATGAGAAATAATTTCTTTTTTACAACTAAATTCAATGATTATTTTTAAATGTGTCTCTTTTAAATACATTTTGTAGCCCTGAAAAGGGCTTTTATTGTGGAAGTAAATCTTTCTTCGAATAAGGAAAAAAGAAATTTTCTTGTGAAAGTGAAGGCTTGAATAGAGGGAAAATAATTTACTTCTTGGTGGCGGCCTTTTTGGTAGTTGGCTTTTTTGCTGGTGCAGCTTTTTTTGGTTTTGCTGAGGCGGCAGCGCTCTTTGCTTTGGGTGCTTTTGGTTTAGTTGCTGGCGCAGCCTTTTTGGCAGGTTTTGCCTTAATTGTGCCAGCCTTTTTAATGGTTTTTGCTGCGGTTTTTTCTGTCTTCTTTTTTTCGGCTGTCTTTTTGGCAGCCGATGGTTTCTTTGCAGCTGGAGCTGCCTTTTTAGCTGCAGCTGGTTTCTTCTTTTTATCAGCGGTAGTAGTAGCAGTTGCCTTTTTCTTTTCAGCAGCTGGCTTCTTTGTTTTGGGTTCTTTTGAGGCGGCAGCTGACAATTTGAATGAACCAGAGGCACCCTTACCTTTAGTTTGAATTAATTTCCCACTAGTTACAGCACTCTTTAAATATTTCTTGATAAAAGGAGCCAATTTTTGGGCATCTACCTTGTAAGTACCAGTGAGGTATTTCTTAATCGCTGGCAGAGATGAGCCACCACGTTCTTTCAATGATTTAATAGCAGCATCAACCATTTGTTGAGTTGGTGGATGACTAGGGGCACTTGATGGCTTTTTGGCCTTGGCGGCTTTCTTCGGCTTTTTTTCAGCAGCTGGAGGGACTGCTGGAGATGTGGTGGCTTCAATAATTGCAGAATCAGACATGATTTCCCTTGTTTTTATCAATTATTTTTCAATGCAGTTAAATACACTTTGACAATTAGTCACTCTTTTATCAGCACAAATGTTTACCAATTTAGCCAGGTAATTTTATTACATGCTAGCTATGAGAAGTTCATAGTAGTCATCGCGTGCAGATTGCAAAATGGTTAGTGGGAGCGTTCAGAAATTATAACAAAAGTTTTTTTATAATTTTATTTTTTTCTTAAAGATTTTTACAAAATTTAAATTAATTTCTTAGCAAACTTAAAGATTCGATATTATTGAATGCATATGACATGAAAAAATTATTTTTTCAGGGTATTGGCCATTTTTATCGGCATTTTCTTATGAAGTTTGTGAAAAATTTCTTAAAAATTATCATTAAAAATTGAAAAAATTTCAAAAAATCATAGAATAACTTTCACAAAAACAAATTTATATAACACTTTTGAATGTTTACTTTTTACAGAAAATATAAAATTTGTGTTTTATTAACTTTGCGATTTTTAAAAATTATTTTAAAATTCACTCCATGACTAGTAAATTTTCTCATATTGGCAATTTGTTCATTGACACATTTACTTTAGCCTATTCGCTGGAAAATATTATATTAAACATTTTTTAGATTTAATTTATTCTAATTAATACAAATTAAATTTATATTTTCTTTAAATAATTTACTGAATGTAGTTGTAAAATAAATATTTTTAAAACATTTATGTTGAACAACTATAAATCAGCAAGTACTCGTATGTACTGCTCTTGAAAACGTTACCAATTACTTGGTATAAATTGTAGGTGAAGAAAAATTAATTAAAATTTACTATCTAAGTATACATAATATAAATTTTAAGGATAATTAAATTAAATTTAAAAAAATATTAAATTTTATTTGTGCTTAATTCCAGAAATTGTGTTGGTTTTAAAATTTATTCTTTTACTCATGATATTCTCATGAGTTATTTATTCAGTACAATAAGTACTGAAGGGGATAGCATACCTATATGGAGCATTTCATCAGACGCTACTCTGAATCCTCAGTAGATACTCCCAACGTTTCTTGCAAACATTACAACTTTTATATTGAAAAGCAATTGACTAAATAAGAATTATTAATCAATAGTTACAAAAAGATTCAAATATTCAAACAAAAAACTCAGTAAGCATTGAACTGAATAAATAAATAAATTTCCCAACCAACATTTTAATATTGAAAACTATATATTCTATTTTTATTCTTCTCTTCTCCTTTATTTAATATAAAAGAGATGGAAATGAAAATTTTTTCTGTAAAATATAAACTGTTTGAAATATTATACAAAAAATATTAGAATAGCCAAATTTCTACCTACAAAAAAAAATATTTTAAAATATCAATTTTATAAAATTCCTTATCGGTTGAGATGTAGAAGTAAAATTCCTAATTTAAATCTATACCTGTTTTTTATAGTGTAGGTAAAAAGGAAATAATAAATATATAGCAGTAGGTATATGAAATGACAAAGAAAAAAAAGAGCAGAAAATATGTGCAGCTAAAATGTCACAATAATAATGCTGAGTGAATAATGAGAAAATAAATAGCTTTTTTGTACAGTAGATATGTATGTAGAAATAAATTTGTTACAGAAGAATTTCTTACGTTATGTAAAACTAATGAAATGAAAACGTTTCTCTTTTATAAAAAATCTTTGTGGTCCTGAAAAGGACCGATGAGTTTGAATAATGTTGGAAATTTAAGCACGTTCACCACGAATACGTCTGGCCAATTGAATGTCTTTTGGCATAATTGTGACACGTTTAGCATGAATGGCACATAAATTGGTATCCTCGAAGAGACCAACCAAATATGCTTCGCTGGCTTCTTGAAGGGCCATTACAGCAGAGCTTTGGAAACGTAAATCTGTTTTAAAATCTTGAGCAATTTCACGAACCAAACGTTGGAAAGGCAATTTGCGGATTAATAATTCTGTACTCTTTTGATAACGACGAATTTCACGCAAAGCTACAGTTCCAGGGCGATAACGATGTGGCTTTTTAACACCACCGGTAGCTGGCGCACTTTTACGGGCAGCCTTAGTAGCCAATTGCTTACGTGGTGCCTTTCCACCAGTCGATTTACGGGCAGTTTGCTTAGTACGAGCCATTTTCACTTCACTTTTTAACTTTAATCAAAAACACTAAAACACTGTTAACACACGAATAGTCGACTAAACGAAAAATGCTCGGCTTATATAGAAAAATTTCATGCAGGTAAAGACAAGGGTTTGTGTATGTGTAATGTGTAATGTGTGTGTTTTGTTGTTTTGCTTGCTTGGCGCGGTGGTTATTTCTTTTAAACACAAACAACAATATATTTCTTACTCGCTCAAATTTGTAGTTGATTTTGGTATAAATAGAAGCTGTTTGTTGAACAAAGTCATCAGTTCCTTTGGACATTTTGTGAAGTGTGTGTTATAAAGTGGAAAGAAAATAAATTTTAGTGCTTAAATATGACTGGTCGTGGTAAAGGTGGAAAAGGCTTGGGAAAGGGTGGTGCTAAACGTCATCGTAAAGTGTTGCGTGATAATATCCAAGGCATTACCAAGCCCGCTATTAGACGTTTGGCTCGTCGTGGTGGTGTAAAACGTATATCTGGGTTGATTTATGAAGAAACTCGTGGTGTACTGAAGGTATTTTTGGAAAATGTTATTCGTGATGCCGTTACCTACACTGAACACGCCAAAAGAAAAACTGTCACTGCCATGGATGTTGTCTACGCTTTGAAGAGACAAGGTCGTACTTTGTACGGTTTTGGCGGTTAAATATATGCTTAAAATATAGAACAAAATTATAAACAAAAACCAAACGGTCCTTTTCAGGACCACAAAAAAATATGGAAAAAGAGATTGTCTTTTTGTTCAACATTGTTAAAACATTTGACATTACATTTTTATTTTTCGAGATAGTTTTGACTTTCCTTTTCATAATTATAATAAATTCTTAATTTTTACTTTTTTTTTACTCGTCTAAAACTCAATCTGTGAACTATAAATTAATTTGTATTGCTGGGTTTTACGATTCTTTTTAATACAATTTTTTTCATTGTATATTAATTTTATTGAAATAAGAGACTGATTTGCTAGAGGGACGCTTTGAGAAAAACCCCTTTATCCTCATCGGCATTCTTATAAATAGTAAAGGAACCAAGATTCATAATTTCTATACCACAATTAAAAATATTATTTTGTGCGTGCGTGTGGTGGGTGGTGGTGATCATTGCCGCTAATAAAATATATATATATATTGCTGACGTAATTAAATTACAAACTCACCAACTACAATTACTGGCTCGAATGCTACTTTTTCAATTTGTTACTGTCGAGATAAAGAGGAAAACAATCAAATATAATAAAATAAGAGTTAATTTCACATATTTAGTAAGTACAATTTACAATAAAATATGTTAAAATTTTTTTTATATTAAATAAAATGAGAATAAAAAAATTGATTCACAAAATGTTCTCGTTTTTAAAATAAATTTGTCGTCCTGAAAAGGACGGTTTTATATTGTTTCTTTACATCATTTATCTGCCTTTGTAAATTTAAGCTTTCTTTTCAGTCTTCTTGGGCAACAATACTGCTTGGATATTGGGTAGCACACCACCTTGAGCAATTGTAACGCCAGACAATAATTTATTTAATTCTTCGTCATTGCGAATAGCTAATTGCAAATGACGGGGAATAATTCTTGTTTTCTTATTATCACGGGCAGCATTACCAGCCAATTCTAAAACTTCAGCGGCCAAATATTCCATAACGGCTGCCAAGTATACTGGAGCACCGGCGCCAACACGTTCAGCATAATTGCCTTTACGCAATAAACGATGTATACGACCTACTGGAAATTGTAAACCAGCACGATTTGAACGGGACTTTGCCTTTCCTTTAACTTTGCCACCTTTACCACGACCAGACATTTTTTGAATTTGTTATTTTCTTCTCTTTAGACACTTCACTTAATCACTGTTTACACAAACTGTTGAAATTCTCAATCGAAACATCGCTATTTATACTTTTTTGACGCTCTGCCATGTACACACAAGGGATGGATTATCTATACAAAGACGAAGTGATAACAATGTGTGTTTGCTACCTGAAAAAGAGTATATAAGCGCAGCATTGAAATTGATATACACAGTTTGTGATCAGTGTTTAAACAAAGTGTTTGTGAACTAAAATAAATAAAAAAAAAAAAAAATGCCTCCCAAAACCAGTGGTAAAGCGGCAAAGAAAGCTGGCAAAGCACAAAAAAATATTACAAAGAGTGATAAGAGTAAGAAACGCAAGCGTAAGGAAAGTTATGCCATCTACATTTATAAAGTGTTGAAGCAAGTACATCCTGATACTGGTATTTCTTCCAAAGCAATGAGTATCATGAACAGTTTTGTTAATGATATTTTTGAACGCATTGCCGCTGAAGCATCCCGTTTGGCTCACTATAACAAGCGTTCGACTATCACCAGTCGGGAAATTCAAACTGCTGTCCGTCTATTATTGCCCGGTGAATTGGCTAAGCACGCAGTCAGTGAAGGTACTAAAGCCGTCACTAAATATACCAGCTCTAAGTAAATTGCCCAACACCATTTAAAATTTTTATTTTACAACATCAAAGGCCCTTTTCAGGGCCACAAACAATTTTTTAAATTAGAGATTTCATTTTTCTTTCACAATAATATCACAAAGAAAAACATATATTACTAACTGCCGCCATTTTGCTGTTGTTAGTTTTTTTTTAGATCACTTGTTCTATAACTCTACTTGTTGTATTGTCGAAAATGAACAAAGTAGTAGGCTTTGAGAATTTTGTTTAAGTATTTTTTAATTTCTTGGCTAATTATTAGAGAATCGTTGAATTGAAAATAGCCTGTGATTTACATATATAAAATGTATTAGAATTAAATACTTATATTATTTGAAAAACACTAAATAAAAAGTGAGTATTAAAAACTAAAAATATTTAATTTGTGTGTGCTGAGTTTTTGGATCTTGTACAACTACAAAAAAATACAAAATTAAATTTTGTTGTGACGTGTGTATCACCCGCGTAAATAATTTGCTTATGAATGTGTGTGTCTATATTGTTAAAATATGAGAAATAATTTCTTTTTTACAACTAAATTCAATGATTATTTTTAAATGTGTCTCTTTTAAATACATTTTGTAGCCCTGAAAAGGGCTTTTATTGTGGAAGTAAATCTTTCTTCGAATAAGGAAAAAAGAAATTTTCTTGTGAAAGTGAAGGCTTGAATAGAGGGAAAATAATTTACTTCTTGGTGGCGGCCTTTTTGGTAGTTGGCTTTTTTGCTGGTGCAGCTTTTTTTGGTTTTGCTGAGGCGGCAGCGCTCTTTGCTTTGGGTGCTTTTGGTTTAGTTGCTGGCGCAGCCTTTTTGGCAGGTTTTGCCTTAATTGTGCCAGCCTTTTTAATGGTTTTTGCTGCGGTTTTTTCTGTCTTCTTTTTTTCGGCTGTCTTTTTGGCAGCCGATGGTTTCTTTGCAGCTGGAGCTGCCTTTTTAGCTGCAGCTGGTTTCTTCTTTTTATCAGCGGTAGTAGTAGCAGTTGCCTTTTTCTTTTCAGCAGCTGGCTTCTTTGTTTTGGGTTCTTTTGAGGCGGCAGCTGACAATTTGAATGAACCAGAGGCACCCTTACCTTTAGTTTGAATTAATTTCCCACTAGTTACAGCACTCTTTAAATATTTCTTGATAAAAGGAGCCAATTTTTGGGCATCTACCTTGTAAGTACCAGTGAGGTATTTCTTAATCGCTGGCAGAGATGAGCCACCACGTTCTTTCAATGATTTAATAGCAGCATCAACCATTTGTTGAGTTGGTGGATGACTAGGGGCACTTGATGGCTTTTTGGCCTTGGCGGCTTTCTTCGGCTTTTTTTCAGCAGCTGGAGGGACTGCTGGAGATGTGGTGGCTTCAATAATTGCAGAATCAGACATGATTTCCCTTGTTTTTATCAATTATTTTTCAATGCAGTTAAATACACTTTGACAATTAGTCACTCTTTTATCAGCACAAATGTTTACCAATTTAGCCAGGTAATTTTATTACATGCTAGCTATGAGAAGTTCATAGTAGTCATCGCGTGCAGATTGCAAAATGGTTAGTGGGAGCGTTCAGAAATTATAACAAAAGTTTTTTTATAATTTTATTTTTTTCTTAAAGATTTTTACAAAATTTAAATTAATTTCTTAGCAAACTTAAAGATTCGATATTATTGAATGCATATGACATGAAAAAATTATTTTTTCAGGGTATTGGCCATTTTTATCGGCATTTTCTTATGAAGTTTGTGAAAAATTTCTTAAAAATTATCATTAAAAATTGAAAAAATTTCAAAAAATCATAGAATAACTTTCACAAAAACAAATTTATATAACACTTTTGAATGTTTACTTTTTACAGAAAATATAAAATTTGTGTTTTATTAACTTTGCGATTTTTAAAAATTATTTTAAAATTCACTCCATGACTAGTAAATTTTCTCATATTGGCAATTTGTTCATTGACACATTTACTTTAGCCTATTCGCTGGAAAATATTATATTAAACATTTTTTAGATTTAATTTATTCTAATTAATACAAATTAAATTTATATTTTCTTTAAATAATTTACTGAATGTAGTTGTAAAATAAATATTTTTAAAACATTTATGTTGAACAACTATAAATCAGCAAGTACTCGTATGTACTGCTCTTGAAAACGTTACCAATTACTTGGTATAAATTGTAGGTGAAGAAAAATTAATTAAATTTTAAGGATAATTAAATTAAATTTAAAAAAATATTAAATTTTATTTGTGCTTAATTCCAGAAATTGTGTTGGTTTTAAAATTTATTCTTTTACTCATGATATTCTCATGAGTTATTTATTCAGTACAATAAGTACTGAAGGGGATAGCATACCTATATGGAGCATTTCATCAGACGCTACTCTGAATCCTCAGTAGATACTCCCAACGTTTCTTGCAAACATTACAACTTTTATATTGAAAAGCAATTGACTAAATAAGAATTATTAATCAATAGTTACAAAAAGATTCAAATATTCAAACAAAAAACTCAGTAAGCATTGAACTGAATAAATAAATAAATTTCCCAACCAACATTTTAATATTGAAAACTATATATTCTATTTTTATTCTTCTCTTCTCCTTTATTTAATATAAAAGAGATGGAAATGAAAATTTTTTCTGTAAAATATAAACTGTTTGAAATATTATACAAAAAATATTAGAATAGCCAAATTTCTACCTACAAAAAAAAATATTTTAAAATATCAATTTTATAAAATTCCTTATCGGTTGAGATGTAGAAGTAAAATTCCTAATTTAAATCTATACCTGTTTTTTATAGTGTAGGTAAAAAGGAAATAATAAATATATAGCAGTAGGTATATGAAATGACAAAGAAAAAAAAGAGCAGAAAATATGTGCAGCTAAAATGTCACAATAATAATGCTGAGTGAATAATGAGAAAATAAATAGCTTTTTTGTACAGTAGATATGTATGTAGAAATAAATTTGTTACAGAAGAATTTCTTACGTTATGTAAAACTAATGAAATGAAAACGTTTCTCTTTTATAAAAAATCTTTGTGGTCCTGAAAAGGACCGATGAGTTTGAATAATGTTGGAAATTTAAGCACGTTCACCACGAATACGTCTGGCCAATTGAATGTCTTTTGGCATAATTGTGACACGTTTAGCATGAATGGCACATAAATTGGTATCCTCGAAGAGACCAACCAAATATGCTTCGCTGGCTTCTTGAAGGGCCATTACAGCAGAGCTTTGGAAACGTAAATCTGTTTTAAAATCTTGAGCAATTTCACGAACCAAACGTTGGAAAGGCAATTTGCGGATTAATAATTCTGTACTCTTTTGATAACGACGAATTTCACGCAAAGCTACAGTTCCAGGGCGATAACGATGTGGCTTTTTAACACCACCGGTAGCTGGCGCACTTTTACGGGCAGCCTTAGTAGCCAATTGCTTACGTGGTGCCTTTCCACCAGTCGATTTACGGGCAGTTTGCTTAGTACGAGCCATTTTCACTTCACTTTTTAACTTTAATCAAAAACACTAAAACACTGTTAACACACGAATAGTCGACTAAACGAAAAATGCTCGGCTTATATAGAAAAATTTCATGCAGGTAAAGACAAGGGTTTGTGTATGTGTAATGTGTAATGTGTGTGTTTTGTTGTTTTGCTTGCTTGGCGCGGTGGTTATTTCTTTTAAACACAAACAACAATATATTTCTTACTCGCTCAAATTTGTAGTTGATTTTGGTATAAATAGAAGCTGTTTGTTGAACAAAGTCATCAGTTCCTTTGGACATTTTGTGAAGTGTGTGTTATAAAGTGGAAAGAAAATAAATTTTAGTGCTTAAATATGACTGGTCGTGGTAAAGGTGGAAAAGGCTTGGGAAAGGGTGGTGCTAAACGTCATCGTAAAGTGTTGCGTGATAATATCCAAGGCATTACCAAGCCCGCTATTAGACGTTTGGCTCGTCGTGGTGGTGTAAAACGTATATCTGGGTTGATTTATGAAGAAACTCGTGGTGTACTGAAGGTATTTTTGGAAAATGTTATTCGTGATGCCGTTACCTACACTGAACACGCCAAAAGAAAAACTGTCACTGCCATGGATGTTGTCTACGCTTTGAAGAGACAAGGTCGTACTTTGTACGGTTTTGGCGGTTAAATATATGCTTAAAATATAGAACAAAATTATAAACAAAAACCAAACGGTCCTTTTCAGGACCACAAAAAAATATGGAAAAAGAGATTGTCTTTTTGTTCAACATTGTTAAAACATTTGACATTACATTTTTATTTTTCGAGATAGTTTTGACTTTCCTTTTCATAATTATAATAAATTCTTAATTTTTACTTTTTTTTTACTCGTCTAAAACTCAATCTGTGAACTATAAATTAATTTGTATTGCTGGGTTTTACGATTCTTTTTAATACAATTTTTTTCATTGTATATTAATTTTATTGAAATAAGAGACTGATTTGCTAGAGCGACGCTTTGGGAAAAACCCCTTTATCCTCATCGGCATTCTTATAAATAGTAAAGGAACCAAGATTCATAATTTCTATACCACAATTAAAAATATTATTTTGTGCGTGCGTGTGGTGGGTGGTGGTGATCATTGCCGCTAATAAAATATATATATATATTGCTGTCGTAATTAAATTACAAACTCACCAACTACAATTACTGGCTCGAATGCTACTTTTTCAATTTGTTACTGTCGAGATAAAGAGGAAAACAATCAAATATAATAAAATAAGAGTTAATTTCACATATTTAGTAAGTACAATTTACAATAAAATATGTTAAAATTTTACTAAGAATTTTTTTTTATATTAAATAAAATGAGAATAAAAAAATTGATTCACAAAATGTTCTCGTTTTTAAAATAAATTTGTCGTCCTGAAAAGGACGGTTTTATATTGTTTCTTTACATCATTTATCTGCCTTTGTAAATTTAAGCTTTCTTTTCAGTCTTCTTGGGCAACAATACTGCTTGGATATTGGGTAGCACACCACCTTGAGCAATTGTAACGCCAGACAATAATTTATTTAATTCTTCGTCATTGCGAATAGCTAATTGCAAATGACGGGGAATAATTCTTGTTTTCTTATTATCACGGGCAGCATTACCAGCCAATTCTAAAACTTCAGCGGCCAAATATTCCATAACGGCTGCCAAGTATACTGGAGCACCGGCGCCAACACGTTCAGCATAATTGCCTTTACGCAATAAACGATGTATACGACCTACTGGAAATTGTAAACCAGCACGATTTGAACGGGACTTTGCCTTTCCTTTAACTTTGCCACCTTTACCACGACCAGACATTTTTTGAATTTGTTATTTTCTTCTCTTTAGACACTTCACTTAATCACTGTTTACACAAACTGTTGAAATTCTCAATCGAAACATCGCTATTTATACTTTTTTGACGCTCTGCCATGTACACACAAGGGATGGATTATCTATACAAAGACGAAGTGAAAACAATGTGTGTTTGCTACCTGAAAAAGAGTATATAAGCGCAGCATTGAAATTGATATACACAGTTTGTGATCAGTGTTTAAACAAAGTGTTTGTGAACTAAAATAAATAAAAAAAAAAAAAAATGCCTCCCAAAACCAGTGGTAAAGCGGCAAAGAAAGCTGGCAAAGCACAAAAAAATATTACAAAGAGTGATAAGAGTAAGAAACGCAAGCGTAAGGAAAGTTATGCCATCTACATTTATAAAGTGTTGAAGCAAGTACATCCTGATACTGGTATTTCTTCCAAAGCAATGAGTATCATGAACAGTTTTGTTAATGATATTTTTGAACGCATTGCCGCTGAAGCATCCCGTTTGGCTCACTATAACAAGCGTTCGACTATCACCAGTCGGGAAATTCAAACTGCTGTCCGTCTATTATTGCCCGGTGAATTGGCTAAGCACGCAGTCAGTGAAGGTACTAAAGCCGTCACTAAATATACCAGCTCTAAGTAAATTGCCCAACACCATTTAAAATTTTTATTTTACAACATCAAAGGCCCTTTTCAGGGCCACAAACAATTTTTTAAATTAGAGATTTCATTTTTCTTTCACAATAATATCACAAAGAAAAACATATATTACTAACTGCCGCCATTTTGCTGTTGTTAGTTTTTTTTTAGCTCACTTGTTCTATAACTCTACTTGTTGTATTGTCGAAAATGAACAAAGTAGTAGGCTTTGAGAATTTTGTTTAAGTATTTTTTAATTTCTTGGCTAATTATTAGAGAATCGTTGAATTGAAAATAGCCTGTGATTTACATATATAAAATGTATTAGAATTAAATACTTATATTATTTGAAAAACACTAAATAAAAAGTGAGTATTAAAAACTAAAAATATTTAATTTGTGTGTGCTGAGTTTTTGGATCTTGTACAACTACAAAAAAATACAAAATTAAATTTTGTTGTGACGTGTGTATCACCCGCGTAAATAATTTGCTTATGAATGTGTGTGTCTATATTGTTAAAATATGAGAAATAATTTCTTTTTTACAACTAAATTCAATGATTATTTTTAAATGTGTCTCTTTTAAATACATTTTGTAGCCCTGAAAAGGGCTTTTATTGTGGAAGTAAATCTTTCTTCGAATAAGGAAAAAAGAAATTTTCTTGTGAAAGTGAAGGCTTGAATAGAGGGAAAATAATTTACTTCTTGGTGGCGGCCTTTTTGGTAGTTGGCTTTTTTGCTGGTGCAGCTTTTTTTGGTTTTGCTGAGGCGGCAGCGCTCTTTGCTTTGGGTGCTTTTGGTTTAGTTGCTGGCGCAGCCTTTTTGGCAGGTTTTGCCTTAATTGTGCCAGCCTTTTTAATGGTTTTTGCTGCGGTTTTTTCTGTCTTCTTTTTTTCGGCTGTCTTTTTGGCAGCCGATGGTTTCTTTGCAGCTGGAGCTGCCTTTTTAGCTGCAGCTGGTTTCTTCTTTTTATCAGCGGTAGTAGTAGCAGTTGCCTTTTTCTTTTCAGCAGCTGGCTTCTTTGTTTTGGGTTCTTTTGAGGCGGCAGCTGACAATTTGAATGAACCAGAGGCACCCTTACCTTTAGTTTGAATTAATTTCCCACTAGTTACAGCACTCTTTAAATATTTCTTGATAAAAGGAGCCAATTTTTGGGCATCTACCTTGTAAGTACCAGTGAGGTATTTCTTAATCGCTGGCAGAGATGAGCCACCACGTTCTTTCAATGATTTAATAGCAGCATCAACCATTTGTTGAGTTGGTGGATGACTAGGGGCACTTGATGGCTTTTTGGCCTTGGCGGCTTTCTTCGGCTTTTTTTCAGCAGCTGGAGGGACTGCTGGAGATGTGGTGGCTTCAATAATTGCAGAATCAGACATGATTTCCCTTGTTTTTATCAATTATTTTTCAATGCAGTTAAATACACTTTGACAATTAGTCACTCTTTTATCAGCACAAATGTTTACCAATTTAGCCAGGTAATTTTATTACATGCTAGCTATGAGAAGTTCATAGTAGTCATCGCGTGCAGATTGCAAAATGGTTAGTGGGAGCGTTCAGAAATTATAACAAAAGTTTTTTTATAATTTTATTTTTTTCTTAAAGATTTTTACAAAATTTAAATTAATTTCTTAGCAAACTTAAAGATTCGATATTATTGAATGCATATGACATGAAAAAATTATTTTTTCAGGGTATTGGCCATTTTTATCGGCATTTTCTTATGAAGTTTGTGAAAAATTTCTTAAAAATTATCATTAAAAATTGAAAAAATTTCAAAAAATCATAGAATAACTTTCACAAAAACAAATTTATATAACACTTTTGAATGTTTACTTTTTACAGAAAATATAAAATTTGTGTTTTATTAACTTTGCGATTTTTAAAAATTATTTTAAAATTCACTCCATGACTAGTAAATTTTCTCATATTGGCAATTTGTTCATTGACACATTTACTTTAGCCTATTCGCTGGAAAATATTATATTAAACATTTTTTAGATTTAATTTATTCTAATTAATACAAATTAAATTTATATTTTCTTTAAATAATTTACTGAATGTAGTTGTAAAATAAATATTTTTAAAACATTTATGTTGAACAACTATAAATCAGCAAGTACTCGTATGTACTGCTCTTGAAAACGTTACCAATTACTTGGTATAAATTGTAGGTGAAGAAAAATTAATTAAATTTTAAGGATAATTAAATTAAATTTAAAAAAATATTAAATTTTATTTGTGCTTAATTCCAGAAATTGTGTTGGTTTTAAAATTTATTCTTTTACTCATGATATTCTCATGAGTTATTTATTCAGTACAATAAGTACTGAAGGGGATAGCATACCTATATGGAGCATTTCATCAGACGCTACTCTGAATCCTCAGTAGATACTCCCAACGTTTCTTGCAAACATTACAACTTTTATATTGAAAAGCAATTGACTAAATAAGAATTATTAATCAATAGTTACAAAAAGATTCAAATATTCAAACAAAAAACTCAGTAAGCATTGAACTGAATAAATAAATAAATTTCCCAACCAACATTTTAATATTGAAAACTATATATTCTATTTTTATTCTTCTCTTCTCCTTTATTTAATATAAAAGAGATGGAAATGAAAATTTTTTCTGTAAAATATAAACTGTTTGAAATATTATACAAAAAATATTAGAATAGCCAAATTTCTACCTACAAAAAAAAATATTTTAAAATATCAATTTTATAAAATTCCTTATCGGTTGAGATGTAGAAGTAAAATTCCTAATTTAAATCTATACCTGTTTTTGATAGTGTAGGTAAAAAGGAAATAATAAATATATAGCAGTAGGTATATGAAATGACAAAGAAAAAAAAGAGCAGAAAATATGTGCAGCTAAAATGTCACAATAATAATGCTGAGTGAATAATGAGAAAATAAATAGCTTTTTTGTACAGTAGATATGTATGTAGAAATAAATTTGTTACAGAAGAATTTTTTACGTTATGTAAAACTAATGAAATGAAAACGTTTCTCTTTTATAAAAAATCTTTGTGGTCCTGAAAAGGACCGATGAGTTTGAATAATGTTGGAAATTTAAGCACGTTCACCACGAATACGTCTGGCCAATTGAATGTCTTTTGGCATAATTGTGACACGTTTAGCATGAATGGCACATAAATTGGTATCCTCGAAGAGACCAACCAAATATGCTTCGCTGGCTTCTTGAAGGGCCATTACAGCAGAGCTTTGGAAACGTAAATCTGTTTTAAAATCTTGAGCAATTTCACGAACCAAACGTTGGAAAGGCAATTTGCGGATTAATAATTCTGTACTCTTTTGATAACGACGAATTTCACGCAAAGCTACAGTTCCAGGGCGATAACGATGTGGCTTTTTAACACCACCGGTAGCTGGCGCACTTTTACGGGCAGCCTTAGTAGCCAATTGCTTACGTGGTGCCTTTCCACCAGTCGATTTACGGGCAGTTTGCTTAGTACGAGCCATTTTCACTTCACTTTTTAACTTTAATCAAAAACACTAAAACACTGTTAACACACGAATAGTCGACTAAACGAAAAATGCTCGGCTTATATAGAAAAATTTCATGCAGGTAAAGACAAGGGTTTGTGTATGTGTAATGTGTAATGTGTGTGTTTTGTTGTTTTGCTTGCTTGGCGCGGTGGTTATTTCTTTTAAACACAAACAACAATATATTTCTTACTCGCTCAAATTTGTAGTTGATTTTGGTATAAATAGAAGCTGTTTGTTGAACAAAGTCATCAGTTCCTTTGGACATTTTGTGAAGTGTGTGTTATAAAGTGGAAAGAAAATAAATTTTAGTGCTTAAATATGACTGGTCGTGGTAAAGGTGGAAAAGGCTTGGGAAAGGGTGGTGCTAAACGTCATCGTAAAGTGTTGCGTGATAATATCCAAGGCATTACCAAGCCCGCTATTAGACGTTTGGCTCGTCGTGGTGGTGTAAAACGTATATCTGGGTTGATTTATGAAGAAACTCGTGGTGTACTGAAGGTATTTTTGGAAAATGTTATTCGTGATGCCGTTACCTACACTGAACACGCCAAAAGAAAAACTGTCACTGCCATGGATGTTGTCTACGCTTTGAAGAGACAAGGTCGTACTTTGTACGGTTTTGGCGGTTAAATATATGCTTAAAATATAGAACAAAATTATAAACAAAAACCAAACGGTCCTTTTCAGGACCACAAAAAAATATGGAAAAAGAGATTGTCTTTTTGTTCAACATTGTTAAAACATTTGACATTACATTTTTATTTTTCGAGATAGTTTTGACTTTCCTTTTCATAATTATAATAAATTCTTAATTTTTACTTTTTTTTTACTCGTCTAAAACTCAATCTGTGAACTATAAATTAATTTGTATTGCTGGGTTTTACGATTCTTTTTAATACAATTTTTTTCATTGTATATTAATTTTATTGAAATAAGAGACTGATTTGCTAGAGGGACGCTTTGAGAAAAACCCCTTTATCCTCATCGGCATTCTTATAAATAGTAAAGGAACCAAGATTCATAATTTCTATACCACAATTAAAAATATTATTTTGTGCGTGCGTGTGGTGGGTGGTGGTGATCATTGCCGCTAATAAAATATATATATATATTGCTGACGTAATTAAATTACAAACTCACCAACTACAATTACTGGCTCGAATGCTACTTTTTCAATTTGTTACTGTCGAGATAAAGAGGAAAACAATCAAATATAATAAAATAAGAGTTAATTTCACATATTTAGTAAGTACAATTTATGTTAAAATTTTACTAAGAATTTTTTTTATATTAAATAAAATGAGAATAAAAAAATTGATTCACAAAATGTTCTCGTTTTTAAAATAAATTTGTCGTCCTGAAAAGGACGGTTTTATATTGTTTCTTTACATCATTTATCTGCCTTTGTAAATTTAAGCTTTCTTTTCAGTCTTCTTGGGCAACAATACTGCTTGGATATTGGGTAGCACACCACCTTGAGCAATTGTAACGCCAGACAATAATTTATTTAATTCTTCGTCATTGCGAATAGCTAATTGCAAATGACGGGGAATAATTCTTGTTTTCTTATTATCACGGGCAGCATTACCAGCCAATTCTAAAACTTCAGCGGCCAAATATTCCATAACGGCTGCCAAGTATACTGGAGCACCGGCGCCAACACGTTCAGCATAATTGCCTTTACGCAATAAACGATGTATACGACCTACTGGAAATTGTAAACCAGCACGATTTGAACGGGACTTTGCCTTTCCTTTAACTTTGCCACCTTTACCACGACCAGACATTTTTTGAATTTGTTATTTTCTTCTCTTTAGACACTTCACTTAATCACTGTTTACACAAACTGTTGAAATTCTCAATCGAAACATCGCTATTTATACTTTTTTGACGCTCTGCCATGTACACACAAGGGATGGATTATCTATACAAAGACGAAGTGATAACAATGTGTGTTTGCTACCTGAAAAAGAGTATATAAGCGCAGCATTGAAATTGATATACACAGTTTGTGATCAGTGTTTAAACAAAGTGTTTGTGAACTAAAATAAAAAAAAAAAAAAAAAATGCCTCCCAAAACCAGTGGTAAAGCGGCAAAGAAAGCTGGCAAAGCACAAAAAAATATTACAAAGAGTGATAAGAGTAAGAAACGCAAGCGTAAGGAAAGTTATGCCATCTACATTTATAAAGTGTTGAAGCAAGTACATCCTGATACTGGTATTTCTTCCAAAGCAATGAGTATCATGAACAGTTTTGTTAATGATATTTTTGAACGCATTGCCGCTGAAGCATCCCGTTTGGCTCACTATAACAAGCGTTCGACTATCACCAGTCGGGAAATTCAAACTGCTGTCCGTCTATTATTGCCCGGTGAATTGGCTAAGCACGCAGTCAGTGAAGGTACTAAAGCCGTCACTAAATATACCAGCTCTAAGTAAATTGCCCAACACCATTTAAAATTTTTATTTTACAACATCAAAGGCCCTTTTCAGGGCCACAAACAATTTTTTAAATTAGAGATTTCATTTTTCTTTCACAATAATATCACAAAGAAAAACATATATTACTAACTGCCGCCATTTTGCTGTTGTTAGTTTTTTTTTAGATCACTTGTTCTATAACTCTACTTGTTGTATTGTCGAAAATGAACAAAGTAGTAGGCTTTGAGAATTTTGTTTAAGTATTTTTTAATTTCTTGGCTAATTATTAGAGAATCGTTGAATTGAAAATAGCCTGTGATTTACATATATAAAATGTATTAGAATTAAATACTTATATTATTTGAAAAACACTAAATAAAAAGTGAGTATTAAAAACTAAAAATATTTAATTTGTGTGTGCTGAGTTTTTGGATCTTGTACAACTACAAAAAAATACAAAATTAAATTTTGTTGTGACGTGTGTATCACCCGCGTAAATAATTTGCTTATGAATGTGTGTGTCTATATTGTTAAAATATGAGAAATAATTTCTTTTTTACAACTAAATTCAATGATTATTTTTAAATGTGTCTCTTTTAAATACATTTTGTAGCCCTGAAAAGGGCTTTTATTGTGGAAGTAAATCTTTCTTCGAATAAGGAAAAAAGAAATTTTCTTGTGAAAGTGAAGGCTTGAATAGAGGGAAAATAATTTACTTCTTGGTGGCGGCCTTTTTGGTAGTTGGCTTTTTTGCTGGTGCAGCTTTTTTTGGTTTTGCTGAGGCGGCAGCGCTCTTTGCTTTGGGTGCTTTTGGTTTAGTTGCTGGCGCAGCCTTTTTGGCAGGTTTTGCCTTAATTGTGCCAGCCTTTTTAATGGTTTTTGCTGCGGTTTTTTCTGTCTTCTTTTTTTCGGCTGTCTTTTTGGCAGCCGATGGTTTCTTTGCAGCTGGAGCTGCCTTTTTAGCTGCAGCTGGTTTCTTCTTTTTATCAGCGGTAGTAGTAGCAGTTGCCTTTTTCTTTTCAGCAGCTGGCTTCTTTGTTTTGGGTTCTTTTGAGGCGGCAGCTGACAATTTGAATGAACCAGAGGCACCCTTACCTTTAGTTTGAATTAATTTCCCACTAGTTACAGCACTCTTTAAATATTTCTTGATAAAAGGAGCCAATTTTTGGGCATCTACCTTGTAAGTACCAGTGAGGTATTTCTTAATCGCTGGCAGAGATGAGCCACCACGTTCTTTCAATGATTTAATAGCAGCATCAACCATTTGTTGAGTTGGTGGATGACTAGGGGCACTTGATGGCTTTTTGGCCTTGGCGGCTTTCTTCGGCTTTTTTTCAGCAGCTGGAGGGACTGCTGGAGATGTGGTGGCTTCAATAATTGCAGAATCAGACATGATTTCCCTTGTTTTTATCAATTATTTTTCAATGCAGTTAAATACACTTTGACAATTAGTCACTCTTTTATCAGCACAAATGTTTACCAATTTAGCCAGGTAATTTTATTACATGCTAGCTATGAGAAGTTCATAGTAGTCATCGCGTGCAGATTGCAAAATGGTTAGTGGGAGCGTTCAGAAATTATAACAAAAGTTTTTTTATAATTTTATTTTTTTCTTAAAGATTTTTACAAAATTTAAATTAATTTCTTAGCAAACTTAAAGATTCGATATTATTGAATGCATATGACATGAAAAAATTATTTTTTCAGGGTATTGGCCATTTTTATCGGCATTTTCTTATGAAGTTTGTGAAAAATTTCTTAAAAATTATCATTTTTACAGAAAATATAAAATTTGTGTTTTATTAACTTTGCGATTTTTAAAAATTATTTTAAAATTCACTCCATGACTAGTAAATTTTCTCATATTGGCAATTTGTTCATTGACACATTTACTTTAGCCTATTCGCTGGAAAATATTATATTAAACATTTTTTAGATTTAATTTATTCTAATTAATACAAATTAAATTTATATTTTCTTTAAATAATTTACTGAATGTAGTTGTAAAATAAATATTTTTAAAACATTTATGTTGAACAACTATAAATCAGCAAGTACTCGTATGTACTGCTCTTGAAAACGTTACCAATTACTTGGTATAAATTGTAGGTGAAGAAAAATTAATTAAAATTTACTATCTAAGTATACATAATATAAATTTTAAGGATAATTAAATTAAATTTAAAAAAATATTAAATTTTATTTGTGCTTAATTCCAGAAATTGTGTTGGTTTTAAAATTTATTCTTTTACTCATGATATTCTCATGAGTTATTTATTCAGTACAATAAGTACTGAAGGGGATAGCATACCTATATGGAGCATTTCATCAGACGCTACTCTGAATCCTCAGTAGATACTCCCAACGTTTCTTGCAAACATTACAACTTTTATATTGAAAAGCAATTGACTAAATAAGAATTATTAATCAATAGTTACAAAAAGATTCAAATATTCAAACAAAAAACTCAGTAAGCATTGAACTGAATAAATAAATAAATTTCCCAACCAACATTTTAATATTGAAAACTATATATTCTATTTTTATTCTTCTCTTCTCCTTTATTTAATATAAAAGAGATGGAAATGAAAATTTTTTCTGTAAAATATAAACTGTTTGAAATATTATACAAAAAATATTAGAATAGCCAAATTTCTACCTACAAAAAAAAATATTTTAAAATATCAATTTTATAAAATTCCTTATCGGTTGAGATGTAGAAGTAAAATTCCTAATTTAAATCTATACCTGTTTTTGATAGTGTAGGTAAAAAGGAAATAATAAATATATAGCAGTAGGTATATGAAATGACAAAGAAAAAAAAGAGCAGAAAATATGTGCAGCTAAAATGTCACAATAATAATGCTGAGTGAATAATGAGAAAATAAATAGCTTTTTTGTACAGTAGATATGTATGTAGAAATAAATTTGTTACAGAAGAATTTTTTACGTTATGTAAAACTAATGAAATGAAAACGTTTCTCTTTTATAAAAAATCTTTGTGGTCCTGAAAAGGACCGATGAGTTTGAATAATGTTGGAAATTTAAGCACGTTCACCACGAATACGTCTGGCCAATTGAATGTCTTTTGGCATAATTGTGACACGTTTAGCATGAATGGCACATAAATTGGTATCCTCGAAGAGACCAACCAAATATGCTTCGCTGGCTTCTTGAAGGGCCATTACAGCAGAGCTTTGGAAACGTAAATCTGTTTTAAAATCTTGAGCAATTTCACGAACCAAACGTTGGAAAGGCAATTTGCGGATTAATAATTCTGTACTCTTTTGATAACGACGAATTTCACGCAAAGCTACAGTTCCAGGGCGATAACGATGTGGCTTTTTAACACCACCGGTAGCTGGCGCACTTTTACGGGCAGCCTTAGTAGCCAATTGCTTACGTGGTGCCTTTCCACCAGTCGATTTACGGGCAGTTTGCTTAGTACGAGCCATTTTCACTTCACTTTTTAACTTTAATCAAAAACACTAAAACACTGTTAACACACGAATAGTCGACTAAACGAAAAATGCTCGGCTTATATAGAAAAATTTCATGCAGGTAAAGACAAGGGTTTGTGTATGTGTAATGTGTAATGTGTGTGTTTTGTTGTTTTGCTTGCTTGGCGCGGTGGTTATTTCTTTTAAACACAAACAACAATATATTTCTTACTCGCTCAAATTTGTAGTTGATTTTGGTATAAATAGAAGCTGTTTGTTGAACAAAGTCATCAGTTCCTTTGGACATTTTGTGAAGTGTGTGTTATAAAGTGGAAAGAAAATAAATTTTAGTGCTTAAATATGACTGGTCGTGGTAAAGGTGGAAAAGGCTTGGGAAAGGGTGGTGCTAAACGTCATCGTAAAGTGTTGCGTGATAATATCCAAGGCATTACCAAGCCCGCTATTAGACGTTTGGCTCGTCGTGGTGGTGTAAAACGTATATCTGGGTTGATTTATGAAGAAACTCGTGGTGTACTGAAGGTATTTTTGGAAAATGTTATTCGTGATGCCGTTACCTACACTGAACACGCCAAAAGAAAAACTGTCACTGCCATGGATGTTGTCTACGCTTTGAAGAGACAAGGTCGTACTTTGTACGGTTTTGGCGGTTAAATATATGCTTAAAATATAGAACAAAATTATAAACAAAAACCAAACGGTCCTTTTCAGGACCACAAAAAAATATGGAAAAAGAGATTGTCTTTTTGTTCAACATTGTTAAAACATTTGACATTACATTTTTATTTTTCGAGATAGTTTTGACTTTCCTTTTCATAATTATAATAAATTCTTAATTTTTACTTTTTTTTTACTCGTCTAAAACTCAATCTGTGAACTATAAATTAATTTGTATTGCTGGGTTTTACGATTCTTTTTAATACAATTTTTTTCATTGTATATTAATTTTATTGAAATAAGAGACTGATTTGCTAGAGGGACGCTTTGAGAAAAACCCCTTTATCCTCATCGGCATTCTTATAAATAGTAAAGGAACCAAGATTCATAATTTCTATACCACAATTAAAAATATTATTTTGTGCGTGCGTGTGGTGGGTGGTGGTGATCATTGCCGCTAATAAAATATATATATATATTGCTGACGTAATTAAATTACAAACTCACCAACTACAATTACTGGCTCGAATGCTACTTTTTCAATTTGTTACTGTCGAGATAAAGAGGAAAACAATCAAATATAATAAAATAAGAGTTAATTTCACATATTTAGTAAGTACAATTTATGTTAAAATTTTACTAAGAATTTTTTTTATATTAAATAAAATGAGAATAAAAAAATTGATTCACAAAATGTTCTCGTTTTTAAAATAAATTTGTCGTCCTGAAAAGGACGGTTTTATATTGTTTCTTTACATCATTTATCTGCCTTTGTAAATTTAAGCTTTCTTTTCAGTCTTCTTGGGCAACAATACTGCTTGGATATTGGGTAGCACACCACCTTGAGCAATTGTAACGCCAGACAATAATTTATTTAATTCTTCGTCATTGCGAATAGCTAATTGCAAATGACGGGGAATAATTCTTGTTTTCTTATTATCACGGGCAGCATTACCAGCCAATTCTAAAACTTCAGCGGCCAAATATTCCATAACGGCTGCCAAGTATACTGGAGCACCGGCGCCAACACGTTCAGCATAATTGCCTTTACGCAATAAACGATGTATACGACCTACTGGAAATTGTAAACCAGCACGATTTGAACGGGACTTTGCCTTTCCTTTAACTTTGCCACCTTTACCACGACCAGACATTTTTTGAATTTGTTATTTTCTTCTCTTTAGACACTTCACTTAATCACTGTTTACACAAACTGTTGAAATTCTCAATCGAAACATCGCTATTTATACTTTTTTGACGCTCTGCCATGTACACACAAGGGATGGATTATCTATACAAAGACGAAGTGATAACAATGTGTGTTTGCTACCTGAAAAAGAGTATATAAGCGCAGCATTGAAATTGATATACACAGTTTGTGATCAGTGTTTAAACAAAGTGTTTGTGAACTAAAATAAAAAAAAAAAAAAAAAATGCCTCCCAAAACCAGTGGTAAAGCGGCAAAGAAAGCTGGCAAAGCACAAAAAAATATTACAAAGAGTGATAAGAGTAAGAAACGCAAGCGTAAGGAAAGTTATGCCATCTACATTTATAAAGTGTTGAAGCAAGTACATCCTGATACTGGTATTTCTTCCAAAGCAATGAGTATCATGAACAGTTTTGTTAATGATATTTTTGAACGCATTGCCGCTGAAGCATCCCGTTTGGCTCACTATAACAAGCGTTCGACTATCACCAGTCGGGAAATTCAAACTGCTGTCCGTCTATTATTGCCCGGTGAATTGGCTAAGCACGCAGTCAGTGAAGGTACTAAAGCCGTCACTAAATATACCAGCTCTAAGTAAATTGCCCAACACCATTTAAAATTTTTATTTTACAACATCAAAGGCCCTTTTCAGGGCCACAAACAATTTTTTAAATTAGAGATTTCATTTTTCTTTCACAATAATATCACAAAGAAAAACATATATTACTAACTGCCGCCATTTTGCTGTTGTTAGTTTTTTTTTAGATCACTTGTTCTATAACTCTACTTGTTGTATTGTCGAAAATGAACAAAGTAGTAGGCTTTGAGAATTTTGTTTAAGTATTTTTTAATTTCTTGGCTAATTATTAGAGAATCGTTGAATTGAAAATAGCCTGTGATTTACATATATAAAATGTATTAGAATTAAATACTTATATTATTTGAAAAACACTAAATAAAAAGTGAGTATTAAAAACTAAAAATATTTAATTTGTGTGTGCTGAGTTTTTGGATCTTGTACAACTACAAAAAAATACAAAATTAAATTTTGTTGTGACGTGTGTATCACCCGCGTAAATAATTTGCTTATGAATGTGTGTGTCTATATTGTTAAAATATGAGAAATAATTTCTTTTTTACAACTAAATTCAATGATTATTTTTAAATGTGTCTCTTTTAAATACATTTTGTAGCCCTGAAAAGGGCTTTTATTGTGGAAGTAAATCTTTCTTCGAATAAGGAAAAAAGAAATTTTCTTGTGAAAGTGAAGGCTTGAATAGAGGGAAAATAATTTACTTCTTGGTGGCGGCCTTTTTGGTAGTTGGCTTTTTTGCTGGTGCAGCTTTTTTTGGTTTTGCTGAGGCGGCAGCGCTCTTTGCTTTGGGTGCTTTTGGTTTAGTTGCTGGCGCAGCCTTTTTGGCAGGTTTTGCCTTAATTGTGCCAGCCTTTTTAATGGTTTTTGCTGCGGTTTTTTCTGTCTTCTTTTTTTCGGCTGTCTTTTTGGCAGCCGATGGTTTCTTTGCAGCTGGAGCTGCCTTTTTAGCTGCAGCTGGTTTCTTCTTTTTATCAGCGGTAGTAGTAGCAGTTGCCTTTTTCTTTTCAGCAGCTGGCTTCTTTGTTTTGGGTTCTTTTGAGGCGGCAGCTGACAATTTGAATGAACCAGAGGCACCCTTACCTTTAGTTTGAATTAATTTCCCACTAGTTACAGCACTCTTTAAATATTTCTTGATAAAAGGAGCCAATTTTTGGGCATCTACCTTGTAAGTACCAGTGAGGTATTTCTTAATCGCTGGCAGAGATGAGCCACCACGTTCTTTCAATGATTTAATAGCAGCATCAACCATTTGTTGAGTTGGTGGATGACTAGGGGCACTTGATGGCTTTTTGGCCTTGGCGGCTTTCTTCGGCTTTTTTTCAGCAGCTGGAGGGACTGCTGGAGATGTGGTGGCTTCAATAATTGCAGAATCAGACATGATTTCCCTTGTTTTTATCAATTATTTTTCAATGCAGTTAAATACACTTTGACAATTAGTCACTCTTTTATCAGCACAAATGTTTACCAATTTAGCCAGGTAATTTTATTACATGCTAGCTATGAGAAGTTCATAGTAGTCATCGCGTGCAGATTGCAAAATGGTTAGTGGGAGCGTTCAGAAATTATAACAAAAGTTTTTTTATAATTTTATTTTTTTCTTAAAGATTTTTACAAAATTTAAATTAATTTCTTAGCAAACTTAAAGATTCGATATTATTGAATGCATATGACATGAAAAAATTATTTTTTCAGGGTATTGGCCATTTTTATCGGCATTTTCTTATGAAGTTTGTGAAAAATTTCTTAAAAATTATCATTAAAAATTGAAAAAATTTCAAAAAATCATAGAATAACTTTCACAAAAACAAATTTATATAACACTTTTGAATGTTTACTTTTTACAGAAAATATAAAATTTGTGTTTTATTAACTTTGCGATTTTTAAAAATTATTTTAAAATTCACTCCATGACTAGTAAATTTTCTCATATTGGCAATTTGTTCATTGACACATTTACTTTAGCCTATTCGCTGGAAAATATTATATTAAACATTTTTTAGATTTAATTTATTCTAATTAATACAAATTAAATTTATATTTTCTTTAAATAATTTACTGAATGTAGTTGTAAAATAAATATTTTTAAAACATTTATGTTGAACAACTATAAATCAGCAAGTACTCGTATGTACTGCTCTTGAAAACGTTACCAATTACTTGGTATAAATTGTAGGTGAAGAAAAATTAATTAAAATTTACTATCTAAGTATACATAATATAAATTTTAAGGATAATTAAATTAAATTTAAAAAAATATTAAATTTTATTTGTGCTTAATTCCAGAAATTGTGTTGGTTTTAAAATTTATTCTTTTACTCATGATATTCTCATGAGTTATTTATTCAGTACAATAAGTACTGAAGGGGATAGCATACCTATATGGAGCATTTCATCAGACGCTACTCTGAATCCTCAGTAGATACTCCCAACGTTTCTTGCAAACATTACAACTTTTATATTGAAAAGCAATTGACTAAATAAGAATTATTAATCAATAGTTACAAAAAGATTCAAATATTCAAACAAAAAACTCAGTAAGCATTGAACTGAATAAATAAATAAATTTCCCAACCAACATTTTAATATTGAAAACTATATATTCTATTTTTATTCTTCTCTTCTCCTTTATTTAATATAAAAGAGATGGAAATGAAAATTTTTTCTGTAAAATATAAACTGTTTGAAATATTATACAAAAAATATTAGAATAGCCAAATTTCTACCTAC
The DNA here is from genome assembly GCA_947397855.1 of Thelaira solivaga. Taxonomy (NCBI): domain Eukaryota; kingdom Metazoa; phylum Arthropoda; class Insecta; order Diptera; family Tachinidae; genus Thelaira; species Thelaira solivaga. The sequence continues at coordinate 48,975,699 of OX377613.1, read as the reverse complement.
AAAAAAAAATATTTTAAAATATCAATTTTATAAAATTCCTTATCGGTTGAGATGTAGAAGTAAAATTCCTAATTTAAATCTATACCTGTTTTTGATAGTGTAGGTAAAAAGGAAATAATAAATATATAGCAGTAGGTATATGAAATGACAAAGAAAAAAAAGAGCAGAAAATATGTGCAGCTAAAATGTCACAATAATAATGCTGAGTGAATAATGAGAAAATAAATAGCTTTTTTGTACAGTAGATATGTATGTAGAAATAAATTTGTTACAGAAGAATTTTTTACGTTATGTAAAACTAATGAAATGAAAACGTTTCTCTTTTATAAAAAATCTTTGTGGTCCTGAAAAGGACCGATGAGTTTGAATAATGTTGGAAATTTAAGCACGTTCACCACGAATACGTCTGGCCAATTGAATGTCTTTTGGCATAATTGTGACACGTTTAGCATGAATGGCACATAAATTGGTATCCTCGAAGAGACCAACCAAATATGCTTCGCTGGCTTCTTGAAGGGCCATTACAGCAGAGCTTTGGAAACGTAAATCTGTTTTAAAATCTTGAGCAATTTCACGAACCAAACGTTGGAAAGGCAATTTGCGGATTAATAATTCTGTACTCTTTTGATAACGACGAATTTCACGCAAAGCTACAGTTCCAGGGCGATAACGATGTGGCTTTTTAACACCACCGGTAGCTGGCGCACTTTTACGGGCAGCCTTAGTAGCCAATTGCTTACGTGGTGCCTTTCCACCAGTCGATTTACGGGCAGTTTGCTTAGTACGAGCCATTTTCACTTCACTTTTTAACTTTAATCAAAAACACTAAAACACTGTTAACACACGAATAGTCGACTAAACGAAAAATGCTCGGCTTATATAGAAAAATTTCATGCAGGTAAAGACAAGGGTTTGTGTATGTGTAATGTGTAATGTGTGTGTTTTGTTGTTTTGCTTGCTTGGCGCGGTGGTTATTTCTTTTAAACACAAACAACAATATATTTCTTACTCGCTCAAATTTGTAGTTGATTTTGGTATAAATAGAAGCTGTTTGTTGAACAAAGTCATCAGTTCCTTTGGACATTTTGTGAAGTGTGTGTTATAAAGTGGAAAGAAAATAAATTTTAGTGCTTAAATATGACTGGTCGTGGTAAAGGTGGAAAAGGCTTGGGAAAGGGTGGTGCTAAACGTCATCGTAAAGTGTTGCGTGATAATATCCAAGGCATTACCAAGCCCGCTATTAGACGTTTGGCTCGTCGTGGTGGTGTAAAACGTATATCTGGGTTGATTTATGAAGAAACTCGTGGTGTACTGAAGGTATTTTTGGAAAATGTTATTCGTGATGCCGTTACCTACACTGAACACGCCAAAAGAAAAACTGTCACTGCCATGGATGTTGTCTACGCTTTGAAGAGACAAGGTCGTACTTTGTACGGTTTTGGCGGTTAAATATATGCTTAAAATATAGAACAAAATTATAAACAAAAACCAAACGGTCCTTTTCAGGACCACAAAAAAATATGGAAAAAGAGATTGTCTTTTTGTAAAACATTTGACATTACATTTTTATTTTTCCTTTTCATAATTATAATAAATTCTTAATTTTTACTTTTTTTTTTACTCGTCTAAAACTCAATCTGTGAACTATAAATTAATTTGTATTGCTGGGTTTTACGATTCTTTTTAATACAATTTTTTCATTGTATATTAATTTTATTGAAATAAGAGACTGATTTGCTAGAGCGACGCTTTGGGAAAAACCCCTTTATCCTCATCGGCATTCTTATAAATAGTAAAGGAACCAAGATTCATAATTTCTATACCACAATTAAAAATATTATTTTGTGCGTGCGTGTGGTGGGTGGTGGTGATCATTGCCGCTAATAAAATATATATATATATTGCTGACGTAATTAAATTACAAACTCACCAACTACAATTACTGGCTCGAATGCTACTTTTTCAATTTGTTACTGTCGAGATAAAGAGGAAAACAATCAAATATAATAAAATAAGAGTTAATTTCACATATTTAGTAAGTACAATTTATGTTAAAATTTTACTAAGAATTTTTTTTATATTAAATAAAATGAGAATAAAAAAATTGATTCACAAAATGTTCTCGTTTTTAAAATAAATTTGTCGTCCTGAAAAGGACGGTTTTATATTGTTTCTTTACATCATTTATCTGCCTTTGTAAATTTAAGCTTTCTTTTCAGTCTTCTTGGGCAACAATACTGCTTGGATATTGGGTAGCACACCACCTTGAGCAATTGTAACGCCAGACAATAATTTATTTAATTCTTCGTCATTGCGAATAGCTAATTGCAAATGACGGGGAATAATTCTTGTTTTCTTATTATCACGGGCAGCATTACCAGCCAATTCTAAAACTTCAGCGGCCAAATATTCCATAACGGCTGCCAAGTATACTGGAGCACCGGCGCCAACACGTTCAGCATAATTGCCTTTACGCAATAAACGATGTATACGACCTACTGGAAATTGTAAACCAGCACGATTTGAACGGGACTTTGCCTTTCCTTTAACTTTGCCACCTTTACCACGACCAGACATTTTTTGAATTTGTTATTTTCTTCTCTTTAGACACTTCACTTAATCACTGTTTACACAAACTGTTGAAATTCTCAATCGAAACATCGCTATTTATACTTTTTTGACGCTCTGCCATGTACACACAAGGGATGGATTATCTATACAAAGACGAAGTGATAACAATGTGTGTTTGCTACCTGAAAAAGAGTATATAAGCGCAGCATTGAAATTGATATACACAGTTTGTGATCAGTGTTTAAACAAAGTGTTTGTGAACTAAAATAAAAAAAAAAAAAAAAAATGCCTCCCAAAACCAGTGGTAAAGCGGCAAAGAAAGCTGGCAAAGCACAAAAAAATATTACAAAGAGTGATAAGAGTAAGAAACGCAAGCGTAAGGAAAGTTATGCCATCTACATTTATAAAGTGTTGAAGCAAGTACATCCTGATACTGGTATTTCTTCCAAAGCAATGAGTATCATGAACAGTTTTGTTAATGATATTTTTGAACGCATTGCCGCTGAAGCATCCCGTTTGGCTCACTATAACAAGCGTTCGACTATCACCAGTCGGGAAATTCAAACTGCTGTCCGTCTATTATTGCCCGGTGAATTGGCTAAGCACGCAGTCAGTGAAGGTACTAAAGCCGTCACTAAATATACCAGCTCTAAGTAAATTGCCCAACACCATTTAAAATTTTTATTTTACAACATCAAAGGCCCTTTTCAGGGCCACAAACAATTTTTTAAATTAGAGATTTCATTTTTCTTTCACAATAATATCACAAAGAAAAACATATATTACTAACTGCCGCCATTTTGCTGTTGTTAGTTTTTTTTTAGATCACTTGTTCTATAACTCTACTTGTTGTATTGTCGAAAATGAACAAAGTAGTAGGCTTTGAGAATTTTGTTTAAGTATTTTTTAATTTCTTGGCTAATTATTAGAGAATCGTTGAATTGAAAATAGCCTGTGATTTACATATATAAAATGTATTAGAATTAAATACTTATATTATTTGAAAAACACTAAATAAAAAGTGAGTATTAAAAACTAAAAATATTTAATTTGTGTGTGCTGAGTTTTTGGATCTTGTACAACTACAAAAAAATACAAAATTAAATTTTGTTGTGACGTGTGTATCACCCGCGTAAATAATTTGCTTATGAATGTGTGTGTCTATATTGTTAAAATATGAGAAATAATTTCTTTTTTACAACTAAATTCAATGATTATTTTTAAATGTGTCTCTTTTAAATACATTTTGTAGCCCTGAAAAGGGCTTTTATTGTGGAAGTAAATCTTTCTTCGAATAAGGAAAAAAGAAATTTTCTTGTGAAAGTGAAGGCTTGAATAGAGGGAAAATAATTTACTTCTTGGTGGCGGCCTTTTTGGTAGTTGGCTTTTTTGCTGGTGCAGCTTTTTTTGGTTTTGCTGAGGCGGCAGCGCTCTTTGCTTTGGGTGCTTTTGGTTTAGTTGCTGGCGCAGCCTTTTTGGCAGGTTTTGCCTTAATTGTGCCAGCCTTTTTAATGGTTTTTGCTGCGGTTTTTTCTGTCTTCTTTTTTTCGGCTGTCTTTTTGGCAGCCGATGGTTTCTTTGCAGCTGGAGCTGCCTTTTTAGCTGCAGCTGGTTTCTTCTTTTTATCAGCGGTAGTAGTAGCAGTTGCCTTTTTCTTTTCAGCAGCTGGCTTCTTTGTTTTGGGTTCTTTTGAGGCGGTAGCTGACAATTTGAATGAACCAGAGGCACCCTTACCTTTAGTTTGAATTAATTTCCCACTAGTTACAGCACTCTTTAAATATTTCTTGATAAAAGGAGCCAATTTTTGGGCATCTACCTTGTAAGTACCAGTGAGGTATTTCTTAATCGCTGGCAGAGATGAGCCACCACGTTCTTTCAATGATTTAATAGCAGCATCAACCATTTGTTGAGTTGGTGGATGACTAGGGGCACTTGATGGCTTTTTGGCCTTGGCGGCTTTCTTCGGCTTTTTTTCAGCAGCTGGAGGGACTGCTGGAGATGTGGTGGCTTCAATAATTGCAGAATCAGACATGATTTCCCTTGTTTTTATCAATTATTTTTCAATGCAGTTAAATACACTTTGACAATTAGTCACTCTTTTATCAGCACAAATGTTTACCAATTTAGCCAGGTAATTTTATTACATGCTAGCTATGAGAAGTTCATAGTAGTCATCGCGTGCAGATTGCAAAATGGTTAGTGGGAGCGTTCAGAAATTATAACAAAAGTTTTTTTATAATTTTATTTTTTTCTTAAAGATTTTTACAAAATTTAAATTAATTTCTTAGCAAACTTAAAGATTCGATATTATTGAATGCATATGACATGAAAAAATTATTTTTTCAGGGTATTGGCCATTTTTATCGGCATTTTCTTATGAAGTTTGTGAAAAATTTCTTAAAAATTATCATTAAAAATTGAAAAAATTTCAAAAAATCATAGAATAACTTTCACAAAAACAAATTTATATAACACTTTTGAATGTTTACTTTTTACAGAAAATATAAAATTTGTGTTTTATTAACTTTGCGATTTTTAAAAATTATTTTAAAATTCACTCCATGACTAGTAAATTTTCTCATATTGGCAATTTGTTCATTGACACATTTACTTTAGCCTATTCGCTGGAAAATATTATATTAAACATTTTTTAGATTTAATTTATTCTAATTAATACAAATTAAATTTATATTTTCTTTAAATAATTTACTGAATGTAGTTGTAAAATAAATATTTTTAAAACATTTATGTTGAACAACTATAAATCAGCAAGTACTCGTATGTACTGCTCTTGAAAACGTTACCAATTACTTGGTATAAATTGTAGGTGAAGAAAAATTAATTAAATTTTAAGGATAATTAAATTAAATTTAAAAAAATATTAAATTTTATTTGTGCTTAATTCCAGAAATTGTGTTGGTTTTAAAATTTATTCTTTTACTCATGATATTCTCATGAGTTATTTATTCAGTACAATAAGTACTGAAGGGGATAGCATACCTATATGGAGCATTTCATCAGACGCTACTCTGAATCCTCAGTAGATACTCCCAACGTTTCTTGCAAACATTACAACTTTTATATTGAAAAGCAATTGACTAAATAAGAATTATTAATCAATAGTTACAAAAAGATTCAAATATTCAAACAAAAAACTCAGTAAGCATTGAACTGAATAAATAAATAAATTTCCCAACCAACATTTTAATATTGAAAACTATATATTCTATTTTTATTCTTCTCTTCTCCTTTATTTAATATAAAAGAGATGGAAATGAAAATTTTTTCTGTAAAATATAAACTGTTTGAAATATTATACAAAAAATATTAGAATAGCCAAATTTCTACCTACAAAAAAAAATATTTTAAAATATCAATTTTATAAAATTCCTTATCGGTTGAGATGTAGAAGTAAAATTCCTAATTTAAATCTATACCTGTTTTTGATAGTGTAGGTAAAAAGGAAATAATAAATATATAGCAGTAGGTATATGAAATGACAAAGAAAAAAAAGAGCAGAAAATATGTGCAGCTAAAATGTCACAATAATAATGCTGAGTGAATAATGAGAAAATAAATAGCTTTTTTGTACAGTAGATATGTATGTAGAAATAAATTTGTTACAGAAGAATTTTTTACGTTATGTAAAACTAATGAAATGAAAACGTTTCTCTTTTATAAAAAATCTTTGTGGTCCTGAAAAGGACCGATGAGTTTGAATAATGTTGGAAATTTAAGCACGTTCACCACGAATACGTCTGGCCAATTGAATGTCTTTTGGCATAATTGTGACACGTTTAGCATGAATGGCACATAAATTGGTATCCTCGAAGAGACCAACCAAATATGCTTCGCTGGCTTCTTGAAGGGCCATTACAGCAGAGCTTTGGAAACGTAAATCTGTTTTAAAATCTTGAGCAATTTCACGAACCAAACGTTGGAAAGGCAATTTGCGGATTAATAATTCTGTACTCTTTTGATAACGACGAATTTCACGCAAAGCTACAGTTCCAGGGCGATAACGATGTGGCTTTTTAACACCACCGGTAGCTGGCGCACTTTTACGGGCAGCCTTAGTAGCCAATTGCTTACGTGGTGCCTTTCCACCAGTCGATTTACGGGCAGTTTGCTTAGTACGAGCCATTTTCACTTCACTTTTTAACTTTAATCAAAAACACTAAAACACTGTTAACACACGAATAGTCGACTAAACGAAAAATGCTCGGGTTATATAGAAAAATTTCATGCAGGTAAAGACAAGGGTTTGTGTATGTGTAATGTGTAATGTGTGTGTTTTGTTGTTTTGCTTGCTTGGCGCGGTGGTTATTTCTTTTAAACACAAACAACAATATATTTCTTACTCGCTCAAATTTGTAGTTGATTTTGGTATAAATAGAAGCTGTTTGTTGAACAAAGTCATCAGTTCCTTTGGACATTTTGTGAAGTGTGTGTTATAAAGTGGAAAGAAAATAAATTTTAGTGCTTAAATATGACTGGTCGTGGTAAAGGTGGAAAAGGCTTGGGAAAGGGTGGTGCTAAACGTCATCGTAAAGTGTTGCGTGATAATATCCAAGGCATTACCAAGCCCGCTATTAGACGTTTGGCTCGTCGTGGTGGTGTAAAACGTATATCTGGGTTGATTTATGAAGAAACTCGTGGTGTACTGAAGGTATTTTTGGAAAATGTTATTCGTGATGCCGTTACCTACACTGAACACGCCAAAAGAAAAACTGTCACTGCCATGGATGTTGTCTACGCTTTGAAGAGACAAGGTCGTACTTTGTACGGTTTTGGCGGTTAAATATATGCTTAAAATATAGAACAAAATTATAAACAAAAACCAAACGGTCCTTTTCAGGACCACAAAAAAATATGGAAAAAGAGATTGTCTTTTTGTTCAACATTGTTAAAACATTTGACATTACATTTTTATTTTTCGAGATAGTTTTGACTTTCCTTTTCATAATTATAATAAATTCTTAATTTTTACTTTTTTTTTACTCGTCTAAAACTCAATCTGTGAACTATAAATTAATTTGTATTGCTGGGTTTTACGATTCTTTTTAATACAATTTTTTTCATTGTATATTAATTTTATTGAAATAAGAGACTGATTTGCTAGAGCGACGCTTTGGGAAAAACCCCTTTATCCTCATCGGCATTCTTATAAATAGTAAAGGAACCAAGATTCATAATTTCTATACCACAATTAAAAATATTATTTTGTGCGTGCGTGTGGTGGGTGGTGGTGATCATTGCCGCTAATAAAATATATATATATATTGCTGTCGTAATTAAATTACAAACTCACCAACTACAATTACTGGCTCGAATGCTACTTTTTCAATTTGTTACTGTCGAGATAAAGAGGAAAACAATCAAATATAATAAAATAAGAGTTAATTTCACATATTTAGTAAGTACAATTTACAATAAAATATGTTAAAATTTTACTAAGAATTTTTTTTTATATTAAATAAAATGAGAATAAAAAAATTGATTCACAAAATGTTCTCGTTTTTAAAATAAATTTGTCGTCCTGAAAAGGACGGTTTTATATTGTTTCTTTACATCATTTATCTGCCTTTGTAAATTTAAGCTTTCTTTTCAGTCTTCTTGGGCAACAATACTGCTTGGATATTGGGTAGCACACCACCTTGAGCAATTGTAACGCCAGACAATAATTTATTTAATTCTTCGTCATTGCGAATAGCTAATTGCAAATGACGGGGAATAATTCTTGTTTTCTTATTATCACGGGCAGCATTACCAGCCAATTCTAAAACTTCAGCGGCCAAATATTCCATAACGGCTGCCAAGTATACTGGAGCACCGGCGCCAACACGTTCAGCATAATTGCCTTTACGCAATAAACGATGTATACGACCTACTGGAAATTGTAAACCAGCACGATTTGAACGGGACTTTGCCTTTCCTTTAACTTTGCCACCTTTACCACGACCAGACATTTTTTGAATTTGTTATTTTCTTCTCTTTAGACACTTCACTTAATCACTGTTTACACAAACTGTTGAAATTCTCAATCGAAACATCGCTATTTATACTTTTTTGACGCTCTGCCATGTACACACAAGGGATGGATTATCTATACAAAGACGAAGTGATAACAATGTGTGTTTGCTACCTGAAAAAGAGTATATAAGCGCAGCATTGAAATTGATATACACAGTTTGTGATCAGTGTTTAAACAAAGTGTTTGTGAACTAAAATAAAAAAAAAAAAAAAAAATGCCTCCCAAAACCAGTGGTAAAGCGGCAAAGAAAGCTGGCAAAGCACAAAAAAATATTACAAAGAGTGATAAGAGTAAGAAACGCAAGCGTAAGGAAAGTTATGCCATCTACATTTATAAAGTGTTGAAGCAAGTACATCCTGATACTGGTATTTCTTCCAAAGCAATGAGTATCATGAACAGTTTTGTTAATGATATTTTTGAACGCATTGCCGCTGAAGCATCCCGTTTGGCTCACTATAACAAGCGTTCGACTATCACCAGTCGGGAAATTCAAACTGCTGTCCGTCTATTATTGCCCGGTGAATTGGCTAAGCACGCAGTCAGTGAAGGTACTAAAGCCGTCACTAAATATACCAGCTCTAAGTAAATTGCCCAACACCATTTAAAATTTTTATTTTACAACATCAAAGGCCCTTTTCAGGGCCACAAACAATTTTTTAAATTAGAGATTTCATTTTTCTTTCACAATAATATCACAAAGAAAAACATATATTACTAACTGCCGCCATTTTGCTGTTGTTAGTTTTTTTTTAGCTCACTTGTTCTATAACTCTACTTGTTGTATTGTCGAAAATGAACAAAGTAGTAGGCTTTGAGAATTTTGTTTAAGTATTTTTTAATTTCTTGGCTAATTATTAGAGAATCGTTGAATTGAAAATAGCCTGTGATTTACATATATAAAATGTATTAGAATTAAATACTTATATTATTTGAAAAACACTAAATAAAAAGTGAGTATTAAAAACTAAAAATATTTAATTTGTGTGTGCTGAGTTTTTGGATCTTGTACAACTACAAAAAAATACAAAATTAAATTTTGTTGTGACGTGTGTATCACCCGCGTAAATAATTTGCTTATGAATGTGTGTGTCTATATTGTTAAAATATGAGAAATAATTTCTTAAATTCAATGATTATTTTTAAATGTGTCTCTTTTAAATACATTTTGTAGCCCTGAAAAGGGCTTTTATTGTGGAAGTAAATCTTTCTTCGAATAAGGAAAAAAGAAATTTTCTTGTGAAAGTGAAGGCTTGAATAGAGGGAAAATAATTTACTTCTTGGTGGCGGCCTTTTTGGTAGTTGGCTTTTTTGCTGGTGCAGTTTTTTTTGGTTTTAGATATTAAATTACAGCAAAGCTTTATATTAACAGTTCTCTGATTCTTAAGCCAAAATTTTTCTTTGGCAAAACTTTCCGGAGAATATTTTTGATCGCTATGAATAACTTAAGTTTTTTTCTGAACAATAGATTTCATAGATCGCGGAGTAGTGAAAGCCCATACAAAAAGGTAGGTTTTTCTCCATATAGAGCTACATCATTGCTATAGGTGCAAATTTACATTTTATAGTATTTTAGATGGTTTTTAAACAGATCATGGTAGCGTTATAATCTTTTTCTTTTAATTTAATAAATTAAAAAATAAAAATAAAATTAATATGATAAATAACACCATAACCAATTCTGTCAATTCTACATACTTACTGACTTCAATAGTGACATAAACCAATTATTCAGGGCTGTCATAGAATCCAATGTTGTCGGTATTGGATTTGAAACTGACAAAAAATTTACTTTGGTGTCATGAAATAAAATGTTGTCGGTTTCATTTTCCAACTAGAATTAATGTCGGTTTTAGGTGTCACAGAAACAAATGTTATCGGTTTGCTATTGGATTTGTTGGTTTGTATAATTTCAAATAAAGCAAGTGATTAAAGAGGACTTTTTTTTATTAAAATTTCGATGGCAATTAGTTATTTAGTAAAAATGTAAGCAAATTAATATTAATTCTACAAAAATAAATTTTTATTCATACTTTTTTTCTCTACAAAAAAAAAAAAAAAAAAAAAAATTAAAACTTAAACACTTAAAACTCAATAATTATGCATTTTATAGAAAAATATCCTGACATTGCCAAGGAATTTACAAAACGTGATAAGCCAACTGTATGACCTCTTTGACAACAGTTGGCTGAATCAATAAAAAGCGCAGGTTCACGGCAAAAATATGTAAACAGAAAGCTTCTTTATTTAACCGGTAATTTATGAATATTCTTTTTACTTTCTGTGAGCGTTCTTCTTCTAATAATAAAAATCCTACAACGGCAAAAGTGATCTTATTTCACTACTTATTTCATTGACAACTATATATTTTATATTAAAAATTTTCAATAAAAAACACGTTTTTATTTATATTTAAACGAAAACCCTACGATTTATCAAAATTGTTATCAAACATTTACATAAACAATTTCATACAAGTAAACTAATGTATAGAACAACTGATTCGAACATCGGTTTTATTTGTCTTCGAAAATAACAAAAACGACTTGGTTTCATGACACCAAATGAAACCAATATTGGTTTGCAAAACCGACTTGGATTCTATGACAGCCCTGATTATTTTTTTAAGTTAACAATTTAACTTTTTTCTCAATATTCTATAAAAGTAGAAAAAAAAAATACTTTTTTAAATCTTGTCCTTCCAGAATAAAATATTTTAAGTTTTCTCCATAAAAGTGTCAGCAATATGCAAGCTTTAAATGGTTCTCCTGTAAAACTTTGCTTTTTGAATAGTGACACTACTGCAGAAAATGAGCGATAAGCCGAATATTAAATTTTTAAAAAAGAAAAAATTTTAATATATGGAAGATGTACCAACGTGAGTACAGTTTTTCTAATTATAAAAAATATGAAATAAAAAAATAACTACTGCTGTGTGCTGAGGCCTATACCCACAAATACAAAAATTAAAAAAAAAAAAAAAAAAAAAAAAAAATAATAATAAACTGAAAGGGAAGGGGTTTTGTTTAAAATTGTACAATTTCTCATAAAAAAATGTTATATAATAAATATTTTTATTTGTGTGCATTTACTTGCAATGTAAATTAAAAACAAGAAAAAATTTTTAATTGTTAAACCATGTGATGTGTATGTTTTACCTAAATTACTTATTATCTATACGATTTTGTTTGCTATTGTTTTGACTTTTTGTCTTTTAATTATAAATACCCGTACATTTTTGTTTTGAATTGCATGCCATCATCCACTGTTGTATGTACTCGTTTTTAATCTACGTATCGTATATAAGTTTTTAATGTAATTTTTTTCTCATAAAGAAAGTCCCACGCCCAAAATTAAAAAAAAAAAATTTCATTGAATGTTGTATAGTTGTACGTACATTACTATGCAGCTATTTCATAAATTACCTAATAAAATTTTTAGGAATTTTATTGCTCTGGCTTATGTTGCCGCCATCAACTTAAAAGGCAATATTCAAATCTTAAGCAAGCAATATGTTTATCTTGTAATAATGCATATACTTTTATATAAATTTTCCTCTAGAAATATTTTTAAAAACTTCTAAATTTAACTGTAGAAAGTCATAATTATTTTTGTTTGGTAAAATTCATAATCGTTCAAGTCGAGGATGGTGTAATTCAAAAGAATATCAATGCGTACCTATGAAGAGCAAGCTTACATAATTTGTTATTCGTCTGAATAAAATTTAAAAATTTTTTCATCAGCGTCTTCCTGGCGAAATTCCCGCTTTGATGTATTGCTGGACTTGAACCTGACAGAAGGACACCCTTCGGGAATACTGAGTTATTGAGCTTATGCTCAATGAACTTATAAATGAGTGCCCGGCGTCTGTGGATAGAACTCAGGTTCGCTGTTTGGTTCGTGGACTTCGAGCATACCCAGCATGAAGATGAGGCGGAATCTGTGCCTGGTGAGATTTCTTTCGGGAGTACACGTGGGGGCTGTGGTTGCTACCTAAAGGTATCCAGGAAAAGAGGGACAAATTACCTTTTTAATAAATAAACTTAATTCAAATTCATATCTTAATTATTCGATCTTCTTAAATTCATTTGAGCTTGAGATAATTTTAATTGGACAAAATATTTTTTATATATATGTATTTACATATACATACATAAATCTTAATATGTAAAATTCGACTGTACGTGGGTTTGACATTGTACTCCTCCTAAACGGCTGGACCGATTTAATTGAATTTCTGTCTATGCCTTTGGGTTACGCCTTGGAAGTTTTATTGTCACAAATTCCCGTGACAGGTGACGCTGCAGTCGGTATCTGGCTTATTTATCTACTACATATTTTTATCCGGTCTTCCACGGTCATTTACTTTATAAGTACGTTTTCTTTTAAGTAAGAAGATCGAATATTCAAAAATTTTATATTTTAATCAAAACCTAACTTAAACAATTATGAAAATTAAAAAAAAACATGCCCATTACCACGCCCACTTTTTAAATTTCTTTCAAATCTGAGAGCTTTTAGCCCGATTTGGCTAATTTTTTATTATACTCGTATGTTCGATATAACCCAACTTATATTTTCCTTCTTTTTTTTCAATTATTTTTCAATGTAAATAAATTTTGAAGGCACAACAACGTTTGCCGGGCCAGCTTGTATGTATATACATATCTATAGTATGTTTTAGTTTCTCTTTCAATTTAAAAAGTAAATGTATATTATTTTAAAAACATATTTCCTGTAGCATCCAGATGTAGCGAAATATCGAAATAAAAATAATAAAATTATATTTTATATGTAATAATTTTATTTGGAATTTAAAAGCTTAACAAAATATTAATATGTACTTGTGTTTAATTCCAGAAATTGTGTTGGGTTATTTTAAATTTATTCTTTTACTCATGATGTTCAGTAAAATGAGTACCGAAGGGGACCATTTCATCAGACGATACTCTGAATCCTCAGTAGATTACTCCCAACTTTTCTTGCAAACATTGGAACCTTTATATTGTAAAAGCAATTGACTAAATAAGAATTATTAATCAATAGTTACAAAAAGATTCAAATATTCAAACAAAAAACTCAGTAAGCATTGAACTGAATAAATAAATAAATTTCCCAACTAACATTTTAATATTGAAAATTCTATTTTTACTCTTCTCTTTTCTAATAACCTACTGAGGATTCAGAGTAGCGCCTTATAGTTATGATATCCTCTTCGGTACTCATTGTACTGAACATCATGAGTAAAAGAATAAATTTAAAATAACCTAACACAGTTTTTGGAATTAAGCACAAATAAAGATTAATATTTTATTATATTTTATAAAAAAATAATTAATAAAATATATCTCAAGCCCAAATAAATTTATTTAAATTAATTCAATTTCAAAAATTAAATTTTTTAAACTCGAATTCAAATTTATGTTTTAATTTTAAAAGACATTTACGTTACATTTTGTTGTCAATATTATATTATAAAACGTGGGGCCTACGACTAAAAATGATGGCTTGGTCCTACAAAACTATCATAGTACTGATGGTCACTTATGCTTGCTTCGTATGGTCGCCAAAAGTAGAAAAAAAAAACAGGCTCAGATAATTGTCAACAATGTAACGAGGGCGATAAAGACATGCCTTACACTAGCCTTAGGAATGATCACTGGGCTCACTTCCATTCATATTGTGAGCAAGGGAGCAGCAGCTAGGTCAGCTTAGTGGGCATATGAAAATTCTACAATCTGTTTGATCCAGTGGTCATCCATGAACGCTCAGCTTGGAGAAACAGTGTAATAATATTGAACAGGAATCGATCACGCCCATTTCTACGGCTACTTTTCAACGATTTTTCACTCGTCACTGCTCATAGAGATGTGTGCGTACTTACTTTAAGCCTGCAATTATGCTTTCCAAAATTTTATTTACCACTTCTGCTAATAATGCTAGCAAAGACATGAGCCACTTTACAAAGTAGTGAATGGCAGATTTCTCTAAAAAATTTCTACATACGGGCGAGACAGAGGCAAAAACATTTAATAGTTAATATAAAAATAAAAAAAGGTCAAAGAAAAATATTTCTAATATTATGTATCATAAATAAACTTCCCCAATGTATGATAAACTGCTGGCATAGTTTTTTTTTTATTTGTGTAAGCATTTTTTGACCACAGTCACTTGAGAATTTTAATCTTGAGACTTATATGGCATATAAACCATATCTACACAGTTTAATTGATGTATTATAAAGGGTGTTTCTTATAGACGTATAGAATTTTAAGTTGGCATTACTGTTCAAGATGGCGACCGATTTAACAGCTGTCAAGTGATTTATTCTCAGTTTGGTTTGGCAATTCATCATGAATAGACTCACGCCTGAACAACGCTTACAAATAGTGCAATTTTATTTCGAAAATAATGGTTCTGTGCGGAATACGTATCGCGCAGTACGTCCATTTTATCGTCGACAAAATCGTCCATCAGAGCAGTTAATTCGATTAACCATGGAACGTTTTCGCACCACGTTTACTCTTATTGATAACTCGCATCCCCAGAGACGCCGTACGGTGCGTACAGAAGAAGCTATTGCTGCTGTAGAGCGTAGCATTGAGGAAGACCCGAATGAGTCTATCCGCCATCGAGCAAAGGAATTGGATCTGTGTCCATCCACTTTATGGAAGATTTTGCGGAAGGATCTTGGTTTGCGTGCTTACAAAATCCAACTCGTGCAAGAATTGAAGCCAAACGATCATCAAGTAAGGCGTAGATTCGTCGATGGGCCCAAAATGAGATTGCCGTTGTTCCCGATTTCCATAAGTGAATTTTGCTTAGCGATGAAGCGCACTTCTTGTTGAATGGCTACGTCAACAAACAAAACTGCCGCATTTGGAGTGAAGCTAATCCTCAAGTTTATGTCGGAGCACCGTTACATGCAGAAAAACTGATTTGAGAAAAAATTTAAAAAGTGGGCATGGTAACGGGCGTGGTCTTTTTTAATTTTCATAAAAATTTTTGAATATTAAATTTTTTACTTTAAGAAATCGTACTCATAGAGTAAAGGACCGTGCAAGATCAGGTAAAAACAGGTAGTAGATAAATAAGCCAGATACCGACTGCAGCGCCACCTGGCGGCCGGATTTGTGACTCTAAACTTTATAAGGTATACACAGAAATTCAATTAAATCGGTCATGCGGTTTAGGAGGAGTACAATGTGAAACACACGTACAGTCGAATTTTATATATTAATATACAGGGGTGACCAAGTTCCTTGATAGTCCAAGAAAGTTTTCAAAATTTGAAATATTTTGAGGAAATATTTTGCAAAAAAGGTAGTAAAAAATTAGTTTTGCAGAAATTATATTAATTGGAAACATAAACAAAAGTATAAAATATGTGTATTGAATTAAAAGCTGTGGCAACAGGAATTAGGTTATTTTAGGAAAGTATTTCATATAAAATAATTTCGATTATAGCAAACCGTATTGCTTTCATTGCCAACTCATTAATTGTGAAATATATATCAACCATCACTAAGCCGCGAGAATAAAGTTATTGAGTTGCGGCAACAAGTCAATTTTTTCTTAGTCGACTTAAACGAAATAATAAAAATTAAACACATTGGGCCATAATCATATCCATAAGAAAGTACGCTTTTATTAAGAGCTTACTTTTGTTAATAAGAACTTTATGAATTTAAAATCGTTTTTGAAAAATACCGACTTTAGTGTAAATGCGATTACGGGCCATATAATTAATTTTTCTTGATAAATTTTTTAAATTTGGTGAATAATTCTATCTGATGCCGGTAATTTTTTATACCTCATTTCACGTATTTTTAAGTGAAATAAAATGATTCCGAATATTCAAATAATGATATATTTTTTAATTCAGGATACTTCAATTGTGGTACCAATATCCAAAATTCACTAATCACCGCCGACTTATTTTTTAATTCTAGAGCTTCTTGACCTTCAGGCATCTCTGTTATTTCTAATTCGCCAGATATTTTTTGGCTAATGATTGTATTGGAAGTGCAAGATTAACCTAGACTATGTTAATTTCAAATGGTTTCAGAAAAAAAAAATTTAATTTATTTTTAAATTCCTTCAATATTCACCGTAGCCTTTTTATATACTCGTTGAGTTTTACTTGTTAAGTATTGAAACAAATCAGAACACACAAAAGAGTGAAAAGGGAACTCGGTTACAGTTAACGAGAGCCACAAGTAATACTTCAATAAGCTGCATATGGCTCTCAAGCCGTAGATTTTCCGCACCTGATATAATAAATAATGTACGAGTACAACATAAAAAAATATTCACTTTTAAACAATTCATGTGCTCATAGCACATTCATACAAACATATATTTTCACCTACAAAACACATTTAATGAATGATAATGGGCATAGAATGTTATTGAATAACATCTACAGATCTTTATTTTTGATTTTAATGTAATGCAGCTTGTTAAATTTATTTTATACTGAAAATCGTATAAGTTTGTCATAAAACACAAAATAAAAAAAATAAATAAATAAAAAACAATTTACAAATGTAATTGTGCTTTTAAAATGTTTGTTATATGAAGCTTTAAGGTTACATTTTTTTTATTGAATTGAATTTTTTTATTTGTTGTTCAATATTTTATTTTTTTTTTTTTGTATACAATGACTGTTATAATACTTGCAAGTGACTTCTTTCTGATGAGGATTACAAATAAAGACATTTACTTTATTTATTTCTTGCTTATCAAAAAACAACAAAAAAATGGATGCTATGAAGACAACATCGTCAATATTAAACACAGAATTTGACAATTAGACAAGCATAATGAAATTTATTAGCTGACTGAAGATGAAAAAATAAAAACGTTGTAACTAAATGACAATGTTTTTATATGTTGCAAGACAAAAGTATAATAATAAAAAAAATATTTATCTAACAGATTATATGTTATGTATTAGCCATCTGGCTTCATTATAGAAGAATTTGAAAAAAAAAAAATTCAACAAAAATATAAGGAATGTTTTTGAATAATAGATTTGTGTTTCATAGTTTATTTTAAGGAATGCTTTTCTTAGTTAAAACATTAAGGAGGGAGTAGTTCGTTTATCTAGTTCTGTTGATCCTTGTCTCTTTATCCCATATACATATATTTCAAATACTTTTGCTTTCCATTGAATGTGAGAAATGGTTGAAAGGATCTAAAAAAATTAGTTAAATTCAGCTGTGCCCTTTAATTTTTAATTTTGGAATTTAAAAAAAAATTTTTTTAATGATATGACGTTATTATTATTATATTGTTTATTGAATGTTTGCATTTTTTAAACCAAACATATTTAATTAAATATTTTGTGTGTCCTATATGAATATTTTGTGAAATCGGGTCTAAAGCTGAATATGACAAAAACTAAAGGCATACTGATTAAAGGTAGACACGGTCGGCTCTTTGCCAACTTGAGGCATTTTGTACCAAATTTATTTATTGCAAATGAACAAGTGATAATTTCTGACCAAATTAAGTATCTGGATGTCATATTCCATGAAAATTCCGAATTCTATAAACACATAGATTACATTTTGGAAGGAATGAAGAAAACATACTTCAAGCATCAGGACTTCGTATTAGACCTCTTATATCATATGCTTTTCCAGTTTGGTTTGGTATATCCTTTCATTAGATGGAGAGGTTTAGAATATGGGAAAGAAGGATTTTGTCTTCATGTTTTGGCTTTTCTCCCAGAATTAATGCTGAGGGCTTATTGCAAAGGCCATCAAATAGATCTATATATGATGCAATTGATTTTGAAAGAATTGACGCTTTCCTAGTTGGTTGTGCTATCAAATTGGAATGTTTCCAGACCGCTCATAATCTGAAGATCTTGCATGAGTCAAGGTATCTCTCACCCATTAACATTATTGCTTTGAAGAATGCAAATTTTTTCTATGAAGATGCAGGCCTCCCATTTTACCATAGAAAGATATATACAATTAACATAAATGATTTAGTGCACAATATTGAACAATAAAATTGTAGATTTAATTTACTATAATTAAATACTTTTGTTAGTTTTTAGTTTTGTTTTGTTATTTAGTTGTAAGTTGAATTTAGTGTGTAATTAGTTATTAGTTTATTTAAGCTTTTCGTTTTTTTTATCCTTTTTTTGGAAATGTAAACAAAGCGTAATTTTAATATATAATAGAAATGACTACAGCAAGCTGTAAATTAATTTAATCAAATGCAAAATAGTCTTAGATAAGTCCCTGTACGAATTATAATAAGAATGTTGTGTATAAGACACGATTTGTAATAATTATTTGGAAATAAATAAATTGCGAATTAAATATTTTATGTTACTGACTGATTCACGGACTTATCATCATCGCCCAGCCCAAACGTCTAAAGCTACGGGCTTGAAATTCGGTGAGCAGGTGCCTGTCGCAATGTGTAGGACGAATAAGAAGGGATTTTTGAAAATTCGAGTATTAAGGGTAAAAACGGGTAAAATCGAAATTCTTATATCTCCGGAAATACTACAGATAGAGCCAAAGTTAAAAAAAAAATTTAAAAATAGTCCAAAGTAACTTCTGAGTATTTGGGCGGCATACTACAAATTTGGAAGACCTACCCTCTAAAATGATATATGTATCTCCCATCCCGTAATCTCTGTGATAAGTCAACGAATTTATGCATATTCTTACCCATACACTTATATTTCTCCTAAACATATTTATAAATATGTCATACATTTTAAAAAGATATTTACAAATACTAAAAAACGTAACGATTTACGTTAAAACATATTTAACTCGGCAGATTTATTAAATTAATTTAAGTGACAGTATGGTACTTCGGTGACGAAGTAGCGAGTTAAACGGCAAAAATCAAAAAATCATCTTTCAATAAGATTTTTGTATTTGTAGTTCTATTTTATACAAGGCATTTAAAAGACACACATACATACACACATTTGTATAAGACCGACTGTCTGGTTTCGCGTTTGTGTGCACAAGCACTACGCACATGTAGAGTTTAAAAATTTCCATAAAAAACCAAACAGAAATGAATGAAAAATTCCGGTTGAATTTTACATTTTTCTAAGCCATTTAATTTTAGTACAGACATTATGATATGTGTTTTATCTGATAAAACTGCGTATCCTTTTTTTTATCCGTTTTGTATTTTAGTCAAAATACTTAAAAGCCACTCAGAGAAATGGTTAATAATTTAGTTATTTGCATTTCAGAGCTCATAGCTGAGCTATTTATGGGCTGATTGGGCTGAATTTAAATAGCAACCTACCAAAGTGAAGGTATATACGAGTACATAAGATTCGACATAGCCGAATTTAACTTGATTTTTTATAAAATTTTCTCGCTATTTATATTGCAAGATTAATGTCACATAATCGACACTGCTAATTTTCCCTTCAATCACTTCAATCACATAAATTTTGACAGCATTGCCATGTATCCATCCGTTTTTTCGCACCTTCACGCCTTTTTTTGGTTTTGGGACTTAAGAGAATTAACAATAAAATATTTATGATGGTCAACCAATTGGATTTGTTATGAATTTATACTACTTATGCTATTCTCGAAGCAGATAAACCAGTCCGCGGTTTACACCGCTCAACTGTGTGCTTTATCCACCTAAAATTTTAAATTATCATCAATCAAATTCGAGCTTAAAGTTGAAGCGAAATATCGATATGAAAATAAATAAAAATAATTCGAACTCAAGTTTGAAAAATTAGCCGTTTTAATAAAATAAAATAAAAAGTGATGAGTTTTAAACCAAAAATTAATATGTTTTTACCAAGGTACGGAGAATGCGAGTATTATATTGCGAGTAAAAACGAGTTTTATTATAATTCTCGTAAGTTTTATAATAAAAAAAAGTTAAATTGTGCTCGTAATCATTAGCCCAAAATATTGCAGGCAGAAAATAAGACTCACGAGTATGACTGTCATTTGGTGAGCTCGCGGGCATAAGTTTTTCCTACCCTATTAAACTTTTTTTTTTTCGTATAGCCATTTATGAACAGAAAAGTTTTCTTTTTGTGTAAAATATAATTTTTCTTCCTTTTGCTTGTATTACAATATGCCTGCATAGCTTTTTGTCAACAAGTAATTATTTCTATGATTTTTGTTTTTAATATCAAAACTAAATGCAAAATTATGGAAAATTATTTCAATTCTCTTTACCTTGACTTTTACACAAAAACAAACATATCATTCACTAAAACTGCAAATTTTCTAGTAAATTAAATAAACTAGAACAAGGAAGCTTACAACATCAATTTGAATACAAATAAATCAAATTAATTTGTCAAGGAGATGCATTCATAATTTCAGTTTATGATGTGAATGTAATCGTATGTTTAAAAATATATATGAATAGAATGTACAAATAAAATATATTTATTTTGGAAAACTAAAACTGTTTACGTTTTCTTCTTCTTCTTCTTCTTCTGTTCCAAAAATATTAATTTTAAATATCAAAGATTCAAACAAAAGGTAAACCGGATTGTTTTTCTAAATCAATAACTGAGAACAAAGCAGACATGCTAAAACTAAGAAAATGAAATTTTTGTTATTCATCATGAGTTTTATTGTCTGTGTACGAGTTTAAAACAATAATATCAATAATATTGGCATTCAGGGACAGAAATTTTATGAAAAAAAAATTATATTGATGACCCCGTTATATAAAAAAAAATTAACGTAGACTTTTAAGCCAGTGTTATCAATTTTTCATATAATTTTTTTTTTATAAATTTTACTTTAAAGTCTACGTAAATTTTTTTTTTTGATAAGAACAAAAATGTTTAATATTTGAGGTATTATTTTTGAAAGTAGTATAAGTCCACTTAAAAAAAATAAGTTGGCGGTAATTTTTTAGTACGTTTTTTTTCAAAAAGAATAACAGCTAATTTCATTAATCTATAAATAAAAATAATTTTTTTTAATGTTGGTCATAACTTAGGTTGTTTAACAAAGAAAAATTGACCACACCCACTTTTATTCCCATTTTTTTAACTGTCTAACGGCTGCACCGATTTATTTTGAAGCTCATAGTAATTAAGCTTTTAGGGGAAAAAATGAATGGAACATGTCCATGTTTACGCCTACTTTTTATATATTTGAACGGCTACAGAAATTTTTTTAACCCTTGTGGTTGCTGTTTTTGAATAGGCTGTAGTTGCTGTTTTAAATTATTTATTTTGTTAAAGCAAAAAGAAAATTAAGTCATGGTTTTTTGCTATGCATGTTAATGGCCTAATAAAATACACTTGAAATGCATAAAGTTTCTATACCTGGCAATAACGTTAAAAGAAACCAAACACACATATACTAGTACAATTAATTTTAATAAGCATGTGAAGTAGATTTTTTTTTAATAAAAAAAAAACAAAAAATTAAAGTTAAACATTTAAAAAATGCATTAAAACGATTTTAAATATATTTTTCATCAATTTCAGAATTTGATTAAAAAAGCGTATTCTTTCTCGATAATAATATTATGACTGACTGACCTATCGGAGTTAAACATTTTTAAGTGAGAGGGTTGGCCACATGTAAGGCCAAATTAAAAATCATTAATAATTTTAATAATGCTTTAGTTGAGTTTATTTAAGATTCAATGGAAACGGAGAAGACTTTAGCAATGCCGTATATTGTCAAAATTTGTGTACGAATTTAGGACTGTGGCATTGAAGGACAATACAAGCTTAAGAAGGAAGTTATCACAACTAATTTTTTTGCTTATTAATTACTGCCTTTTTCTAGTTCATAGACCAGGACCACACACAGTAATTTTAGTTGGGCAATTATTGATTTTGAAGGAGAGAGAGGAAAGAAGAACGGAAAGGGATACAAGCTTGCTGGTACTCGGCAATTCCTTTTTGTTTGAAAAAAAGAAGACAAATAGCTTGAAGGCTGAATAAATGACTGAATAAAAATGCTAAAATTGCCGAAACAAAATATTTGTGTTTGGACAAAACGACAATCTTAAAAGGGAATCGAGAAATAATTGCCAACTAAACTTGCTGTGTGTGGTCCTGATCATACGAGTACAAACGAAAGCTTTGTTCGTACAATTACAATTACCAAGAATCTTTTGTCTATAGATTGCATAAAATTTAAATTTTCTGCGGATGTAGCACAAATGACGTCACAATGTGTTTCTATTGGCCAATAAAATAGTAATGTAAACATAATAGTGGAAAGAAATTTATTTTTTATTCTTCAAATTGTGGACAAACTGGGCAAACGATGCAAATTATTTAGTCAATACAAAAACCAAGTAAAGACATTTGCCCTTTGCTTTATTTGCACTAAAAATACCTTGAGCAAATGTTAATAAGCCGAATATAACTAACAAAAGAACAATTGACAGATGAAGTTAAAGGTGCCAGATTTATTTAGGCTTTTGTGGGCAAAAATTTGGAATATTTTGTGTATTTTTGCACAAATATTGAAAACAAAAATTTGAAATGATTATCTGTATTAATTTTTTTTTTATTAAGCAAAGTAACTGATAACTGTGTTACACCATAGATCTTAAAGGCTGTGGTGCAATTATAAATCATTATTATAACTGAAAACTGTTTCCAAAGTATTTTTTTGCGCTGATTTCTAACCCGCACTCGGTCTTTTTCTTTAATTGGCTCTAATCTCCGACATATAATGCTATTTATTGAATTCCATAGGTGACCTGACACCTGAGAGATTTCTGAAGAATGACTTGCTATATTTCATTATAAAAAAAATAAAAAACTCCGCTACAAAATTTTCTTTAAATAGCACCTACACTTTGTTTTTAAATATTGTAAAAGTTGTAAAATATTAAGTTTTTTATGCAAAATCTTAGAAATTTTTAATATTCAAAAATCTTTTTAAATAAAGTAACAAGCCACCCTAAATTGGAGGAGCCTCTCCTTATATTAATGCTTAATAGTGTTAATCATCTAAAACAAACAAAAATAGAGTTAAAAACTAAATAAAATGGCATTATTAGTCAAAAATAACAAAACAAAAATAATAAAAACAATTGTTTTGCAGCCAACTTCACTACAAAACGGCCTGCCAAAATTGAATTTTACCATTGCTCAGCGTTGCCGCCGTTTCATACATTTTTTATCGGCATGATAATTTTTGACAGATAAAAATCCCTTGTAAGATAAAAGCACTTTTTTCATATTATAAATAAAACCTTTAATGTATTTTAAAGTTTTGTTTCTGTGCAGTTTTTTTTAGTTTGACTGAAATAATTTTTTAATGTGTCCATCAATTATTTGTCCACACCAAAAAAAAAAAAAATTATATACGTACGTTCATAAGTACCTAATTTACATTTATAAAACCTTAACAAAATTTTACAAAATGTAAATTTCCGTTTTAATTTAAGAGGAAACAATAGAAAATTTCATTTCATGTAAAAAAAAAGAGAAAAAAAAAAACAGCAGCCACTGAATTTGTTTCCTATTTATTCCTCTAAAAAGAAAACAGCACATGAACTTTCACTTGCGGCACGTCTGATTGAGGTAGGATGTCTCTTTTTTCTTAACCTGGAAAACATCAAATCATCATCATCATCATCATCATCATCATCATCAGCAGCAGCAGTGGCTGTAATGGCATCAACAGCCCGCTATAATCACTAATCACAAGTCTGTACGAGTATGTATGTGAGATAAATTTATGAATGTACTCGTATGATGCATTTATTATGTTGTTTGCCTTTTTTCTCTTCTATTTCCATTTGGAGGAATGTTGATTATTGCATAATAATATAAAAAATAATAATAAAAACATTTATTATTAATAATAAATAATTGTTATTGTTGTTGTTTTAAAATGTAAAATTACTTTCTTTCTCTCTTTTTTGTTTTGTTTTTGTTTTGTGTTTTACTTATCGCATGTATTAATTTTGCATTGTGTTATGATGCATGATGCATTTTTAGTACATTTTCATTGCCATTGCAATCTGCTTTTAATTATTGCATCACAACAAACCATCAAACAACCAACCAACCAGCCAACCATTTAAGTGCATGTTGCAAGTTGTTTGCACTCCATTCAACTTTCAACAACAATAACTACTTACTTGTACGAACTATATCAAGTCAGTTGTAAGTAACTCAAGTGAAAAGAAATGCAAACATACTTGTAAATGGCTTAGGTTTTTCTTTTTTAAAAGCATATTTCCATGAAGTGAACTGTAAGCGAGTTTTTCTTTTATTTTTTTTAATGTTTTAATATTGTTGTTGTGATTCTTCACAAGATTAAATATGCTCCTCTACATGATTAAGTAGCCCAGTGTTCAGATTCAAAAAAAAAAAATTACAATGTACAAGTACCAGCGCCTCTTTTACTGGCACCAACTTTTTTACAATGTCAAGTTTATGTTAATGTGGTAAATACGCCAACAAATCCCCGTTTTTTTAATTATATTTTTTAAGCCGCTTAGGCACATGTAAAAAAATTAGGAAAACATCATAGATGAAAAAAGAAAGCATTTTGTAAAAGGAAATGAAACATTAAAAAATTTTCTTACAGCAATTGTCTGTGGTAGTTGGTTCCAAAGTTGACATTCCAATTGTTGATTGTATGTACGGTTTTGGAACACAGCAGCTGGAAAGCATTTCTAGAGTGCTGATTTCAAATCTGTGACGCCATTTTAGTTATTTTTGTTGCATCTAGCGGTTTTAATTCTTATTATGATGTTCTTAACAAGATTTCATTACAGAAAATGCTTTAACAGCTGTTATTTAGGTTTTGCGATTTCAACATAAATAGTTTAGGTTGGTCTGTCACTTCTTTGGTTTTGTTACGACTTTTGTCTATGTATTGAAATTCAGTTTTAAATCAAATAATTTTGAATTTTTAAAACTCAATAAAAACAAATCTTTGGCAAGCTGTAGTTTTATCTTGAAATTGGAATTATCAGAGTCTGCAAGTAGATAAAACACAGTTTGAGTTCATACATTTCTTAATTTGTTTATTTTTGCTCTGGTATAATTAAATGTCAGTCAATATGAGTATGTTCGTGACCATTCTAATTAAAAACACACAAACATAAATCTATTTTGTAACCGATATAATTGATTTGTTAATTGTTGTCGGTATAAACTGAAATGAAATGAAATAATTTAATTTCCCAGAAATCATTGTTGATATTTTTTTTAAACTGTTTTTAAAAGGTTGATATACTGTAAAACGTATTAACTAAGATTGTAATTACGATATTAATTTGTCTTTTTTATTTTTGTTGCTAATTGTTGTAGCAATCTTGTTTGGGGTGTTGTTTTGATTTGGATTTTTAGTTTTATTTCGTTTTGCGTAATTTCTTCTCATGTTACAAATATATTTTAAACAAAAATCCTATTGAAATATTGTGGCATATTAATTTTTCTGTTTTTTCTGTTTTTTTTTTATCATTGCATGTCAATATGACCATGATTTTATGGTTGGCGTTTTTTTAAGTTTCTTTTTCTTTTTTCTCGTTTTATTATAACAATACTTGTGACCAAATCAAAAAATTAAAACTTTAGTTTTAATTCATGCTTTATTAACACGACTCTAAGCGGGTGTCTTATTAATGTATTGACTGATTGGCCGAGTGTCTGTTGTTGTCTGTATTAATGATTGAGCTGTGGGGTTGTGGTGAATACTGCCACACATTATAAAAATCCGGTTTCATTTGGGGTTTTTCTTAAAACACAAATTGTATGAAAAAAAAAACAACCAAAACTTCCTGGTTAGCAATTTGTTTTGTTCAATTTAAATTTAACTTTTTATGTCTTATGCAGAAAATAAATCGATTTTTCCATTTCTAATTCATGTAAAACATATTCCATGTGAATTTAGGGCTTGAAGATGCGCCAATAATTTATAATGAACTCTCATAAAAATGTGAGAGAATAAAGAAACAAACTTTATTGCATTTCTGTGGCGTAATACGCCATGGCAACAAGTTAATTACATTTTCTTTTAGCCGTTTTTGTTATGCCGATGTACTTAAATCTAATTTTTTCCATAATTTTTTTTTTTTTTTGTAGTTTGAAAAAGCTTAACACTTAATTCAGGGCATACTGGCCCTAGAAGATCTAGGTGAAATATAGCAGACAACACTTCGAGAAGGTGGGATATGTTGACTTCAGCATTGATGAAAATAATTGGAAAAATAATCAAACTTTGGAAGATAATGATGAATTCAAAGTTTCAAAAAATTAAAACGACAGGTCAATTAAAAAAATTGTTTAAAAATAATAAAAATCAAAATTAATTTCCAGAACTTGTCAATATGTTGTAACATGTGGGTTAACTTTTTTTAAATTCTGCTCGTATTATATTTGTTAGCTGTTTTGACCCGGTTTCTCCTGGTCTTTCCCCTCCCCTTGTGTGTGGGAATTCTTAAGCTAAGCAGAGTGTTTTACTTGGTCTCGTGTGGACAGTACAAATTTGCTATCTTCTAACTGACCAACGTGGCTGATCTTAGTAACCATTCTTGGAATATATTGATTGATTTTGTCTACAAAATGAAAAAAAATAGGTGGAAAATAGAATTTTAATTGTTATTTCATTGAATAATGGACGTAAGCCCAAGTGTAGCGTTATATTACTATTAGGGTTTGTCACATTCCATTCATTCTGACGAAATATAAGAATATATATTTTTTAAAAACAAAAAAAAAATTACTTCCTTTACAATGTGTAGGAGGAATAAGAAGGCATACGAATATTAACTGGTTAAAAAGTTGTAAAAAGGGTTAAAATCGCGCTGGAACCATTACAAATAGCCCCAAAATTCAAACTATAAAATATTCTACTAAAAAAAAATAAGCGGAGGGGTATTTGGTACTTTTTGATATTTGTACGTTTGCGTGATAAAAAAGGTAAAACATGATCTACCCCTATTTAAAAAGGTCTTCAATATATATTAGCACTTTTTTTTAAATTCAAACAAATAAGGGGTAAAATATTTACCCCATTTCACTACTATTTCTAAATAGTATATAAACATTTTACAATTAATTTTTAACACCCAACAAAAATCATTTAAAAAATTTTTTTCAAGGGAGAAAATACGTACAAATAAGAAGAAATACGCTTGGTACTTTTTATTTAAACAATTTTAGTGGTATTTTTTGTGTTATGTGTAAGCCTGGAATTGTAACAGTAGAATCAGACAGTACTGAATGAAATAAGAAATAATAAAAGAAACATTATGGTACTTTTTTATTGATTTTAATGGTACTTTTTGATTTTTTAATATTAACAACCTTAGAACTACGAAACTGGGCTCAAACGGTTCAGAACAAAGTTAAAAATAATTAAAGAAAAATATGGCACTTTTTAATAATTTTAATGGTACTTTTTGTTTTTTTTTATATAAAAACCTTTAGAAGTATAAGATTAGGCTCAAACGATCTGAAGAAAACTGAAAAACCAATAATGAGACAAATTGGTACTTTTTACAAATTTTTATATGGTACTTTTAAAATTTTTAATACTAAGCATTAGATTGAGCTTAAATGGTCCTGAGAAAATTCAAAAATCGATAAGTTGACAAATGGTACTTTTTATTAATTTTAATGGTACTTTTTGATTTTTTTATGTACACGAACTTAGAAGTATGAAATGACGCTCAAGTAAAAAAAAAACATGAAGTAGACAACATTTGACTCTTTTTGATATTTTATTATTAACGAAGCTAGAAGTACGATATTGTGGTCAAGTGTTGCTCAGCAAAGCAACGGGATGATATGGCTAGTAATTAAAATTTGTATAGATTACTGTGAAACTGCCTATTTATCATTTAATTTGTTTAGCATTGGAAAGAAAAAATTTTCTTTCTATCTGCATCTGTGTTAAATGCAAAAGTAAGACGTTATGAAATTAACAATTTTGTAAAGTTAATTACGAATCTTATCAAAATTAATTATTTGCAAAAAAGAAAACACAATAACAAAATTATTATTACTTACCAAACATTTATTTATGTGTGTTAACGTACAATTACAGTCATGGCCAAAATGTCATTGTCATTATTTCTAATGAAAACTATTTCCCATTACCTTCATATCTTAATGAGAAACTTTAACGCATTTAATAAAATCATACACATACGAGTATATGTTGCCAACGTAAAACAGGGAATTAATAATAAAAAAAAAAAAAATGAAAATTAAAAAAATATATTTAATTAGTTTCTTTTTTAATGATGTGGGCATTTCCATAAGCATTTGAGTAAACAAAAATAAGTGGGTTTTCTTTTTTTTTAAGTTTACTTTACTTTTGTACGGCTGTTAGCAAATGCTCAACATAATTGCATTATCGAATGCCCAAAGCCGTTTTGGTTCTCTTAAAGCAAAGACTTAAGAACAATGCGTGCACATTTTTGGGGTTCTACTCAAATAAAAGTTTTTGTCTTAATTCGTTTGAGTAAATTAACTAAACTAGAAACTTTATTAAATTCAGTTAATTTAACACAAGTATAGATACACGGCTGTGGACCACAGCTACTAAAAATTGTTTCTGTTTTAAAACACTGACTTCAAATTTGCATTTCCCTTCTTGCAAATTGGCTCTAATCTTTGAGAATTTACTAAATTCAAAAAGTGTTTTGAGCATTACTTGAAAACGGTTAGTTCTAATTGTTAAAAAAGAAATTCCGAAACTTGGCAATAAGATTTGCTTCAAGTCATAACCTAAACGTTTTAAATGAACTAAATTTGGTACGAGTATATAATGGCAAATCATGTGTGTGAAAAAATGCTTCTTTAGCAATAGTTAGCACTTTCATATCTGTTCAGCTGCTAACTAAATTTTATTATAGTGAACCAATTAGGTGTTGTGGCTGCATAATTAAAAACAGCAGGTACTAGGCTCTTTAAAAGTACAATTCATTTTCACAGCAGACACACCAAAAACATTAAAACATTTTTTTAGGTGCGGAAACCATTAAAATTTTAAGTACATAATTTTGACATTTAATTTTTAAACAAGTTTAAAATGCTTTCACTAAAAGTTTTATGGTCATTTAAAATAAAATAACATTCAATTGGTTTGTCAAACAGTAATTTTTTTTAATTTAATTTT
Organism: Thelaira solivaga; assembly: GCA_947397855.1. Classification (NCBI taxonomy): domain Eukaryota; kingdom Metazoa; phylum Arthropoda; class Insecta; order Diptera; family Tachinidae; genus Thelaira; species Thelaira solivaga. The sequence continues at coordinate 48,945,993 of OX377613.1, read as the reverse complement.
TATTAAATTTAAAAAATAAAATCAAATTTTTATGGAGAATAGAAATACTAAATATTTTAGTAAATATTCAACCGGAATTGCAACTATTCAAGTGTGCTCATATGATCATGCTTTTCATATCAACAATGTTACAAAAATATAAAATCTGTTTGTTTTTCTTCCACAGCCTTTTACTTGGCTTTCTGATTAAATGCTTGTAAATGAAATATGAGTTGATGTAACGATTGCAGTAATTGTTATGAAATGTTAAAGTAAATCATTTTGTTTTTCTATCATCATGAGCAGTTTACTAGTTTAACACATAAACAGAGTTGGTTTTTTTGTTACAGACTTCTTTACAAAGTTTCATGAAATTGTATTCCAAATGCTCGCAAAACAGTTCATGTTTTCTGATTGTTACAATTTAACACTTCATGGTCATTATTTCCACAATGGCTGTAATCAGTAACTAGAAAAAAAAGTTACAAAAAATAAAAATTCACTAACAAATGCATAACATTAAAAATTGTTACTATTATCAGCCAGAAAATTATCAGCTTTAAAACTGGCATAGAGGTTTTTCTTTCTATCTTTTTTTCTTGTAACTAGTTTCTTTTTGTTTTTTTTTTCCACGAAATAAATAGCGAAGGATTTCATATTATGAAGTTATTGTTACAAAACTGGGATAACAAATGTTAATAAGACCCTTCAGTTAAGGAAAGCTTAAATTTTTGAGAGTTTAATTTCCTGCAGAAGTAAACAAAAGAATTGTTGAAATATTGAAAAATAAAATTAAACAACTTTTAATTGAAACTCTTAGGGCCATTACAACAAGCTACCGATATTTAAAGTTAAGATTTTATAAGTCAAATATCAAGATTTGGCTTTGGTATTAAACCTTAACCAAAAATCGGTTATTTGCCAAGCAAAATCATAACTTTAACTATCGATAATTGTAATAATAGGGTTTAAGCTTGAAGAATATTTATTCATATAAAATAAGTAAACATCAAATATAATTAAAAATAACAGCAGAAACTAGTCAAATGGTCACTGTAACCAAAATACACCAGCTACCTCAAGCTGCAAATTCTCCTTAACTCTAGTGTACATGAGGGTTGTAGTTAGTGAACGAGTCTTAAAAAACTATTACACTGACTTAGTACATGTACTGCTGTCTCTTTATCTGCGTTACATAACCTACAGCGGTCAAAAAATTTAGTAAAAAAATAGTCTAGAGCCGAAAACATGGAAGACTAAAAATTACAAAAGTTTATAAATTCAAGTTAACCTTTGGACCAGAATAATACCAGCAGTTGGTATGCCCTCATAGACTGGTGGGTAGTGTACTAACCTATCAATCTGGGGGTACCAGGTGCGAATATTGGTCTGACCCTGGGTGCTTTTTGCAGATAAGCAAAAAAATCTTCACGAATTTGTGTTGTTAAAAAAAATATTAGAAGCAGAAACGGGCCACTGCAGCCAGAATAGATCTATTGCGACATATTATTCTCACACTAAAAATACTTTACGTCACTGCGGCCGAAATAGACTTATTGTGTTACTCAAGCTTGATTTCATTTAGAATTCAAAGATTTGTCTGTCATATCAGACGCCCCCCAGTGTGTGTCTTCTCGGTAAATTACCCCACCTTGATGTATCACTATCCGGGGTAAATAGGTACGCTAGCATCTGGAACTGCTATGGGCTTGAATCTGGCAGAAGGATAGTCCGACCAGTGACTCTCAACACTGGCACCATGGGAACCGGTAGCACCACAGAGGAAACTCAAAGTTCGAGCAATGGGTTAAGACCTGATGCTCATGAATGGTTGAACAATGGGTGCTCGAAGTCTGTGAACCTAACTTCGTTCCAACCCTATGGGGTTTAATGGATTATGTTCTGGGGACAAATGCTCGGACGGCGGAATCTGTGACCGGTTATTGGTGAGGTCCCCTTCGGGGGTTCACGTGGTGGCTGTGGTTGACACCAAAAGGTACGCTGGCAATGGGGTTCATGTTACCTTTTGCAGGGTGGCATGTTCCTCGATGTGCTGTTTCATTGTAACAGAAAGTTAATTTAATTTGACACGGGTCTTAGATCGGCCCAACTCCCTCAACAAGGGTGGTGTGTGTGACATAGATTTAGCACACATAATTTGCTGCCTGTGTCCTTTATTGGTTGCAGGGGCTGTAGTGGTAGGCACGGATACCACTCGTGGTTTCACCACAGTCGGATTGAGCCATCGCAGCTGTGCCGACTGTAATCATCCACACTCATGTCATATCAGACGGTTGTAGGTAAAGATGCCCTAAGTAACAAAACCAAGTCCAAATACGACCATTATTGTACAGAAGTTGACATACAACGGAGGCTTCTATGTCAATGACGGTCGCTTTAACGCTTAGTAGTATAAGCGCTCAGGTTTTCGAGACGTGTAAAGTTATACGTCAATTATGGCCCCCGCTATGATGGTAAGCGCTCTGCTCAGCTAGTGAGCTATGATAACTGGTCACTGGGCAATGGGTACGTATGAGACAAGGATGGAACTGCTCTTCAACGAAAACTGCTTCAACTGCCAGACACCTGAAAGTAAGAAGACAGTTGTTCACCTACTCTTCTGGAACTTCCGGCTTCGAGACACAAATTTCTCGGTGCACATGTAATGAACGGACTACCTGAGATATCAAGAATAAAGTTACGGGACCTTTTCAGATATCTCAATGACATATAGTGGGCCTAGATCACTTTATTAGTCTGTTGTCTTCTAGTTCGTCACGAAAACTAAGCAACCAACCAATAGTGTTGCAATGGCACAATTTCTTTTTGAAGCCATTTGTAAAACTTAACGTAAATAGTTCCAGAGATTCTTATTTCATCTTAGAATATATACTTGGTAACACTAGACAACTTAACGCACATTGCTTGTAAGCCTATAAACACGGATACAAGTAAGTAAATAGTATTCACGAAAAACTTGGAATTATGGCCTCAAAACGAGATGCATAATAAACTGCTTTCTTTTTAAACAACAATAATCACGTTTGTCTTGTTGTAAGCTGACAGACAACATGCCGACAAGTGTTTTAAATGGCATGTTTTTTAATTCACCATAAAAAAAAAAACAAATAAAACAGAGAAGCCAAGAAACAAAGTTGGCCAGTTTGTAAATATTTCCTAGAGTTGTTTTTTTTAAACTAATTTTAAATGCTTAAACAACCAACTCATTTAATTGTATCTGTTCGTAATTAATGTATTTAAGGATAAATATTTCATTTTTATTGTTGTTATAAAAATGTTAGTGGTTTGTTTTGTCTCGAGCATTAAAAAGATGACAAAAATGTAATCACCAGTTTTTTGTGTGTTTTTCTAGTTTTTTAAAATGTTTGCAACATAATTGAATGAGTTGAATACATTAAAAACGCATTGCATTTGTAATAATTAAACATGTGGCGTAATCCAGTAGTCTATGGCAGCAATAGTGACATTATCTTTAACAGCCAATCATCAGCCAGCCATTCATTTATTCATCCCAGCAACACTGAGTCGCTGTTAAGACAACGGAATCAAAACAAATTATTGTCATCATCAGCACTGGGTCGAGTATTATTTTTTTTTTTTCAGTTGTGCAACAATTGCATTCCAAAATACTTTTAATCTATAAAAAAGAAAAAAATGGCTAGAAAAATATAATATCGCAAATAGTACAAAGAAGACTCTCTATGCTGTAGCACTTGTGGAATGATGTACTCGCAAAATGGCTATGGGGCAAACTTAAATTATGTATCTCATCGTTTGAATCTATTGAATGAATACCTATTTCAACCAGGCTTTTTGCTTGCAGGGTGCACAATGGGGCAGAGAAAGGCGAAATGTAAATATTTTTCAATATTTTCTTAAGCTCAATCAGTTGCTTAAAGAGACAAAAAATGCGGCATTATTTAGAATGTAAAAAAAATAGTACAGTTTACTTACTTTTGGGTTTAAATAGCTGGCTTAATGGGACATTATTGAAAGTTTATAAGTAGGGAAACTACAAATATGCAATTGCATGTTTTTTCTAGTTCAACCCTCTATGGCATATTTCCATTTAAAAAGCATATTTTTGTTACTTAAAGAGCATATATAACAATTTTGGAGCATATTTGTATGTTTTTTTTTTACTTATTTTAATTGTTCCATGTTTTAGCGGTAAAAACAAAAATATTTCTCACTTTTTAATTTATTAATCAATTGTTATACTTAAATGCAAAATTCAAAATTAATTTCATGTTTTGTTGTTCGTTTCTTGCCCAAATTAATTTGATATTTCTTTCTTTCAGTGTTTGACAAATTCAACCATTGAGCAGCGCTTTAAAATTGTTTAAGCCTTTTATGAAAATGGGCGTTCTGTAGGAAATGCGAAAAGTATGCTCACCCAGTTCGTTCTGCGGAAAATATTGCTGCTGTTCGCGATAGTGTGACAGAAGAGCCGTCAACAACAATTGTAAATCTCTCGACAATTTTTTGTGGCTAGAAATTAAATATATGGATCTAGACGGTTTCCAAAGGATGGTGCCATTTGTCACACAGCCAAGCAAACAATGACTTTTTTGCACGAGAAATTCAATGGCCGTGTTATCTCATGTCGTGCCGATGTTAATTGGCCGCCACGATCATAACATTTGACACCTTAGGACTTCTTTCTTTGAAGATATTTAAAAGATGTGATAATTCGGCTCATTAAAGACATTGAATCTCAGTTATGTCTTACAGTCATTGAGAATATGGACCATTGAATAGAGGTATGCCAACGAAGCCGCAGCAAGTATTTGTTTCATACATAACTGTTATAGATTCTTCTTTATAATCAAATATATTAAGGTAATTTTCTGAAAACTTTTTGTTTTATTTATATTTCACATCGTGTGTTTGACATAACTGACGACCTAGTCTCATACCTGGGAATTACAAGCAAAAAATTTTATAAAACACGGTGCCATCGCTTCTTATTAGCCCTATTACAAACACAATGGAACACAAGATTTCCATATCGTCATATGTTTGCAAAAAAGCCCGAAGTTATGTTGCAACAATTTTAAAGGAGAAGTGAAAAATGTTTCTATTATGAAAAATTATCCAAATTTTCAGTTTGAAAATGTTATTTTTAATTAAAATGGCTATTTTGTTAAGCTTGAGGTTTTATTTTTCAAAAATTTTATTTTTATATCAATATTTCGCTCCAATTTTTGTAGCTTCTTCAGGATATAATTATAAATTTATTTATTTTTCAAAAATTTTATTTTTATATCGATATTCCGCTCCAATTTATAAATTTATAATTATATCTTGAAGAAGCTACAAAAATTGGAGCGAAATATCGATATAAAAATAAAATTTTTGAAAAATAAGACCTCAAGCTTAACAAAATAGCCATTTTAATTAAAAAGAAAGAGGTCAAATAAAACTAGCTAATAATACTATTTTTATTTTTAGAAGTAAACAATTTTGCAGAAATTTTTATATTGATACGATCATAATGTAACAAAAAATGGAATTTTATTTTTTGTAACTTGAGGCTTTTTGAAAAATATATGATTAACATGACAATTTTTTTATTTTTTAGTTTTTGCCATAATATTTTTTAAAATGCACTTTTTTTTAAATAAAAAAAAAAAAAAATTAATTAATTTTGGTCCTACTGTGTAGTCGAACGATAGATATTGTAACTATGTAGTGTAAAAAAGCCATGTCTATGGGACTATTGTTTGAACAACACGAGTACGTACGTATGTACATACAAAGTGCTCTTCATTTAAATATTTATTTTATAGCAAATATTTTAAGATTTATGTTTGAGTTTTTATGTTTTGTTGTGTATATTTGTGTACATTTATCCGGTTTCTGCAGTAGATCAATATTACACATAAAACAATAGTGTTAGAAGTCAACTGTGCCACTAACTACTACTACCACTAACCAATAAACCAAGTCACCAGCTGAAGAAAAAAGCTTCAATTGATTCCAACTGTTAAGTTGCCAATATTTCTAATAGATAAAAAAAGCATGTTGACGCGGGCTTTTTTATTATTATTATTTTCTGGGGGGAATTTTTTCAAGTCTTTAAAGAATTTCTTTTGATTCATGATTTTGTATTGATGAAATTGTTTTAAATTTAAATTTATTTTCTCACGTTCATATTGTTAGAAATTTTAACAAGGAAAAAACGAATATTTGCATTTATTAAATCATTAAATATACAGGGTGTGCCATAATTCAACGTCAAGCCGAAAGACCAGGTGAGCTATCACCCAGCTCACCTGGTAATTGCTAACAGAAAAATTGATATATGTCTTGCTGTACCTACAAATTTTTACTTTTCAAAAATTTTTTTTCCCGTTATGTTATTGCAATCATACTTTCTGCAAACGTCTATAAAAAAATTTTACCATAATAAAATAATTTTCAAGGAAAATAAAATATTTTTGGCCAACTATGTTTTGAAGGTTATTATTACACCAAACTTTAAGCGACCGTGTTGAAAAAAAAAATTTACTAAAAAATTTTGGCAAGTGGCATCAAATGGTATAAAAGTTAGTTGATTGGATTTTGCAACAGTGAAAATATTTTTTTTTTATTAAACCGCTATTTTCTTTTTTTTCCTTTAAATTAAAAATCTGATAGGCTTTATTACAAAAAGTGTTTGTTTTTGGTTTTAATTTTTTTTAATTTCCTTTCAAAAAATAACAAATAAGAGACATTAACTGCTAGGTTCTCTACTTTGATTTCAAACAAAAGCTTAAGAAAACCAGCCACTTATATTCGACTAAAAAAGTGGTTCACTATTTTTTAAGTTATCGTTCGCTTGCATTTACATTAATGATAGAAATAAAAGATTACGCCATCCCGCACATAAAATTGAAATTTTCTGTGCATGTAGCACAAATGACCTCATTGACCTCATGACCTTATTGATTTCTCACGGAAATGAAAATTTAGTGAAAAAAAATAACCGATCGATATACAAATTGCTACTATTTATTCCTGCTGAATTATCCTCTTATTTTGAATTATTTAATTTAATTGTGAATTAAAAATAGTCTATTGTGAATGAATTGTATTAATTTTTCAGTTGTTGATGATAAGAAAAAAATTTTATTTCTTAACATCAAAATAAATTTTAAATAAATAAAAAGAAAATTAATTTTAAATAAATTAAACAAAATAATTTTCTACAAATACCACAAATTAAGCTAAAACACATTTAATTTTTATGGAATATTTTATTTTTTCTTACATTTTTGATCTTTCCGTGAGAAAATTTTATATGGCGGAATCAATAATTGCAAATTTTGCTTCCGAACAAAAAATGTTTTCCGCACTCGCGGTACGGAACGAATAATTGGACCCAAAAATTTACAGTTAAATGAGAAAGAGAAATCTTGCGCATGGCGTAATCTTGTATTTCTATCATTCTTGATATTTTCTAACGTAAACTATTGCAATACACTATGCTGCCACCTGGATAGTTTCATAAATTAATCGCCAATATCAGAGAAAACGCTCTGTAATGTGTAAATGCACCTGATACACTTTAAGCTGCCAACGCATTTAGAAAAAAAAAATTGTAAACAATACATTTTTTAATTAAATTAAAAATTCAATTTTAGAAGTAAAAAAAAATTAATTGCAAATGTAAGTGGTTTCTGTGTGTTTTGTGTTAGTACTATAAAAAAATATATATTTTAACAGCAATGAAAAAAAAAACAGTCACTTTTTTATTCGCACTAATGATGCCAAGCGGGATTGATTTACAAAAAATCCCGTAATTTTCTTGATTTAGATTTCATGCTTTGTTTATTTCCTTTCTTTCTATAGAAAATGATCACTAAAGTGATCCTTTTACATAGTTTGAACTTTGCTTGATAGGCGTCTTTTGAATCTACAAAAAAAAAAAAACCTCATACAGAATTTTTATCATTATTTTTGCTTTATGCTCTTTGAAACACACATTTTCCTTGGCTCTCAATAATGAACATACGCTACTATAATCCTTTCCGTTCATGGCTACACAAATGTGTAGGTAAATTTAACGTATTTTGAAGAGAGAAGTTTATGTATAAATGTTTCATTTTTATATATTTGTATTTTGTCCAAGTGAAATTCCAAGGCACACATGTTTCTAAAAGCATGAGCTTTGTGTGGACATAAAAAATACATTTATACGTTATTTTAGGACGAATTATCATATACCGAAAATTACAACATTGAAATTCCTTGGGACTGAAAGGGCTAAGCTATTCTGTTTTTTTTTATTTATTTTTAAACCTTGTGTTACAAATGTTGATTAAACTTTAAAAATATAAGATTAATTAACCCCCCAATTTTAATAAATTTTTTTTCTTCGTGTTAAAATTTTATTGCAGCAGGATACCGACTACACGACTACAAATGATATTGGCTACAAATGTCGCCGTGTAGCCAGCTACTTAATTATTTTAGAAGCGGCAGCAGTGGTGCCACGTTCAATTTTTTAAAATGTGTGAAAATAAGATTATTTATTCAAACTCACAAAAACACCCATTCATTTATGTATATAAATATACTAATAACATGTAATAATGTAAAAACAATTCTATTCATTTCTTTAACACCTCTTGATTGTCAAATAAAATGAAATACTTTCAAACGCTAATTTTTTTATTATTTTGGCATCACTAAATTGTTCATTATCGCCGACAAAAATATAAATTAGCCTAAGTTGGCGACAGCTGTGTAGCCATGTAGCCGTGCTGTCTTGAAAATAATTATTTCAATATGTAACGGGTAGCTAAGTTTATATTTTTATAGGTTGGTCCTAAAGAGACACAAAGGTCAGCTTAAGTCCTCAACCGAACAATATCCACAAGGGCCTATTTCAAGTCCGCAAGGGTTATTTGTTCTTTTAATTGTTTAAGTAAAAAAACTCTTTAAATTAGGTGTTGTTAGCTTGAAAGCTGACTTCAGAGTGAGTTTTATTTTCAATAATGCTTATTAAATAGGATAAGTAAGAATATAAAATAAAAGAAAATAAATGATGATAATTTTAATAATTGACTCTCAAACTGTAATTTACATGGAGTTGTATTTTTAATTTACATAGAGTTGTATTTCGTAAATGATGTAAAAGTTAATTGGTTATCAGGTAAACATCACCGTTAAATTCAAAAATAAATATATGTTATTTCTAATAATTGAAAATAATAATAAATGATAATATAAATAAAATAACATTGATAGCGCCGCTACAAATACAAACACATGTATTCTATTTTTGACAGGTTGTAGTCGGTAGCCTGCTGTCTCGAATGTGTTTAATGCATATAAATCAAGAAATCCCGGGATTTGTTTTTATAAATCCCAGAGAGTACGTACAGAGAGAAAAAACGTTTCATAGTGAGCCGGAATTTTATACTTTTTTAGTGAACCGCAAATCGGGGCTCAAATCATCGCATTCGATATCGAATGAAATTAATTGAAATATTCCTTTTTTATATGAACAATTTTCAACAGTTCGATAGAAAATTGCTCGATATCGACTGTGACAATTTAGTATCAGCTGTTAGTCATTGAAAGTAGAAGCTAAGGATAATTTTCTAAATACAGAGTCTGACTGTAAAAACAGTAAAATACAACAATTCGCTTCAAAAGCAAAAAACCGTCATACCAGTTTTATAACTGCAGCAAACAAAAGCAAAGAATTTTAAAACAAAGTTTGTTTTATGTGTTCTTGTAAAATATTTGGCACATGCATCTGTTCATTCTGCACAACTGCAAACTGTGTGTTGTTGTTATTTATTTTTTTTTAATTGTAACAAATAAAAAAAGTTAAATTAAATTTTAGTTGTTATTTTTTTATATTTATTTTGGTTTGGTGGTAGCCAAATTTAGCTACTGGCTAAAATAGCTTCAGCATTATTTCAATTTTTCTTAAAGCGTCAACCTTAACATTTATCTGGACGTACTGGTACTTATGGGTATCGCATTGCACGATGTGTAGGTTACGTTTATGTGTTCATGTGATTAAAATCATTAAACGACTGTTTGAGTATTTTAAATTTATTAGCTTGAATGTGGTGTAACGCTTCATACAAACTAATCAACTAAAAAAAAAAACAATAAAATCAAATAGTGTTCATTGCAAACGTCTTTTAAAGGTTTCTGTTACACATTAACTAGAGCAGTTTTTCCTATTTGCTTTTTTGTTTTTAAGCAAATAAAAACAAATTTGCTTTTAATTAAAATTGTAATTAATGATTTGTGTGTAAACATAATAAATAAAAGCGTATATACACCATAATGTCTTTTATTAATACATTTTGTTTAATGAGAGAGAGTGTCTGTATGTATGTGTATGTGTGTATGCTGTTATAATTTAACACAGCAGCCTGATAGGCGGTCGATCATTTGTAATTACATTTTTTATTTTAATTCCAAATTACCGCTGTGAGTTACAATAATAAATGTTTTAATATCAATTATATTTAATGCTTTAATGAATTTATTTTTTAATAGTTTTAATAATTTTATATAATATGAAAATAAACTAAATTCATACAAAAAAATATTAAATTTTTTAAACTTTCTCTTTAGAGTTTGCTTTTTCAATTGAAAACCTTTTTTTAAAAGCATTCCTTTTCTTTGTTATAATTTCCATATCGTTACGATTTGGTTCGTGAAAGGTTAAAAAGCAGGGAAGAATCATTAAAAAAAATGTTTAAATAAAATTATTTTTTTTCCCATAAAAAACCTAAACACCATCATAAAATTTTAAAAATATTTAAAGATAAATTAGTTATTTGTTAGATAAACTAATAATGCTGGCATCCAATATGTCTACTAGAAAAAGTTTTTCTGCACTTTTAAAAAACTTAAATTCAATTAAAAAAGGAACACAAATTTTTTAATTGTCGCTTAAGAAAAATTGTTTAATAAAAGAAATGCTTATAAATTTTGTCTTACTTAAACAATGAAAATAATTTAAATTTTCAGTCAATAAAAACAAAAAAAAGCAAAACTGCTTCTAGTGAGGAAAAGTGTTTCTAGTGAAGTACCTTTTGAAAGTAACAACACATTATTTGCATTTTTCCAAAAAAAAAAATGTTGAACAAATTAATCACAAAAAACTGCATCTAGTTCTTCCAATACTAAAATGTCGAAAAAGTTAATTTTTTTTAAATTTGCGAAATTTCTTACAAGAATCTGGCAATCTAGAGCACAATCGTTACTACCCAAGCAAGAGAACAAACTGGTTGAAGTACAAAATTTACGCCAGAATACCAAATCTATATTTTCTCTAATAAAATAGAACTAACAAACAACTAAGTTCAATAATTCATATCGACTGATGGTTCTGGAAAATTAAGATAATCACATATTCAAATGTCGTCGGCTATTCTATCAATACTCTCTCGATATGTACTCGTATGTAAAAAATTTAAATAGAACGATTGACAGTAATAAGATTGAACCAGAAGAAACTCCGTTGTGAAGAGTACGGCAAAACAAAGTTTGTCGGGTCAGCTAGCAAAAAATAACATAAGCACACACAAACACTCATATTACATGTACTTACATAAAAATTTTGTAAAGTTGTAAAACATTTTCTTAATGAAACAAGAGACATAATTTTTTAAACAATGCAGAAATATTTTGATTGTGCGACTGTTGTTTTGTTTTGTCATAAATTTTTAAGTAGCCAATAATGACCCTGGACATTGTTATCAGTTATAAAATTAATTTATGTATTGATCATTTTATATAAAATTAATTACAATAAAATCAATGAAATGATATAATTTGCTGAATAGCAAAATGTTAAAGACGTTAATAAAATAATTGTGGCCGACAACAATTGTGCTAAAAATAAAAAAATTAAAATAAAATGCAATAAATTTTAATGTCACTATGAAAAAAAAGGAAACTAATAGAAATACATTAAAAGTTTTTTTTTGTTTGTTTTTACTTTTGCTTTTTAATTCATTCATTCATATTTAAAAGTAATAGGAACATTCGCTTTTCATACATGCACACAGTCTGGCGGAGTCCCAATTGAAAAAACAAAAGACTTAAGACAGCAACTTAATGCCAACATTTGGTTTTGTGTGTGAGTGTTTTTGATTTTTTTTTTTATTGACAAAAACACAACGAAATTTTTTTTATGCTTTATGATACATTTAAATTTAACTGACACATCCGCATAGGCAATTGGAGTTTTTTCTTTTTTAAATAACAGAATGCTTGTAAATCTAGTTTAAATTATGTTAGAACTATTAAAGGCAAATTTAAAATGAAATTAAAAAAAAAAATACAAAATAAATTTGATACAAGCTTAGCTGTAAGTTAAGTAAACTTAAAATTGTACAGTCATTTCGAATATGAAAATTACAGTAGCAAAGATAAATTGTTGTACCTTTTGTATAGCAAAATAATATCTATTCATGAGTAATATTTTTTTCTTCTTTTTTTTAAACAAACATGTTTGTGACTTTGTTGTGTAACTGACTTGTTTTAGTTTTAATTGAATTAATAAGCATCCCTGACTCTTTTACATCGAATATGTATTAGCTTTAGCTATTTAAATTTTATAAATTATTTTAACTGAATTATGATGGTATTTATTATTTCTTAGCATATTTTATTGGAACTTTAAGTGTTAAAAAAACATATTTTTTATTAAATAGCTTTCAAGTCTTTACTTCTTATGTAAATTGATTAATTAATTAATTTTTTTTGTTAATATGACAATGGTTTCATTTAACAATGTAATATTAATCGTATTAATTTTGACCATGGCCAATCATATGCCATGTTAATAATTGAACTAATTTTTTTTAAGCATTTCATTATATTTTGCTTCAAGGCTGTATTTACTAGCTTTCTAAATGGAAATTTAGCAGCAAAAATATGTCTAGTGCAACATGAAGAAATCATAAAATAACTCTTGGTTATTGTCAAGCAAATCAGTGCTCTCTCTCAAGCCAACATGTTGCAGTGCTGTAAAAAAAGTTTTTAAATAGTCTCAAAAACTTCTTAAATCAATAGTAGACATTTTTAAATAAATAAATTCTTATGAGAAGAAAGCTTGTAATAAAATCATATTTTTTGTGATTATATTATAATTATGATCCATTATTTTTAAATTCATCGAAATATTGAAAAATATTTTTCACAACAATTTTTATATAAAAACAATTAGAAACCTAAAATATTTCTTTATAGCTTAACGCTTTTAAAAGAAATGAAAAATAATTTTTAAAACTCACTGGCTTATTATCATCGCCCAGGCCGCCCTAACGGCTACAGCTGTGGAACAGGCTCCTCTAAGTCATAATGTGTAGGACGAATAAAAATGGAGTTTTGGAAATTCGAATAAAAAAAGGTAAAATCGGATTTCTTATGTCTCCAGAACTACTACTGATAGAGCCAAAATTCAAACTAAAAAATATTCTACTAAACAAAGTACTTGGTACTTTTTTGATATTTGTAAAATAGGCATATGTGCAATTGAATCAAATTTGCACCTATTTCTTGCTACAATGCGTGAGAGACATTTTCTACGACTGTAGCAAAAAAATCATCAGAGCTGATTTCATAGACATAACATAAACAAAACACTCATGTATATTTTTTTCCATAAAGTAAATTTGCGAATTAATTAAATCCTTAAATCAACGACAATGCCAAAGTTATCAGAAAAAAGCAAAATCATAAATTTTCTAGTTAAAAATGCTTCTTAATGAAATTGAATTTCATCATTTTACTTGTTTATTTTCTTTTTTTTATACATGGAACGCGTATAGAGAAGAGAGTACGATATTAGCTAAGACGCAGTACATTTTTGAAACTTAAGGCCGCGGCGCACCCTCGTTAAAATTTTCCATGCAAAATAAGCTCCAGTTGTTGCATGAACTTTCTTAAAATTTGGTTTTAACTCATGGAGTTTTATATAAAACCATATTTTTCCTTTATTTTAGCAGTATTTTTTACCCAAAACTAAATTCGATTTAAGCCTACGTTGGTAATTTACATGTCGCCTACTACTGCCGTAAAATTTTATAACTCTGAACTTTTAGTTGTTTATTTCGTTCAGTTGTTTTGATGGTGCAACCTTTTTGAGTTAGCTTTTTGCAATGATGTTCAGTTTTGCGAATTTTATAAACCGGTGCAAATCTCAGTTTCATATATTTTGTTGTTGTGAGGTGCAAAATTCCAAATTTTTTGCCACACTTGCAATAACTGCAAGACTTGGAAGGGTAGTTTGCATTTAAAAGTGAAAAGCGCTAGGGTAAAACACTAATGTTGCTACATTTTTTTTAACCCCATTTATCTTTTACTGTAATAATCACAGCAATAAAAACTAAATTGTATTCTTCTCATCTTTAAAAAGGCTCCAATTCGAGCAAAATAAATGGTAAAATATTTACCCCTTTTTACTACTATTTCTAAATATGTACTTTTATGTAAATTGATCCAGCATATAAATATTTTGTTATTAATTTGTAAAACCCATGTCCATGGAGAAAAAAAGTACCAAAGGGAGAAATATTATATTTAACAAAATTTTATGTTATGTTTAAGCCTAGAATTGTGACAGTAGAATCAAACAGTATTGAACGAAATAAGAAATAAGGGATATTATGATACTTTTTAATGATTTTAATGGTACATTAAAATTTTTTATTTTTATTAATATTAACAACCTTAGAGCTACGAAACTAGAATCAAACGGTTCTATGCAAAGTGAAAAATCATTAGAGAAAAATATGGTACTTTTTAATCATTTTAATGGTACATTTTGGTTTTTTTATATTAAAAACTTTAGAAGTATAAGATTAGGCTCAAAAGGTCTGAAGTAAAGTGAAAAACCCTGAATGTCAGAAATTGGTACTTTCAATAAATTTTTAAATGGTACTTTTTAAGTTTTTAATACTAACTACCTTAAAACTTTGAGATTGGGCTTAAATGATCCTGAGAAAATTGAAAAATCGTTAAGGGGATAAATGGTACTTTTTATTTATTTTAATAGTACTTTTGATTTTTTAATGTACACGAACCTAGAAGTACAAGATTGAGCTCAAATAGTCCTACGTAAAATAAAAATCATTAAGGGAACAAAAGGGTATTTTTTTTTATAAATTTTAATGGTACTTTTTGATTTTTAATGTAAATGTTGTAACTTGTTTTAAGAAATTCTTGCTTGTTATATAAATTATTTAATCAAGTACTTACTTTTATAAATGTATAAATAAGCTTACTATTTTATATTGTATTGAGTTCAGTTTATTATTAGATTTCAAGTAAAACTCAATAAGAACTTATTTGATATAACAGTAAAGGAACGAGATTTGGCTCAAACGGTCCTAAACAAAGCAAAATCATTGTGGTACATTTATTGATTTAATGATACTTTTTGATTTTTTAATATTAACTAACCTAAAACTATTCAACTGGGCTCAAACGGTAAGAGGCAAGGCGAAAAATAATTAAAATAAGAAAGATTTGCTTTTTATTCATGTACTTTAATGGGGTTTTCTGATTTATCAACATTAGCAAATATACAACTTTCGGACTGAGTAAATGGTGATGAGTAAAGAGAAAAATATAGAAAGGGACAAAATGGTACTTTTTATATAATTTATCGATACCTTTCAATTTTATTAGTATTAAAAAATCTAGAACTGAGATAAAATAGTCAACAACGAAATAAAAAAATAAATTAGCCGACGAAGTAGAGAGTTAAATGCCAGTAAATAATATTTTAGTTTTGCAACAGGCTTGTAAAGGCTAAACCGATTTTAAGTATGAGTTGAAATATTCATTAAACATTTGTTATTTATTATTCGTGATTTGAAAAATATTGAAAAAAAAAGACAAACAGCGATTATTACCTATTTTCCTACTATTACTTTCAACAAAAACTTTAAAAAGTAACCCACTTTAAAGCGGTACTTTTTATTTAATTCAACATACAAAACTCATTTATGAGGACCTTTCACTTCCTAATGTCTACAGAAAAAAATTATATATGTAATTTATATGCAACATTTTAATAAAATTAAAATGTTTGAAAGGTAAGCATTTCTCTTGTTTTTAAGGTGAGCTGCCTCCGAGATGGTGGAAGAATATTTTGTTGGTTTGCTTGATATCTTCTATAGAGAATATGACAAGAAGAACCTATTAAAAACAAAACAGTTTTTTTGAAGGCAAATTTTAGTAGTTGTTTGGTATTTGTACCTTACAAACACCCAGAGTTTGATTGCTCAAAACAAGCCCATGATATAGAGGAACGTTTTTTAATATGCAACTTAAGAGTGATTTCCAGTTCTAGTTATAAATATATCATGAAAAGATAACCCAAAACGTCTTAACCACTGACGGTCAAATGTAAAAATAAATTTATGACAAAACAGATAACGTAATGAACCCATTTCGGCCCTTATAATTATGCCAACAGGATATAAAATACATAAATGCATGATGTTTGTTTGAAATTTTAATGAAAAAAAGTGTGTGTGTGTGTTTGTCTGTTGTTGCTTATTTGGAGAGTCAATATGCTAAAATCTAAACTATAGATAAACTAAAGCAAAATGTTAAACTTTAAAGCGACTTGAAAACAAAACAACAACAACAATTATATAGAAGTTGACTGAGAAATAATAATAGAGGCGACATTCTATTACTTTAGCTGACAACTTGCTAAAGGAATGAGTGCTGCCCCTGTCGCTGCTTATTAAGTTTAAAAATAAAGTTTGCTATTGCCGAGGCAACAGCAACAGCAACAGCAACAGCAACTGCTACATAAGCTACAATACATGCATATTGTACATCCACCACCACCATCATCAACATCATCATCATCACAGCACAACCTCTCAACATTTTCACAGTTAAAACAATTGTACGATTCAGCAAAAAGGTCTCACATTATTTTAGACATGGTTATGCTTGTGGTTGTTGTTGTTGTTGTTGTTTAATATTAGACGGATTTGTCTATCTGTTTGTATGATGGTGTTGCTAAAATTTTCGTGTATAGTTTTTGTCTTCATTTATAAATTGTTGTTGTTGCTTATGTTTTTTAGCTGCAAAACTTTTATAAATGCCAGTGTCGTGAAACAATTGAAAGAAGTCGTTATTCGAACGTTAAACAAACAACTTGTGTGGTGAAATTCGTATCTTTTGTTGCATTAAAAATCAAAAAAAAAAAAAAAAAAAAAAAAAACAACAACAATATAAAATAAAAAGTGTAAAATAAACGCAAATTCAACAAATTTCCTCTAAAATTTTAATGTGTTTTCTCATTAAATAGGAAATACATATTCGTACCTACACTAGTGTAAAACATACTTTGCCAGGATTAAAAGTATGATTTTCTTAGCTAAAAAACTAAATTAAAACACTTAAATTTTTATTTAAATAATTGAAAATGTCGTGTGGAATTTTTTCATTTAATAAAACATAAACATAAAGGAAATTAAGCAAAAGAAACTAAACTAAAAAGAAAGTGTCATTAACTAGTCCAGCGTTTAAAAAAAACAATAAAGAAAATTAAATTGTTTGCGTCTGTTGTCACAATGAGGAAAACATTATTTTTATTAATTTGTTTTACCATAGGTAAGTGGCAAATGTAACATGTACCCAAACGAACTAAAGTGGAAAATGTTTCTACACTGAAAGAATAATTATTTATTTTTTTTTTTTTAATCAATGACAAAGTTTCATTAGGTTAATATCAAAAATTCATTAATTCAATGAAATATTTGGAAAATAAATGAATATTTCAAGGAATTAACCTAAGAAACGTTATCATTGGTTAAAAAGTAATGAAATATTAAGTTATTTTACCAAATATTTCATTGAATTAATGAAATGTTGTCCGTGGTTTTTTTAAAATTATTGATATTTTTCATTGAATTAATGAAAGTTTTTGGTTTTGAAAACCATTTGAAATAAATAAAAGTAAATTTTGATAAAAAAAAAAAAGACTCAGTTAATAGTCCATAACATTCATATTACATCTTAGCGTTATACACTGCCTGCCACATGAATAGGACCCCTTAACACAATTTTTTCAAAAGGTTCTAGCTTCTAAAAGAAAATTGCTATGAATTTAATTTTTATTTCTATTTAAAGGTAATTTAGCTGTTATTGATCACTACAAAAATCGGTCTTGTTTTTATAAAAAAATCAAAAAAAAAAAAAAAAAATTCCTTCAAAATTTGCGTCACATGAATAGGACATTTCTATATAAAAAAAAAAACAGTTTATGTATAGTTTTCAATAAAAAATTTTAATTTTATAAGAACTTGTATATTTTAAAGCCTTTTTAATAAGGCGTAGAGCTTCCATTTTTTACAAATTTCTTCGTAAATTAGATTGGGTATAGAATAATCCAATAATTTAATGCAATCGATCGAAATGGTGGACCACGTCCCTTTTATGCCTTCAATAACTTCTTTTTTGATGGAATACTGCTTTCTAGAAGTATACTTTTTACAAGATAGAGCCATCCCCAAGCATTTGCGGTGACGTTAAGGTCTGATTAGCAAGGGGGCCAATCAAGCACATTAACATTTTGATCGCGTAGCCATAACTTTAGCAACCGGACAGTATGATTTTTTTTAATTGTCATGCTGGAATATTCACTGTAAGTTTGAAGGGAATATATAAAAAAGTTAAAAAACTAGTAAAATTGATCTGTGCCTAGTCTTATATATCCTCCAATGTATTAGCAAAATATTAATATTGCACATTCTTCTTAATTATTCAACAATAAAAAATTATAAAAAAGATTTTTTCTTTAATTTTTTTTTTTTTTTTTGTGTTAATCCTAAAATAAATAAATTCAAATTAGCGACATTAACGAAAAAATAGGCTTTGGGTTGCTTATTTTTAAAAGGAACAAAATGTCTGTAGGTAATTAATTTAAAAAAAAAGTAATTGTTGTTAAGAAAAATATATGTGGGTGTGGATGTTTGTTCCTCTTTCACGCAAAAACTACTGAATGGATTTTAATAAAACTTTACAATAATTTAGCTTATACAACAGAATAAGCCATAGGCTATAATTTATAAAGATATTGGGTAAATTGTCCTAAATATAACGATAAGTATCAAGTACGTAGTAAAAAATTCTGCAATCGGCGACATGTTTTGGCGTGCGCCGCAAATATCGTTGAAGTTTCACATATACTCGTATGTATGAACGATATGCTTATTGTAAATAGTTCTACAAAAAAGTCCGCGACAGCGTATGTCTATGTATCTCTTATGTGGAAGCAATTATCGTCAAAATAGTGAACCATAATTACAATAGAAATTGATAATTTATTTCTAATACATATTTCTTAATAACAAATTGATCTATATCAAAATAAATACTTTTATTGCCTCTGATATATATATATAATAGACTAGCCCGTACTTAATTTAAGCCTAAAATTATGGTTTTAAATATTTTATTTGTCACTTTGGCTGACGTTTCTGAAAATAATGCTAGCAAAAACATGAGCCACTTTATGAAGTAGTTAATGACTGTATTTATTTGGTTGGTTTTTTTAACAATTAAAATTCTATTTGTAAAGGGATGTCACTAAAAATTGATACAAACGCTTTCTAAGGATACCGACCGGGTCGGGTGTTCAATAAGAATGCGAAATAAATTAAATTTAATTTAAAATTTTCTAAACCGAATGAACAAATCAAAAACTATCTTTCAATAAGATTTCTGTTTCATAGTTCTATTACCCACAAAAAATTTAAAAGTCACACGCACATAAAAACTTTTGTATAAGACCAATTGCCTGGTTTCGCATTTGTGTGTATACTAGAGCAAGCACAAGCATGCTTGAAATAAAATTATTTTTCTGTTTGTTTGTTTGTTCGCTATACAAATGTATCTACACTTCAAGGAAGGTCGCCATATACTTTTGGACCAGAAACAATCATTTCTATGTCCGTTTTTGAAAGATTTTATTTACCACTTTGGTTGTGATAATAATCCTAACAAAAAGTAATGGGTGGGGCAAAAGTCGCGCTACTATTTTGATTGCCCATAACTTTGCTCAAAGAAAAGATAAGTACGTTTGGTTTTCATAAAAAGCTTATTTGGTATTTAAATTTTTTTGTCATTATGCTTGGAAAATTATATCGGCGAAATGGTGACCGCGATTTGCTATGCAACTTTCGGCTCTTTTTAAGACATTTTTCATGACATCCTTCAACATTTCAGGCTGAATTTCGTTTGAGGCTTATTCACATAAACTTTTGATTTTAAAAAACTCTATAAGAAAAAATCTGGTGCTATTAAGTCCGGAGATCTGGCTGGCAGTGCTAAATCGCCACTTCGCGAAATTAGTCTTCGTGGAAATATACCATTAAATAATTGAACTGTTGAAAGAGCTGTGTGTGTGTTGTGGCCCCATCTTGCTGAAACCACATGTCCTCTCTTTCATTTGAGGCACAAGACAATTTCGAATTGTTCAGCAGTAACAGTAACTCCAACACCTTGGGCATTTTCAAAAAAATAGGGACCATACAGTTATTTTTAGTGGATGCAACGATTAATTGAATTAATTAATTAATTTATTCATAAATTAATTGAGAATTCTGTCTTAGTTATGAGTCATTGGACGATTGGGATATTTTTTACGCAATTTCCGCTGAGTGGCAATAATGGAACCATTATTTTCAATAAATATTGTCACTATTTCTGCTCAGTCTTGTGGCGTATATTTATCAATAATGAAATTTGGACGTCTACACAACACAATGGTTAAAGCGAAATTAAGCTAAACGTCATATAACCAAAATGGCGAGCAATCAAAATGGTAGTGGGACTTTTGCCCCACCTTGTATTTATTTGGATGGATTTTTTAACAATTAAAATTAAATTTGTAATTGTAAGGATACCGACTCACGTAATAAAAGACCAGGCCGAGCGAGACCAGGCAAAAATATCTGTAGTCTAGTGTACACACATTGCGCACAAGTACAGCTTAAACATTTCCATAAAAAAACTAAACAGAAATGAATGAAAAACAAAAAATTTCGATTGTATTTTTAATTTTTCTCTGCCATTTCTGGACCGATCCTTCTGATTTTTTGCACAGCTCTTTTGTTTGTTTTGTATTTTAGAAAAAAAAAAAAGACTCAGAAAAAAGATTAAAGCTCAACCATAAATATATCGATTTCGCTGAATTTCAATAGCAACTGAAAAACAGAAACGGCTGACAGATTGGTATGCTAAACTTTTCCGTACGTTCTCTAAGGATTTCAGAAAGTTAATTGCAACGACTACACAGACAGGATCCGGAATATATATGTATACGAGTATATATATCATGTACGGTGTAGAAATTATAAACAGAATCACAAAATCATATACTTATACCCTTTTTACTTGCAGTGAAGGATATTAAAAAGAAAACTCTATAGACTATTTATTACCTACTAGAACTGATTTCATTAATTTATAATTATAATTGGGAAATAAATAAATTTACTTCGTTAAATTAATTTAATTAAGTGAAACCCCACATATAATCTTGTTACATTCAAACAATTTTGTAACAATAAATTTTCAAACAGTAAAAGAAAAAAAAACGAAAACAATTGTTTTTCTTCTTCTTTTTAAAATGTTCCACTTTATTATAAAATAAATTATTATCCCAACTAACTAGCTAACAATGCTCTAATAATTATATTTTTTTCTTTCTCTCTCTCTCTCTCTCTCCAACTATTTTTGTTACCCAATTTGTGCAGGCATTTTAAATGTCTGCACTAGTGAAATAAATAAACCCAACAAAATAACGACAACAAAACAAATTGTTGATGACACAACGGCTACAACAAATACAGCAGCATCAGCATCTGCACCAGTTGCAGCAATTACATTAACAAATGACGCTACCAAAGATAAAAGACAAACAAAAGACACAAAAATTGCATCCAATGACTACACAAATCATCGATCAGATACCGCTTCTGTTATTGTCCATAGAAACTCTAACACAAATTCTGATGATCCCGAAGATCCGCAAGAAACAGTTTACAGTACGAATGCTAGACAATTTTTAATAAGACCCCAGCAGCAGCAGCACCAACAACAACATCAGCAAGCAAATAATGAAGAAGAACAACTGCCACCACAATTGAGAAATTATCCAGCCACCATAAGGCCTCACAATACCCAGCTACTGGAACAAAGTCAGGAGGTGAGTATTACAATTATAACTGGTTGTTTGTTTATGTTTTTTGTTTTTTTCCTTGTCTTCATGACTACAGCTACAGGCTATGGTATCATTTTAAATGTTGTGCGCTGTTGCCTTTGCTTTTGTTTATAGAGTTAGTTAGAGATAGGTTGTCTGTCAATAGATGTTTAGCTGGAAAATATCAAAAGGTTAATGAGATAATTAAGGTGAAGAAAACGAAGCGAAAAATGTATAAAAAAAACCGAAAAAAACGTATTTACAACAACATTACAATTATAATAACATGAAAATTGTATTCATGGTGGCTAAAAGCCATTATTGTTAAGCGTTTAATGCAGAGATATCCAATTGAAATAAATTTCGCTTTAAAATTCTTTTTTTTTTTCAAATTTAAAATGAGGTTCTTCAACTTTTAGTTTTTTTTTTTAATTTATTCAATTAAGTTAAGCTAATACGAGTTCTTGTGAATAAATAGTTAATTTTAAGCAGTGCTATAAGGGAATAAATAGTTCGTTCATGACCAAAGACCATAAATTAAAATAAAAAAGAATCCATTTTGACCCACATTATTCTTCAAGGTATTGTCGCCAACTGATAAAGGGGTCTACGATGGTCCTCCTAATAACTAACTTATACCTCTGATAGGCCTTCAATAAAATGTGCACCGAAGCCAAAAGAGCCATCCTCTTTCAGAGAAGATTAAAGACAAATGGCAACTGCTTTCTGATACCAGCCTGCTCTTAGTAATATTAAAAAATACCGCTTTTGGCACTACTAAAAGCCACGATTCACTATGTTTTTTGGTCTGTGTAAACAACAAGTAGGCTACTGCACAGTGTCCCACTAAGGCTTAAAATTTGACAGATACTCGTAATTAAAAAATCAGATTTTTGCAGTAGCCCATTTGCGGAAGAATAAAAAAACCTAGATGTGTCTGCCTCCAATAAAACACAATTACAAGAGAATGAAAAATAATTTTTTTACGAAAATTTTAATTTTTATGTTTAACACAAACTAAAACTAAAAGCTATAATTAAAAACAATTCTTACAAACAAATAAAAGCTTTGTGTTTTGGTTGCGCTGTGTGTGAGAAACTGTATACAGGCAATAATTAGGCAATTGGTCCAGCAAATGAGAATCAAAACAAAATCCAATTTTTTTTAATATATGGCTTTCTCATGCAAGAATGCAACAGAGATATTTCTTGTCTGCTTCTGTCTTTGATGGCCCACAAAATCGTACGATTGTGTAGCAGAGTGAGTTATAGCCTTCAGCGGTATAGTAACTGTTATGATATGAAAACATCTATGTGAGAGCCGGCCCTAGCTAGCTCCTCTGCCAACACATACTTAATCTTGTTAAATTAATCTTTTAAGCTTAACACTCTATTCCATAGTTCAAACTTACTTTTGAGTGTGATTGAATGCTCTTTTAATACGTAAAATAATTGTGGGAAAGACATGAAAGACAGGTAACCAGTTCTACTACTGCCTCTTTCCGGCCATCTATCTGCAAAAAAAATACTACTGCCTCTTTCCGGCCATTTTATTCGGTAGAACTGATTACCTTTTTGGTCATAACTTGCTTAGTTTTCTGGATATCGACTTGATTTTTATTGCATTGGATAGATACACATGTTGGCTTTTTTTTTTTTGCAGATAGTGCTAAAAAAATTTTTTTTCGCCAAAAATTATCATGAAATTAAAAAAAAAAATTTCGCCCTAACCGCAAAATAAAAAAAAATACTAAAGGAAAAAAGCCTATTTAAGGCTATTTTGAAAATGAAAAAAGGCTAGGAAAAAAGCTACAGGCTAAATCATAAAATTCAAGGCTAAAGATTGTTATTGCTGAAGACAGCAACAACTGACAAGGACTTTAGAAAGTAGATTTCAACCACTGCACAGACAGACGGACATCAATAAGTCGCTAATAATTTATAGTTTGGCACATGTACGGTGTAAGAATTAAACTCGGAATGACCTTCTTACTAATGGGCTGCACAAGCATACTTGAAAGGCACACATCACTGCAAACGTGTATAATATTTTATAAGAAAAAGTGCTTGTAAGCCATTTCAAGTATTCTTCCGCAGCCCTTTACTTCTTACTTACAAATTTGCCCAACACGGATTACACTACTGACTTAAATTTATAAGTATAAAAAATAAACTACATACGAGTACCTACGAAAGAAGACATTAAAGCAACAACTAGATTTTTTTTACATTTTTTACATTGAATTGACAATTTTTTTGTGGCATTGCCTGCAAATATTTATGTGTGTGGAATGTTTATCAACAATATTATTATTAGTTGTACTTATAGATATTGTGAATGTATTATATTTCAAAGGAGATGCCATTTATTGATTATTTAGGTTTTCGTTTTTATAAACTTCAGTGGTATATTTACTAGCCGGGAGACTACAAGTGAAGTGCTCTGCTCTATGCGAGATGGTCTTTTAATGTTTTATTATTACACTACATACATTGCAGTTACTTAGTTACTTATTATGGATGTTGTTATTATTATTGTTTTTTCTTTCCTTATTATTATTTTTTTAAATATTTTATTGCAACAATACTGCGGTTAATCAATTCATGGAGGCTTTGTCGTGACTTGTTTCTCATACATACTCGTACACGACTCTTTGTGTTAGAATTTAGTAATAAATATTTCTTGTTTATACTCTAGCTGAATTGGCTTACAATTACAACGTTTACAAATGTTTAATGTTTTGTTTGTTAACCATAAATTACGTTAGTACACAGTAGTGGTGTTTTTCATTAAAATTATGGGACTAAAATGTATTTTTTGTTCATTTCGTTCTTTTAGACAGAGGATGTAAATGTTATAGTATTTATGTTAGGTTAGGGTGCCCCAATTAGAGAAACAGAAGGGGACTCACTTGGGCCGTCTGATGTAGTTACTTTGTGATACCTGTATAAGGGAAAAATAAAGAAGGATAGTGATAAAGATCAGTCAAAGAAATAAGAAAAGAATCAGGGAAGTACTAGGAAAAGAAGAAGATGTATCCATGGCGTAACTATATAAGATAGTTTAAACTCTGCAGCTATTTTTTGTTTACATTTGTTTTGTGTGAGTTGTAGTGCCACAATTTTTTTTTTAAATTTTTCTTTGTGTATTGACGCAATTTGTTTAATTTCTTTTGTGTTTACTTATTTTTTTTTTGCATATACAAAATGGTACACATCATACATAATTTTCTTTTTTTGTGTGTGTTGATCCTGAGAAAATGTCAGGAGATATAACTTTATTCAATAAGCCTTGGACAATCATAAATCAATCATGAAGTCGACAGCACAGTTAGGTCCTGCAGATAGCGCTCTTCTAAGTAAAGCTCGCACTTTAACCAGCTTCCTCTTCTTCGTCCTGAAAACTTCTACAATAGCAATTTAATGGCAAACCTTGCATGGTTTCAAAAACTGAAGTGGCTCATTATTGCTGTCACCACATTCCGTAACTGGGTTCTCTTGAGTCCCACCAAATTGCTGTTGCGATTGCTTTCCATTCCGAGCCAGGGGTCTTATCACTGCATTCGATAGCGAGTAGTCTATCGTATTTCGATACGTGTCGAGTAAGCAAATCACCGCCTGCGATATCTATTGAATCGTAATTATGTTCAAACTGTAATGTATTTATACACAAATGGTTGTCAAATGCAATTAAATAAAAAAGAACTGTAGCATGAATTTAAGCAACAATTATGTAAAAAGAATTACTTCTTCTGACATCTTTGGTTTGGTTACGATCGCTAGTTTGCTATCGAATGATATTTACTAAGATTTTGCTGGTTCTAAGACTCGTTATGGATTGCTATTATCTCAAATTACGATACATTTTACTCGATATCAAGTGGCGTGATACCAAAATGAAAAATTTCCATCAATTTTACTTGATATCGAAAGCGGTGTTTAGAGCTCAGATCATCTTTGCCATGTTAGAAAAAAAAGTAGTTTATAAGCTGGTCCACGATATCAAATATTTATTTATAATTTGGTGTTTAAAATTAAAGTGAAAAATATAGTTCAATATTGTAGATTAAGTCCCAAGTCACTGCTCGACATCGAGCAATTCGTATTAAAATTTTTAAATTATTTCACACAAAGAGACAAACAGCAAAATTATTAATAAAAATAGACCGTCAGTTATTTTTTAAATTTTCCTTTTTTTAGTATAAAAATTTTTTATTTTTCATTTTATGACACAGAAAATTTTTTAACTAGAAGCGGTGATTCTAATACCGAAATTTTTCTTGAGAAAAATTCCCGGGGAATATTTATAATTTAGTTGAAGGATTTCATTTAATTTAATTCGATATCGAGTATGTCGATTTGGCTTTTCAGTTTTTATTTTATACTAATTTGTCTGAATGACTGTACAAAAATTTTCAAAGCCACTTTTATCAATATGGAGCAAACTCTATCGAAATTTTCTTATCATGACTATAATTTTCTTTATTTGTAATCGATATTGAATTGTATAACTTGAGTGCTATATCCAAAAATAAAATCTGTGAAATTAATTGCATTTGCTTGACGAAGCCCCATAACATTTGCTTTGTGTCTTATCGAATAAGACTTTTGGAAGGTTCTTTGGGTCTTAAAAATAAAATAATATATTAAATCAATCAATCAAATGATAGTGATAAAATTGAAAAATCAAAGCTAAACAGCATTTTATGCAAAGGCAACTTTAATCATCATAAAAATTTTTTTCTTTTTCATTAAATCGAATTATTTGTTTACTTTTTGCATGAAAACGGCCAGTTTGCTTCTCTCAAACAATAGACTTAAGAACAAAGCGTTTAAATGTTTGTTTGTTGAGCTTAATGACAGTTTGTGTCTTAAGTCTTTCGTTTTAATTACTACAACTGCAAACTTTATTTAATTTATCAAAAATTCACGGTTTCGTTCACAAAATTTATTGCAAAGCTTCACTTTCGTTGACATACTCATTTTATTTGTTAAATAAAGACTCTGGCCATTAATTTTAATTCAACTAATGAATCTGGAAATATTTTGTTTTTTAATACAATTCACCAATAAACGAAATTTTTTTTTTACTATAATAAAATGATAATAATTCTTCTTTAACAAAAAAATAAATCAATAAACGAAATTTTTTTTTTACTATAATAAAATGATAATAGTTCTTCTTTAACAAAAAAAAAAAAATCCTTAAAAATGTTGTTTTATTAAACTATTGAATTACTAACTACTTCACACTTCACGCCTATGGTTTCAGTAATTGATGCAGATTACACTTGTAAAAATAAGAAAATGAAATTTTAAGATTTTCCAAAACCTTGGCCAAGTTTATTTACTTAATGATTTTTTTTTATTTTGTAACTCAACAATAAAATGTAATTAAAATGATGTTATATAAAACAATTAAATAAAAATTGTTTAATATTAAAAAAAAAAAAATTTTATTAACATTTTTTGTAGAAGAATTACAAATTCATTTAAATTTTTTATTATTTAAAAATATTTGAAGACAAAATTTCATTAAAAAAAAAAACAAAACAGTTTAGTGTGCATTTTAGACATAATGCAAAACAAACAATAGAAAATCACTGTGAAAATTAAAAAAAAAAAAAAAAAAAAAAAACTGTGGTTTAACAACTAAAATAAAAAATAGCACGTGGGAAGAAAGTTTTGAGTTACCACAACTCAAACCCAGTTACCCATTGCCTAATCACTGTTAGATGCATAAAATGCATTTTATGTGTGATTTTTTGTTTGGCTCTGTGTGAAGTAAATTGTACACCCATAGACACTCGTATGTGTATCTTTTGATTTCTAAATTTAAATTTGAATATTTTTTCTTTTTAATGATTGAAGCGCTGCTGCTACTACATACTTAAATTCAAATTCATTATTGCAAATCACATGCGAATATCACTACATTAACAAACAAATCTGATACATAATCATTTTAATATGGCTCAAAGTATACAAATACATACACATAAAAATATAATTTGAATTTTTGTTTTTTTAATTTTATTTTTTATGAGATTTTAATGAGTTTTCGAAAGAATATTTGCATAAAATAAAGTTTTTTATTTAAAAAAAAAAAATTAATTAATTGAATTGATATAATTAATTAATTATTTTCAATTTATCAATTTGGTTAAAATTAATAAAAAAAAGGTATATATAAATAAAATATTAAATGTTGGGAAATTCATTTACATAAATATTTAATAAGCAACAAACAGTTTAGTGTCGACTCAGTTGGGTAGTCAATAACTTGAAATTTCAAGATCTGCAAGTGAGTTTATTAGCTCACAATACAGGATGCCTAATGACACAAATACAACTTGACAAAATTGTAAAGTGCGGGATGTTCTTATTAAAGTACCCAAATTTTCTGTGATCTTTTCAATAATTGATATTGTATCTAGATCTTTTATTTGTAAGGTAGCTTTTAGGTAAATTTAGTATAAAACATGTCTTTCGTGCAAGCAGCCCCGTGAAATATAGTTTTGTGTAACAAAATAAGTACTAATTAACCCTTAAACACATTTTCAGTTTTATTAATTTCTCTTGGTAAAGTTAAATTTTTATTAATAGTGTGTTCAGAAACTCATTTTATGAGAAATATTTTTGTAGAGAATTTTAACCCTCTAACTTTTTAATAAATAACTTTTCTTTAATTTTTTTCAAGAAGAGACAAAAAAAATCGCTTATTTAAAAAGCTAGAGGGTTAAAATGTTTCACAAAAATATTTCATAAGCCTAAAATCGTGATTTATTTCAAAGCCTTACATTGTACATTCTGCACGAAAGGTACGAGTAAGATATTTCTGGTGGGAATTGAATTTTTACATTTAATAACTTTTTTGTTTGTTTGCAAAAATCACCCCGAAGGGACCTCCAGATTTGTGGATTACTAACCCACTACCACTAATCTATGTTTTTAAGCGTAACATAATAAAGGTCATGTCTTAAATTTAGCCGTATCTAAAAGGTAGAAAATTTCATCACATTTACAAACAATTAATCTCAAGCATTTATTTTGCTACAAAATTAACACAAAATGCTAATTTTTTTGTAGACTAAGGCGTTGAGGGTGCAGTCTGTTCCTCTATTATTTGCCATATTAAAACAATTATTATCAGGGTTTGTTTGTGTTTTTTTGTAGGTTTGTTTTGTTGTCATTGAGATTTTGTTTATGTTAAGTTTTATTTTTGTAATTATTATTATTTTTACACTTTTAAATTTCAAATTTGAAAACATTTATGGCTGATGTATGCAGACGCCTTCTTTAATGTAAGTGCTGTGAGAAAAATAATATCATTTTGTATGTGTAATTGAGGTAGCATATTTAAGCTATTTTGAAGTTGTCACTCCAGTCAGCAAATAATTGCTTAATTAACAGCTTCTTAATTTGGCGAAAACAATTGTCAGTGCTTTTTTTTGTCCTTACAAGTTAAACATGTTAGATAACTGTGGCTACAAACAACGAGTGTAACAGATGGTTATAAATTTGGTAAGCGAAACTAGTGAAATAATAAAAATAAAGTTTTCAATTTGAAAGACTTAAAACACACATTACACGCTTAGTTCTTAAGCCTTTTGTATAAAGAGATCTAAATCGGTCGGTGTTATGCTTTTCAATGAAACATTTCTTTTAATAAGAAATTTTTTTTTAAGAAATATTTTTTAAAAAATCTTCTTGTTTCATTTTCATGTGAAATTGAAGCATTATTATTTAACTGAATTACGTAACTAGTTATTTATTTGTAAATTTATTTGAAGTTTCCTTTTTTTGTTAAAACGTCTAGTTTATCCAACTTAAAATCGGATTATAATTTTTACATTTTCGTTTAGATATTTCGATTCAACTTCGTATAGCTTATTCAGGAATATAATTACAAATTAAATTAATCATTTGATATAGTTAAATTTATAATAACATCTTGAAGACCCAGGGAATCTTTTGAACCGCCCATAAGTTCGAAGCCATTAAATAATAAAATAGTATTTTTATTTTCACGTAATTAAAACGAAAGACTTAAAACATACTCTTTTGTTCAGGTCAAGAAACCTTTACACGCTTGGTTCTTAAGTCTTTTGTATTAAGAAAACCAAACTGGCCGGTTTTATGCAAAATATAAACAAAACTTAAAAAAATTTTTTTTTTTTTAAGAAAAGTTTTGTATGGAGAAAAAATTCCTTAATCATGATTAAAGTTTCCTTCCCATAAAATGCTAGTTAGCTTTAGTTTGTTAAATTTATCACTACAAAATGTGCACATTTGATTGATTTAGGACGCATTTAAAACAAAAACAAATTTCCGTATTTTGTTTTTGTTTCGAATAAAAATGTACGTGCGCATGCTAAGAAATAAGCAGTTAATTTGTAATTTTATTCTGATGTTCCTAATCTAAGCTTCGCATGAAACCAATTTACCTTATGCAATGAGAGCTTTTGTATTTTTCTGAGAGCCAACAGGAAGTTTTGTTTTACCACACCCTAGCTCCAGATATGTTCTGAGGTTTCGTCAAACTGACCTTAACATTTCTTTTAATTACCTGCACATCAATTTGAATTTACATTTTCAATATTCTATTACGTTGTTCAAATTTTTTTTCGTGTTATAGCTTCTACTTAGCAATTTTGTGCATCTAATTTTTATAGCTTTTTATTTTATTTTAATAGATACAACATTTTGCTTATCTACAAGACTTAAACAGAAACCAAAACAAAGCACAAAATCAAGATAAATCACAAATATCACAAGCGAAAAAAGGTACAAGCGCCAGCTTACGTGGTCAGGCTCAAAACAGTCAAATAGAAGAAAGCGAGCAACGTTATGCTGTTGCTGTAGAACAGCCAATACCGCAATTTCCCAGATCCCATCCATATCGCCAGCAAAATCCCTATCATTTAACTCTGCAACAGCAGCAACAACAGCTAAATCAGCAGCACCAGCAGCAGCAACAACAACAGCAACAACAGCAGCAGCAACAACAACAGCAATCTGAACAGCAAAACTCTAATCAAGCACAATATCAAATTATACCAGAAGAGCAATTTCTAAAAATATTGGAAGAAGAATTACAAGCCAGAGCTTATCACGAAGATCAGGTTAGAAGACATCAGGTGGTACAACAGCAGCAGCAGCAACACCAGCAGCAGCAACAACAACAGCAACATCAACGCCAACAACTACATCAGCAGCAGCAACATACAGCAGCTGCCTCACAAAAAGTCTCATTGCAACATCAAGGTTTGGGTAACTATAGACAAAGACCAGACTCTGAGGATGATAATCAGCAGGAATACATTAAATACGTTCAAAGACCCAGGGGAGGTCCAAAATACTTGCCCCTAACACCGGCAGCACCACACGAAGAACAAACCGAACAAGATTTATCGCCATCCCCACAACCTTTGCAACAATTACCACCCCAATTGGCTTATTATCAACCTCAAATTAGTTATAAGGCCTTACCCAATCATCCTTTGGCCAAATCCTCCCTAGAAAAGGAAATTGAAATGCTTTTCGCTTCAAATAAGCCCAATGTATCACCTGTACAAATTGTTGATAACTCTAATGAGCCTTCTGCATTAATAAACCATAATCAGCGTGCACCTGCCTCGCAACCACCACCGCCTCAGCCTTCAGTTAGAACACCAAAAGCTCTGGTGCCTAATACTTTGCCACCTAACAGCCTAATTGATGTCAATAATCAAGCCTTTGTACCATCCTTATTCCGTTTTGGTAATTATCCGCCGCCTCAACATCCCACACAAAATTACCCAGCATCACTGTCACAACAAGTTATTGAAGATAAAAAACTAGGACCTGTTGTTTATCCACAGCAATCGCTAGGACCAGCTACCTCTGCGCAACCACCTGTTCAAGGAACACAATTTTATTACCAGGAAGCTGCACCTTCAGCCTCTCCATCTCAACGGCCCAAAACGTATCGATCTAAATATGGCACCAAATTTACAACAACGCCTACACCATTGAGGACACGTCAGAATGAAATCAACTATCCTGTCCACAACAAATTTGCCCAGCCATATGATTTTGAAAGACCAACACCATCAGTTGCAACAGGTCCTTCATCACATTTTTATGCCAGCCAACCTGATCCCCACAGGGGTATAATCCCCACAGCACAACCAGCAGCTGCAGCCACAGCTAAATACACAAATCTGCCTGCCGATTTTCGACAATTTGCCTTACCCGGCCCTTCATCCTCGCAGTCAAGCATTTATGTGTCACAAGGAACCGGCATAGCCACACCATCTCTCCCCGTTAGTACTGCTAAACCCAAAACAATAGAAGACTTGAAACAATTACACTTACCACGACCAGGTGGTAAGCCACTAACACAAGCTGAATTTCAAGCTTTAGTAGATGCCGGATATCCAGTAACTGCTGTCCCCGTGCCAGTGCCCGTACCTTATGAGCAATATGTTAAAGATCATCCCGAATATCGTAATCAACCACCGCCACAACCACCAGCATTGCCTGTCAACTATGAGCATCTTATGCGTTTTGCACAACTACAACAACATCATCAAGTTCCTCAATATGGTCTTCAGCGACCCACACACCATCGTCCTCTGGTTGGTCGACCCTCAGAGCCATCTGTAAAAATCATATCTTCAGCCTCAGAACCACAAACTGCCACAGCAATTGGTGGCGGCAGTGTAACATACTTGCGACCAATGCCCGAAAATCAAAAACGACGTCCAAGAGATGAAACCGAAACTAAAGTTTTAGGCACTAACGAGGAATCGAAACAGCAACTAGAAACGAAGCAAGCCGAAGTCGAAAAGAAAACGAAATAGTTAATAAACATTCACACACAATCATTTTACTTTATTTTGTATTCATACTTACATACTCATGTGTATGTACGAGTATGTGTGTACATATGTGTAAGTATGTAAACAATATTTTTTTATTTTTATTTAATTTTCTTTTTTTATAATTAAATTAAAAAAGTATTAAATTTTAGTTAAGTATTGCCTATTCGATTAAATTGTGTAAAATGTATTTTTTTTAATTTAATTATTTTTTTTTTTTTTCGCTAAATATCGATATTGAAATAAATTTTATTATATAATTAAGAAAAGCATTATGTAAGTAGTTACACAATTAAACAAATATTTTTGTTTGTTATTTTTCTACTCATGTGTAATAATATGACTTGAAAAAGGTTTGTAATACGAGTATGTGATTTAGAAGAAAATCCAAAATTCGGTAATAAAATTTCCTTTAAGTGGTATCTACTAAAGGGCTACATAAGCATACTTGAAATGGCTTACAAGCACTTTTTCTTATAAAATATTATACATGTTTATAGTGATGTGTGGCTTTCAAGTATGCTTGTGCAGCCCTTTAGTATCTACATTATTTTTATATTGACTCATCAGTTTGAAAGATTTTGTAGAAATTGTGATGACGAAAAATATTTTTATGTAAAATTTAAAAACTTTTTAAAATAGAAAAAGACAAAAATCCAACAGTTACTTTACACAAGCATAAACCCTCATGAGTTTTAAATAAAACGAACTATCAGGCATGTTCTCTCAAATCGCGGTGATTTGAAACCATAAACGATTTTAAAATCATGTAGGTGGTTTTTTAATGTCCCAGAAATCACGAGATTTTTAGCTTTTAGTAGTGATTTTTACTATTCGAAATCAAGAGCTTAAAGCTGTTATCCTTTGTGTAAAATAAAATTTTGCTTAGAAAAAGAAGAACAAGAAATGAAATTCACGAAAAATATAAACAAAACGAAATGATTTTCCACAAAAACATAAAGCGTATTTTTAAATTAGTAAATTTTATGGTTCCGTTGTGCAAAATAAATAATTTTTTATGGAAACTAATAAAAAAAAATAAGTTTGATATACCCTTCACTGTTTCAGCAAAATATGAATATTTTTCACTTTCTACAGCCTTCTAAAATATCAAGAAGATACAAAAAAAAAAAAAATAAGGGAGTGAAGATAAATATGTCGAGTTAAATATGTTTTAACGTAACCCCTGAAGTTTTTTAGTATTTGTCAATATGTTTTCAGGGTGGCGCAAAATAAGCTATATGGTTTGAATTCTTTATAACTTTTTTAATTATTATTATTATTTTTTTTTTTTTTTGAAGACTTTCAAAAGAAAGTCGAAATATTGGAAAATATAAATAAATCCAATTTTTTAAAAATCTTAAGCTTGATTAATATTAAATGATTATTATTATTATTATTAAGAATTATTACACGATCGAACAACGTACAAAAATAATTGAATTTTATTTTTCAAAGCAACAGTCTATTGTGTTGACACATTTTAATGTGCGCATTGCACCCACAGCGTCAGCAATAAAACATTTGATTAGAAATTTTTGTTAACATGGGTCTGTAAGAACCCTTCCTGGTGCCTGAAGAACACCTACATGCACTCCAGTACTGTTGCTCTGAAGGATTTTGGCAATTTCCGTTTTGCATTATAAAATAAAAAATTCGAAATTTCTCGTAAATGTTAAAACACTTCCAGTAAGCATAGAACTTACAAATTTCTTTCCAGTTTGGTTTTAGTAATTTTTTGTTGCAAAATCGGGAATGGTACTGGTACCTCGCCAAAATGGGAAATGATAAAAATCCCTCAGAGCAAGAGTACTACGGTTTGAGGGAATTTCAAAAAAATTTTTAAAATAGTTCAAAGTAACTACTGAGTATTTGCACAATAGATTACAAATCTTGACAGTCTCCCCTTTAAAGTGATATGTAACCCCTGGCATAATCTTTAATGGTTCGTTGGGAAGTTGCTAAAATCACTTAGAACAACAGCACTGTGATACATATATGGAAATTTTAAAATAGTCCAAAGTAACTTCCGAACGAACCATAGAAGATTGCAAGATCGAACATATATTATTTTAAAGGGGAGGTCTTTTAGATTTGTAATCTACCACACAAGTAATCAGAAGTTACTTTGAACTATTTTAAAAAAAATTTTGAAATTTCCATATTCCCTAGTACTCTTGCTATTAGGGATTTTTACCATTTGCACATGCAAATTAATGAAACCAAAAAAGAATTTAATCTATAGGTTCTAAGTTTTTTCTGAGCATTTGGGCGATAGATTACAAATCTAGAGGACCTCTTCTTTAAAATGATATGTGTGCTATCCCGTAATATTCTATGGTTCGCTTGCAAATTAGTAAAAATGCACATTTGTATCTACGAGTATGTATGTACTTATATTTATCCTAATCATATTTATAAGTATGTCATAAATAAATCCTGAAAAGATATTTAGAAATACTCAAAAATGTAAGGAGTTACGTTAGAACATATTTAACTTGCCATATTTATCTTCACTCATTTCAAAAAATTATCTAACTGAAACACTTAGTTTATTAAGCTTGAGGTCATATTAAATATAAAAATTTATTTATTTATTATTGGAGCGAAATATCAATAAAAAAATAAATTTTTATAATACGATGTCAACTTTATAAACTAACCTTTTCAATAAAAAAAATCATATAATTAAAAAATTATAACAAAAAAAAAATTTGAAAATAAATGACAAATATTGATAAAAATAATTTTCTTTAAATTTCTTTATTACTCCTAAATAAATAATTAATTTCAGTTCAAGAAAATAAAACTAAAGAGTTCTAAGAAACAATCCTTTCTGAGAACCTCATTTTTAAAAGCAATAAAATGTCTGCAGGCACTAAATTTTTAAATTAATAAAAAAAAGAAATTCTAAGAAAGATATTAAATAGGAATGCAAATTATATATAATTTTGCAAACATTTTTAAAAAATTTTAAAACCAAACATAAAGGGTGTCCCAGCAAGAACGCAAGATTTAAATTTTAAATAAATGACTGATGGAGCAATTGAATTGTTTCTCTGGCTGTATGACATGTGGTGCCGTCTTGTTGAAACCACAAGCCCTCCACATTCATTTCTTCAATTCTAGGCAAGAAAAAACTGGTTATCATTTCACGATACCGAACACCATTGAATGTTTGCGCTTGACCTGCCTCATTTTCATAAAAAAAAGGTCCAATGATTCCTCCAACCCAAAAACCACACCACACAGTGACACGTTGAGGATGCATTTGCTTCTCGTGAATCACTCGAGGATTTTCCTCACCCCAAATGCGACATTTCTGCTTATTGACGAAGCCATCAAGATGGAAATGGGCCTCGTCACTGGAGATGATTTTATCGGCAAAATCAGCATTTTCATGTTGTCTCTCCAATACCCAATTAACGAACTCCCTTCGCTGTCCATGGTCATTTTTTACTAACCTCGTACCTTCTACTAACAAACAATAACAATTGTTCAAATGTCAAACAATGACACTTCGAATGGCGCCAAATTTAAATCTTGCGTTCTTATTCGGACACATTTTATTTAATTAACAACAAAAATCGAAAAAATTCTCGTTCATAAACATGACACTCAAGGCATTAAAAACCACACACTTTTTTAGGTTTCATGTTTGGGTGTACAACACAAAAACAAAGCAAAAGCAAAACAAAAATTATTGAAAATTTGAAATGTCGGTTGTATCTTTAATGTTTCTCTGCCATTTGCTGACCGATTGCTCTGTTTTTTGCAGAGATATTACGAATGCTATTTCTGTTGAAAAAATGTCAATAAATTTTTTTCTTCCTTTTGTAGTTTAGACAAAATATGCAAAAAAACAAATCAAAAATTAATAAAAATCTGAAATATTGGCTATATTTTTTATTTTTCTTGGCCATTTGTGAACTGATCGTTCTGAGTTTTGGCACAAACA
The DNA here is from genome assembly GCA_947397855.1 of Thelaira solivaga. Taxonomy (NCBI): domain Eukaryota; kingdom Metazoa; phylum Arthropoda; class Insecta; order Diptera; family Tachinidae; genus Thelaira; species Thelaira solivaga. The sequence goes on along the minus strand of OX377613.1, from coordinate 48,908,967 downwards.
TTACGACTGTTGTTTATGTTAAAACTGTATACCACATTTTTTGGTCTGTCTTGTATTTTAGACAAAGTACGCAAAAATCCCCCCCCCCCCAAAATGTTCAAAAAATGGATGGATGGCCTCATAGCTGCGTCATTTATGGTCCAGATACTAGAAATCTGATGTTTGTTTAAATAAAATACCCAAAAAAAATAAAGCAAAAATTGATGAAAATCTAAAATTTCGGATGTATTTTTGATTTTTCTAATCCATTTGTGGACCGATCTTTTTGATTTTTTGTACAGACATTATGATTGTTATTTCAAATAAAACTGCTTACCACGCACCAAAAATGGTCAAAAAAAATGGATGTAGTCGCGATTTTTGATTAATAACTCCGTCATTTATAGACCTATACAGCTGAGTTTTGATCCAGATACTATAAATATGATAGTTAAAAAAACTGTGTACTACTTTTTTTAGTTTAGATAAAATACTCAAAAAAGGAAAGCAAAAATTAATGAAATCTAAAATATCGGTTGTATTTTTGATATTCCTCAGCTAATTGTGGACCGATTGCTCCGATTGTTTGCACAGACTTTATGGCTGTTATTTCTGATAAAACTGCATATAAAGTTTTTTGTCAGTTTTGTAGTTTACACAAATTACGCAAATAACGCTTCGAAAATGTTCAAAAAATAGAGGTAGTTGCCCTTCAGAGCTCATAGCTCAGCCATTTATGGATCAATTGGGCTGAATATCAATAGCAAACTTATAACAAGAACTTCCAACAAACTGATATTTTGTAGGTCTTCTAAGGACTTCAGAAAGTTGATTTCAACATAAACGCGGACAGACGGACATCGTTAAATCGACTCCGCTACTTATAAGGATCCAGAATATATATACTTTATAGAGTGTCCCATGTACGGTGTAGAAATTACACACGTAATAACAAACTTTTTGTGCATCAGCACATGTTCATAAATAAATATGTGTGAATTTGCTCTTTTCACTTGGGTGCATGAAGCTTTGAATTTTACCCATATATAATGTATATACAGAAATATTTTGCAATAAGCAAAGATCAAACGCAAAACTTTTAACTTTCGCATCGCAATACATAGTAGGCCCCCTGGTTACTGTGGCCGGAATAGACCTATTGTGACATAGCTAAGTTAAGTGTCAGGTGCTTTTTCTTTAAGCACAATTTATTTAGCACTCTCTTCTAGTGTTCAGGGAAACTGAAAACCAATTATGTATTTATTTCTTCACCAAAATCGTAACCTCAGCTATCGGTTGCTTGTAATAATGGGCCTAAAGTGTAATTGTATGTACTATGTAACACAAATTTCTAATACGTTTTCTTCGATATTGTTTTTTTTTTTGTGTTTATTATTTTGTATTTAATTATAACTTATTTTAAGAATAAGTATTGTATGTATGTTATGTATTCCGTATGTATGTATGCAAATTTAAAAACATTACGTTATTTACACGTATATAAATTTTTACAATTTACACTGACTATTAATTTGCAAAATGAAATTCGAATGTTAGAAAAAATTACATTATATTTTGTTTGTATTAAACTATTATTCATATATCGTCATATGTTTCCAAAAAAGCTCTGAAGTTCATAGGAGAAGCCACAAATGTCGAATGTTAATTTTTGTAACTTAGGCTTTTTTTTTAAAAAAAACATATGACGAAATGTACGAGTATGTATATAAAATGTATATGTAAGTAGTATATTAAATAAAAATTTCTGTGCAAAAAAAAAATATATATATATATATGTATATATCTATATAAAAACGTATACGCTGAATTAGTAAGTAGAATGTGGTTTATGGAACAGCAGGGCCCGTTATGATCCATAACTATTACTTTTTCGTTAAAAACGATTCAAATTTAATGGAGTGATTTAAAAACCTGTGCTATGGTTGGAAGCTAAATGAGGGATTACTATTGCTGTTGCTGCTATCGGCTGAACTTAAAGTTTCTGGTGTAGCCTCCTTCGCCTGCAATCTAGATATATTGGGGTCTTTTTTATCTTTACGATCACGTTCTTTTTCCTTGTCCTTTTCCTTGTTGTGCTTGTGTTTATGTTTGTGTTTGTGTTTCTTCTTGTCCTTCTTTTTCTTCTTCTATACGATTAAATTTAATAAATTAAATTAATAAACTAAATTCCTTAATAAATAGATGGATGATATATTTACCTTGGAAACATTTTCCATTTTATTTTTCAATTCACTGTCAGCTTTCGCTGAATCATAACTATCTCTACGCGAAATCGTTGTTTCGGATACGTCTATAATTGTTATAGAGTTTTCATATTCATCGAATAATTCACTCTTAAGTTTTTTAGTTTCTGGTTCCAAGCTTTCTGTTTCGTTAGTAACTGCCATAGAACTTACTTCCACCTGAGATTGATTTGCTGTATCTGCAGTTTCCAAAAGTTCATCTTTTATTGGCTCATTAGTCACTGTGATTTCTTCATGAGATTCCAATTTAATAATTTCATCTCCCACAGCAAATGCTTCTGTAGCATGTCGTTTAAGAACGTTAGTCACTGGTTTTTGCTCTAAAACTACAACATTATCATCTTTTCGTGTTATTTCGTGCTTAAGTTCGGACGTTTTTGGTGGCAGTGGCGGTGGAGGAGGTGGTACAGGTGCTGGCGTTTTAGTTACGCTTGTGATGGATTTTTTTGTCATGCCTTCACGTACAAAATCTTTATACATACTATTCATTTCAGTGGATTGTAAGCAAAGCGGACGTTTAGTACCGTAAAGAGCATAATATAAATCAACCATGTCGCAGCGCAGTTTTGTATCAAAAGCCAATTTGTTACTATTTATTATTTGTTTGGAGAAATAAAAAAAAATTTTTGTTGTAATAGTAATCATGTCTCAATATAAATTACAAATCAAATTAAAGTACCCACTTCATATTCCTCCATAATCGTTCTACCAATTCGGGTCGGTCTAAGCGGCTTCTAGATTCTCGGGTAAATGGTGGATTATCAATTAATAACTGAGCTAAAGCATGTCGAGCAGCTGGATCAGGATCAGTTTCCAACAGAGTTATTAAATGGTCTAAGTCTTCCCACCTGCCATCGACCTTAACAAAGTCTACCAAACATTCCATAGCGGCAATACGTAAATCTATATATTGGCCATAGGCAGCATAACAGCGATAGATTTTTGGCAATGACGGTAAATGTCCGCATTTTTGTAGTTTACGTACAACTTTTAAACATGACACTGACACCATATACTTATAAGATGGTAAATGTTTTTCTAAATTCAATAAACGTGTCACTTCCTCAAGCACTAATCTGTAATTTATAATTAGCAAATTAAATGGATCGGTTGTTATTTAATAATCATACTTAGCATCCGCTGATAAGCTATCTGAAGTAATAGGTGTGCCTCTTAAGGCCACCGACACAACGGGTGTAATGGAATTGCCTAAAGCATCCACTAAAGCAGATCTATAGTAAACATCACTATAATGATTCCTGGTATTATCGTTGTATTTGAAAAGATCAAATAGAAAACGCATTACTTCTGGTGGACAAATGCCATGAGAGGTACGTAGACCTAAGTTTACAGAATTATATTTATGTATTCATTATTTTTTTTAAGAAATGCAAATAGTATATATTACCTGCCATTGCAACTGGTATAACTTTTTGTAAAAAATAAAGCTGAAAATTGGCAAAATTATTTTGCTTGATTATATGAGGCGCACTAAATGAACCGAAAAATTTTCGAAAGATATTTAACATGGCTGGTGGACCACTCCATTGAGTAACCATTTGATTGGCCACCTAAATTTTTAAATATAAAAATTAGATGTACAGAAATACATAAATATTTATTTTATTACTTTAGTTAAACAGTCTGCCGCCTCACATCTAACTTTATAAAAACAATGTTCGCTCTCTATGGAGTCTGTTAATGCAGCACGGGTTGCATTTGTAGGATATTTTTCTAAAGCTTTAATGGCTTCAAACTGTGCAGTAACATCACGTTCATGTCTTAACTGAAATTGCCATTGGAAATCTGGTTGTTCTATATTTAAATCGCGTATTAAAATCATTTCGGGATCAAGACGTATCCATAACACAGGCGAATCGCTAAATTTTATAAAATTGTTTTTATGAAAAAAGTAATCTTTAATATACAAAAAAAAAAAAGGAAACAAACTTACTCCATAGGTGATAAATCCATATCGACTTCTTCCCCCGTACACAAAGGAATCTTTTTTTTTTTATTACGTCTACTTTTCGAATGGCATGTGATATCTGCCTTTACTACTGTGTTCTCAATTTGTAGCATATGCTTAAAAGTGCCATCTAATTCTTGCAATTGCACCAACAAAGGTCCATTGTATTTGCGCACACCTCTTTGATTAACAAAATCCTGTCGTATTTCTAATTCAATCGTATTACGTTTTCGATTAAACACTGAGGTGAGAGAAAATTTCGCATGACCTCCTGTTCGTACCCATTGGTCCATGAAAACAGACATATCTTTACCGGTTACAGTAAAAATTGCCTTTATAAAAATGTTTGTTGAAATGAGGAGATGATGCCACAGTCCGGAACCGATTTTAGTGGAGGCAGCATTAGTAGCCAAAGCCAGTTGCTTGTTAAAAACCTAGATAATAGTTACGATCGTATGAATTACATATAATTAATTTCAGCTGGTTAAATAAAAAGTTTTTTTTTTATAATAATTTTCTTTAATTTATCCACTTCACAGAATTATAACCATTTTTTATTTACAAATAAGCCCTTTGATTCATATCTTACCTGTATAAGCAGCTCTTGACCAATGCGATGCTCTAACATTCTAATTACTAAATGAGCTTTCCGTCTCATGGCTTCCACATATTTCGGGGATACAGTATGTAAACTTTTTATAGGAAAATAGTGAACTATTTCCTGTTGCTTTGCAGATGACGCCGAAGGATTAGTACTACTAACCGGTAGTGGGGCAGGCGGTTGGCTACAATCTAGAATTATACCTCCATACTGTTCTTCATACTTTACCACGCGCGCCAACTCCTTTTGAATCCATTCGCGATATTCATTATTACCAAAACATTTGCGTGAATAGAGACCACACAAATACTCAGCAATACCCTTAGCCAACCAAGTATCAGACCAATGGTGTGAAGTTATAAAACAACCAAAAAATTGTTCAGCCACTGCCCGAGACATAAGAGTGCGAGATACATAAGTTTGATCTATTATTGCGATAGAATGCAAGAGATGTACAGAAGCTATAGTCATAGTGGCGTAAGCACTAATATTGGTATCGGCTTCATCTACAAATACCTGTTTGTAGCATGTGAACGGATACCGAGTAGATAAAGTTTCTTCAAAAAATTCAAAAGCTTCATGTAAATACCGCACTGTATTTTTTAATAAGGGCAGCAGTTGTGGCAAACAAAAATGTGTCACCTCATGCATATGTGGATCAACAAAAATTTCAAAAGGTCCGACTGCTAAAGCAATATTTGGAGCACACACCGGTACTGTTAAAGAATAATGATAAGTTTTCCGTCTCAGGTCCGGTGTCATAACCACTTCGATTAATTCACCACATGATACTGCTGTCAAGTGTTTATCAACTGTAAATTCTAACTTCCAAGTGCACGGATCAGCAAAGCTATCCACACAGGGAAACCATAAGCGTGTGGAGTTCTCGTAAGCATAAGTATACATATGGGCACTGTTGGGCTGTATTTCATCTTCAGTTGTTGGTGGTATAACAAAATGTATACCTCCTTGAGGATTTTCCAAAGAAAATTCTATGCCTATACGCAGGCCACGGCCTTCCTGTATCATATGATAGCCTTCTGGTGGTATTTGTATAAGAATCTCACCTGAATTGACATCAGGATCTGTTTTTTGTGCAGCAATTAAATGATTTTTAGATAAAGTTTCCAACGATCGCCTAAACATTAAGACCTTATTTTAAATATTGCATAGGAAATGAAAAATGAACTTACGTTTTTGCATCCGATTGGCATATTTCCAAAAAGGGATCAAAATAAACAAAATCTGCCTCACAAACATCATTAAGCAGCACCCGATATATGCGACATTGTTTGGCATTCAATCTTATTATTCTTAAATTCTCTTTCGTAGGTACAATGGTTAGCTCGACAGCACCCTATTATACATGTTTACATGAATATATATAGAATAGTTTATATTTGTTTAAGTACTTACTATGATACTTTTCCTTTCGAAACTTATGCCGGTCAAGCTTACAATTTGGTGAGCCGTGCTAGTGGATGCAAAAATTAATTTTTCATAAATATAAAATTGACAATTAACTATTTTATAATACTTATAATTTAAATGGCCTTAACGGTTGCTCTTTTTGTGGATTTTCATTTGTTCCTTCCATTGTTTGTTTAATTATAAAAAAATTCCTAAAATTTCACTTTTATTCAGTCATTTTCACAAATTTTCTTGTTTATTGCAATGTTTACATTGAAATCAATGATGCCAGAAGTTTTAATTGCGACATGAGATATACATATTTCGATAACTTGTAGAGTAATGAAAAACAGCGCTATTTTGACAATAATGACTACAAATAAATAATTTCACAGTGCCATGGTGAAATTATAAAGGTATGTGCATGGTGAAATCGTGGTGAAATTATAATTTCACTATACACAGTGCCAAGGCAAATTCAAATTTGTTTATATAAATAATATAATAAAAATTAATAATATGTATTTAATGATAGAGAAATCATCGTTGGAGGTAAGTTCAAATTAATTAATTGTAAATTAAAATCAAATATGACAACTTATCATAAATCACCTGTCGGGCGAATTGCCTAGTGCACACACCTGTTTTCGAAATTTAAAAATCTTGTACCTGTATACAGGCACAAAGAATGTATAAGGAATGCTCAGACGCCACTTTTCTAAAACCGCAGAGTTAGGTAAAACATCTGTCCCCAGCTATCATAGATTTCACGTTGACCAAAATAAAGGAAATAGTACTACTCACTTAAGCACGTTTATTTAAAATTGTAGGGATCATTTTTCTATGTCCTTTTTAATGTTTGTTTTTCTAGAAAACGGATTTTTTACGTTCATAACTAATTTTCAATCTAAACGCACTGCATAGCAATGTGAAGGACGAAATGAAATAAAAGGATTAGGATATTACAATCACGTGAAACGCGTCGTTTTCCAGATGCTTCCAGTATTTCAAGAGCAGATTTCATTTACGATATTTGAATTGACTACAAATTCTGATCTGTTCCTATTGAAACTATAGACTCAGTTAGTGAGTAATTATATATTAGAATTAATGTATGTATACATAATAAATAATATAATTTTGTCTTTAAGTTTTAAGATGAGCAGCTACTGACGAATTACTATGACAACGATTATTTAAAATAATAATATTTTTATTCAAAATTGTTGTATACTATTATTACAAATTATGGCAGATGAGGATGACAAACCTAAAAAGCATACTCTGGAATCACTTTTTCATCTTTATGCCAACTACAATGTTGTGTCATTTGATTTAGATAATGTGGACTATGATTGTATATTACTATCACAAATTGATCATTGGCTGGAACAAGCAAAGCTTTTAAAAGCGACATTTAGCTTAACTGAAACTGGCTTAACGTATATGAAATTTAGGTAAACTTTTCATTTTTAATTTATAAGACCAAAATAAACAAAAGTATTTTTCTAAGGAAATGGCGTTTGGATTACGAAGAATTTCAGGAATTTTTGGAATTATTATGTAGTAAAAAAAATATGACAGTAGATGATGTCAAGACCATGCTTTTAGAAGCAGGAGTGCCTGGAACTGGAGGAGATGCAGTGGTAACAGTAAAATGAATTTAAAAATTAACTTCAATATTTTGGTAGTTATTTTTAAATAAAATAAAATTAATAAACATTAATTTTTTTATATTTTCCTTTATTTACAATAAATGGTATCGTAGTTGTAATAATAATCGATATAAATATAATTTATATGTATAATAATTGTTTTCATTTGTTGTTACTTATTTCTCTTCAACTGCATGAAAATAATATGATAAATTTGTTAAATATTGCTGACTTCATATTTTCAACTGAGTAAAAAAAATATATAAATAATTAAAAATACATGTGTACAATGTACCTATATAATGGGTAAAAAAATTTTTTTTTAATTAAATAAATGTATAAGCAGCTACAAAATGGAGAGAGGATATGAAAAACTAAAATAAATTTGATTTGAGAAAATACAGGCCTCTGATGTTTGTATTTCTTTAAGGACTTAATTAAAATTTTTAAAGAGAAATTCAAGTATAATTTCCTTAATTCATAAGTTGGATTATTTCTTACACATGCATAGTGAATCTAAAAAAGTTTCTTGCAGAAGGAATATTTATTAAAATCACCCTAATCTTTGCCATAGTTCATGGTTGGTGTGGGGATTATGAATCCTTAATAAAAATAGAGTCATTAAATTACCTACAGTAATTTAATGAAAAAATAACTCAAATGGAATTGAATTGATAAATTTGAAATATGTACTTAAATTAATTTTTTTTATTATAAAATTAAAAATATATAGAAGAAAATTATGATATAAACTATGTCTGTATGAGCGAAAGGCATTTGTTTTTGTTTAAATTAATAAAGATGCGATTTTTTTGTTCATTTACTTTTAGAAATATTTTATTTATAAATGTATGTATGTATGTATGAATAATATAAAAAAAATTTAAACAAAATTAGAATACTAAACACACTTAATAAATGTTATACAGAATAAACGCTAGTCTAAATTGGCTAACATTTAATTAAATGGTTTGTCGTTTTATATAATTTTATTATTTGTTTTACTTATGTATTTAGCACGCGAATTACAGATTTATAGAGAATTGTTTTGTTTTCAATTTTGTAACATTAAAATATTTATTTTCCTTTCCATTACACTAAAATTATGTAATTCTATGAAACATTTTACACATATAAGTATGTATGTAATTGTTTTGTTATTTGTAAACTTTAAATTTTATCAGCATCAATGGTGTTAAAAGGATTTTTTCTAAATGTTTAATGTTCTTAATGATAGGTAACGCTCATTTACTAGAAAAACATCATAATATAAACAAAATGATTTTACAGAAAATCATTTTAAATTTGCCGTTGTCTAATACCTTAATTTTAAAAATATATATGCATATACATATATTACGAATAGTATAATTTTTTTTGCCATAAAATAAAGCATTTTTTCTGTTTTATTAATTAAAGATATCTTTTTGATTCATTGAGTTATGACATTCTTCTACTAAGTGAACATCACATGTATTATTAATAATTTTATTATTATTGCTGTGTAGACCTTTTCAAAATTTAAAATACGCTGTTGGTTTTTTTTTTTAAAGTAGAAAAAACATTATACTTTTTATATGTACTTTGTTATGTATTTTTTGTAATATCAAAAGGAATGCTTCTACAAAAAGCGTTTTAAAAACATTCTTACATGGGACCATCAACATGACTGACTTTTAAACGAAAATAATAGACCGAACGTGCACATAAGAAAAAGCTAATTAAAAATATTCCAATATATGCGACATAAATACCCGCATGATCCTGTGAAAATAAAATATTATTAATACATTTAAAAAGTTTTTCAAAAATAAGTACATAGAGCAATTTAAAAGAACGAATAATTAAAGACAAGTAAAAATAAGCAGTTTGCTCATAAAAATTTACATTGGTGAAGTTTGATTCCAATTAATTTTGTTATTCATATTCATACAGAATATGTTTAAAGAAAAGAAAATTTATTGATTTTTTCACCAATGCCACCTCTACTTTACAAAATTATCTTTTATTAGCAATTAATTATCCTTTCTTCACTTACCTTAGCATATTGATGTGTGCCGACAGTTATGCCGATACCAGTGAAAAATACGATTAAACCTATAATGACAAAAATTATGCCACGACCACAGGCAAAACGTGAACCTACTGAAGATACTTTTCTACAGTGGGGACAACGAGCCAATGAGTTGTGAAATGTGTTAAACTAAAAGAAAAAAATGATTATATGTCACTTCATCTTTTTATAAACATGTATAATTATTTACCAAAAAAGTATCCGAACAATGACCACATGTTACACGACACATACCCGGCATAGTGGGTACGGGTGGTGTAACTGGGCTCGGTGCCAAATTAATAATACGCTTGCAATTTGGCCTTGGACAAGCGATACGTTGAGAAGAACTTTTACAAATAAGCAAACAATTGCAAGGACAACGCACATATTTTTTGCCAGGTGGTGCATTACGTATGGGCTATAAATAAACAAAAAATTTAAGGTTAAAAATAAAAGTAAACTAATTGACGAAAAACTAACTGTTGCTTCACCACACTGAGGGCACTTTACAACGTGTTGATCACGTTTCGAGGTAATATCAATCATACCCTGGCACACACGACAAGTAACCATTGGTACACCACCGGCTGCACCTTGTTGATAAGGTGGTGGTACTTCATCGGGTCCAATAAAAGGTACATTCGATTGTGCAACGCCACCTAAATTAAAAATCAAAAAGATACATTTTTAGTTCAACATAAGCAAAATATTTTTACAAATTCTTAAATAATAAACTCTTAATCATGTTTTTGAAGTTTTTAGGTATATAAATAGTGCAATTTTATTTCGAAAATAAATGCCGTTGTTCCCGATTTTCATAAGCGAATTTTGTTTAGCGATGAAGCGCACTTCTGGTTGAATGGCTACGTCAACAAACAAAACTGCCGCATTTGGAGTGAAGCTAATCCTCAAGTGTATGTCGAAACACCGTTACATCCAGAAAAACTGGCAGTTTGGTGCGCTTTATGGGCTGGTGGAATCATTGGTCCGTACTTCTTCAAAAACGATGATGGCCAGAATGTTACAGTCAATGGTGATCGGTATAGAGCCATTATTACTAACTTTTTCATTCCTGAATTGAACAACCATGATGTCCAGGAGCTGAGGTTCCAACAAGACGGCGCAACATGTCACACAGCTCGTGCCACAATCGATTTATTGAAAGACACGTTTGGTGACCGCCTAATTTCACGTTTTGGACCTGTGAATTGGCCTCCAAGATCTTGTGATTTAACACCGCTAGACTACTTTCTGTGGGACTATGTAAAGTCAATCGTCTATGCGGATAAGCCACAAACGCTTGACCATTTGGAAGACAACATTCGCCGTGTTATTGCCGATATACGGCCACAAATGTTGGAAAAAGTTATCGAAAATTGGACGTCCAGATTGGACTACATCCGAGCCAGCCGTAGCGGTCATATGCCAGAAATCATATTTAAAATGTAATGCCACAAGATTATGTTTCGGATGAATAAAATTCATGTCAATCGAATAATCCATCGTTGTTTTATTGCAATTTAAAGTTCTATACGTCTATAAAAAACACCCTTTATTTACATACAATTTAAAATTACCAAATATAAATGGTTCTTCCATCATTATCTTTCGACAGTTTTAATAACTGCTTTACAATAACTTAAACAATGTTATGTTTTGTATTTTAATTAATTAATCTTTTATTAAAGATTAATAAACTTAAGTTTTTTAATTAAAATAGTGTCAATGTTAACCTAACAATACGAAACAACAAAATGAGCGCTTCGATTTTAAATGTATGCAAAAAATAAAAGAACAAAAATGATTTTATTATCAAAAGAAGAAAGAAATGCTCTGTTCTGAAAAACATCATTATTCTTTATTCTTTTTAGCCCTCAGAATAGTAGGAGTTGAAATTATAATAAAATGCCTTACTATTAATAAAATGTTTTTATAGAAAAACAACAATTCCAAAAAAAAAATTGCGTTTTAAAATAATGCAAGAGTACCGCTTTTGCATGAAAATAAGTCTTTTAAGCACAAGCTCAAATAAATTCAATAAAACGTTATTCAACAAAAAAAAATTTTTTTTGTGAATAGTAACGCAGATCCTCATATGTATGTATATCTGTATACCTAAATATATTGAAAAAATCTAGTTTTTTGTAGAGCAAAAAAAAAAAATTCATTTAAATTACAAGGCTGTATATAAATACAAATCGATGGATTAATATAGAAAGGGCGTATCCCAATTACTTATCTGTAAAGTCTGCAAAAAGCAAATAATAAATTTAAATTAAAAGAAAAAAGTTTTTTAAAGCCTATACAATTGCCATTTAAGCCCACAGTTTATTAAACGGAAGCTGTATTCCAAAGTAAACTATTAGAATATGTTAAGACTAGATCACCACTTAAAGAAATATATTCAATTTTATTAATTTTGCATTATAATGTGTTACTTATGATAAAAGGTAAGACTTTCTATAAGAAAAGTTAAAATTTAAATACGAGTTTAAACGATTGATGTGGTATCTGAAGCGACGAATAAAAATAATCCTTAAAAACATCACACTAAACCCCGGGCATTTTAAATATGATAATTAATAAGATGTTTTGCAAGAGAATTATTTTATAAAATCTATAAAAAAAAACAATATAAATATTTAAAAACCAGGGAGCAAATTATGACATTTTATATCGATGGAAATTTATATATAAATTGTATAGAAATTTCGATCGCTATAGAGTGCCGTAATTTGGCCCCAGACGATATTGCTTATTGCAATTAATGCAATAAAGAAATGAATATTTAATCGAATTATTAAATTTGGATATAATTAAGTATGAAAGGCTATATAAATAGCAGAAAAAGGAAAACACAAACTAAAAAGGCGAGTCCCGATAAGACAACTCTTTCGTCAAGAGAAACAAAAATAAATATTTGTGTTTAAGAAAAGAAATGCATTGGATAGTAAGTAGTATTTATATAAAGTGGTAGAAAGTATATGATTGTTGTTGGGGTGGGCTTAAAAAACAATATAGACATACATACATACGTATTATGTATATAAAAGGTTTATATTTATACAAAAAGCAGTGCAAAACAAAAACAAACAAAAAACGTGATAATTTATAAAATGAGTCACAGCAGTAATCGTAGTAAATATGGCACCATGAAAATAAATAAAATAAAATTTTATAGTAATTATAATTAAAACAAAAGTAAAGCAAATAAACGAATATACTAACAACGTATGAACAAACACCTATTAATTAATAATATATACATATATGTATACGAATTGATAACAATCCTGTGATATTAAAACGATTATTAATTTGTTTGTTTCTAAACGTTTCGCATTAGTGAATTTTTTTTATACACTACTAGCTCACCCGGAAAACGTGTTGCCTTAAAATGTTTGTATATTTGATCTTCTTACGTGCAAGACCGGGTAAAAACAGATAGTAAATAAATAAGCCAGATACCGTCTGCAGCGGCACCTACCGGTCGGATTTATTACGCTAAGCCTTCCAAGGCGTAACCCAAAGGTTACGTGTAGGAGGAGTACAATTTTATATATTAAGATACTGTACATTACATCTGGTACATTAAAGAAAATTAAAATTTGTTTTTATAAAACTACTAGATGACCCGGCAAACGTTGTCTTGCCTTAGAATTTTTGTATAATCAATCGTAATCATAGAGTAAATGATCGGGTAAAAAGAGGTACTACACAAATAAGCCAGATACCCGACCTGCCGGGTGGAATACCATATGTACAGAACATGAATTATATTTATTTAATACTTTTAAAATGTAAAAAGTGGTTTTAAATAAGGATTTTTAAATTTTCTAATTTTCCGCGCAATTTTGTAAATTTTTTGTCATAAGAACCTTCTTCTGAGAAAAAAAAAAAAATAGTGAAATCGGTCCAGCCGTTCACGCGTGATGACGGGACCAAGGGATATAGGGATTCATTTTTATATAAGTATATAGATAGATTATTTGTTACAAGTCTATGTATGTCAAAAAATATGTATGTTTAGTGAAATTTTTTAATCTTATGTGCAGAATATTACTTAGAGTCTTAACTTTTTTATACATAGTAAATACTACATAAAGAACAACAATTAAATGGACTCTTCACAAAAGTTAATAATCCCTAGTTACAAGTGTATGTGTGAAATAAGAAAATATTCTCGTGAAGCATTTATTTTGTTCAAAAAATTCATTGATAGAAAAAGCCTTAAGAAAGTTCCTTTATGAAGAAACGTTTTCTCAAAATTCTTGATGTCAGCACTAAATTATAAACACCGGTCCGTTTTAATAGTTATTAATTTGGTTACTTATATCTAAAAAGTGTACATGTGACACGTTTTAAATCTTTATGCATTTTTTTTTTCATAGGTATCAGGCATGTTCTGAAAATCACTTTTTCTCAAAGTGATTTCAAACTACGAAAGAGGTGTTATGCGCACAAAAATATTTGAAATCTAGTGATTTAAAACCGGCCAGCTAACTGCCTTACGATATGAAAGCATTTGGAGCAGTTTAAGCATGTTGCTTTGTATTATTTTACACAACAGAAGAATAAAATGTCCTAATTTTATTTTTTGTGAACAATATTTTTTTGTTTATATTTTTCGTGATTTGCAATTCTGGTTATTTTTTTTTGCAAAATTTAATATAAACACAGTAAAAATCACTGCTAAAAGCTGAAAACCTAGTGATTTCTAGAACACCAAAAATACATTTACGTGATTTTGAAATCGTCAGTTATTTAAAATCACCTTGATTTCATCAAAAAGAAAAAAGTTTTTATAATAGGTACCTACATGAAAAATTATATCTACTCCAAAAAAAATTTAAAATGTATAAATACGTACATACAAAAAAGAAGAACGAAAAACTTAAAAACAATCCGACAAATTGTATGCGTCGCTAGATATTTAAATGATATTTGACGCTCATATATCCAATAGCTTTTTTTGCAAACGCTGCATTGCTTGCAAGCACTCTAATATCTTTATATAAAAAAAATTAATAAGTAAACAATAACATATGCAGTTACAACATAACTGCACACACTTGTCAGGTTTCCAACCGCATTTAACCAAAGACAAACTTAACATCAGTAGTAAAATTGCGAAGAGAATCAATATTAGAAGCAGCGATTGGAAATAAATTTGATTTTGGTTTGTAAAATACTAACTATAGTGAGGGTAGTATGAGAGATTATATGGAATATTTGTGATATTCGAATTACAGTTTGTTGAACTTACCTTCTGTTGTTTCTTGTTGAGATGACAGCTGCTGGTCATTTACTCCAACCTCGCCTTCAGATATGGCGCCACCACCTGATATTCCTGTAGATGCGTACATTGAAGAATCTTCATTCTTCAATAGACTTTGTCTCTCGGAATCACCCATTTTTACCAAAAACTTGAGCACGAAATAGATTTATATATAAACTATATTTTCGTTTTATATTGTGTTAAATTTTTCGTGTTATTATACTAGACAAATATCACTATTGTTTCAATTCAAGTTAATATTTTTGGACTTATTAAAATCTATTAACTTTGTTTTTATTGTTATTCTGCTGTTTCCGCTTTATTTTATGTAGAGAGAAGACCTGGAACAATAAAAAATACACAATTTATCAATACTTTTACACCGCTTATACAATAAAAAAAAACACATTTTTTATTCTTTGTCTGCTCATTATAGAATTAATTTTTTTTTATTCATATATTTTATTTCGCAATTATTTAAAAGTTGTTCGTATATCATATACGGCATTTATACCATTTTATTTTGTATGGAATGCATACACAGCAGTTTATTAAAAACATTAGAAATATCAAATTACTTTGGATTTATGCATTGATTGCAGTTTTTCTTTTCAATTACATGTTCTCATATAACAAATTTGTACTCCTTATTCATTAATTTGCCATATATTATTCATGTGATATGGTTTTCTCTTTTATTTCGTAACACAAACAGCTTTAATTTTAATTTAAAGATTTACACAACATGTGTGTTTACCTTTTCTTTTATCTAAAATACAAGCAAAGTATTTTTGCGTTAATTTTCAAGAAAACTCTAAAATTGGTTGTTTCTTCCCGAAGAATGAATAGAAAAAAATCACCGAATCCAATAAAACGTC
This sequence comes from Thelaira solivaga, assembly GCA_947397855.1. Taxonomy (NCBI): domain Eukaryota; kingdom Metazoa; phylum Arthropoda; class Insecta; order Diptera; family Tachinidae; genus Thelaira; species Thelaira solivaga. Next base: position 48,892,877 of record OX377613.1, on the reverse strand, counting down.
CAAATGTCAATATTTCCGTATCGTTATTCAGAGTTACCTCTAAGCGTACTATTTGGTCGTATTTACATTTTGTTACGTACTAATAAATCATATATATACAAAAATGTAAATATGTAATATAATAAGTAATAACATTTTTTATAACAATTTTTAATTTATTCAATTAAATAATATTTTGTACCTGTCAGATATCAACATAATTTTTAGCATAAAATATTGTTTTTTGAAAAGAACAGATTATCAATTTTTTTAAAATAAATCCTTATAGTATGGCAGCATTTATAGTACACAGAGCATACGTAATTAAGCAACCATGGTTTTTGTTTTAAGCCTATTCCTTCATTCTAATTTTATTTTGCGAAATTTCAACAAGCTCTGCAAGAAGTGTTAAAATAATTTGCAATCTGTAAGTGGACACAATATTTAATTAAAAAAAATAAAATGGTAATATATACATTTCACAATTAAATAAATAATAATCAACCAACATATGTGAAAAATGATGATTTCATTTGCCTTGAGAAAGAACAACCAAAAATGGATAGTAAGGAAAAACTACCGTTTTTCTAGTTGTCTTACCTGGTTGTGCTTAGCGTTACCGCTTGTTATCCGTAATAGAAGTAGTACGTCTTGTACTCATATTATTTTTTTTACAATAACAACCATATCTTTGGGATTGTTATTAAACTTTTAAAATAAATTTCAGGTAAAATAAAATAAATTCGTAAAGAAAGTATGCTGAGACCATCTTAATGTCTGTTTTTTTTTTAAGTATGATTAATTGTCATAAAATACCCCTTTTTAAGGTTTTGAAAATCCATGGTAACGCTGTTTGTGTTGTGTTTTTAATGAAAAAAAAAAAAAAAAAAAACAAAAATAATAAAATGTAAAACGTAAAAACCTTTTTTGCTTGAACCGAATGGGAAAAAAGAGAAAATCTAGCAGTGTGGAGTTTTCTTAAGCAAACACTTGTTAATTAATTGATTTTTCACACCAAATAAAATTTCTTTTGTGTAAATGTATTACATTTTTATATTATTTTTATAATTGTAGACCAAATAAATATTGTGAATAATTGAAAGAAAACCCCAAAAACGAATCTACGACGAAATAAACGGGGAAAGCTGAAATAGAAAAGAACGGACAGATACATATGTATTAGATATACAAACAAAAATCTTTTTAATTCTTTTTCAACTTTTACAAAAAGTATTACAATAAAGCACTAATTGTAAAGGCTTTCCTTGTAATAGCTTTTTTATATAAAGCAAAAATTACACAACAAATCAGAAAAACCTTTGTTTCTAACGAAACTTTTGCTCACTGAACTCTTTCGAAGATTATCAAAACACCTCCAAATAAGCGAAAAACAAGGAACAATTAAAAAAAGACACTAAGATAAGTTGTTAAAATGATGGAATCACCTCCACTGTTTAACAGTGTTGAAGACGAATGTCGTTATTGGAAGGAGAGGGCTAAACTTTATCACAAAGAGTAAGTTATTTTATTCCACTTCACTGAAACTATAATATGTACTATTTTTATAATATTTGTTTTCAGGTGGACAGATGTTAAGCAAGAGTATGACGAATATGTTGAACAATCGCGAGAAATGGAAGCCGAAATGGATGCTACACTTGATCAAAAACAGAAAACAATTAAGGATCTCAGATTTAAGTTATCATCAGTGGAAAAAGAGAATGAAACGCTTAAGGTCAGTTAACAACCGCTTGTAAAAAACCTTAGAATTTAGCGGGCAAAAAAAAATCCTATGGCAACAATAATTGCTTTTTTTCTTCGCTTGGAATGGGGATTTATTCAACGCCCACAAATTTCATTTACATAGTTACTCTTAACTAAAAATTCTTTCTAACTAGATTGTACAAAAATTATACAATTAATTAATTGCTGTTATTTTATAAAAAAAAACAAAAAAATAACTGTTTCTGTTCGCGTAAGTTACCACGATATATTTTACAATATGTTCTCTTCGAACAAATTCTACTGTCTTTATGTGTGTATGTGCATGTGCTGTTTAAAATACGCAAAAAAAACTTTTATGACAATAGTTAGATTTATCTTTAAAAAGGACTCATTTACTTTAATATGTAGTTCCATAATTAAAAATACAAGATTTTACCGGTGAACCATGCAAATGTTGCAGGTTTCGCTACTTAAAAAAATTTTGATAAGTTGCATCTGTCGAAAACTAAATTTTTAAACTCATATTAGAAGTTTTGTGAACCCATTTTAGTTTTGAAAAGCAGATAAAATTACAGTGAGTCTCAATAGAGGAATATCAATAGAAAGTTTTATGTGATTTTTGTGATTTCTTTCGTCTTAAAAACATAAATTTTTCTTAATATTAAATTTGATATTTATTTACTTTAGGTTAAACTCGAATCACATAGTATGGAGTTAAATAGCATTGAAAAACAATTAGAGAGTATGAAAAAAGAAAGAGATTCCATGAAAGACTACCTGCGCCAGTTGGAACAAAAGAATGATGATTTAGAGCGAGCGCATCGTATATTAAATGAAAGTATTGTAGATTTTGAACGAATGCTGGACAAAGCATATGAGAAAAATGCTTTACTAGAAATGGAAGTAGATGAAAAAGAAGTTTTACAAGAAAAACTACAAAGATTAATGGACGAAACAAGAGGTCAGATAATATAATTACAATAGAATGAAATAAATTTACAGATATATGTGTTTTTAATTAATTTATTATAGATCTTAAGCAAGAACTTAATGTAAAAACACGTTACACAACAGCAAATGGTACACCGAATGGTGGTCTGTTAAATGCTGCACCCGAATCTACCACACACAACGGCATTAATGTTGATTTAGTGCTACAGCCACATGATAATACAAACAATACTTTAGCAACGACAAATACTAACAACACATCTGCGAATATTAATGACTATCAATTAAATCAACGTTCGCTAAAAAGTAAGATTTGTTGTTCTTTAAGTAAACCAAAAAGTATTTTTAAATTTGTGAAAAGACATCGTAAAAGAAATTAAATCATCATTTCCTTTCATTCAATACATTTTTCATTATCTCAGTTATTTTGTAATATTTATATGTACTATGTATGTTTTTTTACATTTAATTGGTAGGATTTTTAATTTTTTTTCTCCTGTTAAGGTCTTTTTATGAATTGTTCTTTCCATTATGCTTAATGCAAAATTTCAAGTTGTTAAAGATTCTTGAATGAATTATTTGAAATGTCTATATTAAAATTAAAAAAGTAGTGACTTTTGTTCATAAGAATTTTGTGAATTTAAAATCGTTTTTAAAAAGATACCGACTTAAGTGTGATTATAATTATGGGCCATTATTTTTATTATTGTCATTACATTTAGATTTACTACATACGTACATACGTACGCATAGTTTAATAAGGTATTGAGTCGTATTAATTCGTTGGCTGAAATGCAAAATCACGTAACTACACTTTTTTTTAAACAGTACTCGATGTTACATAACTATTAAATTTGTGATAAAAATGTGATTAAATTAGTTTAATTGATTAGTGTTGCCTTCAAGCCAACAATTTCTAGCTCACGCTTTAATAATTTACGTTTACCTGTTAGTTTGAAAATTTACAAATATATTTTTTTCATTCTAAAGTCATTCATCACTTAATTTATATCCAGAGACATTTTCCCATGATCAACTAAAATATTTTTAGTTTCGATTAGCAATAGCAATATTTTTAAATTTGCCTTGCAAAATTACATATTATAAAACGCATTTATTAATAGTTATTTTCCTACAATAAATACTGTAAAGAATATATATTTTCTAAATAAATTTAAGCTTTTGGTAATCATTTTAATATCATCCAACCAACCAAGTCTCTATCATTTCATCATGAATTTTGTATTTTTTTTTAGTTGTTCACTAAGTTAGATAAGTGTTTGTTGTGTTTGTTTCCTATCAAAACTAATTTTTTTCTTACTATCTATTCTCCTTAGTTAGTAGTATTGCATACTAGCTTAGTATTTCCTTTTCTCCTCTGTATTTTTTTTTTTATAATATAAAGTAATTTATTTGTATTTTGTTTTGTTATTGTTTAGGAAAAACATTTCCTGATCCGGATAATTTACTTAATGGTAATGCAATGACTGCTAGTTCACGTACAACAGCATTTAACATTGTCACTGATATGCTCAGAAAATTAAATGTGAGTAGTTTTTTTTTTTTTTTTTTCTTTATTTTATATTTTTATTTATGTGTATTAAAAAATGGTTTATGGTTTTTTATGTGTTTAAATCGAAAGTTAAAATTAAAAATAATCTTAATGACGCATGTTTATGTTTGGTTTAATCATTTCTTTGTGCTAACTGAAGGAAAAGAACTGTGCAAAAGTGCTTTGTCAATATGAAAGTAATTTACTACAGAAAAAAAAAACAATACGCAAACAATTTTTGCTTTAGAAAGGAACATTTTATCTTGTCTATTAATGTGAATGATGTTTTTCATTTATTTTTAAACTAACATCCAGCTGAAAGCAGCTACTTTTCTTATTAGGACAAAACTAGTTATTAAGTGAGACGCTTTGTAAACGCTCTGGGGTACAAAATCGCACCATGGGTATTCTTTGATCGTTTAGTAGTACCGGGCTCTGAAAAGTATGTGTGCATGTTAACGTCGTTTTATACCATAGGTGGGCACAATTAAAACGGTAACAGTGTTAGTGAGAGAGAAATAAATTGTGAGAGAGAAATAAATTGTAAGAGAGCAACCCAGCAAGCATGATGACAAACATTTGATACGTAGTATTGTCATTAGGTTTACCATTATATAACTATGACAAGCATTATAGTGTTCGTTCATGGTATATTTCCTCTTAGCATAAGAGCCTTGCATATTACCAAATGCATTATTTACTATGAAATATTTTTCACAAAGCATTATAAATTTAAATTGAAACCTATCTGCTTACTGGGTTAGTGTAACAAACAAATTAAAAAAAAGCATTCGCACATGTCATCGGTCGCTGTTCTAGCGACAACTAAGTATATGAGCGTAAGCATATGTGTGAATTTGCTCTTTTCACTTGATTGCATGAAGCTTTGAGAATTTTGCCCATGTATGTTTTATACACACAAATATCTTGCTTTTTTTAGGTTTTAATACTAGCAAACGCACTATCTTTATCTTAATATATAAAATTCGACTGTACGTGTTTGACCGATTTAATTGAATTTCTGTATATACCTTTGGGTTGGGCCTTGTAAGGTTTAGCGTCTCAAATCCGCCCGGCAGGTGACGCTGCAATTGGTATCTGACTTATTTATCTACTACCTTTTTTACCCGGTCTTGCACGGTCCTTTTCTCTATGAGTACGATTTCTTAGAGTAAGAAGATCGAATATGCTAAGATTTTAAGACAAAACAACGTTTGCCGGATCAGCTAGTTATAGATAAATAATTTTTCAGTTTTTTAAAGAGAAACGACATTGGCCCATTACACACTAAAATCGTTGGAATAGAAATGAAGAATTTGTCACAATATGTATTTCTTTCAAGCTTACTTTAATTTTATTTGAATTATCTTTTAAAAACCATTTGAAATCAATAGTGGAGTTCATGCTTCAGTGTAAAGTCCCCAGTATCGAGTGTACAAATGTAAAATTTTTTTTACACAGAACAACAAAATGCACTATCCTACTATTTTCTACACACTGCAAAACAACTATATGAAAACCCAATGTAAATATGGTGTAGAACAGCTGTCGCGAAATGGTGCCTACTTTTAGTTTGAGATAAAACGTTTTAAGTGCTGAAAAAACAAGCTTATCTATTTGAAAAATGTGTATGTTAGCATCACAGTTTAAAAAAATGGGTCAGCCATAATTTTAGTTAGATGGTGTCTAGATCTTACTAAAATTACCGCTAACTCCTTCTTTTTTTAAATTTCAGTTATACTAGTACTTTCAAAAATAACAGCTCAATTGTAAGTCATTTCTAGAAATAGTGCACTTTTTTATTTCATGCTGCAATAAATTGATCGTTTCACAAGTTTTGTGGTAGGTGGCACCGTATTGATGAAACCACATGTCATCCAGTTGAGGCTACAAGAACTCCATTATCATGTTCCTTTAATGAATGCCATTCACAGTCACCGTAATTTCGGACTCATCTTAAATAAAACTAAGGACTGATTAAAATGCGCATCCCACAGTTAGTTGCATTTGTTTCTCATGGATTTCATGAGAGGATTTTCTTTGCCCCAAACAGAACAATTTTGTGTATTTACAAAACCATTCAAATGGAAATGCGTTTCATTGAGGAAAATATTTTTTTTTTAAAATTCTCATTGACTTCACTTTGCTCCATCACAATTAAAACGGATTGTTCTTTCGTAAAGCGCTCCATTTTTAATAATCGGAATACAAATATGTGACAGCTGCAAAATTTCTATAGTGCATTCTTACTGGGACACCCTTTACAAAAAGTTTATTATAATATCTGCCCTAATTTGCTTTATTTTTATTTTCTAAATTATAAAAATTTTATTGTTCGTAAATATTGATAAAGAAGTCTAAAGCGCCTATACGAGTTTTTTAAACTAAACTCCACACTCTTGTCGAATCTGAATATACATTCTTAACAGCACGATTTTAATGCTTTCATTTTAAAATTAGTTTTATACATTTCAAACTCTACTACTTTTACATAATTCTAACTAATTTCCTGGCACTAAACCTTTTGAAAATTCGGATGTGCAGTTTCTGTAACCCAAGTGTTCAAGTCGTCTGGAAAATTTATATTTAAAACGTTCACTTTTTTAATATTTTTTTTTTTTTTAAATTTCTAGATGATGCAATCGTTATGGGTTACAGAAACAGCCCATTAATAATTTTTTTTCTTCTAAAAGTTGTCCATAACATACATTTTTAATTGATACTTACGTGCAGTTTTCATAACACAAGCAATCAACTAGTCTAAAAATTTTATATGAAAATTACTCAAAACATTGAGTGTTTTTCATAAACATTTTCTAGATCGTTTGTAAAATGGAAACAACACAATAATTCCTTTCAAGCAATTTTCCTAATAAAATTTACAAATATTTTTAACGTTTCGTTAACTTCTAAGAAAATTCTAACCCGGTTTAATATTATTAAAAAAAAATCAGTAAAACACTATTCTGTATAAAATTATCTTTCAGTTGGATAAAGCACTTTTATGTTCCGAATGTGATCGATTTAGTTGTAAATGTGAGCGTTCGCAAACAAATTCCAATTCCCCTACCAACACAACCACAACTGCAGGAGCAGCAGCACATTGTAATGAATTAAATGCTGTTGCTAATAATAAATCAGTGCCTGATGATAATGACACCACTGACAACAATAATGTTTCGCTGCGACACTTAAGTAGTCGCAGTAATACAAGCCTAAATTTTGGCACCAACATTTTTAAACGTTTCGCTGACCGTATGAGTTCAAATAGCAATATTTTTTCAACTAGTTTAAGAAGCACTACTTCAAGTAATGAAATAAATAATGGAAAACATTAGTACAATTGCCGCCTAAATAACCTTAAAAAAGACATTGAGATTATTTTTATATTTTATGTTTAATTTTCTTTATATATTTTTTTTTATGTTTTATTAAAATTTTTATTAGAAGTTTTTTTTTTAATTTGTTTAAAAAAAATATTTTTTTTTATTAATTTAAAATTTTTATATAAATTTTTTAATATTTTTTTTTTAATTTAATTTTTTTAATTCAATTTTTTTTTATTAATTTAAAATTTGTATATAATTTTTTTTAATAAATTTTCATTATTATATTTTTTAAATATTTTTATTAAATTTTTTTTTATTTTTTAATAAAAAATTTTTTTTAAATTTTTATATAAATTTTTTTTAATTAAAAATTATTTTTTTAATTATTTTATAAAAAAATATTTTTTTAACTCTTACTCGTATAATTTTTTTATTATAATAAAAATTACCGGACTGATGAAAAGCACCACCAGTAAAATTCTGCTGTTTCCATAACACAAGTCATCAACTTGTCTATAAAATTAAAAAAAAAAAACACATATTTGCTATTTATAGGAAATACAATCAAATTGTCTAAAAATTTTTATAAAAAAGACTTAAAATTTTTCTTATAACCAGCACATAAATTTGTTTTAGTATTATAATTTTTAGAGGAGTTGACCACTTGTATTATGGAAACAGCATAATCATCACATAAAAAACAGTTAGCGCTTGTTCTGTAAATCGAATTTAATATGTTGTTTCTGTTATATGTCTAGAAGTTTTGTATGGAAAACTCTTTTTTTTTATATATTTTTTTGATCGTTTGGGTAACACCAACAGCACACAAATAAGAAAAATACTTTCGTTCTTTTGAAAACTAATCCAATAATCTAAAGCTGTTCAAATGTTTGAAAAATGATTCGATCTATAGACCAAGCCATATTACAGCACTCGATATCGTATATCGATTTCAATAGAATTGAAATGAAAATTTCGATCGATATATTGAATGCCGTAATTTGGCCCCAGGGAGTAGTAGAGTGTTTTCTTTAACAAATTTAACTCTATTTGCTATCATAGATGCTATTAAATAAAAAAAATTTGTTTTTATTCAAAATCAACACTTATAACTGTGAGTGGCTTTGATTTATATGCTGTTTTTTTTAACACGAACAAACAAATTGTATAGAAAATTTATATCAAAAACACCCAAATTAAAAAAAAAAAAAATTAAGTAATTTTCTTTCAAGAAATTTCTACACAATTTATTCTTTCGTGTTACAAACACAGCTAGATAACTTAACTTTATCTGTAAATATGTATGTACATATGAGTATACGTGTGTTCGAGTACGTGTGAGTAAGTGTTTTTTAAGTTAATAAGTTGTAGAAAAGAAAATTCTTTATATTTTTATTATAACTGATTTGTTTCTATTTTGTTTTATTATTTATCTTTAAGTGCTGTTTCTGTAAATCGTTTAGAAAATTTTATATGAAGATTGCTCTAAAAATTGAGTGTTTTGTAAAAGAATTTTCTAAACGACTAGACTAAAAAAAAGCTTTCATTAATGCTGAGTATGTCTGTATCATCAGCATATGTTATGTGTAGACCAGGGAATAACATTTATTGAATAAATTTTAACTCAATAACTCTCTCTCTCTCTCTCTCTATTGTTATATACCAATAGATTCGTATTGAAGCTCTTTCAAAATCTATGGTGATATTAAAAAAACAATCCCATCTCTGCAGTTAAGAGTTATTTTTCAACGTAAAAATAAAAGATTAGATGAAACTCTTAAAAGAGTTTTATTTTGTCGTCGTGTCGTAAAATAAAACTGTTTGAGTCAGAAAATAAAAATATAAGGAATAAAACAATAACAGTTTAATAAATAATAGGAATCAAATAATAACAAATTAAACACCCACATGTTTTTATTTTAATGGTAATTTATTCAATTGCAATGAAACGTGATTATATCGGATGTCAATTTACATAAGATAAGTTTTATTTTCTGACGGGAAAAATAAAACTCCTCAAAAGACTTTTAAAAACTCTCTTTTTAAGAGTTTCATCTGAGCTTTTATTGAAATTCCATTTCGTACAGTTTTTTTTCGCATGGCAAAACAGAGTAATCCCCCAGAATTTCAAATTCTATTGTATATTGACTTGTTTTTACATCATTTCTTAGTGCACCTATTATTTTATAGTTGAGAAAAATATATAAAAAATAACGTATTGTAGGGTATCTCCCTTATTCTAATAATTGATGTTAATTAATTCCATGGATTTTCCGTGTCCCAGAAGCTATAGTTTTGCTTGTTCACGTACCTGCTGAGTTGGAAATGAGCCTCGTCGCTCACTTCGATTATTCCGCCTTCCTGGGGTGTGTATCGATCCATGGCTTGTTCACTTGTATTCTACATCTGTCTAGTTCACAAATGTCAAAACAGATTTGACATTGGCCGCCATTTGCAAAAATAAGAGCATCTTTCAATAGGGCGATTTCTTTTAGCCCACCTTGTACATACACAATGAGCTTTGGCTCATTATTATTATCACTATGGCCTATAATCGCACCGCGACCATTAAGATCTATTGTGCAGCCCAGTTCCTAACTACAATCCGAGACTCCTTACGAATCTCGTAATTGCTGTAGGACTAATCTTGCTTAGATCTCTTGGGATCAATGCCCCACTACTCAAGCAGCTTATTCAAAACAACATCTGCCCTAATGCGCTCGGGGTTGATGAGTCTCTTTGACTGCCGCATGCCCACTTCGCCTATCCAGCAGTCTTATAGATTTCGTTTCTCTTCCTTGCGTAGAAGGCCCCTAGTGAAGTTGTGGGTCACCCCACAGAATGGCTCTGGACCTATGAATGGGGTATCCGCGCCCTTTTTAGCCAGATAGTCCGCCATTTCATTGCCCACATGCCCTTCATGAGCCGGCACCCACAATAAGGTAACCGTGTTTCTCTCTGCCAAAGCATTGAGAAGTTTATAGCAGTCCCAGATCAATCTTGATCGAAAGGAATAGCCCGCCAATGCACATACAGATGCTCGACTGTCTGAGATAATAAATATATATTCCGGTACCACATGTGCGTCTAGCACATAGCTCTAAAGCGTTTACCTCCATTGCAACTGCCTTGAGGAAATGTGGTCCTGCAATTCCCGCACCAGCACTGCCATCTTCCATTTTGGACCCATCAGTATACCACAATTGTCGATTTCGGTCCAGTATTATGTCACCATTTCTCCAAGCAGAGCGTTCATTAATGACCACTTCAAAACGCCTAGAGAATGTGAGTATCCTTTCCATTCTACCACAGACGGCAAGGCATGGAGAATTCCAAACAGAATCTAAAATCTGTTGGCCACTAAGGATAGACTAGGTAGTCTTAAATCGGAACTATCTGCTACTCCCCTGCTCACAATTTGCAGGGGAGTGAGCCCAGTGATCATACCAAAAGCTAGTGTAGGGCACGTCTTCATCTCCCCCGTTACACTCAAACAGGCTATTCGATGCAACTTGTTGAGGATTATATGAGCCTGTTTTTGTTCTACCTTTGGCCACCATACCAAGGAGGTATAAGTGATCATCGGTACTATGATGGTTTTGTAGGACCACGCCATCATTTTTGGTCGTAGGCCCCACGTTTTACCATACATTCTTAGGCACGCAAATATTGCCTTAAGGTTTTGCCAGTTATGTATAGTAAATGTTTGTTCCAAGTAAGAGTCTTATCTAGAACTACTCCCAGATATATCATCTCCTCGAACATCACCAAGTTCCTCCTTCTAGTGAATCACTTTGGTTTTATTCGGATTTATCGAAAGTCCCCTCTGCTAACACCATCTGTGAGTGGTGTCAAGAGCCGTTTGCATTCGATTAGCAAACACAGAGTCAAACTTGCCCCTGACCATGATTATCAGATCGTCCGCAAATCGCCGAGAGTCTCCAACCGTGGGGTCATCCTTTCATTGATCTAAAAAATAATCTCCTTGCCCCGCATTGAAGATTATAGTCCTGAGAAAGAGAAGTGTATATTTTTTTTCTGCAAACATTAGTAATCTAGTATTTCTATCATTCTTGATTGGAATTAAACACCAACAAAACGCTTTGCAACGTGCTTATTCAACTAGGTGTGTTTAATTTTTGGGTGCGTAGTGTGTAGTCCTGTTTATAGTTTAATTTCGTGTTGCATTCCAGGTTTCAAAAATATCAAAATATGCAACCTGAATAAAAATCTTCGGGAGTTTTTTCACATTTCCTTTTTCTCTTATTACAAAACAATTTTCTCCCTTTTTTAACATAGCAAGTTATCTGATTTAGAGAATTTTCTCCCAAAAACGAAAATTTTCCCTGGGAAAAAATCCTTAGGAATATTCATAATTGGCATGATTGCATAATGCGTACCTAGTATTATGTGAAAGTATAACACATTTTATTGTAGGCTATTTGCATGATCACTAATACGTTAATTTTTGAAAAACTATTTTGTTTTATTTTTAATTTTTAATGTGAATAAAAAATGTTTTAATAACTTGTATTTGCTATTATTTTGTAGGCAATAGAAACAAAATTAAAAACCTATCGGGAACATGGACCAGCAATGCCACCGAGGCAATGACAGCAAACTCCCAGTTGCTGTACTGCAACACAATATTCATTAAACAACACCGAAATAGATGACAATTATGATGTTAATAATATAAAACAGGATAATACAGAAGACGATAGTTTACTGCAACAGGCAACTACGAACTTGATTGCGGCCGCCACCATAGCGCCTCTAACAACTATTTAAAATAATTATTAACACAAAAGAAAAGAAAAGCAAAAAATATACACAATACAAAAGAAATTATATTATATTATATACATACATACATACTTACATTCTATTTTGAATATTTTATTTCTTTTTGATCCTGTGATGCATAATTAATTATAATAATGTTGACTTTAACACAACAATTAATTAACATGAAACAAACATACTTACTTGTTTTGTTAAAAATTTATACATACGAGTACATACATATATTTATAAAAAAGAAAGAACAATGTATTCTATACACAACCAGTAAATCTCGATTTGAAAATACAAACTCATTCTTATATGAATTATAAAAATAAAAAATGTCCACTTGTGAAAAGCGTACAAAATTTATTACAAAAAGAAATAAAATTTTGAAAACTACTCCTCTGCTATAAAAATATGTAGAAAGAAAATTAAAAAATTTCATAATAAGCTTGACTACTTTACTTAAAAAGAAGAAGTTAAAATGTAAATTCCTTTTCTTTCGTGTTCAGACAGAGATGTCAGGGTTATATGTCTGTAGCAGTAAAATTATGTGCCTCTAGTAGCAAAAAAAAAAAAAAAAAAAGAGTAAACATGAAGAAAAAAACAAAAACAAAAACAAATAAACTTTGACAGTTTTAAGTACAATAAACGCAAAAAAAAAATATCCAGCTGTCGGTTTACATGAATATGGATAGCATGGTAACAGTGTTAAAAAAACAAATGGATTTTTACACATGACCTTTAACCTATCAGTTTTGCTGTCTCCTTTTACTGTCTATTGTCTTACAGACTTTGACATGTTCGCTAAGCTATTAACTATTTCGTTGAAATACATATCGTTCATTTACTTCAAAAGTATCATAATTAAAAAAAAATTAAGAAAAGCGAAATGTATTATTTTCCATGATATACTTATGGAATATTGAAATTTTTATAGTTTAATTAGTTGGCTAAACAATATAACTATTGAAATGTTTTACCAGAAATTATGAATCTATCTGTTTTAGTAATTATTGTCGTAAATAAACAATTTTCAATTTTCCATTAGGCTATCATGGCAAATAATGCATTTAAAAAACCAATATAATTGGAATTAAGCACCAAAAAAGACTAATTTTTTTTAACTTAATGATTCTACAAAACTTATTTTCTTACATTTATACCATGTTTTTGATATTTTTACAGTTATGACACTATTGAAATATATATATGAGCTATATGTATATCAACTGTGATTTTGAATGAAGCTTCGGTCACATTAGACAAATATTTGTCTAATTTTAGCAAATATTTAAAGAGTCTAACGGGACGTGTTTTGTAGAAAATGAATGAAAATAATTTTAGTTAAAAGTCAATATTTCTTCTAAAAATATAAATGTATATATAGATGACATAGTGGTATGCTTATTTCGACAAATACTTGTTTAATGTGACTGTAGCTTAATCAAAAAAAATCCGTCTTTATTGCAGTAGATAAGCTGCAACATTTCGATCTCAAAATCCACACAAAAAAGTAGCGGCATCAAATTTAGTACCTTTAAAACAAAATTTTCAATTAATGCAATCAACAATACGATCGAGCCCCATAAAAGCGAACAATAGCTTCTTTCGTATAATTGTATGTATTAAAAACAACAAATTAAATACGAAAATTTGTTTTTGTTTTCAATACAAAATTACGAAAGTAGCTATTGTTCGCTTTCTGGGGGCCCGCTTGTTAATTTAATTCTATTTAAAACTTCTACTTGCCATTAAGATTTATTATGCATTAATTGTTTTCTATTTTGAAAGTTAATTTTAGTCCTTTAAAAATAAAACAGGAATTTAAGAGAAATCAAAATAAATAAATTTTAAATAAAATTTGCTGAAGTTGATTAGATAATTGATTAACCCATTAACGGCTGACATTTATTAAAAATTAAAGAAATATTTACTAAAGTACTGGTGAGTTTTTTAAAAAAAGAATAGTTTTGCTTTCTATTTGAACCAATACATTTACCACTATTTATCCCTACTCACTATATGCTGAATAAATGAACCTTTAAGGTTATTTTTGTACACATTTTACAAACTGAATTCGCTTAAATTTAATTTTTTTTTCATTTAATTATAAAAATATATTATAAAAGAAACACCGAAAAAAAATCAATGTTTAAAACGATACCAACACATACTTTATTTTTTACTTATAAAACGAGAGAAAATATTAAAAAAACCAACTATAATTGCCTTTTTTTGCTAAATATTTATGTGTAACGAACAAGCAAAGAAAGAATTATTATTTTTACTGATCTTTTTTTTATATATACAATATATACTATATACATACATACATATTATTTACAATCAATAATTTTTCTTTAAGCAATATTTCACACATCTTTAGAAAATAGAAAAAATTAAAAATACAAAAATCAACCCCTACGACATCTTATTGAAAAGAAAATAAAATTAAAAACAATGGGCCATAATCAAAGTCACATTAAAGTCGGTAATCTTTTTAAAAACGACTTTAAATTCATATAATTCTTATGAACAAAAGTCAGCCCTTAATAAAAGCCTACTTTATTATGACTATGATTATGGCCCAATAAAAATGGCAAAAGACAAAAAAAAAGTCACAAAAAAGTAGGCTTTAATTAAAAGTTGACTTTTGTTCATAAGAATTTATGGATTTAAAATCGTTATTGTAAAAGGTAACGACTTTAGTGTGATTATGATTGCCGACCTATAACTTTAAATATACATGCGAGTATTATACATACATGCATATATGTATAAATAAATATAAATAACAGTATGAATATCTATTAAATACTTATTACAACAAAATATGTATGCATGCATACACCTACTACACTTAGAAAAAGAAATGTAAGAAAAGTTTATT